>JAVQMG010000113.1:8497500-9230000 GCA_032878915.1 Castanopsis chinensis
CCGGCCCAATCACTATCACTGTAGCCAACAATTTTAAAATCTTTAGACGGTGAATACAATAGCCCATAATCCAGTGTACCTTTTAAATATCGAATAATTCTCTTGGCAATCTTCAAATGAGTCATCGTCGGTGCTTCCATGTAACGACTAACTAGTCCAACGCCAAAAAGAATGTTTGGTCTTATGCATGTTAGATACCATAGACTTCCGATGAAACTCTTGAAGAATGTTGGATTAACCTTCTCTTCATCGTCATGCTTTGACAACTTCACTCCACATTCTACAGGGGTACTAACTGGATTGGAATTTAACCTCTCAAACTTCTCGAGAATATCCTTCGCATAACCTTTTTGGGAAATAAAAATCTCATCCTCCATTTGCTTCACTTCAATGATAAGATAATAGGTCATAAGTCCAATATCTGTCATTTCAAACTCCTTAGTCATTGCTTTCTTGAAGTCTTTAAACATACTAGGATTGTTGGCTATAAAAATCAAATCATCTACATACAGACAAACAGTTAAGATATCTCCATTTTTATGCACCTTACAATAAAGTGCATGTTCATGTGGGCATTTAAAAAACCCAATAACCTGGAAGTATTTTTCAATTCTACTATTCCAAGCTCTTGGTGCCTACTTCAGGCCATATAGAGATTTTTTCAACTTCAAAACTTTATCTTCTTGCCCCTCTACAACATAGCCTATAGGTTCCTCAACATAAAGTTCTTCCTCAAGTTAGCTATTTAACAATGTGGATTTAACATCCATTTGGAAAATTCTCTCTTGATTCTGAGCTGCTAAAGAAATTAGCAATCTTATAGTTTCCAAATGAGCAACTAGGGCAAATACCTCATCATAATCAATACCTTGCCGTTGACTACAACATTTCACCACCAATATTGCTTTGTATCTCTCTACCCCTTCTTTTGCATTCTTCTTCAACTTGTACACCCATTTTACACCAATTCTCTTCTTTCCAGTTGGAAGAGTTGTAAGCTCCCATGTATCATTCTTTTTTATTGCCTAAATCTCTTCATCCATAACATTTTTCCATTTTTTGTCTCGCATTGCTTCTTCAAATTCTGTAGGTTCATAATTAGCAAACGAACAAAAAAGTGTTACATCATCAGTAATTTCTATTGAATCATAAAGATCCTGGAGACTTCTCATTTTTCTTGGTCTTTCACTGAAACTTCCTTCTAGTAAGGATGATGATGATGGACTTTCATGAATGGGAGATAATGCTGTTGGTGATGGAGGTGGAGTGATAGGCTATTCGTGAACTTCATTTCCTTGATCTTCCTCTTCAGATAGAGGAAAGAAATTATACTTTTCCTCTTCTTGGGTGATCCAATCCCATGTGCCTTCTTTTTTGAATTCCACATTTCGGCTAACAATGATTTTCCAGTGCTCGGATTTTAAAGCTTATAGCCCTTAGAGCTTGGATCATAGCCAATGAACACATACTTTTTGCTTTTATCATCTAGCTTAGATCTCTCTTGATCTGATACATGTGCATATGCAATGCTCCTAAACACATGAAGATGGAAAACTGTAGGCTTCTTCCTACTCCAAGCTTGTTGTGGGGTTTTTCCTTGTACACTTCTTTTGGGGCAACGATTGGACAAATAGATTGCACAATCTATAGTTTCAGCCCAAAATTCTTTAGGCATTTTCTTGCTCTTTAACATGCTTCTGGCCATATTAAGAATTGAACGATTCTTTCTTTTTGCTACACCATTCTGTTGTGGTGACCTTGGAGCTGTTAGAGGGCGGCGAATCTCATTAACTTCACAAAATTTTTTGAATTCATTTGATGTGAATTCGCCTCCTTTATTAGATCTTAAGGCCTTAATTTCATGGCCACTCTGCTTTTCTACAAATGCTTTAAATTTCTTTCTAAATGCACTAAATGCTTTAGATTTCTGTTTCAAAAAATAAACCCATGTTTTTCTACTAAAATCATCAATAAAGAAAAGAAAGTAGTTACTTTTACCAAGTGATGATGGCTTGATAGGTCCACACACATCAATATGAACAAGTTGCAATGGCTTGGTTGCTCTTGTACTAGATTCTTTTATAAAGCTCTTCCTTGAATGCTTGCCAAGGAGACATCCTTCACAAAGCTGGTTAGGATGATCAATGGAAGGCAGTCCTCTCACCATCTTAATCTTTGTCAACAACTATAGTCCTCCAAAGTTTAAATGCTCAAAATTTAGATGTCAAAGCCAAGAAGAATTTTTAAAACAAGCCTTCAAACATCTAATAACATCAGTTTGAATATTTAACAAGAACATTCTATTTCTTGTCATAAGCACATTAGCTATCACATTATTTTGATGATCCCTTATTATCTTTCAATTGGATATCATTGTCTTTCTCAAGGAGTTGTCCCAAGCTCAAAATATTAGTTTTCATGCTTGACACATAATATACATTAGAAATGAATTGATGATCTTCATTCTTTAAACGGATAAGAATTTTACCTATCCCCTTTACTAAAACTTTGGATAGTCACCAAAGGTAACACTCCTGACCACCGATTCATCAATCTCCATAAACATCCTTTTATTACCACACATATGGTTGCTAGCACTAGGGTCAAGATACCATGCACCATTTTCTTCTTTGTCTTCTCCTTTGAATGCCAACAACAAAGTCGGCTTCACTTCTTCATTTTTATCTTTAACATAGTTAGCTTTCTCCTCATAGTTAGCTTTCTCCTCAATATTGTTAGCAGCATTTTTACATTCAAAAGCATTATGCCCATACTTTTGACAATTATAACATTTGATGTTAGACTTATCATACCTTCTTCTATATGGTTTTGACAAACTTCCTCTTCCACGATCTCTTGTGGATTGTGAACTTTGACCCCTTTCTTCATAATTGGGAGATTTTTGACCATTCCTTCCTCTAGATCTTCTCCCTCTACCATGTCCATGTCTTCGGTCTCTTTGGCTACTTTCATGCCCACCTTTCTCATTCAGGGTGAGCTTTGCTTGTAGGACTTGCTCCAAAGGCTCTTGCTTCTTCTTATTGAGCCTTTCTTCATGGGCTTGTAATGATCCCATGAGCTAGTCAATGGTCACTGACTCCAAGTCTTTTGACTTCTCAATTGTTGCAACAATATAGTCAAACTTAAAAGTTAATGACCATAGAATTTTTTCTACCACACAGGCATCATCCAAGTTCTCACCATATCTCTTCAATTGATTTACAATTGCCAACACCCTTGAAAAATAATCTAAAATAGATTCAGATTCTTTCATGTGCAAACCTTCAAACTTGCCTCTCAATGTTTGAAGGTGAACTTTCTTCACTTTATCAACTCCTGTTAGAGAGTTTTTGAGAATCTACCATGCTTGCTTGGATGAAGTTGCATTTGCAACTTTCTCAAACATAGTTTTATCCAAACCTTGATAGATCAACGTAAGAGCTTCTTGATCTTTCTTTCGAGCTTTTTGCAAGGCTTCCTTTTGGTTTGGGGTCAAAGATTCTTCATCTTATGACTCTACATAACCTTTCTCCACAACCTCCCATGCATCTTGGGATCTAAGCGACGCCTTCATTTGGATACTCCAATTTTCGAAGTTTTGTTTGGTAAGTTGAGAAAATTGGAATGACACCATCCCATTAGCAATTACTATTCTCACCACGAACCGATTGGCTCTGATACCAATTTGTTGGAAATAAAACAAAATACAGATGGGTCTTTCGTCACTTACTCTCACAAACACACACACACACTACTTAGTGTATAGAAGAGGCTCACAGTCATAAATTAAATAAAGGGAGAGAGAGTGGAGAAGGAAGAGATAGAACTCTTTAAAGCTTTGTATTTTTCTTCAACTCTTGCTTAGAACTTGACGGATGAATGAGTTTATATAGTACATCATCCAGCCTTTAACTTCCACTACATTTATTTTTGTAACTCTTCTATTCCAAAATCTCACACATAACTTCAATAAACTTCCCACTTCATTAACTAATGAAAATCATACTTATTTATGAAAGATTAATAAAAAACAAGTTTAACTTCTAACAGGCATTTGATCTGAGACCATGTATAGAATCTATTTGTAATGTTGATTTCGATTAAGAAAAGGGATATTGATTTTATAAGACCAATGACATGTTGTCTTTATGTTTGCTAGTGGCATAGTTTGCAGGAAGTTTACTCTGTAGGATACAATTTCTGTATCCACTAGAGTCAAAATTTATGGTAGTAACATAGGCAACAAAAGAAGTATTTTGGTTCAAAGTACTACTTAATGAGCTTGATTTTAACAAGACAATATGATGTTGCATTGTGATAGCTACAGTGTAATTCATTGGACAACGAATCAAGTGTAACATACATGAACAAAGCATATTCAATAAACTAAATATAAGATGCCAAAGCAAAAAACTTTCAGCCTCTTAATTTCTTCCTCTCCTTTTATAAATTTTAATATCCCTTCCTTTTTCTATCATTCCTGCCATATAATATTTAATTTTGCGAGGTTGCCAGGTGATACAGGATAATTCCAATGATAGAGTGCAAGTAGACCAAGTTAAGACGCCTCTGCTTATTTACGTTTCTCGTGAAGAAAGGCCTTCTCATTCCCACCATTTTAAGGCTGGAGTGCTCAATGTCCTTGTATGAGTACTCTTTCCCTGCCATATATACTTATTCAGTATCATTTATGCATCAAGAGCTTGACAAGTATTATTGCAGCAACGAGTCTCGTGCATGATAAGCAATTCCCCTTACATACTAGTGCTGGATTGTGATATGTATTGCAATGACCCGACTTCAGCTAGACGAGCATGTGTTTTCATCTTGACTTAAGTTCTTGCATTCGCTAGCTTTTGTTCAATTCCCTCAAAGATTCCATAATATCAGTAAGAATGACATCTATGACAGTCAGCTGAGATACATATTTTCGGTATGGAAACAAAAACTGAATACTATCATATGCATGTACGAGCCTTTAAGACTGGATGAAGACAAAAATTTTCAATATTGGCTTAAATTTATACCCTTTTTAGGTACTATGGCAAGGTGCAGATGGGCTCCAGGGACCGATCTTGTCTGGTACAGGTTTTTATATCAAGAGAGTGTCATTATGTGGAGGTTCTTGTATACAAGGTTTGTGGGATTTTGTCTGTTTCCATTGAATTATAGAAAGGGGTTTCGTGAATATTTCAACTGAGAAGTTGGTGTGGAAGTAACCCTTTTTGCAGTTAAAATATTGTTTGTCTTGACAAAAAAATGTCATGACGATTGCTTGTTTCTAATGTCGTCACTTGTTACTATTATGAGAGACTGATGCTAGTTCCACTAATTTCACTTTCTAGATATCGATCTTGAGGAACTTAAACATTCATTTGGTTCGTCGAATGAATTAATCAAATCCCTTCACTGAAACTACAAGTCTTATGTGATTAATGACCAGTACGGATTGCTTGAAGAGACTCGTTTATTAGCCTCGTGTACCTATGAAAATGACACTAGATGGGGCAAAGAGGCAAGTAGACCTAATGAGAGATTCTTTCACTATAGGAAAATTCTAATTGTATTACAAGTTTTACTATATAAGCTATACAAACTAATGTGACAATATGTGCAATTAGTAGATTTCAAAAGCATAATAAATGAATATCTAAATAATATTTTGTAATTGGTAACACGATTGTATTGGTAATGTAGTAAAATTTGTAGAATTCCTATAATCTTCCCTTCCTATATTAGTTTTTCAATTATAGACAAATGATATTACATATAAAATATTTTGACTTCTAGCTCATTTGCAGGTTGGTTTCTTAAATAATTCTGTGGTGGAAGATTACTTTACAGGGTTCTCCTTACATTGCAAAGGTTGGATTTCGGTTCATTGTGATCCATTGAGGCCACAATTCTTAGGAAGTGGCACGACCAATTTGAATGACTTCTTGATTCAAGGCATGAAATGGAGCTCTGGGTTGGTTGAAGTCAATTTCTCAAAGTTCTGCCCTCTTATATACGGACCAACAAGAATGCCTATATTTGAGAGCTTGTGCTATGGACAACTTGCATTTCACCCCATTTCATATTTATTGTCATTATGGTGTTTTGCTACTATTCCTCAGTTATGTCTACTTAATGACATCCCATATGAATATAGACACATTTCTATCATGACCTCTTGTTACTTTATTTTTAATAGTACATAAAACATTTTCCACATCTTGCAAGTATCTTCATCACTCAACTGGCACCTCCTGGTGTTTTCAATGAAGATTTAAGATTCAAATTCCCCCTAATTATGAAGTTATCCTCTCCCCACAACCCCCCCCCCCCCCCCCCCCCCCCAAAAAAAAAAAAAAATCCTATTTCCTAATAATCATCAATACTTGTTGACAGGTTTCAGACTCCTACTTTGTTATATTTTTGTTCATCTTTTCATCAGCCATTTCCAAACATTTACAAGAGGTTCTTTCAACTAGAGGATCATTCCAAACATGGAGAAATGAACAAAGGATATGGATGAGGATCATGAAGTCAATTACATCTCACTTATATGGAAGCTTAGATGCTATTATGAAGAGGATTGGAACAAGAGAAACCAATTTCTTGCCCACCAACAAAGTTGAGCACGCTGAACAAGTGAAACTATACAAAATGGGCAAATTTGATTTCCAAACATCAACTATGTTTCTTGTTCCTATGGTTTCTCTAATCATCTTGAACTTGGTTTCCTTCATTGGTGGACTTGTCAGGGTGATCTTTGTGGGCAATTGGGACCAGATGCTTGTACAAGTTTTCATCTCATTCTATATCTTAGTTATGAATTTCCCAATAATTGAGGCAATGATAGTAAGGAAGGATAAGGGACGTGTTCGACCATCAGTCACTATATTATCTGCTATGTTTTCAACTATTTTCTTGTTACTGGGATGTATCATTCTTTGTTGCTAAGTGTAAGACAATTTATTTAGTTCACATTTCAAATTTGTTTTTTGCTACTAATTATAGCAATATTTACATTTTGAATTCAATAAATAAAAACTTCTTTATTACTATTATTTTATATATGTATATTTTATGGGTATTCTCTTTATTGTGTTATATTCTTTTTTATAATCTGCATGCATGTGAGTCATCTGTAATCACTTATCCTACACGCAACTGATTTCACCTGCTAGAACTAGTTGTCTGGTAATCCAAATGATTTTCACCTCTAACAAGCTAAGCATTAATTGCAATATTTCAAAATTTCAATCCTAACTTGAGATTCACACTAAATACGTAGGGTAATATTTTCATTCCAGAAAATAACATTACCTTTCTAGAACTACCTTTCTCTACAAGAATTTGGAATTCTCAGGATATTTCAACTCTTCGACGTGTTTGTAGCACTCCAAAAATCTTCTTTAAAAAAATCCTAATGGTATCTTTTATTATGTATGTTTTGCAACTAAAGAATTGAAAAAAAAAAAAAAAAAATCGTCTTTCCAATATCTGGCACATAGTCTGTTCAGTTTTTTCCCCTTTGCACGAAGCTGTCACTGCGCCAGGTGACACTGTCTGATTTGAACTCTACTAATTCGTTTTGTTTCATTTGCAAGAAGCAGCACACCCTCTTAGAATGGCCCAAACACTCACACACAGTTATATAATAAGAATCATTGTTGCCTCCCATGTATTATTTTCCTATTGCCTCACTGCCACTGGGCCACTATCAAATCATTTTGGGCTTTAATCCGTCGTGGGCTTGATTTAGTACCTATGTAACTCAACACTGGATTTGAATCTCATTTATAGTAGTATAATAACAAATTATTAATTAATTTTTACGCTTTATGATAAAAGATGACTAGCATCTGCGCTTCTTTTATTCCCCCCTAAAGGTCAACATATTCAATTCATCATAATTCGAAATGACTACATTTTTTAATTTCAAAAATACCATAGAGTTTGATGAGATTTATAAAAACTAATTTTTTCATTATTGTTTTTTTTATAACAATTTTTTAATTAGTGTTGATGGTACAATAAGTTGAGTGAGCAATGTGAAACGCTTTGCCTGGAATGGTCTTTCAAGAAAATCATTCGTTAAAACAGTTGTTTCATTCTACTTAAACTATACCATCAAATTTGGTGAATACAAATTCAGCATGAAACTAATAAAAAAAATTAAAGAAGTGAAAAATAAAGAAAAAGTAAACAAAAAAACATATTGACCTACCAAAACTTTTAAGGATTTAGGAATTAACCACGGAATACGCATCTTCATTTTAGTGAGGGCACCAATATTTATATATATTTTTTGTTTGGTTGTGTGCTTTAATCATTTAATAAATATGAATAGTATTAAACGAAAAAAATATAAAATATATATGTTGGTATAATTCTTATATGTTTTGACATGATGATAAAAGTAAGGGTCATGCTAACGAATGCCCTTAGGGCATTCGTTAACAATCCATTTTAGGAAAGTTTTTACATCGCTTTATAATGTAAATGATCTCATTAATTCAAATTCATTGTATCTAAATATCTATATCGGAAATAGTAATAATAATAATAATTGACCAAAGTTATTGGGTTTTGTTTGAATTATGACCTTAGTTTTGAGTGAAATAGCCGCCCCCTTCAAGTGAATAATGCACTATAAAAGTTTTTCTCTTGTTCCGTTACCCATGTTTTCTTTTCTTTCTGTTTTCCTTTTTGTAACAAAAGATATCAATTGAGTTAGAAGGCTATTGGTTATTACTTTAATAATTATCCATGAAAAAAATTTAGTTATAAAATTGGTTGTATTTTAAGGTTACAACTTTACACAATAAAATAAATATTATTACATATTTTGAAAACTCAATTATTGAATTGTATGTTTTTTATGCTCTTAATAGACAGTCAAATTTTGTATCAATTGGATATTATTTACTATATGATCTACAAGCTTATATTTTATGCATAATTTTAAATTACGAAAACTTACAATTTAGACAATTTATTGATGATATAGTTATTAATTTTTGCAAGCATGGAAGATATAAGAAAAAATGTAATTTAATGGTAGTTTTGTCAAAATTCACTTCCAATAAAAAGATATCAAATAATATTGTAGCCTAATACTACAATTAATTTTGTAATTAAACTTGTATACTAATTAATTAAAAAAAAAAAAAAACTAGGAATTTGACAAAATCCGAGACAAATGTATTCAAAATCTATGTGAAAAGAGTATTCTAGATTTCTAGTGCTACGTGTGATACATTATTACTTATTATAATTAATATTCTATGAGTAAAATTCATCCTGTTGTTGACTGATGATAGTTGACGAATGACAATGGACTCAGCATAACGAGGCAGTACATACTATGTAATTAAATTTTAAATTAAATATAGCTCCCATTATTGAGATCCAGGGAATTGAGGGTAAAACAAGAAATGGAGGATTCACTGCCTCTCCATGTCTGCCATGTCCAGACTCTCTCCATATTCATCAACAGGTCACATGTACTTCTCCACTCCATAGCATTAGCTTTCTTGATTTACTATAGAATCTCTTTTCTCTTCCAAGACCAAGATCCCAATGCCAAAGCCACACACTTATTTCTACCATGGCTTCTTGTCTTCGCTTCTGAGCTCCTTCTCTCTTTCATATGGCTCCTCGACCAAGCTTTTCGGTGGCGTCCAGTTACTCGAACAGTCTTTCCCGAGAGATTGCCAGAGGATGATAAGCTCCCATCGATTGACGTGTTCATATGCACCACCGATCCAGACAAGGAACCGACTGTGGAGGTGATGAACACTGTGTTATCCGCAATGGCACTTGATTACCCGCCCGAGAAGCTTCATGTATATCTTTCAGATGACGGAGGGTCTCCTATAACTTTGTATGGTGTGAAGGAGGCTTACTCGTTTGCAAGGTGGTGGCTTCCTTTTTGTAGGAAGTACAGAATCAAGACGACGTCCCCAGAGGCTTATTTTTCGGGTTCAAAGGATGATGACGAAGGTTCTGAGAGTTCCGAGTTCATGTCCGAGAGACGGAAAATTCAGGTTTGTGTGCGGAAGGTGAATTAGTTTTTACATACATAACTTTTTATACAGAATTTTCGCAATAAATTTTCTATTTAAAATATAATGGTTATTAACGGATGCACAATTGTTAATAAATTAAAATAGAAAATTTTTGATACAATTTCATAAAAAATTTAAAAAATTGTTAATAATATTTACTGTTTTATCATTTTTTATAATTTTTAGAATAATATCATGGTATTAGTGTTAGGGAAGATAATTTCATATCGTACCGGTCGATACGGTCGGAATTTGTCGTACCAATACCAACACCGATACTGAAATAAGGTAGTTTCGTTCCGATTTAAATACCAGCCTTACCGGGTCGTTTCGGCTGTGCTGGAGACTAATATCGGATTTTGGCCGGTTAATTCATACCGAACCGTAACAAAATTTTTCAAATTAGCTACACAACATGAGAGAGAGAGAGAGAGAGAGAGAGAGAGAGATCTGTATTTGATTCGTTTTAAGTGTCGTATATTCTTCAATCTTCGCGGGCAAATAGAGAGATGGAGACCATTTGTTTAGATCTGATCTATGTAAGGGAAAGAGAAGAATAGAAGATAATGAGAGGAGAAGACCAAACGTGGGGGGAAAGAGAGTGGAGGTAGATGGGGGTTGTTGAAAATTAAATGAAAGTCAGTACAAAGAGAATGGCAGAGAGTGACACATGTGTTTTCTTTTAGGAAATAGAGCCCCACTTTTTAACTTTGCATTAGATGGTCAAACGCAACTAGTAGTTTTTATTTTTATTTTTAAATGGCATGAACATTTGAAATTCATTTGAGTTATTTCTAATTTTTCACTGTCAGGCTAATAAAAAACAAGATATATATATATATATATATATATCAAGAACTTTTCTTTTTTTTATGTAATATACAGTACGGATTAACAAATAAGGGATTTAGTTTTTTTTTGACTTTACCCTTTCATTAAATATATTAATTTAAATATATAATATTTATATATAATGCGATAATTTCAAAATGGTACATTAATATTGATTGGTACAAAAATATTTCGTTATTTGGACCAAACAAAAATGGTCCTCGGTACGAAATTTACTCACTTGATTAGTGCTAGAATATGTGAAAACTAATAACGGTTTGTATGTATATACTATGTGGGTTGGTGATTATGAGTGAGTTTCTATTTGTTAAAAGTTTTGATTTTGCATTTCCAAATTCATTGTGGACGTTTTAGTTATCTTTTGGCCAGAAATGTTTATGTTCTAGCAGCCTCGGATAGCTGATATAGAGGTGAAATATTTGGTGCAGGAAAGATACGAGAGATTTAAGGAATCAATAGCAAATGTAAGAGGAAGAGTAGATGGTAGTAGAATCACGGCTCAAGATCACCCTTCTCTAATTGAGGTACCAGTTTTTTTCTCTTTCTATAGACGGTGTCAAAGGACTCGAAATGCTGTTTCGGTTTTGTTCAACCCTACATTGTCATCATTCGTCTCTTATTAGCATTTAGTTGATTTAAGAAATGATAAGGACAACTGCAGCATGAATTAATGCATAGGGAGCTTATTTTACTAAAGAAAGAAAGAAATAAATAAATAAATAAATATATATATATATATATATATATATATATATAAATTGGATAAGCACGCCCAATAATAATGTTTTAGTTTTAAAAGAACAAAATTGGCTTTTTCCTTTTTCAGAAAAGGATTTTACTAATGTGTGCCCTTATAATTTATCATTTTTAGAAAGTTTTTTTTAAGAATTGAAATAGTTTTGACAACTTTTTCAATTTTCGAGAAAATTTTTTCAAAAATGGATAACCGAACCCTTCAGAAAAACAATTTAGCATTTTGCTCTCTTTTCCAAAACTAATTAGGGAAATATCTCTCTTTGGAAACTCGATTTTCTCAAAATCGAGTTAAACCCAATAGCTATGTTTTAAGGAGGTTATAGTGACATTTTAAAGACCTATAACGACGTTTTTAAACTCGATATTCATGAAATCGAGTTTCAAAAGAAGGACATTTTCCTAATTAATTTGAAAAATGAGACAAAATATTGGATTGTTTTTTTGAAAAGAGTCAAAGTCTATTTTGGCTGTTTTAAAATTAGTCCAACTTTAACTAGGATAATAGTCAGATCTAGATTAATTTATTTGGTTCATTTCAAATTTGTTAATTAAGACAAGAAATCCGTTTACTCAAAAAGAAGAAGAAAAAAGTAGAGTAAAACGGCCAAATGTGAGTTTAACGTTTAGTGTAGGGTTACGCATCTCCATTTACATTCATCAAATTAAAAAAAAACAAAGACAAAAGACAAAAAATAAAGGAATTCTTCATATACAATCATCAAATCTTCAAAGATCGTGCCTTCACTGTCTTGTACTTTAGCAAGGGGGCTTTTTGAATAAAATAGATTTTGTACTTAACAGGAAGAAAGTGGGCGAATATTAAAGAGTGCGGCAGGTAATCAATAACTCCAGAGTTGCACATAGTTTTTGCAAAATTTTTGACAATAACCTAGTAAATTATTATTATGGTAAATTTTACAAACCACCCTTAAAGTTTTGACTAATACCAATCAAATTTAAAACTTTTCAAAATTAACCAATTTAGTCTTTATGCCCAATTTTGTTCCTACACACCGTTTAAGTCCGTTAGTCATTTAAGTCTCTCATCTCTCTCTATACTTTGTCCCCTGATCTCTCATCTCAACCTTTTCTCATCCTCTCCTTAACCTTAAACTCTAATCCCCCAAAATCTCATGGCTACCACCGACAAGCCATAGTTGCTGCGAGCTCCACAATGGTTCTCTCTCTCTCTCTCTGACTTTCCTTTTCTATTTTCTTTTTCCTTTACTTGTTCTATTTTCTTTTCTTTCTTTTTTTGCTTGGCCGAATTAACCCTTGATGGGTTGGTGGTTTGGGTTAGCTATCTCATCTTTCTGAAGCAAAGGAAATGGTGTGTGGGCTGGTGGTTTGGCTTGGTTGTGGGTTGCCAATGGTGGTTTCGATTTGCTATGGGTTTTTGGGATTTTGGTTTTCAGTGGTGGTGGGTTCCGTTGGTGGTGAATTTTTTTTAGGGGTGGTTATGGTACCAATATGTGGTGGTTTTGCTGTGGCGGTGGTGGGTTTGGTGTTGTTTGTTTGGGTTTTGTGGCTAGTGGCAATGGGTTTCAATATGGGTTTAGATTTGTTGTGGATTATTTGGATATTGTGGTCAGTGGTGGTGGGTTTTGATATGGGGTTGGATTGGATGTGGGGGTTGGGGGTGGGGGTGGTTGTGGGTTCTGCTATGGTGGTTGTTTTGCCACAGTGGTGGGTTTAGTTTTTTGGATTCGGGTTTGTTGTTGTGGTGGATTTGGCTGAGTTTTGGTATGAGTGGAATAAGGTTGTTGTTTTGGCTGTGGCTATGGAAAATCTGAGGTTAGGGAGAAAGAGAGCGAGGGAAGGAGAGGAGAGAAGAAACTAACAGTCTAACGGATAAGAGAGTCACAGTGAGAATGATCTTCTAACGTGGCTAACGGTGTCTAAAGATTAAATTGACTTTAAGGATCAAATTGATTTGTTTTGAAATGTGTTAGATCTGGTTGGCATTAAGTCAAACCTCAGGATAAGTTTTTAGAATTTACCCTTATTATTATTAATTTAAAAGGAAATATTAAAGATAGACTCATATAGGGTCTATTTAAGATCTGAAAAAAAAAAAAAATCTTGTTGAAAATATTATAGATAAAGATAAAAATTAGTTAAAATAGTACTTATGAATAGTATAAAAAATTGTAATGAAATCATGATTAATAATAAAAATAAGTTGAATAGTAAAATAAGCTGATTTTTAAATTTTTGCCAAATACATCCATAATAAACAATAAAATTTGCCAACAAAATTAATTGTTATAAAAATATTATGATTATTATGTTTATAACATCACTTAGAACTAGTAAGTAAATTTTCTTTTTAAGTTAAACTTCGGTTAGGGACGTATACAAAATTGTGTAAAATAATTTGTTTGCAATGAAAAAGACCACTCTTTTTTCTGATCTTGACTATGTTGACACATGCGTGGCTTGAATTGCTGCTTGCACCGTGCTATAATAGCTCTCCAACGATATCTTTATCTTTTTTTTTTATTTTTATTTTGAGATAGAGCATGTGCGTCTCTATTGAATTGGCGAAAGTCAAATTTGGGTTTTGGATTTTGAATTTGATTGTTCCAATGATATCTTATCTTGACTCTATGAGATAGAGCATATGTATGTCTCTAACGCATTGGCAAAAGTCAATTTTGGTTCTTATCAGTTTTGAGTCTTGATTAGTGGAGGATAGTCTAGTGTATGTGTGTAGCGGATTTTGGTTTTCACACTTTATCAACTTCTGGTTTTATTGTTTTTGTTCCTTGGACGAGTTGAACAGAAATTATAAAATATTGGTTTGTATGTCTGGAGAGTGATTGTAGTAACATTCTTGAATGACTATATTTAAAGGTGCATTTGGTTGACATGATTGTAATGTAACATTCTTGAAATGTTAAATTCATGTATTCTCACAATATGAAAATAATGATATAGGAATTTCTAAACCCGACCCACATTAATAGATACTTGTAAAGATAGTGGGATAAACAAGTTTAGACTTTGCCCGAGGACACAGATAGAAAAGGAGGGACCAGAAGTTTAAGATTTATATATATGAATGGATCTTTATAAGCTTACCCGAGGACAATGTTTTTGGTTGTTACAAGTATTGTTCTCTCTCTCTCTCTCTCTCTCTCTCTCTCTCTCTCTCTCTCTCTCTCTCTCTCTCTCTCTCTCTCTCAGTTCCTATTCTAGTTGTGATCTCCCTCTCTTTTCCATTTCTTCCTTCCCTTACATACTTCTTAGTGTGTCACATCTTGGCCCTTCATCTCCACCTACCCAAATTCTCAACATGACACTTGTCCCTTAAAACTTCTAATGAAGGTGGTAGAAAAAGTTGCTTAGCGGTGAACTCTATTGTTTAGGTCACTTTATCATCAATGTAGCTGATAAAGTTGTTACCAATCATTTAATGCGGAGGCAGTAAGCTACTTCTTACTAGAAACTTCCCTTACTTTCTTGGACTCTCTCTCCACACCCTATCCTTCCCGACTGAATCTCCCAAAGGTCCTTCGTCTCTTCCTCTCCTTGGGTGGATTCCCTCTTTGGGATTATGATGCCTTAATAATAATGATAACAACTCAATGATCCCTTCCTCGGTCCTCTAGCTCCTACAATATTGATCAAAATAACTACAATTATATTTTTTAATAAAAAACTAGAAAATAATTAAACTAAATTTTTACTTCACTTTCCCTCACTTTCTCACCAACCAAACAAGTTAAATACATATAAAAAATACCAAATCGAAACAAAATGAATCTATCCACAACCCAGCCACTGTTCGTAATTGAAATAACCAAATAGCACAACAAAAATAACACATATACACAACCTTTCTCAACAACAAAACATAGCCAATGCACGGAAAAACCTAAAAAGATAAATAAAATAAATTAATAAAAATGAGCACGAGAAAATCAAGTTGAGTAAAGGAAGGAGCATAATCAGAGTCCAAAATTAAGTTTGGACTATGGCTGAATGATCGCCTAGATTCCTCCAAAACTCGAACCCGAAACGCCCAAGCTTGATCAGGCTGTTGTGGTGGCTTTGGCAAATCATTACGACTTGATCTTTGAGCTTTGGTCTTTCTATAAAATGGCAAACGAGAAAAAGGTAGAGAATCGCAAGTTGCGAGGTGACTGTTTGGTTTCTAGGAAAGGCTGAGAGAAAGTGAGAGAAAAGTTTTCGGTAATCTTGTCAAATATTAAAAAAAATCCACGACAATTTAGTAAATAACATTATTAACATGGGCAATTTTGTCAATGGAAAAAATTATAACATTTACGTACATAAGTAAGAGTATTCACATCAAACAACTTTAAAATTTTAGTTTTTAACAACTTAAAACACTATTTTATCCATTTTAACAACTCACTTTACAATTCGTCCAACATTAAAGGACTTCTTTTCCACATCAAGCTAAAAACAATTCATTTTTTATATATTAATTTCTCTCTCTCACCCTTTCTGTCATTCTCTCTCCCTCCCTCTCTCAGAGCATCTCCAATAGATTAGCTATATCTATTTATTGGAAAGAAAATCCCACTGTTCACATTGTAGCAACTCCATATGAATTTTTCTACTTAAAAAAATCATACAACTCAATAAAAAACAATTCTTTCTCTCTCCTCTCACAACAGCTACAATATTCACAACAGCTACAAACATAACAATCATTTCCCTTAAACATCTCTAAACTCAAGCATAATCAAAATACAAACTAAAAAACACAAGCTTAAAATAAATCAAATCATAACAAAAAAAAAAAAAAAAAAAAAAAAGACAGAAGCCATCTGATCCATTTGGGCTGCATTGGGGAGGAAGACGAGTGGCAGTGGAGCAGGAGGCGCAGCTTGGCACAGTGAACACCGATTCTGCACCTGCCAGTGTCCTTCAATCAATGGTGGAGCAAGCAATCGCTTGTTCTTTCTTTGTTTCTTATCACTGCTAGAGAGTGTTCTAGAATCAAGTAGAGAGAGAGAGAGAGAGAGAGAGAGAGAGAGAGAGCTGGAGAAAGTGAGATCCGGAATGAACTAGAAAAAGAAAAAGAAGGATCAATAGAGATAGGAGTGGGATACGTGTGTGGTGGAAAAAATACTATAAAAAAGAAAAGAAAAGAAAAGAAAAGAAACGTGTGGATGTAATTAAGAAAGGAAAATTAATATTAAAAATAAGAAATGACAATTAAAAAATGCTACTACAATATTTTCACAATAAATTTTAAGTAATAGATTGTTATTAGCTAATATTGGTGAGTAAAAAAATAATTTCAGTGGTAGGTTCAAATAAGAATTAGTAACAACTTTTTACATAAGATTTTGATGTGATTCTTGTGAAAGTATTGCGAAAAATGTTGTGAATATAACACTTGTCATTGAAAAATGTAATTGTTGGGAATGAATAAATGATGATCAAAAAATGAATAATGAATGAATGAAGAAATAATATTTAATGAGATTGAGAAAAGGCTAAAGAACCTGTTAGAAAATGTATTTAAAAAAATAGATAGATAAAATCCTCAACCAACCACTACCCAATCTCATGCCACAGTCTCAACCTGATTTCAATTAAAATCCCCAACCATAATTGCAACACGATTTCAACCCACCACCACCCCCTGCCACCATCATTCACATCCATTGCCAGCAACCAACAATCCCCTGCCACAATCTCAACCCAAGTTCAACCCACCACCACCACCACGGAGTCACAAACCAACAATCCCACCTAAAGCCCAGTGGTATCTAAAAATTTTCTCATTCGCCACTACCTTGGCCGTGATCCTCACCATAGCCATAGCCTTCACCATACCCTTCAATAGAGCCAAAGTTTCTTCATCTGCCAAAATCAGAGCCCGAACCCACTAATCTCAAACCTACAACCCACGAACCCATGAACCAAGAACACCATCGACGATCTCAACAACCACTGCATGCCAACACCAAACACCTCAAATGATCTCACCATAGCCCAATCTGTTGCCGATCTTTGGTAGGGAAGGCGTCGTTTCTTGTTGGTTTTGATTGGTGGTGCCGTGGGTGAGAGTTGGTTGAGATGGTGAGAAGGAGAGGTTATGGGTGAGAGTTGGTTGAGATGGTGAAAGGGAGAGGAAGAAACTTGGTGAGACGGTGTGGTGGGCGAGAGAGCTATGTGTGATAGAAGATAAGTGAGAGGAGAGGAGAGAAGAGAGGATACTTGAGAGAGAGAGAGAGAGAGAGAGAGAGAGAGAGAGAGAGAGAGAGAGAGAATAGTGTAGTAACTTGCTACTAGGGCTGTCCAGCGAGCCAAGTGACTCGACCAAACTGACCAAACATGCCCGACCAAAGGCCCAGCGGGTGGGCCCGAATAGCAGGTTGGTTTGATTCAGGTCCTGTTCGTTTAAAACCTGAAATATTGGGTCTGGTTGCAGGTTAATGAATTTAAAAACCATATAAACCGAGCCGACCCGCTCTTAAATTAAAAGCAAAATATTCTGGATCTTTCCACGCAATACCTCTCTGTTTTCACACACACTCTCTCAAATCACCTGCTTCCTTGTAAAGCCACCTCTAATTAGCTTTGATCTTGTGCAATTTGATGGTGGATGTACTGATATTATGATGCATGTAGTGATGGTGGGAACTGGAAGGAATGTTACCGAAGGAGGAGTAGTGGTGAAGCTAAATGGAGATAATTTTAGATTTGGGTCTGCCGTTTGGTGATAAGTTCTTTTCTTTCTCTCTTTCTTTCAATCTCAGATCTGGGTCTCATCTTTCTTTCTCTTTCATCTCAAATCCGAGTCTCATCTTTCTTTCTTTCTTTTGGTCTTAGATTTGGGTTTGTGGTGTTTTTTATGTTATTTGGTTTCAATCTCAGATTTGGGTTTGTGGTATTTTTGGTGTTATTTGATTTCACTAGTTTTGGATTGTGGTTGTGACTTGTGAACTGTGTTCTTTAGGTTTGGGTTTTATTTCTGCTATGTTGTTCTTTAAACCCTAAGTCACCCGATGACTCTGACCCACTCAACCGACAACCCGAGCCATTGGGTCCAACCTAAATTTCAGTCGGTCTCGGGTCCATTTTTTAATCACTCGATCCAGTCGGGTTGAGTGCGGGTTAGCCCAAAACCTGTTCCGACTCGACCCGTGGACAACCCTACTTGCTACACTAAGTTGCTACTACTAGCAACTTAGAACATCTACAGCAGTGGAGTTAAAAATATAGTTTTTTAGCAACACAAAAAGTTACTTTATCTATTTTACCTACTCACTTTACAAAACATGCTGCAGCAGTGAATCTATTTTAGCTTTCAACACAATAAAATAATATAAACATCACAATAAAATAATATATCTACTACAATAAAATAGTATATCCATTACAATAAACAACAATCACTGCTGGTGGGTCTGAGGTTGAGAGGGTTGATCGGCAGTGGGTCTCAGCTGGTGGGTCTGTGACGTTGAAGTTGACAAGGGCTAGCGAGGGTGAGCTTGAGAGAGTTGAGAGAGTTGATCGGCTGTGGGTCTCAGTTGGTGGGTCGGTGACGTTGAAGATGGCAAGGGCCAGTGGCGGTGAGCTTGAGAGAGTTGAAGGAGTTGATCGGCAGTGGGTCTTAGCTGGTGGGTCGATGACGTTGAAGATGGCAAGGGCCGGCGGTGGTGAGCTTGAGAGAGTTGAGTTCAGATAGAGAAGAGATGAGAGTGACTGTGCTTGGCGTAAATAAAAGAATGAAATGAAATATTCAGCTAATATTACTTTAATCGGAAGCTCAATAAAAAATTAGTTTTTTTTTTTAGCTCTATGCTACAGTGTCCATGTATCTATACATGTGAACTGTAGCAATTAAGCTAAAAATTTTACCTATACCTCCACTGCTGCAAAAGGAGTTTTTGTGTTTTGGTGGAACTAAAATAGCTATATAGCTATTTAGCTTTACTGCTGCAAGTGCTCTTATTGGAGCAAGCTGCTAAAAAGATCTGAAGTTTTAGCACCATTGATGTAGAGGGAATTTTGATGATTTTGTTGCTAAAATAATGTTTAAGTATTTATCACACTTTTGGTATTAATGCTCTAACGTAAGATTACCCTTATTTAATAAGGTAAAGAGATTAAGATGATGTGATATATTTCGTAATCTTAGAAAAAAATTAAGTGAACCAAACATTGTAATGTTCACATTATGATAATGTGTATTATATTAAATGACACATTACAGCGAACCAAAAACCCCCTAGAAAGATGTACATTAGGCTCAATGTCTTTTTAGTCAAATTTGGTCAAAAATGCTACTTTAACTAATCTATTATCACGCACAACTACAACAACCTCAAACCTTTGGCACCATCCCATTTTGTTTTTAGATTTTTTTCTCTCCAAATAATTTTTTTCCTCTCCTGTTATTCCCAAATTTCAACCATTCTTCTTTCTGATCAACCTAGTCATGTCACAAAAACGGATTCACAAACACAAACCAGCTCCAACTGATT
Organism: Castanopsis chinensis; assembly: GCA_032878915.1. Taxonomy (NCBI): domain Eukaryota; kingdom Viridiplantae; phylum Streptophyta; class Magnoliopsida; order Fagales; family Fagaceae; genus Castanopsis; species Castanopsis chinensis. The sequence goes on from JAVQMG010000113.1 coordinate 8,517,644, forward strand.
CCAATCTCATCCTTCATTCATAGAATCATTCACAAGTCACATTATTTAAAATTTCAACCAGATCTAGACTCACAATATTTGGATTGACCCATACTAGCCCCAATAGAATCACTCACAACTAGGGGGGACAGAAGAGGGGGGGGGGGGGGGGTGGTCCCCCCTGAACTTTCAAAATTCTTTAAATTTAATATAGTACATTGGTATGTTCTGGAATATGGAATGGACAAAGCGGTAGTCTGGTAGAGGAGAAAAGTAAAAAGAAAAGTCAAAAGTGAAGATAGAGATAAGAGAGAAGGGAAATAATACGTGTGTGGATGAGAAAAAAAGAGGAAAAAATAATAAAGAAATGTGTGGAAGAAGAAAAAAGAGATAAGGAAAAAATTAAAAAAAAAATTAAAATTAAGAAATGCTACCACAATATTTTCACAATATTTTTACAATAAATTTTAAGTGTAGGGTTGTTACTAGCTAATACTAATGAAAAAATAATAATTTAAGTGGTGTGTTCGAATTAAAATCAATAACAACTTACCATACATGATTTGTTGTGAAAGTATTGTACAAATGTTAGAAACGCTTCCCTTTATGTTAACATTAGATGATTCTACATGTCATTATATAATTGCCACAAGTGCTCCACTAGATTTGTAAAAAAATACTAGTGAAAAAAAATAATTTAAGTGATGTGTTTAAATTAAAATCAATAACAATTTACCACACATGATTTGTTGTAAAAGTATTGTACAAATGTTGGGAACGTGGCACTTCATATTAACATTAGATGATCTATAAGTCATTATATTATTGCCACAAGTGCTCTACTAGATTTGTTAAAAAAAAATCTCCATCAGTCTCTTTTTTTATTCTTTTACCATACTGGTTTTTAAAACCATAATTTTATGTTAGATTCTATATGGTAATTACATGAGCATATGGTTGTTTATTTATTTTGTTATTAGTATTGATAAATTTTTTTAGATTCATTTTTTTACTTTTAATCTTGCCCCCTTGACCTAAATTCCTAGCTCCGCCATTGTTCACAACATTCCAAACTTCATAGAATCACTCACTGCTTGTTCTTGTTCTTGTTCTTGTTCTTGTTATGTCTCCAAATCATATTCAACAAGATAGAGAGAAATTTAAGCCTGTAATAGTGGTTTGACTGTTGTCCCAGCCAAAACCCAAATTAGTATGGCATATATTAACTTGGAGAAGTGAAAAATTGGAAGACAATAAACTTTGACTCAAATGGCATACTTATAATTGGAACTTTGAACTGTAAGGTAAAAAATAAAATCATGTGATCAAGACCCATCCCATATAGATAACTTACTAAATGAAAAAAGGGGGAAACTGTCTTTCAAGAAATCAACTATAAGATGCTATTTATCTTTAATTTCCACAGTTACATCCTATTTTTAGAAATATTTGCATCAAAAAATTTCAGGTGATACAAGATAATTCCAATGATAAAGTGCAAGTAGACCAAGTTAAGATACCTCTCCTTGTTTATGTTGCTCGTGAGAAAAGGCCTTCTCATTCTCACCATTTTAAGGCTGGAGCACTCAATGTCCTTGTATGAGCATTCTTTCACTCTTTTATATAATTTTATTAAATATCATTTATGCATCAAAAAGTTGACTAGTATTATTGCAGCAACGGGTCTCTTGCATGATAAGCAATTCCCCTTACATACTAGTGCTGGATTGTGATATGTATTGCAATGACCCAACTTCGGCTAGACGAGCAATGTGTTTCCATCTTGACTCAAAGATCTCGCCTTTGCTAGCTTTTGTTCAATTCCCTCAGAGATTTCATAATATCAGTAAGAGCGACATCTATGACAGTCGGCTGAGAATGATATTTTCGGTATGGAATAAAAACTATGTGCTTACGTATGCATGCACGAGCCTTAAAGATTAGATAAAGAAAAACAAAATTCAAAATTGGAATTTATATTCCCTTTAGGTACAGTGGCAAGGGATAGATGGGCTCCAGGGACCAATCTTGTCTGGTACAGGTTTTTATATCAAGAGGGTGTCAATATGTGGACGTTCTATACAAGGTTTGTTGGACTTTTTTAGTCTACTGCTATTGAATTGTAGGAAGGGGGTGTATGAATATTTCAACAAAGAAGTTAGTATGGAAGTAACACTGTGCTGTTGAAATATCATTTGCCTTTATAAAAACATGTCATTGCTTATGAGAGACTGATGGTAGTTCCACTTTTACTTTCCAGATATTGATCTAGAGGAACTTAAACAATCATTTGGTTCATCCAATGAATTAATCAAATCCCTCCTCGGAAAATACAAGTCTAATGCGCTTAATGTCCAGCATAGATTGCTAGAAGAGACTCAATTGTTAGCCTCCTGTACCTATGAAAAGGACACTAAATGGGGCAAAGAGGCAAGTAAACCTCATGAGACTTCTTTTTTTCCTATATTAGTTTTTCAATTATTGACTCATGTATAAAATATTTTTACTTCTTTGCAGGTTGGTTTCTTATATGATTCTGTGGTTGAAGATTACTTTACAGGGTTCACCTTACATTGCAAAGGTTGGACTTCGGTTTATTGTGATCCATCGAGGCCACAATTCTTAGGAAATGGCACCACCAATTTGAATGACTGCTTGATTCAAGGCATGAGATGGAGCTCTGGATTGGCTGAAGTCGGTTTCTCAAAGTTCTGCCCTCTTATATATGGACCACCAAGAATGTCTATTTTTGTGAGCATGTGCTACGGATATTATGCATTTTCCCCCCTATTATATTTCTTGCCATTATGGTGTTTTGCCACTATTCCTCAGCTATGTTTACTTAACGACATCCCATTGTACCCTAAGGTAAGAACGATAGATTCATTTCCCTCATGCACTCTTATTGCTTTTAGTAGTACATAAACATTGTCCATATTCATTAAAAAAAAAAAACATTTTCCATATCTTGCTAGTAGATTTGTAGCTCAATTGGCGCTTCTTGGTGTTTCCAATGGAGATATTTAGTATTCAAATTTCCTCTCTCATTGTAATTTTCAAAGTATTCCTCCGCCTCCTAAAAATATATATATTTCCCATTTCCTAATAATCATCGTTACTTTTTGACAGGTTTCAAACTCCTACTTTGTTATATTTTTGTTCATAAATTTGTCGTCCATTTCCAAAAATTTACAAGAGGTTCTTTCAACTGGAGGGTCATTCCAAACATGGAGAAATGAACAAAGGATATGGATGATGAAGTCAATTACATCTCACTTGTATGGAAGCTTAGATGCTATTATGAAGAGGATTGGAATGAGAGAAGCCAGTTTCTTGCCCACCAACAAAGTTGAGGACGCTGAACAAGTGAAACTATATAAAATGGGCAAATTTGATTTCCAAACATCAAATATGTTTCTTGTTCCTATGGTTTCTCTAATCATCTTGAACTTGGTTTCCTTCATTGGTGGACTTGTCAGAGTGATCTTTGTGGGCAATTGGGACCAGATGCTTGTGCAAGTTTTCATCTCATTCTATATCTTAGTTATGAATTTCCCAATAATTGAGGCAATGATAATAAGGAAGGATAAGGGACGTGTTCGACCATCTGTCACTATCTTATCTGCTATGTTTTCAACTATTTTCTTGTTACTTGGATGTGTCATTTTCTGTAGCTAAGCGTAAGACAATTTATTTAGTGCACATTTCAAATTCGTTTTTTGCTACTAATTATATTGATGTTTACCTTCTGAATTCAATAAATAAAAACTTCTTTATTTCTAATATTTTATATATGTACATTTTATTGGTACGTTCTTCGTTGTGTTATATTATTCTTTTTTCAATGTGCATGCATGAGTCATCCGTAATCACTGCACTACGCATAATTGATTATCACCTGCTGCTAGAACCAGTTATTGGATAATCCAATTGATTTTCACCCCTATGGGGCAAAACATCAATTGCAATATTTCAATCCTAACTTGAGATTCACACTAAATACAGTAATATTTTCATTCTAGAAAATAACATTACTCTACTGAGATTCACTCATTTTGGATATTTCAACTCTACTACGTGTTTGTAGCACTTTAAAAATCTTCTTTAAAAAAATCCTAAAGAAAAAAAACACACACTCTTGTCTTTCCTATATCTGGCACATTCTCTGTACAGATTTTTCCCCTTTGCGCGACGCGATGCTCTCACTGCGCCAGGTGACACTGTCTGATTTGAACTCTACTAATTCGTTTTGTTTTATTTGCAGGCAGCAGCACACCCTCTTAGAATGGCCCAAACTCTCACACACAAAACTTGGTGAATACAAATTCAGCATGAAACTAATCAAAAAAAATTAAAATGAAAAATAAAGAAAAAGTAAACCAAAAAAAAAAAAGTAACCTACCAAAAGTTTTAAGGATTTAGGAATTAACCACGAAATACACATCTTCATTTTAGGCTGCATTTGGTTCAGTGTAAAATATTTTTCGAGTGTAAAATAATTTCAGGTGAAAATATTTTTGAAAAAAGACAATATTTTCTAATGTTTGATTGCATTTTAAAAATTATGTTGGAAAATAATTTCAAGTGTTTGACAACATTTTGAAAATGTAATTTTTCTACTAGTTTCTCAAATTTTCTCAAGTTCCAAACAAATTTTATAATAAAAAATTGCAATAATCCACCACCGGCCACTACAAACCCAGCCACAGCCAGCCATTACAAACCCATCCACCATCATCCACCACATAACCAATTAATATGAAAAATCATAATCAAAATCAAAACCCATTAATCTCAAAATCAATACCAAAACCATCTACCAAAATCCATAATCCACCACCATTGAAACCCACAAACCACCGTAGCCAATGATCCACCACCCCAATCGACCACCATCAATGCTTAAACTCACCCCCAACCCACCACCACTAAAACCCATGAGTCACCCCAACCACCAATCCTCCAAAACCCAAGCAAAAACGTTATTTCACAATCAAAAAAATATATATAAGGCAGGGACGACGTGGGTGGGGGACTGGATCTGATCGGCGATGAGTGAGAGGGAGGACGAAGGTGAGGTAGATGAGAAACTACCTTCACCGGCCGAGGGGCTTGCAGGCACGACGGTCGGGGACTAGGATGTGGTGAAATCGGGGTGGGTTTAGTTATTCATCGGAGATGGGTTTGAGCACGATGGAGGAGCTAAGCTGACGCAATCAGAATGGTGATGGGTTTGAGGGGCGCGATCAGACCGGCGGGGCCGTGGGTCGGGGACTGGATCTAGTCTTCACTAGTGATAGCTCTCTTCGTCCTTCGGCTTGGGCTTGGTGTGAGTGATGAGAGCAAGTGAGGAGAGAAATTTTCTGAGGAGACGGAAATGGTTTGAAGTGAAAATAAGAACAGAAATTATTTTACACCTTCACTCCTTTATTTTACAGTCAACTCTAAAAATATTTTCAGTTTGACCCAATTTTCAGTAACAACCAAATACACACTTTTACAGAAAAGTATTTCCAAAAGTTGTTTGAAGCCAAAACAAACGGACCCTTAATGAGAGCACCAATATATATATATATATATATATATATATATTAGTTGCGTGCTTTAATTCATTTAAAAAATAAGTAGTACTAAACAAAAAAAAAACATGTTGGTGTAATTTTTATATGTTTTGACATGATGATAAAAGGTAATTATAATGTAAACGATCTTATTGATTCAAATTCATTGTATCCAAATATGTATCTATATCGAAAATAGTAATAATAATAATTGACCAAATTATTGGGTTTTGTTTGAATTGCGACCTTAGTTTTGAGTGGAATAACCGCCCCCTTCAAGTGAATAATGCGGTATAAAAGTCTTTCTCTTGTTCCATCACCCATGTTTGTCTCCTTTTGTTTGTTTGTTCTCTTTTCTTGCGGTTTTCATTTTTGTATTATTTGGTCAACTTGGGTGGCACCGTACATATTTGTGTTGTGAAATAAGATTAGTAGCAAGAAACAGATATATAAATATAATCAGATAATATACTAAATTTTCTCAGGTAGTCATTCACACTTACCACGTGTACTGAAGTATTGAAGCCAAACTCTTTTTGGCCAACTTGGGTGGCACGCATGAGAAAAGTGTTGTAGTCTTTCTCAAGGCCTAATTACTTGTGAAGTCAACACGTCTTTCTGTACAAGACTTCTTTTACAACAATTTGGTTTTTATTTTTTCAAAGAAGGTTAAGGATTATGTGTGTGGTGTTTTTTCTTATTGTTTGTGTAAAATAAAAAAATAAAAAAAGTAAAATTTTATGCTAAAATAGACGGAGAATTTTAGATAGACAGATGCAAATGCTCTTAGCATGCTACTTTCAATAGCTTATATACTTAAAACAAGTTCAAAATAAAATAGAAAGGAAACCCCTGGAATCAAAAAAAAAAAAAAAAAAAAACAATGTAAAATATTTGGACTTAAAAATAATAAATAAATAAAAAGACAAAGTCAAATATGGTTGCGCCAAGGACAGGCAAGTTCGGAGAGAAATCCATTAAACTTGTCATATTATCTTTTTATTAAATATGAATTTTGAAAATCTAAACGTTGAACTACAAGTTTTTTATGTTTTTAAAATACATGTCAAATTTTATTTAAATCGAATGTTATTTACTATTTAATCAATAATATTATTTTTGTACATAATTTTTTACCACAAAACTTGAAATTTAAACACGTCATTGATAACATGTATATTGATTTTTAATCTTTTTGAAATTTTGTAAATATGAAAAATATAATAAGAAAATACAATGTAACGATTAAATTTTTAAAATTCATATTCTATAAAAAAGAATATAATAAGAAAATACAATGTAACGATTAAATTTTTAAAATTCATATTCTATAAAAAAAAAATGTAGGAAAAATTTGGAGGGGGGTTTTTCTTCAAAGAAGGCCTTGTTAGGCAGCTAGGAGACAAATAGATTGGTCCAATTTGACAACTATGTCCGTGAGCCTGAAAGAAGCTAGGACTAAATGTAATTTGATGCGACAAAAGCAAAACGCAACTTGATGACTTGAGGTGCCCCCAAACCAATTTATTCAAATTATTTTTGTATAACTAAAAATTTTGTCTTCTCAAGTTACGGTTTATAATTTTTTTTTAAAGATATTTCTCAAAAAAAAAAAAAAAAAAAAAGGATGAAAAAACATATTGGTTGTTGATACCCATTTTCGCGACACATTTTCTACAAGCCCGATTCAATCAAGCCTGACTTCCTTGTTAGCTCAATTCATGTATTATATTATGTTTTGTTCTTTTAAGCATGGCCCAAGCCCATGTGATTTACTGGAGGAAATTGAGGAAGTGTGGTTTAGAGGGTATGGGTCGGTTCCTTTCGGACCTATTGCATGAGCCCAGCCTATGCGTCCTACCAAGTGGGCAAGGGACACTGGTAGCACCTCAAGCTCATGAAGGAGGTCTTGTATCCAAAATTTCCACCCCAAAACAACTTTTATGCTTTGGGTGACTGTGGCCCAAAATTTCTGCCCAAACCTTTTTTTTCCTTTAAACATAGTTGGCTCCCATTGGCCAACTCCATCTGCTAGCCCTCACTTATGTGAGCCTTCCAATGGTCTGAAATTTTGACCAAAGGCAACCAATTAAAGAAAACCCACTTTATTTTCAAAATCATGCTAAAAGCATACAAAACTCTTTCCTAAACAAAAGCAACCCAAGCCAAAACACCAAAATAGTATCATAGGGATAAAAGCTTCTTCCACCACTCAAAAACCAGTCAAGAGCAACACCCCAAACTCTATATAAAACTTTCGCATCAGTCCAAAAACAAAACCAACCACGTTCTACCTAAAAACCTGAAACTTCAGAGCAAAAGCCCATTCATCTAGTCAACAATCTCACAATTTCGAACCTTAGGGGTGGTTTCAAAATATAAAACTTGAGAGCAAAAACCCACTGAGCCAAGAAACATTCTCACAATTCTGAACCTTAGGGTTGGAAATATGGGTACAGGGGAGTCTTCCCTCTCTTCCTCACAACCTCTATCAATTTCCTCTTCTCGGTGACTGTGGGTCGAAGTTTCAGACTTATTATGTTTTTATGCTTTTTCAGCACTTTTGTTTTTTTTAGCATTTTGATTCTCTCTTATCAAAGCACCATTAGCCTTTGTTTTCTATACATTGTGAATTTTGGGCTTGATTCTCCATAAATAAACACTTCTAAAGAACCCAAGGGGAGATTTGGGCCGTTTTCGCATTTTCGGCCTTTGTCGCAAAATGTCCCCGACATTTTTGCAACTTCGTTGGGGAGTCAAGCAGTTGAAACAAGAGAAGTAATGTATTTGAACATGCAAAACTGGCAAAAAGATGGTATTTCTCATGCCAACTTGTCATTCCAAGAGAAACCATATGATGCTTTGTCGCACAAGAAGGGCATGGTGAAGTTGAGCAGAAAAAAGTCCTATCCTTAGCTCTTTGAGTTGCTGGAGATGCTCCAAATCATGTGACGAAATCGCTCCAATCTCCTGAAGCCATCCAAGAAGTGAAGGATGGAGGGAGAACCAACTTTCTTATTCAAGGAAAAAATTTTCTTTCACTCATCTATACTATTTTTTACCTATCATTCTTAGCGATGAACTATCCTACATCTCTTGCTTTATATGATATTTGTGAAAATTTTTGTTGTAGCTTGAAAATTCAAAATGGTGAGCCGCAAGTCCAACCGTAAAGGGAATAACGGCTCCAACTAATAATCAACAAAGCGAAGTTCTAAACATCAATTCCAACCCAAGAACCCCCAACGACAACGCTAAAAGCTCATTGTCAACATCTCCTCGCCATATTTTATTGTTGAGTTGTATTGTTGCCAGGGTTAGTGCTAAAGCATATGGAGGCTGTCGCGGATGATTAACTCGTTTTGGGACGAGTATAGTGAACATTGTATGTGACCCTTTTTAGCTGAATATTTTTTTGGTGTCACTGCTAAATGAAGTCTTCACCAAGTAGCTAAGGGCCATAACTAAATAGCCCACCGCAAGGCACTAGATATTCCATACATCAAGACTTGAGGTAGCGACATACCATACATCAAGATGTGTTGTTGAGTCAGCGCAGAGCATATGGGGGCTGCCGCAAGTGATTAACTCATTTTGGCACAACAATAATTGCTGTTGTGTGTGACCCTTCATAGCTAAATATTTGTGGCATCGCCACTAAATGAAGTATTCACCAAATAGCTAAAGGCGATAGACAAATGGCCCAACGCAAGACGCTAGATATTCCATGCACCAAGCCTTGAGGTAGCAACATACCATACATCAAGTTATATTGTTGCTGAGTTAGCGCAGAGCATTTGGGGGCTGTCGCTAGTGATTGACTCATTTTGGGACGAGTATAAATGTTGTTGTGTGCGTCCTTTCGCAGTTGAATAGTTAACGTTACCACTAAATGAAGTCTTCACCAAATAGCTGAAGGCCATAGCCAAATGGCCTACCGCAAGTTGCGAGATATTCCATGCACCAAGTCTTCAAGTAGCGATTCATAAACCAAGTCTTGAAGTCATACGAGCGACATACTAGCGCCAAAGCACGCTTAAGCTAAGACTCTCAAGCACTCTCTTTGCTGATTCATTTTTTTATATATATCGTTTAAACCATTTTTATCCTTTAAATTTTTAAATAAAATGTTTCTATAAGTCAGGTATGCTACTTTGCTTAGCCATGACTATTGTTTACTAATATAGATCACATTTGCATTTAAGGTGAAATAGAAACCTTCTCGAAGCACCCAATGACAAAGGAAATCCGAACTCAATTCCCTCTTACAGAAACCGTGACAGGCTCATGCACGCTAAGCTATGACGAGCTCATGCATCCAAAATCATGGTCGATCCGCGCGTGCCAAGCCATGGCATGTTTATATATCTCAAGTCGTGACAAACGCATGCATTCCAAGCCATGCCAATGCCAATGCCAATGCCTTAATCATTCTTGAATATGCTTGAAGAGGGAAGCGCCAATGTTTTCATCATCAAGAAAATTGTTCTTGTCACTCAATTATTGCAATTGAAATTTGCGGCCAAGCCAACTAATAAGGAGAGTTCGCGCATACCTTTAAAAAATGCTTTACTAGAGCTCGCTCTAAATATTTATGTCAAACAACTCAAAAATTGCAAGCTGGTTGCTAAAAATCCATTTCAAAAGATTTTCGAATGGAATTTAGTACAATGTGGAAACTTGGAATAAGCGGCATAGAGGCTAACGATAGAATTTTTTGTGCTAGAGATGCTACAACCCTACACCTACATCTCTAATGCTCAGCCCATCATTATCTCAAAGTTAGAAGTCAAGCAAGCCAAGTATGGAGCCGCTATTTGCGATACCATGTATCTTCGACAAAGAAGCTAACCAAAGCGTGAAAAAAAAAAATTTTTGTTATGCTGGGAATGAAGCAACCTTATATTAGCATCTTCGATGCTTAGCCCATCATCGTCCCAAAGATAGAAGCCAAATTAGCGAAGTATGGAGATGCTGTCTACGACACAACAAATCTTCGACAAAGAGGAATGATATTCTGCCCTCTATATATGATAGGCCATAAATGCGTTGACCCCTTATGATGAATTAAGTTGATTAATTAGCCAAGTTATTAATTAATCAAATTATCATGTAAATAGCGTGGTAGCACAACAAATCACTAATAAACTCAAGTATGCAGTAGAAAATAAATAGACACGGTGATTTGTTTACGAATGGGGAAAATCTACATGGCAAAAATTCCACCGAGTGATTTAAGGTCACCACTCCCGAAACTCCACTATTATCATAACAAGCGGTTACAAGTAAAGGAATCCCAAGTGCCTTACCAACCTACAGTTGAACCTTTACCCCAATACCCAATTGGACTTGTTCTGTAGTGACAGTTTCTCCTTTTGATGCACGGCTCCCAGTACGCGACTAACCAATTGTGCGGATCCTAGTACAAGACTTCAATTCACCAAATAGAGAGAGATGTTAGCTGCAAAGTTCTTCAATTCATCCACACGATGAAGATCAAGAAGATGCTTGATTACAAAACCCTACGGTGCACATTACACAGAAACTTCTTCACAAGAGAGATGAACTAGGGAATGAACTTTGTCTTGGATCACAAATTGCTTGAACAAGGATTTCTCAATGCTTGTGCAACTTGTGTATATTTTGACGGCCCTTAAAATAATCATTTTATATGTCTAGGGTTAGAAGAAAAGAAGTCCCAAAGAAATAAGTACGAATTGGAATCAAAACAGAACTTAGAATTTGTTTTTCTTAAATCTCGACAGCTAGAGGTGTCGAGGAGCTATCAAGCCTCAAGGCTGAACAGCTTCTTAAAGCTCGATAGATGCATGTGTCGAGCCAGGTGTCGAGCTTTAAAATCTGACACTTCTTTAACTTGAATTGAAGTATTAAAATCATCCTAGAGCTACCCAAATACAAGTTGAGTGCGTTTTGTCAAAGGATAAGCCAATTACATAAAAATATGACATATGTTTAAAACAAGATGAAACATATATGTCCTAACAATCTCTCCCTTTGGCAATCTGTGACAAAACCACAACAAAAAATGAACATATGAGAGAAGTCATAAATCACTCAACTCATATTTACTTGTTGAATATAATAAAATCTATCCTAACACAAACTCTTGAAAAACTTTGCAAGAAGAGAGTTTATGGCAAGTAGACTTTGACAACTTGTATTTCTAAAACACTTTAAACAAAATTCATCAAGGCATCTTTGTGTGAAGTAGAAATAATAGATTGCATACAAATATAAGAAACATGTGTATAAAGATAGATAAGAAACAACACATGTATAGGTAGGTGAAAGAAACATACATCAACATATATATATATATATATATATATATATATATAAAATAAGCACAATGTATGTGACCTAAGTACAAGAACAATGTATCTCTAAAAAGAAAGAAAAGAAAAGAAAAGAAATACATGTAATCCTCACTACATCCCTCATAACAACACTCCCCCTATCAAAAATGTCTTATACTAGCTCTCTCCCGAAGTATGACTACTCTCATAACTCAAAACTACTTTCTCTTTTTGTCACGAGTGACAAAGGGTAGAGTGTCAAGTAGACATCTCATCTGTAGAGCTAGCATCTCTATCATCACTATCCGAAGCATCATCGTCATCACCATCATCATCCTCAGACTCCAAAGCCACAGGAGGTGGTAGAGGAGAAGCCTTAGAAGCAAAACCGCCCATGGTCGCCTGTCGTCGGGCAATGCGACCAACACGAACGTTTACCTGATACAACTCTGTAGAGAGCATATCGAGGCGAGCATCCATACGCTGAAGCTGCGCCATGATGTCTTTTGGTGACGCATCGCTCGAGGAAAAGGAAGGAGCAGATATGACTCGAGCAAAACGAGATGGAGCTGGACGGGAGGAACGAGCTGCTGAATCCGTCTGTTGCGACCTAAACTGTGCCTCACTACATTTTACGGTAGTGGCGTCTATGGCAACCATGACATGGAAGTGGTCGGACGAAGGAAAAGAGATGGAGAAATGGCGTAAAATCCTCGTGATAGCAGAAGGAAAGATGAGCTTATCACGGGTAGTGTAGACACCCTATTTCGTTCCTCAATTATAATGCATATCTTTTGCGCATGCGTCCCCCCAATGATGAACTGATTAAATGATATGTAACTCCCTAATCTCTCTCATACAACACATCTTTATTTATTTTATTTATTTTAACTCTTTTATTTACTTATTCATAATTTTAATAGTTAATTTTTATGTTAAGTGCATTTGAACTAGTCATTTTTTTCCTTTCTTTTTACAAAATCCTCAACTCTTTGAAAGTTATATAAGAAAAAATCAAGTTTTATCCCTCAAGCTTTTTCTGTTAATTAAACTTAAAGAAAATTACATTTTATTTGAAATATATTGGTAAGCTCTAGTGGTCCCGAAGAAAAGGACAAAATCAAAAACAGAATGCTGGGAGGTGCATTTTCGGGGGCAGCGGAGAGACACCTCCGACATTGAACCAAGTCTGGCATGCCCCCCCCTCTAGACATTTTTTTTGGGTCTTGGCTGTCATTCCACTGCTCCAGCAGAGGGGTAGTGGAGTACAAGCCAACAAAAACGGTTAGAGGTGAGGGTGGATTTTGAATTTTGAAAAAACAGAGGGAGAGAGACCATATAAGGCCGGGGAAAAGAAAAACAAAAAGAGGAAACGGAGAGTAAAAAAGAAGAAAAAAGAGAGGAAAAGAAGGAGACATTTTTTTTGGGTTTTCCATGGGATTCTACAACTAAGATGGATTCATCTTTTTCTCAGAAAAAAAAAATCACTTTCATTACAGCTCTTTGCATTCTAATCTTCAAAAAAGCTTTCAAAAACAAAACACAAAAGAAAAGCATTGAGAGATCAAAATTTCTTGAGGGAAAATCCGGTCCTGAGGGGGGACAAATCCCACACTATACACAGCCTTTTTCAGCACCACTCCGTCAATCGTCGCCGGGGGAGCATTGCGTGGTGGGGGATCATCCATCAGAGAATGCCGTTGCCGTCGCCGTTCGTCTCAGTGGAGTCACCATCAAGCTCGTCCAAGGGTGCTGGGTATGCTTTCAACCTTCCCACTTCTATTTTTACTCTCTTTATTTTTGTGTGTTTCAGTTGTTTGGAGCTTGGTTGATTTGCTGCGTTTCTTTTTTTTTTTTTCTCTTCAGTCTGAAGGTTAAATTTGGTTCTTGGCTGTCTCTTTTTCGGTTCTTGGCTGTGTTTTGAACGAAGAATAAAACTTAGATGTAATAAAAGAAAGCTAAAAGTGAAGGAGTGGGGTTAAATCATGGCTCCTTAAAAGGTGGACTAATGTTTGTGATAAAGACCTTTTTTTTTTTTTAAAACCCGTAGCTGTCATGCTGCTCCCAGCAACTTCTTTGGCTTTTGGTCTCCACAAACAAAATAAAAAAAACATATTTTATGTTTTACTTCAAGTCAAAAGCAAGTTCATGATTCCATTTTCTATAAACAAGAATAAAAATACAACCGTAGCTAACCAAGTTGCTTAAACCCATATTGTTCCCAACCACTCCCATATTTCGGTTTCCACAAGTCAAATAAAAAATATACACTTTGTTTCTTACTTCAAGTCTAAAGCTGGTCCTGGATTTCGGTTTCTGCAAACATGAATAAAAATACACCTTATATTTTTTTTTTACTTCAAATCAAAATCAAACCACAAGCCCTCAGATTTAGCCCCACTCTTTTCTTTAAAAAATTATAACTCCTCTAGTTCCTTAAAATAAAAATGTTCACATATTAGTTAGATCATATCTTGGAAGAGTTCAGGCTTACACATGCTCTTCTTTTTTGTAGTTGTTATATCATTTTTTAACATGCTTGTTAATTTCTTAGTCATCTTTTTGTTTTGTCATTAACTTGTCGTTTCTTTTTATTATCGTTATCTTGTCTTATGATCTAGCTTTAGGCCACCATGCCATAAATCAACTACTTGCTTGATTTGGTGTAATGAATTTGATTAATAATATTGTGCCCATTGAACGATTAATTGAACACTAAATAGTCCTTACTTACTTAGTAGAGGCCGGTAGACATATCGGACATGCGTGGGTGCCTCATACCTTCCCACGGCGTAATTTGACCCCCGAACTTGTCCTTGGTGGACGTAAACCATTTTCCTTATCCATTGAGTCAATTAAATAAAAATGAAAGAGTTTTTATTTCTTGTTTTGTTTTCCCTAAAAAAAAAATAATAAAATAAGTGGCGACTCCTCTACTTTTCTTAAACTCGTGATTTTTCTAGTAAAAATGCTCTCAAAATCAATCCTTTCAATTTCCTAAAAAACCCTCCTCGAGAGGCATCACGTGGCCGTGTCCACAGGTAGCTATATCTCTATAGACATCTATGATAGAGAAGATGAAGTGTGAAGGAAAGTTTATAGTGAGGTGCTCAAGAAGAGACAACAAAAATCGAGCACGAGGTTCTGTGATGGAGTTATAGTGAGAAAGAGGGTGCATAACAAATGTCATCACCGTGTTCAAGAAACGAGGACTATTAGCAAAAGGCCTATATGGTGTGAACTGACGCTCACCCCAATCAGAAGGGGGCTTACAAAAAGCAGACATCATCTTGTTTTTGGACACAGTCCATAGATGCTCACAACCGGGGTAGTCAAGATGTGCAACCCTCGGAATGTGAAGCACATCGGAAACCAACTCCGGTGTGACTACAATGCGCGTACCTCGAATGCGAGTATGAAAGAAAGGTACTGAAGAATCAATTTCATGCATATTGAAGTAAAACTCCTGTATCAACATGGAAGGACAAGTGACCGGAATGTCACACAGTGACTCCCAACCCGACTGTGAATGACATCGGGTAGGATTCTGAATGAACACCTCGTTTAGAAAAGTTCTCCGAGAAGTCCTGTTAGGCTTTCTCATCATGGAACCGAACAGAAGAAGAAGTAGGATTAGAAGACGATGAGCCCCTAGAATGAAGAGGGTTCTGGGACGGAATGGACTTCCTTTTCGGTGCCATAGACACAACTAACGAAAACAGAAGGAGAGGGAGAAAGAGAGAAATACTCAGAAAAGTTCCAAAGCAATACAAAAATAACAAGTATATTGAAAAGAAAGAACATATGTATGGGAAATGCATGAACATGTGACATGCAACATGAAAAATATCATGGGCTCAGCCCAATCCAATCCAATCCAATCCAAACCTATTAGCACACAACAAGTTTGCACACATCTAAATGCATGAAAATACTGTTAGAATGCTAATGTGATGTAATGCATGGAGTTTTTAAGATCAAATATACAAAACCCATCCCAAAAATGCAACAACAACTCATCAAATTTGAAAAACCCCAAAATTTTACAAAAACCCCAAAATCTTTCAAAAACCCCAAAATCTAGGTTTCAAAACATGAAATGCATGTAAATGAAGAGATTAGAAGCTTACTAAGTGAAGAAAAACTTGAAGTAAGCTTGAAGAAGCCTTGGGAAGAGGTTTGGAGTGAGTGAGAGAGGTTTTGGAAGAGAAAACACAGAGCTATCGAGAGAGAGAGATCGAGAGAAATGAGAAAAGGATCGCGCTGAACATATATATAGAGGTTCAGTAATTCTCGACAGATGCAGGTATCGAGAGATGTCGAGATATCTATCCAGGTAGGTGTCAAGAAAAACAACATCGACAGATACAAGTGTCGATAAGGTGTCGAGGAAACAACACAAAGATACAAAGAGAATCTCGATCGATCCACTAGCTGTCGAGAAGTTATCAAGGGGACAGAAAGTTCCTCGATCGATCCACCAGGTGTCGAGAAGCTGTCGAGATTGCGATAAGAAAAAAGCTAAGAAGCTCGACAGACAGCCAAGTATCGAGGAGGTGTTGAGCAAACTTTAAAAAGCAGTTTTTCGAGAAGAGAAAAACACAGATATGAATGTAATCACGCATGCAACTCAACCAATGATCCAATCAACATATTAAGCTCTTAAAAATAATCTCTCAACTACAATTTTCAGCATATGGATCCCAAAAGACACACACACTAAATAAGTCTAACCAATTTTATATTTCAAAAATAAGTCAAGACAGTTTAGTGAGTATACATTAACACATGTAAACCTTGTGATGGCCAAATCACATTGTACCTGCACATATATCAAAAATTGCAAAGAATATTGCATGTTGTGTGTGAAAAACATTGCAAGATTGCATAAGTGTCTCAAAATTATGACGATTTGAGATATGAGAAAATTACTTTAACTCACACACGATCATAACTGTTTAATGGGGACTATCACCTTCGAGGTACATCCTATAACTCCCACATCTCTTAGAAAATACGCTTGCAATCATATTTCAAAGCATTTTGTTCTTTTTGCTTTTCATTTCTTCACATATTTTCTTTTATTAAGCATATCATGCATGGGCATAAAAGAGAGAAAAGAAATACTCAATTATGTTAAGTTTTTTGACATTGTACTTTTACTATGCCAAAGCATACAGATGTCATTTCATGATTGGCGGGTAACAGTGGTGAGATGGTTATTTATAGTTTTTTCTTAGGAATTTTTAGTCCTATCTGTCAAAAAGAGTGATACGAGTGTTAAGTACAAGAGATCACTTAACCTTACTCATCACAAACAAAGAGTCACAAAGCTTACTTGCTTAGTTGTGCATAAGGATACTCATCTAAATTACAAGAGATACAAAGTTTAGAAAACTCTGTTTCAATGGCCATTTTAAGGTTCACAAGAACCAATGTACACAAACACCCACTGTTTTTGTATATTTCAATTTTTCAATTTTTATTATTATTATTATTATTATTATTATTATTATTACTTTTTAAAAAAAAAAAAAAAAAAAAAAAACTGAAAACAAACAAACAAAAACATGTTAAACAAAGTAAAACAATGCGTAAAACTAGATGCAGATGCATGAGGAGGAAGGAAGATAGAAGGAGATCAATCCATGGAGATGACACTGATGTTTTGACAAAGGAACTCAAAACGTTTACTATCCAGAGTTTTGGTGAACAAATCGGCCTTCTAGTCATCTGTGTGAACAAACTCAAGGGTGAGAGTACCATCTTCGACAAGATCCCTAATGAAGTAATGTCGAATCTTTATATGCTTAGTTCGAGAATGTTGAACCGGATTTTTAGAGATATTGATGACACTGGTATTGTCATAGTAGATGGTGAGATGCTCTTGACAAATACCATAATCATGGAGGAGTTTTTGCATCCATAGGTGTTGAGTGCAACAGCTACTAACAGCAATGTACTCAGCTTCAACAGTGGATAAAGAGATGGAGTTTTGCTTTTTGCTTAACCAGGAGACAAGATTATTACCCACATAGATACAACCCCCCGAAGTACTTTTTCTATCATTAGCATTCCTAGCCCAATCAGCATCAGAATATCCAGCCAAGATATCATTTATGTCCTTGCTGTACCACACACCAAAGTTGGTAGTAGTCTTGACATACTTTATGATTCTTTTCAGAGCAATCATATGTGACTCTTTGGGATTTTCTGATATCTAGCACACACACTCCTACACTGTAGCTAATGTCAGGTCTACTAGCAGTAAGGTAAAGAAGACTACCTATCATGCTTTTATAAAGTGATGAGTCTACACTTTTACCTAATAAGTCAATAATGAGCTTAACATTCGGGCTTATGGGGGTTCTAACAGAACTAGCAGATTCTAAACCAAACTTTTTCACAAGATTCTTAGCATATTTAGATTGAGAGATGAATATACCTGAATCTTGTTGACGAATCTGTAGTCCAAGGAAGTGAGACAGCTCTCCAATCATGCTTATCTCGAACTCTGCTTGCATGAGTTTTAAGAAGTCATGAGAAAGTTCATCCTTAGTTAATCCAAAGATGATATCATCAACATAGACTTGAGCAACCACCAGCTCGCCATCTTCTCTCTTGATGAAGAGAGTCTGATCAGTCGTTCCTCTTGTGAACCCATGGGATATCAAATATTGAGTTAACTGATCATACCAAGCTCTGAGTGTTTGCTTTAATCTATAAAGTGTCTTCTTGAGATACAACACATAATTCGAAAAGTGTGGATCAATGAATCCTTTTGGTTAAGCCACATAGACATCTTCTTTAAGTAGTCCATTTAAGAAAGCTGTTTTTACATCCATCTGGTAAAGCTTGAACTTCAAGTGACAAGCTAAGGCGAGGAGAATTCTGATGGACTCCATGCGAGCAACTGGGGCAAATGTTTCATCATAGTCTTTTCCTTCCATTTAAGTGTATCCTTGAGCTACAAGTCGAGGCTTGTTACGGATCATATTGCCTTCTTCATCAGTCTTATTTCGGAATATCCACTTTGTGCCAATGACGTGCTTGCCCTCCAGTCTAGGAACTAAAGTCCAAACATCATTCCTCTGAAACTAAAGTAGTTCATCATGCATTGCTTCAACCCAACTTTCATCTTGAAGAGCTTCCTCAACTTTAGTGGGTTCAACCTGTGACAAATAACAAGAATAAGACACAAAGTTAGCAACACATTTATCAACTATACATTTCCGTAATGTGAGTTCATTCATGTTTCCCACAATAACTTCTGGAGGATGATTTAAT
This sequence comes from Castanopsis chinensis, assembly GCA_032878915.1. NCBI lineage: Eukaryota > Viridiplantae > Streptophyta > Magnoliopsida > Fagales > Fagaceae > Castanopsis > Castanopsis chinensis. The sequence continues at coordinate 8,536,788 of JAVQMG010000113.1, forward strand.
TTGATCCCGAAAGAAGGTCCTTTTTCTTTATAAGATTCAAAATCTGGTGAAATAGGCATGTCTGCTGGCTCTTCTACAACACTTAGAGTACCGGGAGTACTTGGGGATGTGGGCTCTTGTTCAAGGAGTTCTTGAGCTTCCCTAGGTTCAGAAGGAAGAATTTCTTTAGGAAGTTCCTCATTAATTTTCTCAAAATAAGATTTTGAAGACTCATCAATAACAACATTCACCGTTTCTATAACCTTCATGGTTCTTTTGTTATATACTCGATAAGCCTTGCTCGTAGAGGAGTATTCTAGAAATATCGCTTCATCACTTATGGAATCAAACTTTCCCACATTCTCTCTATCCTTTAGGATGAAACAAGTACTTCCAAAGATTCTGAAATATTTCACATTTGGCTTTCTTCCTTTCCACAACTCATATGGAGTCTTTTTGGTACCGGGTCTAAAATACACTCTATTCACCCAATGACATGCAGTGTTGACGGCTTCTCCTCACAAATTTCTGGCCACATCCTTATGTTCAACATGACTCTTGCCATTTCCTGAATAACCATGTTCTTTCTTTCTACTACACCATTCTACTAAGGAGTAATAAGAGCAGAGAATTCTTGAGATATACCTGATCTTATGCAGAAGGACTCCATATATGAGTTCTCGAATTCTTTACCATGGTCACTTCAAATTTAGTCAATTTTCAGGCTCTTTTCATTCTGCAGTCTTGTACATAATGCTTCAATGTGCTCAGGAGCATCAAACTTGGATTGTAGAAGAATGACCCAAGTGTACCTAGTGAAGTCATCTACCATAACCATGATGTATCTCTTACCTCCAAGAGACTCGGTTCTAGTTGGACCCATGAGATCTAAATATAGTAGCTCCAATGGTCTAGATGTAGCTGATATTTGAGTGCTTGGATGCTTAGCTTTCGTCTGTTTCCTAAGCTGACAAGGTCCACACACCACGTTGCTCAATCTACTAAGCTTTGGCATCCCTAAAACTAATTCATGCTTAGATACAATAGAGAGATGTTTGTAACTAGCATGTCCTATTCGTTGATGCCATAGATCTTCATTTGGCAACCGAATGCTATTGCACACAATGTCAGCATCAAGAACCAATCCATAACAGTTGTCTAGAGTACGAACACCACTTATGAGTTTCTTTCCAGACTCATCCATGACAAGACACTTTCCTTTGGAGAATAGCACCATGAAGTCTTGATCACATATCTGACTTATACTTAGCAGGTTCACCCTCAGGCCTTCCACATATAGAACATTTGCAATGTCTGGTAGTCTAGGTAAAGAGATAATTCCTTTCCCTTTTATCTGTGATTTGCTCCCATAACCAAAAGTGACATTTCCACTTTTCTTAGACTCGAAGACTTTGAAGAGAGATCGGTTTCCAGTCATGTGTCTTGAGCAACCACTATCAAGGTACCACAAGCACGTGTCCATAACTTTAAAAGCGGACTTCATCATAAAACACACTTCGTGCTTAGATGACAGATTAGTGGGAATGAAGTTTTCTCTTATCTACCTTTTTCTAGCTAGGCCTTTAATTTTTGCTCTTCTCAAACAGACTCCTTTGCACATTTTCATTCTGAGACAGTCTAGTTCCTGCTTGTTTAAACTAAGATCCTTTCTAATAGTCATCATAAGAGAAATCAAATAACTTTTAGATTTATATTTTCTGAGACACTCAAACAAGTAGATATTAGAAAAACAAGATGTATTTGATAACAAAGATCTCTTCAAGCTGGTTAATGATCTCTATCCATGACAAACAGGGGTCAAGGGATCACACACAATGATTAAACCCTAATCTGAGTGTGCCCGCTCTGATACCACTTGATAGGCCACAAATGCATTGACCTCTTGTGATGAATTAAGTTGATTAATTAGTCAAGTTATTAATTAATCAAATTATCATGCAAATAACGTGGTAGTACAAACAAATCACCAATAAACTCAAGTATGTAGCGGAAAATAAATAGAGATGGTGATTTGATTACAAATGGGGAAAACCTACACTGCAAAAACCCCACCGGGTGATTTAAGGTTGCCACTCCCGAAACTCCACTATTTTCATAACAAGCGGTTACAAGTAAATGAATCTCAAGTACCTTACCAACCTACAATTGAACCATTACCCCAATACCCAATTGGACTTGTTCTGTAGTGACAGTTTTTCCTTTTGATGCATGGATCCCAGTACGTGACTAACCAATTACGCGGATCCTAGTACGCGACTTCAATTCACCAACTAGAGAGAGATGTTGGCTACAAAGTTCTTCAATTCATCTACACGATGAAGATCAAGAAGATGGATGTTGGCTGCAAAGTTCTTCAATTCATCTACACGATGAAGATCAAGAAGATGCTTGGTTACAAAACCCTACAGTGCACATTACACAGCAACTTCTTCATAAGAGAGATGAACTAAGGCATGAACTTTGTCTCGGATCACAAATTGCTTGAACAAGGATTTCTCAATGCTTGTGCAACTTGTGTATATTTTGACGGCCCTTAAAATAATCTTTTTATACGTGTAGGGTTAGAAGAAAAGAAGTTCTAAAGACATAAGTGCGGATTAGAATCAAAACAGAACTTAAAATCTGTTTTTCTTAAATCTCGACAGCTAGAGGTGTCGAGGAGTTGTCGAGCAGCTGTCAAGTCTCGGGGCTGAATAGTTTCTTAAAGCTCGATAGATACATGTGTCAAGCCAGGTGTTGAGCTTTAAAATCTGATACTTCTTCAACTTGAATCTTGGACAACTTGCATGGCTTTAACACTTGATCTTGAAACCTTGTTTCTTGAAGTATTAAAATCATCCTAGAGCTACCTAAATACAAGTTGAGTGCATTTTGTCAAAGGACAAGCTAATTACATAAAAATATGACATATGTTTAAAACAATATGAAACACATATGTCCTAACAATATAGCAAATGGAAGGACCCCAATTTTCAGAACTTATCTTCGAGTAGTGTTGAGAATACTAAGGGAGGAAAAAATGCCACCAAATAACTCTTGGCGATGGCATACCATTGGTTTGACATTACCAAATTCACTAAAAGTTGCTGCACTTCCAAATGCACTCCAAGCTTGTACACACACACCTTATAAGCATTCGAGGCATGAGCACCTCATAGCCTTTTATACTCAGGAGCTTGATCTCATCAGACTTATCCATCCACCCCTAAATGGGTACATTTGAGTCTTTGCGGCACTAAGTAATTCACTAAGTGGGTAGAAGCAATTCCACTCAATTAAAGCAATGGCAATGGTCATAGACAAACTCATCAATAAGCATCTTATTCGTCACTTTGACGTCTCACTCATACGCGACAACAATACATATCACTTATACCATATTTCGAAGGCAAGCCCTATGAGATACTAGGAAGCCGATGAACTATCATGTTATCCAAGCATGGTGAAACCCCTACATGCGAAGGTGCAACGCCTTCAATAAGGTAGGGAAAGCCAATGCTTTCTCCTAATGCAAAACCTTGCGAAGCGGCAAGAAAGCCAACAAATTACACTTACGGCAAAACCTCTACATGCGAGGGTAAAAAAGTGTATATATATATATATATACTCTCAATAAGGTAGGAAAAGCCAAAGCCAATGAGATGTTTTATTGTGGGAAGACCCCTAATTGCGAGGATGTAACACCCTCAACAAGGTAGGAAAAACCACCATTATCTTAGTGGCAAGCCTTACAAAATAGTAAGGAAGACAACATAATATCTTATAATCCAAGCGCAATGATCCATTACACGGTGGACATAATCATCCCTAAAACATTATGGGAAAATCGACGCATAATCACAATCTCATTACCACATGGTAATTTTCTATACGCGAGGATAAAATCCTTCCTTAAGAAATTAACAAGCCTATGTATTGTATGTGAGAACGCGATCGCCCCATGAAATGGTGACGAGCAAATGCACCATGAGCCACAATACTCGAAAATGCAGCCCATATGTGGGGGCTTCTTGAAACTAACAGAATAGCAACCTAATACATATCGAGCATAAGTCGACTACCAAGAGACGAGCCAAGATTTAATATATATTAGCTGCTGTTTGTGAAATCAAATCTGCCCGTCAATAAAGTGCTAAAAAATGGTGCACAAATAGCAAGACATGCACTTAGCCAAAACCTGTTTTCAAAGCCATGACAACCAAGAAATATGTCTACTAACTTGTTTTTGCAAAGGCAAAGCCATATTCACAAGCTATCCAATCAAGCACAAGTAATCTTCAAGAGACTAAGTGCGCATAATTTATCAAAACTTTGCTATTCAATCAAAAGGTGCACATGACCTTTCCAAGCAAAATTTTCGCAACATACTCAAATGCTCATTGTCATACAAGGGTTGTTTTCACAGCAAAAACATGCTCATAACCAATCAAATAGAGGTGTAAGCTCATTCCTAAGGTACAAAATACAAACTATTCACATCCTTGAGGTACAAATCATTTTTTTTTTTTTTTCATTCCAAAATTCAAAATTACATGTTGAAAAATCACATATGTGTTTCTTTGTACAAAACACAAATTGTATCTACTAACCATGACAGCACAAGTTCAAAGTTTTCATAAATACAAGTAAAAGGAAGCTGCTCTATACATAAGTGGGTTGTCCACAAAGGCAAACTATAAGAGAAAGTGTCTCCAAGGCAACAACCTCTATTACAGATTACAACCATTTCAAACTTCCAAAGCCAGAAGCTCAATACAAAACAATCGGCTTATCCTCAATCAAGTATTTGGCGACACTCTTTTATTCAAACAATTGCTTTTTAGCCAAAGGAACAAACCAAGTATAATGCATTTTCATTACCACAGCCACTCTCTAAGCAAGCTCCATGTTTGTTGTTGTTTTCCTCACCAAGCTCAACCAAAGAAGTCTTGCAATCCACTTAAGGCAAGCTAGAAGTGATGAGACTAGACAAAAGAGACTTAATTTCAACTTTGCACCAACTTCTGATGTTGTCTCTTAATATTGGTACTTAAAGCAACTTGGCCCTGCGCACAGACAACAAAACGATAAATTCATCAAATGTCCGACACCAGTAAGATCATGGCACTATCTATTACAGCTCTATTTTGCTGCTCGTGGCGACTTCAACCTCAAAAAATGATGAATTGGCAATGAGATTGGCCTCACGAATGAAGGTCCCAACGATGGCACTGCAATTGCCTAAGCCAAAGTCATCCTACAAGAAACCATAGTATGATGCGCTCAATATACCATTATATGCAACCAAGAAAAGAAAACAAAAAAGATATGTGACTTACCAAGTGAGTTACAAGTTCTCACTCAACAATGGTGTAATCGCCCAAAGTACGTTTATTCTATGTAAAATGGATATGCATCACACTCGACAACTCCTATCGGCATGACAAGAAAGGGTGGTAGCAAGTGTTGGCTTCCCATGACAGATTTTATGTTGCCAAAGAGATTGCGGCTTCGTTCTCAAATAAATGGAGCTAATGTCTATGCACTATCTTTAGTCCGTTGACAATTATATATAGTGGATGCGACATCACCACAAACGAAATCATCTTGGCACAACTATGTCTCACTAAACAATATCTTTTATAGCCACATAGCAAAGAAGAACCTCCCACTTGCTTACAAGTCGCATCATTAATCACTTTTAGCGTACGCAAAGGCTATTTTACAAGGCGTCATCTTATGCCAACATGGTCTATTTCGCCCTATCAAGGCCCAAGATGCAAGGGCTATTATGGATGGGCAGCACTATGTTCAAAGAATAAACACTCTATGGAATCATCAATCTCAGCTTCGCCAACAAGTTTTGGTTACAAAGCCGTGAAATGCATGCCTTACTCTCAATGGCATCAACACTTAGTATTTCACAATGATTAAGTGGTTATGCAAACAACCCAATAACTCATTCATCGGCTTACTCAACCACCTTGCGCCCCTGCACTAGAAATTCACATTTCATTCCTACACTTTCATTTCAAGCTTGCTGAATCAAGAAGTGAATACCACATCGGTGACTATCACTCTCACTTGCGTTCGTCGCAAGAACACAATACTGGGGGCTACCAGCATGTACAACAGCTATGTTACACCCCTATACTACATCACCGAGTGAATCTTGGCTCAATTTCATCTTAACTACACTATCCCAAGGCAGCCAGCAATATCGCTCATGGTTACGGATTCGTCAAAGCTAATTTTGGCAAACATAATCTCATCGAATTAACCAACAATCAAGCAAATCAAGAAAATGGGAGCCTCCTCAATGTGGTACAATTTGCATAGAGGTTCAATATAGCCTCTCATTCATCATCATCTTCTCCAATGGACCCAAATCAAATTTACAATCAAGTATGCTAGTCTTACTTCCAACACCAATGCCAACTCAATATTAAGCGTCGTCATGCTACGAACTGATTTCCATGCCCAGCGACTATCAAAATCTATGAGAATCGACTTCAATATGAAATTCGGCTTCAATTACAGCAACGACTGAACCTTGTGGGTCTCTATCTAGCGATAGGTCTGTGATTTCCCAAAGAAGATCCATCCTATACAATCGATCACACAATTTACACATCGCTAAATAGAGGCAAGAGATTGGCAAAAACAAAATTAGCTTACCAAGGTGGGTGTCACATCCAATTTATTGAGCTTATGCAAAGAATAGTTTCAACACCTTATCACTGCATTCGATGCCATTCTCTTGCAATAAAACCTTGATCCTTATTGACGAAGTTCTTTTCTCTTCACCGTTGGCACTGTTCCGCCAACATCAGTACCAAGACGTCCCATGGCCATGAGCGGTGATCTGTCGCAAACCCTCATTGACGTCATTCGCGATCTCCTCATTTGCACTGCCTTCATTCAACAATAGTAATGGAGGATTAAAGGGGGGTGTTGCTAGATCTGACGAAGCTTGAAGGGTTTTATTGAAAGATTAAAAAAAAAAAAAAGAGACTTGGAAGATCTTGAGAAGAAGAAGTGACCTTTCTTTCCTGATGCCTCTACATAGTTCCTCTCTAACAGAAGAAGCTTATAGGTCCTCTCCCACCATGAAGCCCCAATCCTAAATCTCTCTTTTATTCCTTAGGAGTTGTGAAATGGAAGAGGTGATGTTATGCGCAAGATGGCGAGTAAGTGGAGGACAGTGAATTTTGAAAGAGAGAAGAATAAAGTTGCGTGTAAGCTAAATAAACCAAACTGATATATGTCTTGCAAAATGGAGAAGTGATGTGATGTTATGGAGAGAAATAAAATAAAAAAAAATAAAGTAAAGGAGAGCCACTTGGAAAGAAAAGTCAAAGGCCATAATATGGCAAAGCAAAAGTGGCGTGGGCCTTTGCAAATATGAGGCACAATTGGCATCAAGAAGTTTTGTTCCTAAAAGTTGGCTACAGGAGGTTAAATTCTAGTAGTTGGCGTGGCATACTATCATAAGACCAAGCGGCTAGAATTAAAAAAAAAAAAAAAAAAAAAAAAAGAAGGAAGAAAAAAAAAAGAGCCAATCTTTGTTGAAAGACAAAAGCTACAGGATTGCCAGGGAAATGAGCTAGAAGATTCAAAGGCCAAATATGTATTACAAACCAAAAGTGGTGTAAAGACTTAAGCCACCTAATCATCCAAGGAAGAAATGTTAAAATTTCTCACAGTAGCATGAAAGCCACTTAAGCCACCCCATGAAGAGAAATTTAGTTATATGTGGGACGTGAAAGGCAAGGACAATTTCGGGTTGGCCTATCACTTGGTTACCACTCGACTTTCTTGGACTTACGACCACGACATTTCAACAAATGGGCCTTTTTGACCAGTGATTTTTCTTACAAGTGGGTGCCATGACGCATGGCATTTCTACAAATGGGCTACATCGATCTATACCTTCTCAACAAAAAATGAAGCATTCGGATGGACTAATTTCCAAACTTCCAAAATTTTCAAGCAATGGGAAACATCAACTACTCACACATGTGCCCCAAGCGCCACATGTGCTTGGGGGGTTAATGTTGATACCTATTTTCGCGACACATTTTCTACAAGCCCGATTCAACCAAGCCCGACTTCCTTGTAGACTCAATTCATGTATTATATTATATTTTATTCTTTTAAGCATGGCCCAAGCCCATGCGACTTATTGGGGGAAATTGAGGAAGTGTGGTTTGGAGGGTATGAATCGGTTCCTTTTGGACTTTTGCATGAGCCTAGCCTATGCGTGCTACCAAGTGGGCAAGGGACACTGGTAGCACCTCAGGCTCATGAAGGAGGTCTTGTATCCAAAATTTCCACTCTAAAAAAGCTTTTGTGTTCTGGGTGACTATGGCCCAAAGTTCCTGCCCAAACCTTTTTTTTCCTTTAAATATAGTTGGCTCCCATTGGCCAACTCTATCTGCTAGCCTTCACTTAGGTAAGCCTCCCAATGGTCTGAAATTTCTAACCAAAGGCAACCAATTAAAGAAAACCTACTTTATTTCCAAAATCATGCTAAGAGCATACAAAACTCTTTCCTAAACAAAAGCAACCCAAGCCAAAACACCAAAATAGTATCATAGGGGATAAAAGCCTTTTCCACCACTCAAAAACCAGTCAAGAGCAACACCCCAAACTCTATATAAAACTCTCTCATTAATTCAAAAACAAAACCAACCACGTTCTACCTAGAGACCTGAAACTTTAGAGCAAAAGCCCATTCATCTAGTCAACAATCTCACAATTCCGAACCTTAGGGGTGAAAATATGGGTATGGGGGAACCTTCCCTCTCTTCCTCACAACCTCTCTCAATTTCCTCTTCTCGGTGACTGTGGGTCGAAATTTCAAACCTGTTGAACCACATTTTCCCCATAGAGTTGAAACTTAAGAGCAAAAACCCACTGAGCCAGGAAATATTCTCACAATTCCGAACCTTAGGGGTGGAAATATGGGTACAGGGGAGTCTTCCCTCTCTTCCTCGCAACCTCTCTAAATTTCCTCTTTTCGGTGACTGTGGGTCGAAGTTTCAGACCTATTATATTTTTATGTTTTTTCAGCACTTTTGCTTTTTTAGCATTTTGATTCTCTCTTATCAAAGCACCATTAGCCTTTTTTTTTTATACATTGTGAATTTTGGGCTTCATTCTCCACAAATAAATACTTCTAAAGATCCCAAAAGGAGATTTGGGCTGTTTTCGTATTTTCAGCCTTTGTCGCAAAACGTCCCCAACATTGGTTAACTTAAAAATAGAATAATATTAGAGGTAAAAAAATTTCATAATTTTTTATCACAACTTATCATACGACAAATTGTAAATAATAGAAATATAGACTCACCATTTAACCCATATTATTTACAACTCATCATATCACCACGTGTTAAAGTAAAAATGTCAAAACTCACTTCGTAAAAATGGTTGCGTGTGGTTTTTTTTTTTTTTTTTAATTTTAATTTTAATTTTAATTTTTCGAGTATAAACTAATTTTCCACAAGTTAGATGTAACGTTGACACGCAAGTAGAGCTGCCACTGACCCGGCCAACCTTTATTGCACTTTTGGTACTCATATTTTTTTTAAAAAGGAAATTAGTAGAAATATATAGCACAAGCTAGCAGCGCTCGAAAAAACAAATTGAAGAAAGTTGGGAAGAAATGGAAGGCCCTCTTCCTCTCCACATCTGCCATGTCAACCCTCTATCCATATTCATCAACAGATCACATACTTTTATCCACTCCATAGCTTTAGCTCTTTTGATTTACTACAGAGCCTCCTTTCTCTTCCTAGTCCAACACCCCAACACCAGTGCCACACCAATTCTACCATGGCTTCTTTTGTTCGTTGCTGAGCTCGTCCTCTCTTTCATATGGCTCATCGGCCAAGCCTATCGCTGGCGTCCTGTTTCTCGAACAGTCTTTCCAGAAAGATTGCCAGAGGATGATAAGCTCCCGGCGATTGACGTGTTTATATTCACGGTGGATCCAAATAAGGAGCCAACTTTGAAGGTGATGAACACTGTGTTATCGGCCATGGCGCTGGATTATCCACAAGGGAAGCTTCACGTGTATGTTTCAGATGATGGGGGGTCTCCTGTAACTTTGCATGGTTTGAAGGAGGCTTGGCGGTTTGCAAAGTGGTGGCTTCCTTTTTGTAGGAGGTACAGAATCAAGACAAGGTGCCCGGAGGCTTATTTCTCGGCTTCAAACGATGATGATGATGAAGGGTTTGGGAGTTCTGAGTTTATCGCAGAGAGAAAGAAGACTCAGGTTAGTGTGTGCGTTTTTTAAAACCCAACCAAAAAATTTAAAAGATAATAATAATAATAACAAAGCCATCCTTTGGTTGATAGCCTCTCCACAGACAATAAAAAAAAAAAAATATGTGGAAGAAGAAAAAAGAGATAATTCGTGTGTGGAGGAGAAAAAAAGAAGAAAAAATAATAAAGAAATGTGTGGAAGAAGAAAAAAGAGATAAGGAAAAAATAAAGTAAAAAATATGACATTAAAATTTAGAAATGTTACCATAATATCTTCACAATATTTTTATAATAAATCTTAAGTGTAGGGTTGTTACTAGCTAATACTAATGAAAAAAATAATAATTTAAGTGGTGTGTTTGAGTTAAAATCAATAATAATTTACCACACATGATTTGTTGTGAAAGTATTGTACAAATATTGGGAACATGACCCTTCATGTTAATATTAGATGATTCTACAAGTCATTATATTATTGTCACAAGTGCTCCACTAGATTTGAAAAAAAAAAATACTAGTGAAAAAAAATAATTTAAGTGATATGTTCAAATTAAAATCAATAACAATTTACTACACATGATTTGTTGTAAAAGTATTGTACAAATGTTGGGAACGTGACACTTCATATTAACATTAGATGATCTTACAAGTCATTATATTATTGCCACAAGTGCTTCACTAGATTTGTTAAGAAAATATCCCCACTAGTCTATTTTCTTGATTTTTTACCATACCGATTTTTAAAACCATAATTTTATGTTAGACTCTATATGGTAATTACATTAGCATATAGTTGTTTATTTATTTTGTTATTAGTATTGATAAATTTTTTTAGATTCATTTTTTTAGTTTTAATCTTGTCTTTTAATCTTGCCCCCCCCCCCCCCCCCCCCCCCGGCCTAAATAAACTAAAAAGAAACTGTGCCACTAGCTGTGATAAACTAAAAAGAAACTCCTTTGGTGTCCCATTCTCATGTCGGTCTTGAGAAATGCAACTTACCAACTTGAGGAAGAAGAATGTTGGCTGCAAAGTTCTTCACTTCATCAACAATGAAGATCAAGGTACCTAAAAAAAATTTACCAAATTTGGTCACTCACTTTGCTTTGCTTAGATTATTTATTTGAGAGAGATGAAGAGTTTGTACTTAGACTACTCCTGCAATCTTGCTCACTCATCTCTTTTTTTGTGTATGGCCTTAAGCCATTGAGTGCACATTTGGATTCAGCTAAAAAGGAAAGCAGACGTGCGTTTGCATTTTTGTGTGGGTCTAGGGTACTGTTCACGGGACCTGTAAGTATTTTTTTTAGCAAAAGTAACTTTAAAACTTGGTTTTACGACACTATTTTAAAGTTTATTTTACTACAATATTTTCAGTTTTCAGTTTTCAATAATAAGCGGTATCCAAACAAACTCTGAGTGGGTTACTAAGTGGATTACACGTGTGGCCATTAATTTTTAAGAGAATAGGACTATTTAACTTACTAAACTGCCTTCTCAAAAAAATAAATTGTTAAATTAGTGGGCTATGTGTGTAGCTATTAAAGTTTTTGTAAATACTTCAAATACTTAGCTACTTAAATTGGTTTGACTTGGAGGTTGAAGAGTTTGTGAGTTTTTTATTTTTTATTTTTTTCGGATAACGTCTTAGAGTTTGTGTGAATAAAATAGTGTTAAAATATTTATATTGAATAGTTGTGAAAATAAATTAGTGGTATATATATAGTTACACTGAGGAGAGAGAGAGATTTAAAGTTTAAATAGGTGAAAATAGGTAAATGCCTATTTCGCGCAAAAAAATGGGCAAATACCCCATTTCTCAAACTGATTAGGGAAATGTCCCTCTTTTGAAACTTGATTTTCTCAAAATCAAGTTTAAAAAAAAAAAAAAAAATTTTGAAGCCCTATAGCGACGTTTTAAGGAGCCTATAATGACGTTTTAAAGACCTATAGCAGTGTTTTGATTTCATAAAGCTCAAGTTCTATAACGCCACTATAGGCTCCTTTAAATGTTGTTATAAGGCTTAACTCAATTTTGAGAAAATTGAGTTTCAAAAGAGGGGCATTGCTCTAATTAGTTTGGGAAATGGGGCATCATGTTTTTTTTTTTTGGTTTTTTTTTTTGTTTTTGTTTTTGTTTTGCGTGAAAAGGGCATTTGCCCATTTTGGCCTTTTTAAATATCTTGAAAACATTTGAAAGTACCAATAAATCAAGATACAAAACTCTTGACAATAAATTATTGTTAATATTTGTAAGAGCACAAATCGAGCTGGACTAGAGTTGGACTTTCTGACCAGACTAATAAACTCTAAACAATAAATTTATAGAGAGTGGGCTCCTGATCTAGGGTGTTTAGGCAGTAGATAACACAAAAGTCGGATTAAATCACCTATCTCATGTACTAATCTCATACAAGGATGTAGTATTGAGTTGTGTGTATTGATACAGAGGACAATTCTCCGGCCTTTTTTACAAGTTTCTTTCTCCCCCTTTTCCTTTCTTCTTCCCTTTCCTTTTATAGGCCTCTCTCTGTTTCTTCTTTCCTCCACGTGTAGTCCAGGTGTTTCCTTTTTGGATACTTGTCCCATCATTCTCTCTTACTCCCATCTCTGGTGATGATGGTAGGATTGAACTCTAATGCTCAGGAGTCACTTCCCCATTAATGCGGCCAGAGAGGTAAGTAAAATGCCTTCAATGCGGTGGTAGCAGCTTTTTATTGGATATTTATCTATCAAATTCCCTTAACTATTGTCCTCGTTCTTTTAGTTATTGCATTCCCGGTCCCTAGTACGGGAGTCTTTGAACCTCCAGGCCACTAACATTGTCCTCGGCAGCAATCTGCCGAGGACCATATCATCCTCGGACGTCATGTCTAGTGGTACTACGCTCACGCGTGGCAACTTCCTTTGTCACGCGGCCTCGCAGGATGGAATTATTATGTCCTCGGATCACTCCGCGCTGTTGGGTTGGACTTTCTTCTTTATGAGGGCCTTTGGGCCTGCCCAATACGTGATTTGGGCCCACGGGCCCTACAATAGCCCCTCGAAATCCTTATTTCTACTCTGTGAAGAGGAATAAGGGTTTCGATATACGCACATGTAAGGCAATCCGCTTCTGACGCTTCGATCTGCAGGACGCGCCTCAATTAAATGTTGGCGGCTTTATGTTCCCTATTTCTAATCGCACGATGCTCATCTAACGGGTAGGCGTATTTTGAGGAGATAGGCGGGAGACTTCCCGCTTTACGCCTTTCCACGAAATAAAAACTCCCATTTCAAAGGTTCCTTATTCATTTCAGAGTCTGTACATCGAATCTAGCCCTTCCTGCCATCTACACGCCTCTCTAGTCCTTTCAATTCTAAGCCGAGGTGACCTAGTTACTTAAAAGTAAGTACTCCAACTTTCTGCTTTCGTTATTACTGCTCATTCCTTCTAGTTATTCTTGTATTTTCTGTCCTTGGCAGTCCAAACTCCCCACCTCCACATAGTATTCTTTCTGTAGTTTTAGGAAATGGGTAGATTTGCATCCTTAGTGGATACTCCTGAGAAAATAGAGGAGTTTAAGGTTAAATACGGAATCCCCCAAGGAGTATCCGTTAAGTATTGTGAGCAAGGAGGATGGCTCACCGATAGGGACACCGGCGAGGTGGTGATCCCTATAATAACCTTCTTAGAGGGAGGAATGAGGGTCCTTATGATGCCCATCACTAGGGATTACCTTAGGGCCGCTAGGCTATCTCCCACTCAGTGTGCCCCGAATATGTTTAGAATTTTAGGAGCTATCGATGTCCTAAATGAAAGATTGGGGCTAGACTCACCCACCACGAGGTGAATTGGGTGTACAATCTCCACCACTTGAAGGGGCATACATATTACCTAAAATCTAGGCATCCTGAGGTTAGGTTGATCCAGTGCCTTCCCCACTCCAACAAGGGTCTAGACAAGGACTTTCTCATCTTGTCCGGGGATTGGCATGACGGTCTCCCTTGTCCGATGAGGGAGGGGGAACCTGGTAAGTATTTGAGTAGCGCCAGCCTTTCTTAAAGACGAAAAAACTTTTTTTTTTTTTTTGGTTGCGTTTTTCTCTGACTTGCCCTTGTTAAATTAATTAATTTTTTTTTGAAATGTATGCAGATCGTTGCGCGCTTACCCGTCGTGCTAATCTTGTCAACTTTGAACGTCTGAACAAGATCTTAAAGGCCGAGGTGTTCGTGCATTCGGACGGTCAGCTCTGCGCCGCACATCTCATCCTCGGATACACACCCATTTCCACCGCCTTCCAAGATCCCAAGTGCGTCATTAAAGAGAAGGATCTGCGGCTTCCAAGGATCAGTGTAGCAGTAGAAGGCTTTTTGCTACCTGCTGGCACTCCCGTTCCTCGGGGCGTTTTGATAACCGAGCTCGTGAGGGTCATTCCAGGAGCCACTCATTTGGCCACGTCCTCGGCTCGACCAAGGTTGGGTGAAAGTTCTTCGTCTAGGCCAGTCGCAAAGGAAGAAGAAGAAGAAGAAGAAGAAGAAGAAGAAGAAGAAGAAGAAGAAGAAGAAAGAGAAGAAGTAGTTGTTGAGCTTTCGGATTTTGAAGAGGAATTCGAACCTTTCCAGCGACTTCCATCGTCGAGGAACCTGCCCCTTGCCTTCGGCTCACCGTCCATCACCTCGTCAGACGACGACGACCAGCCGTTGATAAGAATGGGCATCCAACGCAGACTTAAGCCCAGTCTTAAAGACGTGCTAGAAGGGCAAGTTGGAGTACAGGAGCCTCCTAAGGTGCCCCCCGTAAAACTTAAGGACAAGGGCATCGAGAAGGTCCCTTCAATAAAGGTTACCCTTCCTCCTCCTTCTCAGATTCAACACCCCGATCCTGCTGACCATAAGAGAAAAGGGGATCAGCCTAAGGGGAAGGAAATACTTGAAGGGAACAAAGACCTCCCCACTAAAGAGACTGATCCAGAGAGGGGAGGCAAGCATGCTCGGCATGCACACACGAGGTCGGAGAGGCGAATTGACCCTCTAGTACCAGTCCATGCGCCCATTTGGGCTCCCCAAATACAGGTATACGATCAGGCCGTCACGGCTGACGCGTCTATTAGGGGATCCGATGAGGGCACAGCCGCATGCATCGCTGATGCATTAGAGCAGGCAATTCTATTGCCCGAGGACATGGGTGAGCTACGGAGGATGAGGGATCACAATGTCTTCATGATCCTTAAGAAAGAGTTAGCCATGGTAAGAATTTCGGTTGATTGTTTCCTCGTATCCATTCTTCTTTTTTTTTTTTTTTTTTTTTTTTATTGCACTTATTGCTATTATTTCTTTGTTCGGCATTAACTGCTTTCGTATGTTGTATACTAACAATGTTTGCGCGCAGGCCGTCCAATCTGCACATAGGGCAGAGGAGATTGCCGCTAGCTCATATAAAGTATTAAGGGATGAGGAGGTGAGGCTGGATTAAACCAGGAGAATTATAGAGCTTAAGGAGAAGAGACTGCAGGAGGTAGTCACTAGCCTGAGTAAAGTGGAGAGCGAGAAGTTGGGTCTGGAGTCCCAACTGAAGACCACTACCAGGCAGACCGAGGATCAAAGGTTGCAACTCAAACATGCCAACGAAGACCTCGCCTCGGCTAAGAAGCTAGTGGAGGATCTCAAAAAAGACCTCACAAAGTCCGAGGAAGCCAGGCTGGAGGCTCTTAAGGCCAAGGAAGAGGCACTCGTCAAGGTTCAGGAAGCCGAGGTTATGGTTGACGAGGCAGAGCAAAGCGGCTATGAAGTGGGGGTGGCAGAAACCACCGACACCTTCAAAGGTCAAGTGCTAGGGGTCTGTAGGGATTACTACCTCCAAGTGTGGAAGGAGGCTCTTTCCCAGGCTGGGGTGGATGCTTCCTCTCCTCTGTGGAAGGTAGAGAATGCCTATGTCCCTCCGGCAATTCGAGTATCCGCTCCTAGTCAAGCCAAGGATGATGCTACTTCTTCCACGGCTGAGGTGCAGTTGGAAGCAGGTACTGCAGTGGATATTGTAGCCGAGGTTCAACCTGATAATCCTTAACTTCCAATCGCCCCAAAGGAGCTGCCCCCCAACCCGAAGGTTAGCGGCACAATGGAGTTAGTCCTGGCGACTTTGCCTATAAAACCCAAGGAAATGGTTGGGGGGTCCTAGGCCTCGGTGGTGCCTCCTGTTGATCCGAAAAACCAGACCCAGTCCAAGCCATAATCCCTTATGTCTTAGTTGTTTCCTTTTCTTTTTTGTTGCTTTCGGCTTTGTATTTTTATTTCTTAGTTTCAGTTTTTACTTTCCTTCCTTTGTAATTTAACAGTTTGGTTATAAATGTATTGACAAATCTTTCACTTAATGAAAAGAATTTCCAACTTAAACTATTGTTTTGTGTTATGTTTGGTGTTGGTATCTCATTCCATTGTTACACGTGTGGTCTGGCAAGATAACAATTTGGATTTATGACATATAGTTATAACTTCCTACTACTGGTTAAGTACGGACAAGGGAAATTCGTGCCATTCATATACTTGCAAATGCTTTAAGTGATGATTACAGATCCTTCTTTAATTTTGATAACGAGTAGGACATTAAAAAGTAGTGTATTAATGTGGAATCCATGTATTTATGACTTGCTCAAGAACTATCTTCACGTTAGCAAATTAAAACGATAGGCATCAACATTCCTGATATTTTCCACACTTGGACCATTAACACTCAATAACAAGCAAAATCATATGAAATACAAACTTGAGGCACTTATTGCTATTACGTACCCGTTTTTATAGGACGCGTAGGTGCTTTGACAAGAACTTATGTAATCCAACTTCTGTCCCTGCACTTGCCTTTGGAGGTTCCGAAGTAACTTCACTTTCGTTTTTAGATTAAGGTAGAGGATCCGAGAATCCGGCGTAACCTTATTTTGCTTTTAACTTAAGGTAGAGGATCCGAGGACCCGACGTAACCCCGTTTTCATTTTTAAATTAAGGTAGAGGACTTGAAGATCCGACCTAACCTTATTTTCATTTAGGAATAAGGTAGAGGGTCCAAAGACCCGGCTTAACCTTATCTTTGTTTTCAACGTAAGGTAGAGGATCCAAGGACCCGTCATAACTTTGTTTTATTTTTAACTTAAGGTAGAGGATCCGAAGACCCGGCGTAACCTTGTTTTTGATTACAAAGTAAGGTAGAGGATCCGAGGACTCGGCGTAACCTTGTTTTCACTTTTGAAAGTAAGGTAGAGGATCTGAGGACCAGGCGTAACCTTAATTTCATTGTAATAGTGTGTACAAAACAATGGCGACAAGATTATATTGACAAAAGTGCATTTTATGAATAATAATACCGTCGCAAATTACTTACATTCCAGGGGTGAGGCACAACCTTTTCATCTAAGTCTGCAAGGTAATAGGCTCCTATTCCAGCTATTGCCGTAATGCGGTACGGTCCTTCCCAATTAGGTCCGAGCTTTCCCCACGCTGGATTTTTGGTATTACCCATTACTTTCCTCAACACTAAGTCTCCAAGCGCAAGCGGTCTCGAATTTACATTCGAATCATATGCCTGCTTCAGTTTTTGTTGATATTGAGCCAGATGGATCATGGCAACTTCTCTCTTTTCCTCCACTAGATCTAGGTTTCTTTCTAATAGCATATCATTACTTTCCAGAGCGAAGGAACTGTTTTTATTGTTGGAAAACTGGTTTCCAATGGGATAATAGCTTCGGCGCCATAAGTCATTGCGAAGGGGGTCTCTCCCGTTGATCGGCGTAGGGTGGTCCGATATGTCCATAAAACATGAGGCAATTCCTCCACCCATCTTCCCTTGGCGTCATCCAACCTTTTCTTAAGACCATTAACTATAACTTTGTTGACCGCCTCGGCCTGCCCGTTTCCTTACGGATAAGCTGGTGTGGAGTACCTGTTGGTTATGCCGAGGTCACAGCAATATCTCCTGAATGCTTTACTATCAAATTGTAAACCATTATCCGAAATAAGGGTACGTGGAACTCCAAATCGAGTGACAATGTTCTTCCATACAAATTTCTTCACATCGACATCTCTGATATTGGCTAGGGGCTCGGCTTTAACCCATTTGGTAAAATAGTCAGTGCCGACAACCAACCACCTTCTATTTCCAGGTGCCTTCGGGAAGGGGCCCACGATGTCCAGTCCCCACTGTGCAAAGGGCCAGGGGCTCGTCAGAGGATTGAGCACCCTCCCAGGTTGATGGATGTTCGATGCAAACCTTTGACACTAATCACACTTCTGCACATAGCTTTGAGCCTCCTGTTGCATATTGGGCCACCAATATCCTTGTGTTAGAGCCCTGTGAGCTAAGGACCTTCCCCCTGTGTGACTTCCACAAATTCCCTCGTGTAATTCTTCCAAAAGCAGCTCCGTCGCCTCTGGATGCATGCATAACAGGTATGGGCCAGAGAAGGACCGTTTATAGAGTTTATGGTCCTTGGCTAGCCAAAATTGAGAGGCTTTCCTACGTATTTTGTCCGCTTTGACCTTTTCCTCGGGCAGAACATCATTCTTGAGGAAGGGTACGATGGGGTCCATCCAGCTAGGCCCCACCCTGATATGATGGACATGGATAACATTTCCGATCGTTCTCGAGGGTTTGGGTAAGTCCTCAACTAGGATAATCTGAGGTAATCCTTGCGACAACGACGTGGCAAGAGTTGCTAGGGAGTCAGCATGTGCATTGCTACTTCTAGGGACATGAGATAAAGTAAAGGAATCAAATTTGCTTTGTACCATCTTGGCTTGACTCAAGTATTCCTGCATCCTAGGACCTCTGGCCTCTATTTTTCCCTCCACTTGGCCTACAACAAGTTGTGAGTCTGAGAACACTTGCACGGTTTTTCCTCCCAATTTATGGACCATTTCCATCCCTTTTAGCAAAGCCTCATACTCGGCTTCATTGTTAGTAGCCGAGAATCTTAGTCTTAAGGATTTTTCTAGTGTGAGGCCTTCTGGGGTCATAATTACCAAGCCCACCCCGGATCCCCTTTGATTGGCAGCCCTATCGACATAAACAGTCCACCACCCATGATCTTTACATGCAATCATCCCAACTGATTTTCCATCCATGTCAGTCTCCATGACATTATCTTCCATTATGGGCTCAGCAAATTCCGCAACCAGATCAGCTAATACTTGACCCTTTATTGATGTGCGTGGCATGTACTTGATATCAAAGGAGCCCAAGATGGTTCCCCATTTTGCAACCCTGCTTGTATAATCCACACTTCGAAGTACAGCTTTGAGGGGAAGCTGAGTCAGAATAACCACCGTATGGGACTGGAAATAGTGGGGGAGCTTGCGTGTACCATGTACTACGGCTAGAATTGCCATCTCCAATGACGGCTAACATACCTCGGCTTCATGCAAGGACTTACTCACATAGTAAACCTTCTGTACATCCCCATCGACCCTTATCAACACCAAACTAATAGCATGGACCGCGACCGCAATATATGCAAATAGGACTTCGTCAACTTCGGGCCGAGACATAATAGGAGGATGTGAAAGATACTCTTTCAGTTGCTGAAAAGTATCAGCACACTCTTCTGTCCATTCAAACCCTTTCCACTTGTTTAATAATTGGAAAAATGGCCTGCACTGATCAGCTGATCTTGAGATGAACCGGTTGAGGGCAGCGGTCATCCCAGTCAACCTTTACACCTCCTTCGGGTTCCGAGGTGGTTGTAAGTTATTGATGGCCTTGACTTGAGCGGGGTTGACCTCAATTCCTCTATGCGTGACCATATAACCCAAAAACTTTCCAGATCCTACTCCAAAAGAACATTTGGATGCGTTAAGGCGTAACTTATATTTTCTCAGCGTTTGGAAGGTGTCATCCAGGTCTGGTATGTGAGCCGAGATAGCCTTACTTTTAACCACCATGTCATCTACATATACCTCAATCGTCTTTCCCAATTGCGGTTCAAACATCCGTGTCATCATTCTCTGATAGGTAGCCCCGGCATTCTTTAAGCCGAAGGGCATCACCTTATAGTGATAGTTCCCTGTGGGTGTGACAAAAGCTGTCTTCTCCTGGTGTTCTGGAGCTAAGGGTATGTGATGGTATCCTTGGAAAGTGTCTAAAAAACTCATCCGATGATGATCCACAGTAGCATCCACCAACTGATCTATGCGGGGCATTGGAAATGAGTCCTTGGGACAAGCCTTATTCAAGTCTGTAAAATCTACGCATACTCTCCACTTTCCATTCTTCTTCTTCACTACCACAGTGTGGGCCAACCACTCCGGGTAAAACACCTCCTTAATTGCTCCTGCCTTCTTAAGTTTCTGGACCTCCTCCTTAACAGCGTCGGAGTGCTCTTTGGATGAGCGCCGAGGTGGTTGCCTTCGTGGTATTGCGGTCGGACTAACGTTGAGATGATAACAAATAAATCCCGGATCCACCCCTGGAGCTTCGTAAGCGTCCTATGCGAACACATCAATGTTTTGTTTCAAAAACGCAACTAGGTCTTCCTTCTCTTGCAGGGGCAACTGACTTCCTACCTGGAAGAATTTCTCTGTATCATCTGCAATAACCACCCTCTCCAAATCCTCACATCTAGACTCTTCAACCTCAGCCCCCTCTGATTTGGCCGAGGACATTAGTTGCTATAAACTCCTCTCGGCCACAGTCTGGGTTTCTTGCTTTGTCTGACGTATAATCGCTGCTGTTATGCATTGCCTCGCCATGGACTGACTACCAACTATCTCCTCAAGTCCATCCTCATACGAGAACTTCACCTTAACATGCAGAGTTGATGATACTGCCCCCAAGGAATGCAACCACGGCCTTGCCACTATGGCTGTATAAGGGGAGTAAGCGTCCACCACGATAAAATTCACATCTACCACTACTGGTCCTGACTGTACAGGTAGTCGAATCAACCCCCTCGGAATGACAGCCTTCCCTTCAAAGCTTATCAACGGGGAGTCTTAGGCTGTGAGATCTTCAGGTTTCAAATTAAGCCCCTTAAATAAATCTGGATACATAATATCAGCCCCACTCCCTTGGTCAACCATCACCCTCTTTACGTCATACCCTCCTATCCTTAGCGTGATGACTAACGCATCGTCATGCGGCTGAATAGTGCCAAACTTATCCTCATCAGAAAATCCCAAAACGGGCGGAGGATTCTTCTTAATTCTCTTTGGCTCTGAGTTGAGGTCCTCGGCGGAGAGGCGCAACACTGACATTACCCTGGTGGGGCAAGACCCGGTTCGACCTGGCGCGGCAAAGATGACATTGATCGTACCTAGTGGGGGTCTCATAGTGTTGCTACTTTGATTCACAGAACCAGAATGTGTTCCTTGTTCGTTAGGCCGATCTATGAATTGCCTTAATTTTCCTTCTTTCACCAATTGATCCAGGTAGATCCACAAGTTCCTGCAGTTTTCCGTGGTATGGCCCTTATCTTGATGGTAATTGCAATAGAGGTTCTGATTACGTTTCGTGGGGTCACCTATCATTCTATTGGGCCACCTGAAGTACGGTTCTCGGCAAATCTTTTCCAACACTTGCTGCACTAGCTCACGAAACACAGCGTTCACTGTTTGGGGTGGGGCCGACCTAGTCTGGCTAGTGAAATCCCTCCGCGGCCATTTGCTATTGTATCTCTCTGCCTTGAAATCCCTACTCTCCTGAGGGACAATCTTCAATTTCCCCTTGCTTTGCAATTGATCCTCCTCGACCCTCTTATATTCATTGATACGATCCATAAGCCAACGAACCGTTTTTACCGGTTTCTTGGTCAAGGATTTCCTTAGATCGTGCCCAACTGGAAGGCCGACCTTAAAGGTGTTGACTGCCACCTCATCAAAATCACCATCAATCTCGTTAAATGCCTCCCAGTATCTATCCGAGTAAGTTTTCAACGTTTCGCCCTCTCTCATGGCCATGGATAGTAACGAGTCTAAAGGCCGAGGTACTCTGCTGCATGTAACAAAACGGGACCCAAAGGCCATTATAAGTTCCATGTAGGAATCAATGGAGTCCGCTTTTAAGCCGTTGAACCATCTCATCGCAACGGGTCCTAAACTTGAGGGGAAGACTTTACATATCAAGGTTTCATTCTATGAATAGACCGCCATGCGTTGATTAAAATGGCTCACGTGCTCCACTGGGTCTGTTTTGCCATTATAGATGGTGAAGTTTGGCTGCGTGAACCGATGGGGGAGTTTTCCTTTCTCAATACGACGTGTGAAAGGTGATTTGGAGAGCTGGAGCAGTGCTTTCCCCATGGCGTTGCTACCCGAGCCCCTGGGAAGGGATTTTTTGCTCGCCATATCATGGAGACTTCCTTCTTGGTAAGAGAAAGTTTCGTTAGGAGGAGTTTCCGACCTCGGCTTATAGCCACTACTCTGGGAGTCATCTGATGAAGGGTCAGATATGGAAGGCGTCCGTTTACGCTTGGCCCGACGTAACTTTCTTTTCAGCTGGTCAATCTCCCTCTGCATGGCCCTAGTATTTGCCTCACTAGAGCCCCTGCTTCTGCCCTGCGGATGATTACCGGCGGTTCGTCCCAAGTGCACACTGCCTTCTCGATCTCCCATATGCTCTAACTGTTGAAATGGATCCTCGTGCTGAGATCCTAGAGATTCTACATGGTCTAAATTCAAACCCGCCATCACGTTATCTACGCCAAAACTCAAGAATCCCCACAGACGGCGCCAATTGTAAGAGCACAAATCGAGCTGGACTAGAGTTTGACTTTCTGACCAGACTAATAAGCTCTAAACAATAAATTTATCGAGAGTGGGCTCCTGATCTAGGTTGTTTAGGCGGTAGATAACACAAAAGTCGGATTAAATCACCTATCTCATGTACTAATCTCATACAAGGATGTAGTATTGAATTGTGTGTATTGATACAGAGGACAATTCTCTGGCCTTTTTTACAAGTTTCTTTCTCCCCCTTTTCCTTTCTTCTTCCATTTCCTTTTATAGGCCTCTCTCTGTTTCTTCTTTCCTCCACGTGTAGTCCAAGTGTTTCCTTTTTGGATACCTGTCCCATCATTCCCTCTTACTCCCATCTCTGGTGATGATGGTAGGATTGAACTCTAATGCTCAGGAGTCACTTTCCCATTAATGTGGCCAGAGAGGTAGGTAAAATGCCTTCAATGTGGTGGTAGCAGCTTTTTATTGGATATTTATCTATCAAATTCCCTTAACTATTGTCCTCGTTCTTTCAGTTATTGCATTCCCGGTCCCTAGTATGGGAGTCTTTGAACCTCCAGGCCACTAACATTGTCCTCGGCAGCAATCTGCCGAGGACCATATCATCCTCGGACGTCATGTCTAGTGGTACTACGCTCACGCGTGGCAACTTCCTTTGTCATGCGGCCTCGCAGGATGGAATTATTATGTCCTCGGATCACTCCGCGCTGTTGGGTTGGACTTTCTTCTTTATGGGAGCCTTTGGGCCGGCCCAATACGTGATTTGGGTCCACGGGCCCTACAATATTCTTGATTAGTGTGCGTGGCCATTGATATTATTATTGTAAAATTGTAAATTGGTGTGAAAAACTATATCTAAGTTTCGTCCTTTGTATATTTAGAGTGAACTCCTTATTTTATATTTAGAGTGAACTACTTATTTTAGTAGATAAATATGATAAATTGATATGTCATTACTTTCTAAAAAGAATAAAAAAAAATTATGTGTCATCAATCACAAAAAAATAATTAATATTTGTTTATTATATGTTGAAATTGATCTAATCACAAGCTCTAATACATGAGTTAGTAAGGTTTTTTTAAGTAGCCTAAAAATTTTTCTATACATCTTTATATACGCCTTTTCTTATCTTGTTTTTGTTTACATATTCTTTTTAATTCTGGCTCAATAGACTAAAAGGTTTGAAATTGATGAAACATCTGAAAATTAATTAAATATATAATGAAATGAAATATTGGAGAATTTCAAATTTTTATAAAATAGTCACATTTAGTTAAAATTCAAGAAATTCCTTTAGTGTATGCTTTTCCCTATAAGTATAAAGTCTGGCCCCATCCCTGGTGTAAATTAATCATTATATAGTGTTAATTGTTTGAGGCACATTTTAAAAATATTATGTTTTAGCTGCCACATAAATGGATGGGTGATATTTGGTACAGGAAAGATACGAGATGCTCAAGAAATCTATAAGTGAAGTAAAAGAAAGAGTAAGACTTAAGGACAATAGTAGGATCACTGCTCAAGATCACCCTTCTGTTATTGAGGTACTATTTTTATAATGCATAAGTGATTTGATAATCACATCCCTTTAATTTTAATCAATTCACTTTTGGATACTTTTTATCATACATTTATAATTTTTTTTTTTAATGTCAACATATTCCTTTTTCTTTACTTTTCTATCACTAATTCCCGCCGAAATTTCTAATACTCAAAATTTGGCAGGTGATACAAGATGATTCAAATGAGAAAGTGCAAATAGACCAAGGATATATTCCACTTCTTGTTTACGTTGCTCGTGAGAAAAGGCCTTCTCATCCCCATCATTTTAAAGCCGGAGCAATCAATGTTCTTGTATGATCATTTCCCTCCTATATATACTCCATGTATCATTACTGTATGAAATACTTAGACAAATTTTATTGCAGCAACGAGTCTCTAGCGTGATAAGCAACTCACCCTACATATTGGCACTTGATTGTGACATGTATTGCAATGACCCGACTTCAGCTAGGCAAGCAATGTGTTTCCACCTTGATCCTAAGATCTCACCCACACTTGCTTTTGTTCAATTTCCTCAGAGATTCCACAACATCTGTAAGAACGACATCTATGATGCTCAACTGAGATCAGCATATTCGGTATGGAAATTGAAACCAAGTGTTAGGAAATATGCATATCAGAGCCTTCAGACTCGATGAAAATGGAAATATTTCTCTAATGATTTTTCTACCCGTTGTAGTTATTGTGGTGTGGTCTAGATGGGCTCCAAGGACCCGTATTATCTGGTACTGGCTTTTATATCAAGAGGGTGTCATTATGTGGAAGTTTCATACATGAAGGTTTGTTGAAAATTTTATCTACTAATTGCCATTGAGTTAGAGAAATATTTACTCTAGAAACACATCAATTTTGCAACTCTTGATGTAGCAAATTGTCATCAAATCATCACTTTCACATATAACCACTACTAATCCTTCTAAAAAAAAACATATACCCACTACTATAAATCACTTTTCTTAAACACCAATTTTAATAACCATTGTGAAAATGAGTGTGTTCCTTGACTTATTATTATTATTATAGAAAATACATTATATTTCAATTAGAAAAACGTGGAAGGGAGGCAACACTTTCCATTGTTCTAAAATGATATATATGCCATAACTAAGAGCCATCAAAATTGTTGACATGTCATACTGATGGTAGTTAATTTCACTTTTACTTTTCAGATGTTGATCTCAAGGAACTTAAACAATCATTTGGTTCATCCAATGAATTAATCAAATCCCTTCGCAGAAACTACCAGCCTAATGCGATCAAAGGTCAACAAGGATTGTTAAAAGAGGTTCAAGTATTAGCCTCCTGCACCTACGAAAATGACACTAAATGGGGCAAAGAGGCAATAAATCTCATGAACTTTTTCCCTTTTTAAAAAAAAAAAAACTATTAATGGATGGAACTTGATATAAAATATTTTGACTATTGCTTGGCAGGTCGGTTTCCTGTATGATTCTGTGGCAGAAGATTTCTTTACCGGGTTCATCTTACATTGCAAAGGTTGGACTTCGATTTATTGTAATCCATCGAGGGCACAATTCTTAGGAAGCGGCAGTGCGAATTTGAATGACTTAATGATTCAAGGTATAAGATGGAGCTCTGGGTTGATAGAAGTTGGTTTCTCAAAGTTTTGTCCTCTCATATATGGTCCACCAAGGATGTCATTTCTTGAGAGCATGTGCTATGGAGAACTATCATTTTTCCCTTTCTATTTCTTGCCATTATGGTGTTTTGCCACTATTCCACAATTGTGTTTACTCAATGGAATCCCATTGTACCCTAAGGTAAGAACACAAACATATTTCCTTCACGATCTCTTGTTACATTTAATAGTTAATAAAAGGTTTCCCTCTTATACTCATCACTTGTGTCACTACAGGTTTCAAGCTCATATTTTGTTATATATTTGTTCATCTATTTATCGTCTCTAGCTAAACTTTTGCAAGAAATCCTCTTTACTGGAGGGTCATTCCTCTCATGGGTAAATGAACAAAGGATATGGATGATGAAGTCAGTTACATTTCACTTATATGGAACCTTAGATGGTATTATGAAGCGTATTGGTATTAAAGAAGCCAGTTTCGTACCCAGCAACAAAGGTGAGGACGATGAACAACTCAAATTATACGAAATGGGCAAATTTGGTTTCCAAATACCAAACATGTTTCTTGTTCCTATGGTTGCTCTTATTATCTTGAACATGGCTTCGTTTGTTGGTGGACTTGTCAGAGTGATCTTTTTGGGCGATTGGGACAATATGTTCATGCAAGTTTTCATCTCATTCTACATCTTAGTTATAAATTTTCCAATAATTGAGGGGATGATAATAAGGAAGGACAAGGGACGTATTCAACCATCAGTTACTCTATTATCTGCTATGTTTTCTACAATTTTCTTGTTAGTGGGCTCAATCATTCTCCATTGCTAATTGGTGAGTATGTATTATAATTTCTTACTAATTATATCAATATTTTCATTTTGAATTCAATATAAAAAAGAATATTGTAGATGCATTCTATAAATAAAGTTCTTGATGTCCTCTATTTGATTGGTATGCCTTTTGTTGTCCTACATATATTTTTTCAATGTGCAAAGAGAAGTTTGCCTAATCCTGTCTTTTGGAACAGGTTATTTTAGGAAAAAGTTAAAAAGCAATAAATAAATAAAAAATCTGTTGAATAAAATTGGATGGATATTCTCCCAACTGTACGTTGATTTTTATCAAAAATTCAATTCAAAGTTTGAGGTTGAGGAACCACTAATTGGGATTTGGGATGATATTATCCTCAAAAGAATATTTCATTTTCCAAGCGTCCCAATCTTCCATGTCTGGTTTTATTGCTGATTGATATGTACAAGAGATTTTTTCTTTTTCATTATGATAAACGTCCACAACATTTTTACAACATTTTCACAACAAATCATAGGTGGTTAGATGCTATTGGTTTAAATTTGAATTTTCTGAAATTATGATTAATAACCCATTTGCCACATAGGATTTGTTGTAAAAAGTGTTTCAAGCATTTTGAAAATAAAATGAATGGTTAACAATCCATTTAAAGAAAAATTTTATGGAAAAATGAAATAAAGCAATTAATATTTTGACAGCTTTTTTCATTTCCCATAAAAGTGGTATAAAAACTTTCCTAAAATGGATTGTTAACTAATGCCCTAAGGGCATTCGTTAGCATGAATTTTGAGAGTGTTTCAAATGATAAAATGAATGGCTGTTTTGGATAAATAGACTACCAAAACCTATGACTCAAACCTGTTGCTGACATTTGGCACATACGACATGTTGATTAGCATATAGCATTTGACAAGTTCAAAACAAAAGTAACACGTAACACTATCCAATGTTATCAATGCAATGCCTTTTTGTAGGTTCTAGTTATCCCATTAGTTCATGGTTTGATTGACCCTTGAGCACGAACTCGCCTTTATAGGCATGTTGCTCAACTTAAGGTAAAGTATCTATAAAAAAAATATATATATACGCAATATCTCTCGATAGTTAAATTCAAAAAAATTATCAATATACTAGCTAGCCACCTCGATAATTGGGTCACATGTAGAATGCTAAAGACAAATTGTCTTTGTAAGAATAATAGCACTTTTGTCCTACAGAGGGAGAAATAACTATAATATGATAGGTTATTTTTCAAAAATTTTGACTTTCACAAAAACCCACTATTATTTTTCTGCAAATTGCCACATCAAAATAGTGGCACATAAATTTCTAGAGTTTAATTTGAAAGAAAATTTTCAAAATTATTGTCTTTATCATTATCATTATTATTAGGGATAATTACGCTTCACCCACCTGTGATTTGACTTGCCTACTTGTGGTTTCAATTTTGACACTTTACCCACTCGAGATTCAATCTGTTACTGCTCCGTAACCCACCTCCCTGTTTG
Source organism: Castanopsis chinensis (assembly GCA_032878915.1). Classification (NCBI taxonomy): domain Eukaryota; kingdom Viridiplantae; phylum Streptophyta; class Magnoliopsida; order Fagales; family Fagaceae; genus Castanopsis; species Castanopsis chinensis. Next base: position 8,565,215 of record JAVQMG010000113.1, read on the forward strand.
TCGTTACTCTAACACGTTTTCCTTCAAAATCAAAATAAAAAACAAATCAACAAGTTAAGGTTTTTGATTGCTTAAGAATTTCTATGAGAACATATGCCCAGAAAAATAAAACCTAAGTCAACCGCTATAAAAACAAAACAGCTACAAACAAACCCACATCACCAAAAACCCACAAAAGAAATCAATTAAAGTAAAAAAAAAAAAAAAAAAACCCTTTTCCCCTAGGCCCTTTTAGCTCAAATTTCAAACTTCAAACACACACAACCAAAAAATTTGAAACTTTATCAAACTACAACACAAACACGGCATATACTAAACCCTTCTCGATCGAGCCCCATATTGAGTTAAAAAACAGAGTCCAAAAACTAACTCACACCCCCCCCCCCCCCCCCCCCCCCCCCAAAAAAAAAGGAACTCAAAAGGGTCAGAGTCAAAGACTACCAAAGAGAACTCAACAGAGTTGCAAATTGAACAGTGACAAAGTCTTCAATACCCACTGATCAATATTATTTTGAAAACAAAAATAACAAATACCCAACTCCTTCTTTTTTCACTTTCTTTTACATAAATATCTATATATGTGAATTCAAAGTACTAAGAAATAAAAAACAGGAAACAGAGTTCGAATTGAAAAAAGAAAGCTTTTTTTTTTTTTTTGCTTTAGGGTTTCATCTCTTCTTCTTCTCTCACAAACAAAAGCCTGAAGATGCTTTAGTGCATGACGCCCTGTACCTCGCTACATTCTAGAGAGAGAAAGAAAGAGAGAAAAAAAACACTTTGTAGAGAGAGAAAGTTTTTAGAGTGACAAAGAAAAGAGTGTGCGTGTGTGTCCTTGCGGACATCAAAATTGTATTCAATCCGATTGAATTTTCTTCATTCTTTCTCTCTCTCTTCTCTTTCATTGTGTGTGAGAAATGAAGTCAAATGAGGATTGGTTGACTTAGGCTTGATTTTTCTAGGCTTATGTTCTCATAAAAGTTCTTAAGCAATAAAAAAATCCTAACTTTTTGATCTGTTTTGTGTTTTGATTTTGAAAGAAAACGTGTTAGAGTAATGACAGATAGGGAGGTGGGTTACGGACCAATAACAGATTGAACTTCAGATGGGTAAAGTGTCAAAATTGAAACTACGGGTAGACAAGTCAAATTAAAGGCAAACCACAAGTGAATAAAGTGTAATTATCTCTTATTATTATATATTCATGTAAATGGCGCATCAACCTAAACAAGGGTAATATTGTAACAGGACCCTTAGATGGGTTTGAAAAGGGGTACAGCTCCACACACCCATCACATAATTGTTTTTTGTTTTTTCTTTTTTAATATGAACAATAGATCATTGCAGTATTTACTGACCAAGGTCGTCGGAATTTACAAAATGACCCCGCTCAGCATCAACCAACAATCACTACGTTGGAACAACATGTGATATATATGGCACAAGACATCCACAACAAAGAGGCTAAAATAGAATGGTCCTAATTTCAGTAATTAAAAATAATCCAAAAAAACAATTTGAAAGCAAAGTGGAAGCCCAATTCAATAATTTTAAAAAATCAGGATTAACGAATTTTTAATAAAAAAAATATAAAAAAAAGCTTAGTTGTGAAAGTTAATAAGGCAATAGTAAAATAAATTCCATTAAATGAATAATTTTAATCAATTAGGATTTCTAATCAACTTAGAAATTATGGGAGAAAAAAAAAATGAGAACAAAGGATTTCTATTAATATTATACATGACAATCAGGTAGGATTTTTTTTTTTTATTTTTTATTTTTATGGTGAATTAGGTAGGATATTCACTTATTATAATTACATTTTTTAAATCTCAATTTTTATTATATAGTATATAATTTGATTCATGAATGTTTTCCTCCAAATTTGTGAATTATCTCTACAGACAGTGACAACTTTTTTCCTATGCACGGACCTTTTTTTCTTGTGTCGGACACTCGGACTACCCAATATTGCTCTATTAGTCGAACTCGAAGAGGAAGGCCCAAATATTCGGGCTTGGGTTGGAAACATTTGTAAGGTTGCTTTCGTAAGAAGGTTGGGCAGATGCATGTGAGCCCAATAAATATTACAGTCTGTATACGTATCCGCTACTTCCCATTCCCAACCTTTTCGTACAGCACAATTGATGAAAGGTTAAAAATAAAAGTATACATGCTCTTTTTTTTTTTTTTTCTTTTTTCTTTTTTATACACGTGAAATGTGTAAATACATAAATTAATCATATAAAATGAAGGAAAATGCTTATGAATATCCTAAGGGCATTTTTAGAGAACTATTTTAAGAAAGTTTTTATAGAAAAAGAAACAAAAACAATTATTATTTTAATAGTTTTTTCAGTTTCCATAAAAGTGTAATAATTTTTTTTTTCTAAAATTGTTTATTAACAATTTATCTAAGAGCACCCGTTAATATGACCCTAAAATGAAACCTATAATCTCACTTTTAATCATATATAAAATAAAACCTGTAATTTTGCCCTAAAAAAAAAAAAAAAAAAACAATGATACACAAAAATTTCACTATATTTTGCACAACAGTTGAGTTAGCAAACCTTTACTAATTTTAATTTGTGCCCATTACTTACACCACTTTTTTATTTATCACTAACAATCTTTCACATCAACGGTTGTCAAATTTTTTATGTATATAAACTTTATATATAAAAAAAAAGCACCCAATTGAGATACATAGATCTATTTCTTAGCAATGTCTTTGATGTACTTATTTTCGTATTCTCTTCTACTCTGGTTTTAGTAACCATTTTTCATTATTATATATATATATATATATATATATCTTGATGTTGTGTATCCTTATCCACATGCTTGCTCTTAATTTTATTACTATTTTGTGCATGTGTTTGAGTTGTGTTTATTGTTGTTACTTGTTTTATTTTTCACATGATACCTTGAAGCGTCATGTTAGTGCATTTCAACAAAAGATAGGTTTCAAAGCCAAATCAAGACTCGAGTTTTTTTCTTGCATAGTTTTCCCACATTTTAAGCTTTTAAATTAGAGTTATTTTTTTATGTTACTTGAGTAGAATGTATTTACGACATTCATGTACTCTTGTAGTATTGTCACAAATTGCAAAATGTGAAGATTATTAGACTCATTATTTTTAACTTTTGGAAAACTTGTTCCAAAATACACTTCATATGTATTTTGGGTCTTAGGTTTTAGTGTCAAAAATGGTGTATGTGCAAGTTAGATGACCAAGCAGTGTAAGAGAGTGGGTAATAGATTATAACAATACATTTAAGTGAAAAGGCCTAAGAACACTAAAAATGAAAGTTTTAACACTTTGATGTCAAGAGAACCAGAAAGTGTAACATGGGAACTAAAAAGAGACACGAGAAATACGTGAAAAACCCTTTGGAATGGATAAAAACCCACAGGAGAGCAAGGGGAATCACCCTTGCTCTCTTCTGTTTTCTATTATGAAAAGAAAAATAAAGGTTTTGTACAACGGTGATATTCCTTCCCAAAGGATACCTTTCTCTCTACCTCACTTTCCCACCCAAACTTTCTAGCTTTTCTCTTAGTCTCTCTCTTGGTTCTTGCCCTAATGGTTTAGCAACATATTCCTCTTATGTGTCAAAATGTGATTCCTCCATTGGAAATATTGATATGGCTGCTGTACTATCTAGCGGCTGGAGGAGAGATAAAGCACGCCAATGTCAAGGTAGTGGGATTGAAGGCGACTCTGCTACTACATGGGGAGCAAATCTTGGATAAGGAAAGGGACATCAAGGATGTTAGGAGTGATTCACATGTTTTTAATAGTGGTCCAGTACAAGCCCAACCAATAAGGGGTGTTTCTAATAGCATTTGACTATGGAGGGGGAAGGGGGGGGGGGGGGGTTGCAATCTCCCTTTTGTGCAAGTGCTGGTTTTCCATGTCAAGTGCAAATCTCACTCTTCCTCAAGATGGTCATGCCATTGACATGGGCTAAAGATCCCTCCTTCAGCCAACGTTCCTTTCCCTTTGCCCACAACTATTTCATGTGTACAGTTTGGATCCAACTATGCCAACATTCTCACAAATTGGTATATTAGTGCACAATGAAGAAGTTTGCGAAGAAGAGTGATCCAATTGGGTTGAAGATGGGCTTGGATAGGTCAATAGATTTAACTATAGGTAGGTGCTTAAGAATGAGGTAATATTCCTTGTACTTGTAACATTAATCTTTGTTGGTGAATTCTTTAAGAAGTGGTGACCTAAATATTACTCATTGGGGTTTTTGCTCCAAAGGTTTTCCCCATAATGATCATATCACCATGCCATTTTATTTTTTAGCTGCATTGAACTCTAGATTGGTGATGTGCTTGTGTCTTTAATTGAATTTTGCATGTAATTGAATTAATTAATTAACTTAGGTAATTAGTTAAGTTAATTGTGATCAATTTATAATCCAACGGTCAACAAAAATGTTGTAAAAATTATTATATCTGAAGCATTAGTCCTTAAAACGTCAAGGAAGATGATTGCAAGTTTTGTAAGGTTTGGCGTTTTAAGGAGTAATGCTTCAGATATTGTCTGTAACAAAGGTATAATAACATAAAGGATCAAAGGAATGAGCATCCATATCGTGTAAAGTTTAAGAAACCCTATATTCCATTTATATATATCCTGTTAACGAAACTTACCCTAAGGATCAAATAATCTAATACTATAATGAAGATGACACAAAGCACGTATATTATCGTCTAATCATCTGTAATAATTATTTCCCAAAAATTAAAAATTGGTTTATAATCAAAAGCAAATGTAATGAAACCATATAGTCTTATCATTGGACAAATTTACCAACAAATTACCTTGACCAATATATGTGAAAATCAAACTTACCATTCATAATAAATTATAAAAAAATATTGTGTCTATAATGTGACTAAAAGTAGATTATGATATTAAAAGAGGGAAAAAAAAGTGAAGTGTGTTATTATTAAAATTAATAAATTCCTAAAGCATGTTAGTTTGATAATTTTTTGTAGAAATTTTTTATGAGAAAAAAAAAATCTTTTTACGTTTCTTTATATTTTTCATGTAATTAATATTAAAATTTTTAAAAATTATTCATTAATAAATACCCTAAGAACACACGTTAATGAAGAAGAGCACATGTTAACCGGATTAAAAAGAAAAAAGTTAATGGATAGATTTTTTATTGTTAATAAATAATTTATATATGGCAGGGCAATAAAGGGAAAAAGCCTTTTGTAAAAAATTATTATAATTGATTTAAAACATTTAGTCATTTGGTAAAGTTTTACACTTGTCTTCATTTGTTGTAGATTATCACACCATCAGTGGCACCACTGGCTCCAAATAACTGGGGCCGTGCCAGTGGGCACTGGACACATCCACAAAAATAAACAATGAACTCTGTTTTCTCAGTATATCTAATACTTACCGGACCCATTTAACGACCGCAACCGGTATCCGTTTGCCTCAATAGCCAATAACAAATTAGCAAATTTAATCATTTCTCAACTTTGGTCAACAAGACCTCTCTCTCTCTCTCTCTCTCTCTCTCTCAACGAATCGCAAGCTGTATCGTAAGAACTCGCACTGCAAAATTGTTTTACGTGTGTAACCCTCACAAAACCACTTGCCATTTATACACCAACTAATGAGCTCCTCTTTTAATAGATTTCAGTTTCCAAGAGTTCCTTCGACAGTTTTAGCTCCCATCTAGTAGGGCTCACAATTTTCCAAGAAAAAATGCTAAAATTTTTACGCAATAAAATCTTCAAAAGAAAATTTTAAACAAATTTTAAATAGTAAATTATTACCAGTAGAAAATAAAAAAAAAAATTAATAGTGATTTACAAATACATATGAAAATAAATATAATTTATTTATTTTCTTTGCTTTTTTTATAAGATTTATTTTAACCATTTCATAAATGAAATTGTTATTTTCTTTAATTGGTAATGCTTCAATATATTATAAAATTTATGTAATAAAATTTGCAGTTTTTTTAATATTATCCGGAGAGAGAGAAAGATTAACTAGAATGTCCATTCATTCAATCAGAGAGCAATGTTCAAAGTTGATGAGACAGCAACCAAATGGCAAAAACTGCATTTATTTGACATTGATTCAGCATTAGCAGCTAATCAATGAATAGTTTCAATAAGCCTAGCTATACCATCGCTTTCTTTTTTGTCTCTAGGTCATTGATAAACATAGTAAGTATTTTTGTTTGTATACACACCAAAGCCAGCTCACATATTATTAAGGTGGTGGTGGGGGGTCGTGAAAGTATCTACGTATCTGCCTCAAAACTTTTGAAACTATGAGTGGAAGAGAAGGCACCGTGTTGCACTGCGGGTAAACCCTGCAACTTCGACTGTAGAACCTTATAAAATCACGGCACATATAGCATATATATTGCATGGACACATCTAATTGGCCTCTAGTCTTTCACTAAATCTCAGCTAGATGTGGGTAGGATCTTTTGTCCAAATGGGTTCTCTGTTCAACCTCTCTCTCCTTTCTGCCGGAAATTGGTAAAGGAAATCTTGGTGCACTGAGATTTCCTTTCTATGAAGACTATGTGAATCAAAGCTTTTCTGAAATTATTTACCAAAAAGATTTGAAATTTGTTGGCACAGTGGCACGGCTGTACTAAAGGCTATGCTATTCATTGGCCAGAATCAAATAAAGTGCACCAGTACAATCTTTTCGAAGTATAATACCAAAGCTTTAGAAGGGTTGGCCTATATGATGGTTAAAAATCTTCTGTGCTAGCAAGGCAATAAATTCATTATTTTAATTAAAAATAACAACCTTTTTTTTTTTTTGGCTAAATAACTTTTTAGTTTTTTACATTTCTTCTTCTCTTATTAATTGGATAAGTTTTAACACATAAATAGTAAACTTGAAATGACATCCTGAGGTGTCCTCACTTTTTACCTTTTTCCTGATTAAGCTCGTGTGAGTTTACCATTTTTTACTTTTAGTAATTATCATATTAAATTTTATATGATATGGTGGATTGAAGATTTTGTAGTCAAGTTGGGAAATTCATCTTTAGATTTTGTAGTACAATCCAATATACTGTCTTGAATTGAGTATCATTACATTTCAAGAGTACCAATGAATGGTATAGCCCCACCAAGTAGTACGTTAAATGATTTTACATTTATGTGCTTACTGCTTACTACTTCTCTTCATAAGTTTTGTAGTGTTTTTTTTTTTCATAAAGATGTTTGACCCCATCCATCCATTTCAATATTATTTGAAATAAACAATATTAAACACATTTAGAGAGCGTTAAAATACTGAAAAGTTTTCGAATTTTGCTAGGCTATCACTTATCAAGCAGCCCCCTAATCTTGAAAGTTGATCAAGATTGTATCAACTAGTATGTAAGCCCATGAAAAGTGTATATATGTGAAATAGGAGCTAGTAAAAAAATTAGGTGCTAAATTACCCAATATACTTAATCCGCTCAAGAATGAAAAAAATTTATTTTATTTCAACATAATTAAGTATCTTCAACATAAATCTCTCAAAAATAAGTGTCTTCAAAATAAATTTAAAAGTTCTAATCAAGTTTATATCCTTCCATTAGGATCTCAGTCAGCATAGTTAACAAGAATCAAAGGCATTCGTAGGAGAGAAATGAAATCATATTTCCTTCTTCAAAGGATTCCATTGAAGGTTCATTAATTTTACAATAAGTCACAAAATAGAAGGTAATCACTAATCAATCTCTCCCCTCAGCCATTGTCACTGGTTGCATGATTGTTAGGACCTGTCCATCTATCAGCTTAATGCCTTTAAAAGCAAAGTCCACCATCTTCAAGGCATGTTTGTTTGTTTTTGAAAATGGATAATTGTTATTCATTGCTTTATGTCAGTTCCCTACGCTAGCTATCAAACACAGTTCAACTCATACACTCTATTAACGAGTAATGAATAATAATGCAATCACAATTACTTATTTTATAACATTTTTAGGAATTGTTGTTGTAGTAAGCTCCTTACTTGTTTTGATTTAAACCTATCACTAATATTACTTTTTCATTTACTAATAACCACTCATGACACAGTAGTTTGTATTTTTAGCATTACTCATGAGTAGTTGAGATGTCATGGAACTAAGACTTTAAGGACATAAATATTTTTACAATATTTTCACAACCATTATTAACATGGTTTATTATGAGTAGAGCAACATCACCTTCATATGAGTTTACCACTAACGTCATTGTTATTATACAATAATCACTGGATGCAACATTTGCAATTAGGAAAAAATCTGTAGTTCATACCTTAATTATATTCATATAATTCAGTATATTCATATAATTCAGTACGAAGAGTAGGGAACTCTTTCAAGCATGAGATGTGTTGGGAGTATAAAAACATTTTCTACGTACATCTTACAAACTAATCAAATGTCACTTAAAATACAAAAAAAAAAAAAAAAAAAAAAAAAAAAAAAAAAAAAAAAGAAGGTGTGATTCGATCACGTTAATTGACAAATTAGTTTATGAATATATATATTATAGTAAAATTGACAATATTTTTTTAACATTTTCGTTAAGATTATCTTGCATTTTATGAGTACATATTATCAAAGGGTACTCGATGATAAGAATTATATCATGGATAATCTAATAGTAAATTAATACTATTTTTGAGAATACTTAGCCTTTCCTAGTATTGACACATGTTTCATTATAGTAATTTTTTTCTAAGCCATTATAGTAATTTTTTTATAAATTATCAAAAAAAAAAAAAAAAAATCAATTACAATAGTTGATAAATAAGTTGACACTAATCTCAGAGCATGATTTGCTTGTGAATTTATCGATTCCTTATGCTGAGATCATCATTATCTCTACTAAGTTTCTTCTTTGCATAGGTCATTCGCCGAGTTAGCCTTAGTTACTATGACCAAACCGAGTAGGTGACACAGCATTGTCAATGGTCAAGATGTGAGTAAATCCGAACCATTTCCAAACGAATGACAATTTAAGAAGACTATTTATTGTTTTACAATTTTGGACATAAAATTTTTCACATCAGGTGTTAATTACCGTTTTGTACATGACACTAAAGGGTGTGAATATGACAAAAAGAAATGTATACTCTATAGTCAACATTCAAGTAGTTACACTGGTCCTCCTTCTCTACCCCATTTTCTTTAACCCAATAAAAAAAAAAAAAAAATTATACACTATTGGATATGAAACAACAATTAACACCCATCAAAGAACAAGAATTTTGTGCACAAAAGATCGTGAATAACAAATTGGCTGAAGAAAATTACGAACTTAATTTCTCTCCCCTATTTTTATACCCTATCCAGTCGCAACGTATGATCAAGACCTAGCTTAGCTCATAGAGACCAGCCCATCTGGTCTTAACCCTTCATTTTGTTTAGAACCGCTAAACAAACACACAAATAGTCAAGTAAGTAAAGGATATCCACTAGTTCTGTTCTCGATTTGGCAAAAAGGCATAACACTGGCAAGCCGAGGTACCAAATATGGCTAGTAGTAGTGAGTATTGACCAAACATATAGGATTTTTATGGGCTCTGTGCAATCTTTAACCAGTACTCTCTAAAAAATTAAGAACACAACTCTCTGCTCTCACCGTTTTCCTCTAGGTCAGTTACTTTTCTTTTATAAACTCTCTCTCTCTCTCTCTCTTTCTCTCTCACAACTTTTGAAAGAGATGTTCTCTTTTCTAATTGATTTGATATGAGCGAGACTGTTAGTCTTTTTGATCTTGCTAGGCCTGACTCAATCAAAAGCAACCATGGAAAGGAACAACTTGAGCAACAGCTTGAAAGACCAAATTATTGGCACTAAAGCCATTAAATACTGCAACAACAACAACAACGACAACAACAAAAACATGCCTAAAGATTCACTGAACAGTGATATCCAAAGCTATGGAGATGATTATGTTGGGTTTTCATGGCCTCCAAAATCTTACATATGTAGCTTCTGCAAGAGGGAATTCAGATCTGCTCAAGCTCTTGGTGGCCACATGAATGTTCATAGAAGAGACAGAGCTAGGCTGAGACAGTCGTCACCACCAAGAGACGGTCAGTACCCTATGCTCAACCTTAACTTTAAATCTAACCCTAACCCTAAGTTTTCATCATCATCATCATCATCATTATCATCTACTTCAACTAGGCTCACCCCATTTGCTTCCACTTTACCATCTTTGATTTCTCCCTCTCTTTCTCCATTCACTACACCATCTTCAGCTTCTGCAGCTGGTGAAGTGAAAAAATGGGGTTTAGTTGGTAACCTCTTTGATTCTTTGAGTCACAAAAGCATGGATTTGACTAATATGAAGAATGAAAAATCATTGGATCGTTTCAAGCAAGAAGACAAGTGCAAGATTTTGAAGAAGTCTAAGATTATCAGGTTAGACTTGGAAATTGGTGTCCTTGGTGACTCAAAGGAGGATTTAGATTTGGAACTTCGATTGGGTTACTCTAATTAGATGAGCTTTTTCAAAATCTTCGTTTTGGTTAATTGCACCAATTTATCATCTGAGAAGGACTAAATTAAAAGGGAGATGTATTACCAATATTGTTGGACATGATCAACAACGTAGTTCTAATGTTTGGCATGTATTTCCTATTTTTATAGCATATATTTATCTCTACCATTTCCTGAATATTATGTTGTTTTGAACTTAATCCTCATTTCTTATGACTGGAGAAATAGTTGCTAGCTGTTTAATCATAATGTATTATTCTCTTTGAAATGTTGTGACTCAGTTTTATGTTTTTTGATTTGATATCATCTCACGTTTTACTGTTTATATGAGATAGAGAGAGAGAGCGAGAGAAAGGGAGAGAATGTTTTTTTTTTTTTTTTTTTTTTTTTTTCATTTTTTTTAGGGGGAGGGGTTTCTTCTTTGCTCAAGTTAATGTCGTTGGTATGTGGAACTTGTTAGGTTAACTGTTACATAACTACACAAACGGTTGGTTTAATGAAAAAACTAAGTAAAATTGTTTTAATGGAAGTTCTCTCAGTCGATTTTGTTACAGGGAATGCCAGATTGTTATTTTTTCTGACTCTTGAAATGTGTGACTGATAAAGGATGACTAAGAAGAAGATGATGATAATTAGAACAAAAATTCATTTATAAAATGGGTTGGCAGCACCATGGTTGCTAGACAAGAAGATATGTTGTCATATAAGCCGTAAGATTGCATGATGAAACTTGGATATGGTATTCAAAACAATAGTGAATGTCCGAATAAAAGATATAGAGTATCACTTTACCAGTCAACTAATTGCGCCCGTCAAATATGATTTCTCATTTCACCTTAATAAATATATACTATTCAAATCTAGTTTACCATTTCACTTTCGCCATTTGATGATTTAGTAAATTTATTGTGAATACGCAAACCCAACTGGTTGATATTTCCTAATTACGTTGTAATTATTAAATTATAAAAAAAGTGCACTTTATTTTTTAATTTTAAATGCCAATATGATGCGATAAGAAAGTTCATATAATGTAATCATAGTCGTTTTTAACTAATGAATTTTTTAATCTTGATAAATTACAACCAGCCCGAAAAGCTATTAAATGAAGGTGCCGAACAAATTATACTAATCCCATAACCATGCAAACATCTAATCAATATGAGATTCCTTAATTAGCATGTGCGTGATGCTCCTAAAAAAATATTGGAGTCCAGGTTCTAGAATACGAATAGCTAGATTGGTCTGAAGAAGATTTTGAATTTCGTAACCTTCTGGGAAGTCCTCCATGCACTTTCATCTTACGTTTTGCATTCTTGCAATGACGAAAGCATATAATTTTTGGAATCAAGTTCCAAGTTCCAACAATATCTTTATTATGCTATAAAGTATAAAGCCCATAATGCCATTTCACTTCTGCTTCTTCTTTTTTTAATTTATTATTAATTTTATTGCTTTAGTGCGGCATCACCTTCCTTCCATAGTATTCTCAAGCGAAACAATAAAAAGGGAAAAAAAGTTTTATTTATTATTTCTGTGATTTTTTCTATAAATTATATCTCTATTTAGCAAAAAACTTTAAAAAGGTTTTGACTCTCCTACGTAATTAAAATCATATTTACTAATTTCATATTTGTATAATAAATAAAAGACAAAATTTAGCTACAAAATTGGTTATAGTTTTAACCTTACTCAATATCTTATTAATGAAAGTGAATTTTGTTAAATCCACCATTAAATTACATTTTCTTATTATATCTTCCATACTTGCAAAATTTCTAAAAAATTAATGATAAATAGCTATGTCATCAATAAATTATTTAAATTACAAGTTTTTGTAATTTAAAATTATGCATAAAATATAAGCTTATAGATTATATAGTAAATAATATCTAATTGATACAGAATTTGACTTATGTATTAAAAGTGTAGGGAACATACAATTTGATGGTTAGATTTTCAAAATATTCAGTAATTTTTATTTTATTAAGCAAGGTTGTAACCTAAGGTTACAACAAATTTTGTAGCTAAATTTTGTCCATAAATAAAATAGAGTTGAATCAACTTGTTCCATTCCATTGTCACTGAAACGCAACTTATAAATATTGGTTATTATTCGAATGGAGAAATTCTATCTCAAGTTCTCAACAACATTTTCACAACACTTTCACAATAAATAATAAATAACAGCAAATTATTATAGGTTATTATTGGTAAAAAAAAAAAAAAAAGTAATTTTAGTGGTAAGTTTAAATTATAACCAATAACAATTTACCACGTATGGTTTGTTGTGAAAGTGTTGGAGAAATGTTGTGGATATAGCACTTTTCATTCAAATAAGTTACCAAGAGTATTAGAACTGGTGTGCTTAAAAATAGTGATTTAGCACACCAAAATCATATTTGTGCTACTTTAATACTACACAATTTCATAATTCACCCAACAAATCATTTCTTACTTTAGTACATCACCCAATTAAATGATCAAATTAAAATAAAATCACCTGCCACCACCCCACAACCCACCACTACTCCACTGCAACTGTATTTCAAACCCAGCAATCCCACGAAAACATAAAGAAAAATGAATTCAATGGGTGAGATCATCAAAACCCATATCACAATCAATATCAATGAGAGAGAGAGAGAGAGAGAGAGAGAGAGAGAGAGAGAGAGAGAGAGAGAGAGAGAGAGAGAGAGAGAGAGAGAGTATTTTAACACACCCAATGCTAATGCTCTAACTCTGAGTTATTGAGAGTATTTTAACACACCCAATGTTAATGCTCTAACTCTAAAAAATTTTATACCACCAAGTAAAAATTCCAACTTGGTCATTGTGTTGCTTGTTCATAGTGTATTGAGAGTTAAATATTACAATTTTAAAAATATATTAAAAAATATTCTAACTCGGTCGTTGTTTTGCTTATTTATAGTGTGAGAGTTAAATATTATAAATCTAAAGATGTATTCAATGGTATGTTATGTACAAATCTTAACTTTGATTTCTCAACAACAAAAATAATTTCTTAACTGTGAAACAGTTTAGCTCATTCAAGATGGAGAGAATTCTACTCTCGCTTGCCAACAAACAATCTATTTGCTATTTTTTTTTTTTTTTTTTGAACTTTTATAACATAAATTGTGTTATAATTGTGTCGCTGTTTCATTCTCTTACTTGTAGACATGGCAAAATGAGCAGGTCGGGTCAATCGAATTGCGGGTCAAACAGGTCACGGGTCAAAAACGGATCATTTTAAGCTAGTTAAAAACAAGTTCGAGTCAATCAGATTGCAGGTCGGGTCGGGTTGGGTCGAGTTGACCCATATTTTTCACATGAATTTTTTTTTTAATTTTTATAAAGAAAACAACATGTATTTGCCGTTTGAAAAGTTATGCAACAAATTACTTGATGTAAAATGCATTATTTTGAATTCACTACTTATATCAAGAATGAACTCAGTTAAATTTATTAATACTTACTCAATAATTTTAAAATTGTACAAATCTTAACATTGCTACCTAAAACAAAATAACACAAAGATAAGTAAAACAGATACACATGTTTTATTTCTACACAATATCAACATTGCAAAATATAAAACAAAATTACAATGACTTATTTGATAACTCATTTGATAAAGAATAGAAACATATAAGAATTTTACAATCTTGAAAATTAATTTTATAATCTATTATCAATTGTGGTTAGAACTCTATTTCAATTTGAGATATACATTAAAATTTGATTGCTTACTTATTTCTATATGGTCTCTTTTATAAAAATCATCTCATTATTAAGCAACATATACTCTAAGAAATATCATAATTTATTTTGAAAAACTGTTTATTTTGGACATAAATTGTTAAAAAATATAATTTATGCTAATTTGATACTTTGGCTTCACTATTTTCACACGTGTTAATGTTTCTCACACATGTCAACAATTTTAAATTTATGTTTTTAACTCTACTAGAACTATATTATCTTGGCATATACTTTGTTATTTAATACCTAAAAATCTTTACTCATTACAAAAATGCTCAACTATTTATCTTTCAAATAATTTGCATGCAGTTATGTAAATGTATTAATTGTTTCCTTAAAACTCACAATAAACAATTAAACTATTATTGTCTTAATTTTACCTTTCTTTTATATAAAAAAAAAAAAAGTTTTAAAAACATGATTCGGATTCAGGTCAGGTCGGGGGTCAAGTCAAGTTGACCCGAAAAAACTTGGGTCACGGGTCATCCCATTTTGCTTCAGGTCAAAAAAATCGGGTTTGGGTAGGGTATTTTTCGAGTCGGGTCAGGTCGGGTTAGAAAATTTTGACTCATTTTGTTATGTCTACTTACTTGCAAGTCTAAGTGAAAATTTAAATTTAAATAACATGATGAAAACAATAATACTAAAAAGTCTCTCTCCCTCTGTATATATGTATATATGATTTTGCCTTCAGAACAGTGCATTGTTCTAATTTCTAACTTATAAGCCAACAAAGATTTCATAGAATTACATTTGCATCTTTTAGTATCTCTGTGATAGTTAGTACATACACAGAAAATGAAAATGAAAAGGTACATAGAGATACAGATACGTATAAGAAATCTCTATCATTGGTATATGTCTGTGATTACCTTTTACTGTGAAGACCACGGTTTCCATGTCAATGATATATGAGTTAGGTCATTGGATGCTTTACCCAAAACCTGATGGTTTGCATGTTCCCGACAGTGTGTGGGTTTCAAAGGGTATGATGGATTTTCCTTAAATGGAATGAATTTTTTTGGTCAGTCCAAAGCATTTCAGAGAACTGAGAGACCCCAAACTATTTCCCAACATAGAACTCAGTCAGGACACTCTCGCATTATTACAAGCCCACTACCCCACAACCCTTAACTTCCACTTTTTTCTTCCTGTCCCTTTCTTTTAAATAAATCCAAATTACTGCTGAACTTCTTATTAAACTTCCAGTTTTATCAGTACCATTGTGCGTTTATAAACAGCGAAGAAACCAGGATTCAAATTTAAGGGGGTCAAAGTTCTTTGCTCAAAATTTTTAAAAAGTTGGAATATTAATACTAGAGGTTAACGTCGATGCATTATTAGCATTAATTTTTTAATTTTTTTTTGTATTTTTTTCTTTTTTAAAAATCAATAATAAATATTTATAATTTAGAGTTCTATAAGTCAATTGACACATCTTGATATTTTCAAGGTTTGACGGAGGTTAAACTAATTCTTTATTCTATTCACATTATAATTTTTTTTAAAACATTTGTTTATTCTTTTCACATAATTCTATAACTAATAACTTAATAATGCTATATATAAAAGATTCTAAAAAAAAAAAATACAAAAACTATAGTTAAAAGTTCAAATCCATGTCTAGTACTACTTTAATAAAACAACTAAAATAATGATTAATCAATATCATGCACTAATATTCAGTGAAAAAAGGGGTGAGACAATTATTGGTGTCTTGGTTAAGGATTTTTTTTTTTTTTTTTTTATAATTACTTGGTTAAGGTTGAGGTAGCATAAAGATGTGAGATCTTTTCCTTTAAAAAATTGCCATTTTGAAAAATTAGTAAAAAAAGAAAAGAAAAAGGAGTCTGTTAAACAATCACATGATAATGAATGGTAACTTTGAGTCTTCAACTACGTAAATAATAAAATATTTCTTCTCACTACATTAATTTAGTTAAGGCACAAAGTTTATATCCAATAAACTAATCACGCACATGCTCTAGTGGCAGTTTAGGTAAGGCACAAAACATTAGATTGTTGTTGTTTCACATGTATATTTCATTTATGCATGCATGCCAAGTGAGCCCCAAAGTTAATAAAACATTAAAATTTAATAAAATTCTATCATTAAAAAAAAAATCATGGATTAATTTAAAGACACCAACTTATCGAAGTTGTTGGTGACACTAATTGGTGTGTGGATGGGGTAATTAGTAGCATAGGAGTTGTTTCTATGACTATGGGGTGGAGTTAATTGAGAGGGACAAAGAGCTCTCAAATGAAAAGTAGAAATTTGGTAAAGATTATTGGGTTTTTGTGATTTGTTTTGCTATGATTTATAATTTTTTTGTTACAATTGTTTTTTTCTTAGACTATGTCCAAATATTTTTTTTTTTTATTATTTGAATATGTGAATTGTTTTGTATGTTTACCTTGTTGTCCGGATTTGAAATTTTCCAAATGTTTAGCTAAATGTTTTTCTTAATATTCTTAAGACAACCAGACAAGAAATGATTTGATAATGTTTTTCATTTTTGGTTTCATGGGTCAACTTGTAAATTTTTTGGGAGAGGGGGGCCAAGTATATTAATTTTAAAGCAAAAAGTATATTTTTTATGCTAGTATATATATTAGGGAATTTTTTTTTTTCAAAGGCTTTTGGGGGGGGGGGGGGGGGGGGGGGGGGGGGGCATGGTCCCCCTCAGCCCCTAGGTAGTTCCATCCCTATTTATCAAGGTTGGGATTTGGTTGTTGCATAACCGGATTGTGCAAAATTTCAAAATTTTGATTGCCATGGGATTCGATGCTCAAAGCAAGGTACAGCATTCAAAATTTTAAAATAGTGCCTAAGTGATTTTGGATCTTGCACAATCAGAATTTGAATTAGCTTTAGGTTTATAGCATTCGAAATTTGAAAATTGATGAATTTTTTTATAATAATAATTTGATAATTAAAGAGGTGGGTTTTAAATCTTGATAATCATAATTGACATCTCCGTGAAAAAATTAAAATTTTTCAGTTAGGTTATGTTTGTTTCGGCTGAAAATGGATTTGAAAAAAATATTTTACACCCTAATGTGTGTTTAGTTGCACACATAAAATTTGGTCAAACTGAAAACCATTTCATTGACCGTAAAATTTGGCCCTTAGGCCCGTAAAATCAATTACACACACGATTTACCTTCAAACTCAATTTTATGGACTGAAAATTTGAAGAGAGAGAGAGAGAGAGAGAGAGAGAGAGAGAGAGAGAGAGCTCTAACGGAAAGCCATCATCTCCGACAACCCAAACTTGAATCCGGTCAAATTGTGCTGCCTCAACTCTCTCCACACGCCAGTAAGTACTCTATATCATTTTCTTCCTTTCTTTTCTCTTGTCTTCCTTGGCTTTTCATCTCGACCTCAACCCATGATCAGCTCTCCCATCTTGCTCAAACCCACCTTCGATTATCATGCCCAGATCAAGTAGCCATGTGTTGTACCCGGTTCACCCAGCTAAAAAACCCACAATCTGCTCAAACCACCGTGACCTCAAACCCATACCTCAAACCCATGATCTCCACAAGCCGGTAAGTATATATATAATATATTTATAGATAGGTATATATTTATTTGACCTCAAAATTTATGTGCATAATGTTATTTGCAACAAGTGTATGTAAAGGGTTATGGTAGCTTGTGAATATTTTGGTAAACTGAGTTTAGCAATGTTCTTGAATTGAGCTCAGTATTTATGTGAATTTGGATGGTTTAACAACAATTATTGTGGAGACTTTGCTGAGATGATGGTTGAATGGGTCTACACTGTCTTGTATCGCATGAAGTTTTTTGGATTTATACATCTTCTTCCTTACACACTTGATTGAATGGTATGCCAAATAATTTTGTATGCTAAAAATGTATGTCATAATGCTAAATATGTATGCCAATTTTGGTTTTTAAACTGTTTATCCTAAGGACGACTCAAAGGTAAGACATACGTTGTTTTTGTTGGTCGTGTGTTTAGTGTATGACACATGAGAAGAAGCCCGTGCCCAAGTTCATCAATATTCTGGAGCAGATCACAAGGCGTTTAAGCATAAAATGGATGCAGAAGTGGCTTTTATGAAGTTTTGGCAAGTTGATGGTGGGAATGTGCAACATGATTCTTCATCCACTACATATGCTACTCCTTCTAGCTCAAGTTCTAGGACTCCTTCAAGTGAAGAGAGCTCCTACTGTACAGGAGATGTTAAATACGATTTATTGACATTTCAATTAGATATCACAATTGAGAAGTGGAACCATGCAATGAAGATTGCAAAGTTGAATGCAAGAATGCTTAACGCAGTGGCATCTCAAGTCCTACCCAATGATGAGCTCAATAAAATGGTACATCTAAACTTGGGTGAATGAAAAAAAAAAAAAAAAAAAAAAGAACCGTTGATTTTCTATTTTTTGTATGTAGCTACCTTTGTAATTGGGTATGTGAAACTTGGATGTACATATGTTAATATATTTTATGATTGGAAGTAATGGATGTGCTTATATGATGTGTATAGGTATTTTTGAGATGCTCAATTGTATTATAAGTAATTTTTTGACTGATTTCCATGAAAATGTTTAACATTGTAGCCAAATGTAGGAAAATACTTTCTGGAAACAAACAAACATTTGAATCCATTTAATTCCATTTTTCTTTTCATAATATATTTTCAGCTGAAAATATTTTACTCTCAGAATGCATTTTATATGTTACCAAGCACAGCCTAAGCTACATAATTCTTGGTTATCGTTAAAAAGTTGGATTGCAACATGACATGACAAATCTTTTTTGAGCAGAATGACACGACAAATCTAACGTGACAAATTGCCACATATGCACTAAATCAAGGTATTTAACAACTGAATTACATGTAATTCGGTATTTCTAAGTTCCAAGTGCTGAATCTGCTGATATGCACAAAATTCGAATGTTTAGCAACTGAATTGCAAGTAATTCGGTACTTCGTAGTATCAAATCTCTCAAATGTTTCAATTCTTTTAACGTCACCCTAAAAACTTAGTTTATTTCTTCTTCTTTTTATAAGAAACTGCCATTTGACTTAATGAAAATAACATCGTACTTCATTTTATTGTCAAATATCAGGGTTTATAGTAAAATAATCATAATTTTTCTGTCCTCATGTGCACATGGGTATCCATACTACTCATTTATTGTATTTTATATTTTAATGTATATTCACAAACGTAACTTTCTTGCATGCAGTGGTCAACTACTATAGTATAGTGATGAAATGGGCTCAAAATAGCTTACCTAAAAAGTCTAGGTTTTCAATTCTACAATTTAAAATTGTTTAAGGTTATATAAGAAAAAATAATTCACCTAAATTATAAGCGAGGTTGTCAAAATCGGGATCTTACGTAGGATTGTGAGAGGTAAGTGAGATCGTAGATCGTAAGATTGGATTGTAGATCATAAGATCTAACATTATTTGAGGAAAACAAAAAATAAAAAACACACATTAGTATGTTAAATAATAACATAAATTATATATTCATTGATATAATTATTATACATCATTACATTCATTTGTAAGCACAATTTAAAGAGACTAAAAACCTTAAAACGTGATACTCTATTGGAATATTTGTTTTATCTGAATCCAACTAACACTCTCTCTACATTAAAGTAGAAAAATTTAATTTTTTAAAATTTTATTATTTATTTGGGTTCAACTGAGCATTCTGTCAACTTAAAGAAGATTATAAGAAACCAAGGTCGTTTGGAATCGTCAAAATCATACGATCCTACCTATCCTGAACGATCACAAAAATTCTCAAAAGATTTGAATCATTTTAAGTAGATGGAATCCTAATATCATAGGATTGTAAGATTTAGATCGAAATTTTAACAACCATGATGGTAAGAATCATTAAAATTTCAATTTATAGCTGTGATGATCAATAGTAATTTTATTGAAGACTGGATCAACGAATATGGATAAAATTATTGACCCTTGAGGTTGAAAAAGTTTAGCTCATCATCCAGTTTCAGGTATTACAGTGTGAGATAGGCCATGAAAGAGAAACTCTGTTAATTAAGTCGCTGTCTCATTCAATTTTACTAGATAGTTGAGTAATTATTAGCTTTGAAAATCTTCTCTAAAAAGGGGGTTTTGGTCAAATGGAATGGCCACATAAGGTACCAAAAAGCTAGAGGACAACGATAAATGCAAGAGACTCGAAGGTAGAGCACATGGACACGTTCAATTACAATCATGAAGCGTACAACAAGTTCCTCATTAAGTCAGATACTGATATGACCGGGTGCTAGAACCTTAGGAGGGGCAGGGATTCAGATCAGGTGCAATACCTAGGGTATTGCACTTGGTGCAATTGCAATCAACGGTTGAGATTGAAGGTTGAAAAAACAACTTTCAATCTCAACCATTGAATAAAATATATTAAAGAAGAGTTAAAGAGTTAAAGTAAAAAAGTAAAAAAAGTAAAAAAAGTAAAAAAAATTGTGAGAAAAATAGGTGAATTGCACCAGGTGCAATACCCTAGGTATTGCACCTGATCCAAATCCGAGGGGCAGTTCCCTCACTCGTATTCCCATGATACTGACTTCTATATATATATATATATATATATATATATATATGCCATGATTAATATACCGATATTGTAAGGTTTCATTCAAGTGTTGATTTTATTCCGTATTAAATTTATTTATAATTTCAATAATTAGATACCTTGTATTTAGGTGGAATTAATGTAAGGGTTGTGTATGAGAGAGTGTGAAGAAATTCAAGTGTGTGTGCATTTAAAGGATTCTCATGACTGGATCTCGTAAGTGACTCGCGATTGGCAACTCGCCAAAATGTCACACGTATGAAGCATGCAAGAAACTAAAGGGTCATGACAACTGGAGTACTACAAGACAAAAATTACAGTCTGGCCTGGCAGTTATCTCGCGACTCAAAGTTGCGACTCATTAAAACGGTTGTTAGAGTGAGTAGCCAGAATACCCTGTTTTGCAAAAGAAATGACTTTTCACATTTCTCACGTACCCTACTATAAATCAAGGGAGTCAATCTCATACCGAAAGTTGTACCAGTCTGACCAGTGGAACGATATATTTTGGTACCAGTCAATACCGATGTACCGTTTGGGATTACCGTTAATTTTTATATTTAAAAATATATATATATATATGTATTATGTATGTATGTATGTATGTATGTATGTATGTGTACATATATATATATATATATATATTATAATAAATATAAAATTTTACCATAAAATATTACCTCAATTCACAACAAATTATTTATGATTTTAGATTTTAGCATCAATTAAAAGAAAAAAATCATAATATAAAAAATAGAAAGTTTATTTGTTCATTGCATACTAAGAAAACAAATAATACGAATAAGTTAATGCAAGTAAGTTACCATTTTGTCCTTACAAAAATTCAAAAATTACAAAACTAAAAAAAAATATTTTGAAAAAAACTTTTTTTATGTATCGGCCGATACATCCGATACCGGCCGGTATTACCCGAAATCGGCCGACACATGGCCGGTACGGCCGGTATTTAAACCGATACGAAACGTTGTTGTTTCGATTTCGGTATATGTACTAGTACGGTACATACCAGCCAATACAACCGGTACCGGTATGATATCGACTACCTTGCTATAAGTACCCTTATATCCACAAAATGTAGAAAGCTTCTAGAGAGAGTTTTGAAAGAGAAACCCTATAGAAAACCAAGATTGACTCATCCACAATCTTAGACTTTTGTTTCTCCAAATTTCTCTACTCTCACCCTCTCCATTGACATACTCTTGAGAGATTCATTAGCCAAATACTTATCTCACCATACCCATATCTGTAAGGAGGTTATTCAGTGTTTGGGAAGCAGTTCAGAGATGACCAATACACTTGATTGATGCAATGAGTTTATTGTGGGATCCGAAAAGTTAGAGAAAACATGGTTAGGCTTAACCAGTAGGTAGCAAGAGCTTGGAGGGCGCAAGAGCTTGGAGGGCCCAAGTACATTGAGTAAACTAGATTTGAAGGATCTTTTGTTATTTGTATACTCAAACTTTATTCTCTAGTAAATCATTTTACCGCTTGGAGGGCGGCAGAGAAGTTTCTCGCCAAGTTCTTCGATTTCTACTTCGATAACACGTGCTAGTGTTATCTTTGTGTTTGCATCTCTTTAACCCTTACTCTTACCTTTTAATTGCTGCTGTGTTGTGATTAATTATTGTATAGAGTTGTTTATTTGTTTGAGTTTTTGCTTGTGCCTATTATTTTGCACATCTATTGTTTGGGTATAAGCTTATGTTGGTTTAATTTGAAATTGAGGGTTTAAACATTCATTAATGTTTTATACATTAAGTGAGTTTTCAGACACAATATTTTTATAATAATTTTATGACAAAACTTAAGTAGGTAAAATAATAATATTAATGATAAATCCAAATAAGAACTTATAAGACCTTACCAAATTTTTTTTTGTAAAAATATTATGTTTATAACATTACTCATTTGTCAATATGCTAAATTAGTTACGGATAAAAACCTTTGCTTTGAATATAATCCCCATTGCTTGCATTGTACAACTGGCCTGGCCTTTTTATTTGTAGCTAAGACTTAAATATGTGCTATCATGCCAAAAATCTTCTAGTTCAATTGATTGGCAATTGATACTTTTTGGTATCAAGAGTGAAATTTAGGGTCCATTTGGATAGAGCTTATTACTAAAAATTGAAAATACTGTAGCAAAATAATTTTTAAATGTGTGAATAGTACTGCGGGACTCATTTTAATAAAAAATTGTTAAAAAAGTGCATGAACAGTGCACGCACAGTGCGCGTATAATTGTGCACAATACGGACATAGTGCGTGCCTGCCCCTCTTGTTCCCACCACAGCAGAACTGAAAAAAAAAAAAAAAAAAAAAAAAAAAAAAAAAAAAAAAAAAAAGCAAAACGCATGAGCAGCCGGACGTCCACGTCCAGCTGCTCTATTCAAACGCTACCGTAGAGTTCAAATTTTTCTTTCTCTAATGATCGAAATAAATTAAATAAATAAAATACAATATCACTTAAATCGCTTAGCATTTGAGAGCATGGAAAGTGTATGACAGATTGTTTTTTTGATGCACGTGTATGAGAGATTATTAATTGCAAGGTGAGATTATTTATATTTTTTAGTACTTCGGCTTCACTGACCCAAATTTTGCGTAGGGCTCAAAATCTCATGAATGACCATATAGGGCTTTTGGCATAGCCAGATATAATTCGGCCTATTCTGCTACAGACTAGGGGTTTGATCAAACTGACCTTATTTAAAATACAAGGTGACATAGCACGAAGAATAAAGTTACATATCCAAACATACATTTCCAAAGAAAGTACAAATAAGTAACATCAGCATTATGCAATGTGAAACCGTCTGTCACCCATCGTCCAAATTGTCCTTATTCAGTGTTGTTTGTCATTTTTCATCACTCCTATTTTCGTACCCAAAACTGACAACATTGAACCATTCCTCTTGAAATCCACCCCAACCACATTGGTGCGGACCCATTAAATTAATTTGGACAATTACACTGCCCTAGTTTTTGTAGCTTGAAATTTTCAAAGGTTTTCTATTAATTAATATATATATATATATATATATATATATATATTCTAATGTATACATTAACTATTTATTTTAAATATATGTAGGGCCGTGGTTAATCAAATCACGTATTAATATATATCTTAAAAGGCCCCCATAAAAAAAAGTTAAAGAGATTTAAAAAAAATGTCCGTAACTTATTTTAACAGGATGGATATATTTTCATCTCCAATGTGACTGAATAACTTCAATATTTGCTCGAATGATTTATTTATAAAAGCAAAAAAATATTTAGGAGAAAAATGCAAACGCGTACCCATGGGAGCGTAGTGGCCGGCCCGCTAGACATGACGTCCGAGGATGATATGGTCCTCGACAGAGGACAATGTTAGTGGCCTGAAGGTTCAAAGACTCCCGTACTAGGGACTGGGAATGCAATAACTGAAAGAACGAGGACATTACTTAAGGGAATTTGATAGATAAATATCCAATAAAAAGCTGTTACCACCGCATTGAAGGCATTTTACCTACCTCTTTAGCCGCATTAATGGGGAAGTGACTTCTGAGCATTAGAATTCAATCCTACCATCATCACCAGAGATGGGAGTAAGAGGGAATGATGGGACAAGTATCCAAAAAGGAAACACCTGGACTACACGTGGAGGAAAGAAGAAACAGAGAGAGGCCTATAAAAGGAAAGGGAAGAAGAAAGGAAAAGGGGGAGAAAGAAACTTGTAAAAAAGGCCGGAGAATTGTCCTCTGTATCAATACACACAACTCAATACTACATCCTTATATGAGATTAGTACATGAGATAGGTGATTTAATCCGACTTTTGTGTTATCTACCGCCTAAACAACCTAGATCAGGAGCCCACTCTCTATAAATTTATTGTTTAGAGCTTATTAGTCTAGTCAGAAAGTCCAACTCTAGTCCAGCTCGATTTGTGCTCTTACAATTGGCGCCGTCTGTGGGGATTCTTGAGTTTTGGCGCCGTCTGTGGGGATTCTTGAGTTTTGGCACAGATAACGTGATGGCGGGTTTGAATCCAGACCATGCAGAATCTTTAGGATCTCAGCACGAGGATCCATTTCAACAGTTAGAGCATATGGGAGATCGAGAAGGCAGTGTGCACTCGGGATGAACCGCCGGTAATCATCCGCAGGGCAGAAGCAGGAGCTCTAGTGAGGCAAATACTAGGGCCATGCAGAGGGAGATTGACCAGCTGAAAAGAAAGTTACGTCGGGCCAAACGTAAACAGACGCCTTCCATATCTGACCCTTCATCAGATGACTCCCAGAGCAGTGGCTATAAGCCGAGGTCGGGAACTCCTCCTAGCGAAACTTTCTCTTACCAAGAAGGAAGTCTCCATGATATGGCGACCAAAAAATCCCTTCCCAGGGGCTCGGGCAGCAACGCCATGGGGATAGCACTGCTCCAGCTCTCCAAATCACCTTTCACACGTCGTATTGAGAGAGGAAAACTCCCCCGTCGGTTCACGCAGCCAAACTTCACCATCTATAATGGCAAAACAGACCCAGTGGAGCACGTGAGCCGTTTTAATCAACGCATGGCGGTCTATTCACAGAATGAAACCTTGATGTGTAAAGTCTTCCCCTCAAGTTTAGGACCCGTTGCGATGAGATGGTTCAACGGCTTAAAAGTGGACTCCATTGATTCCTACATGGAACTTACAATGGCCTTTGGGTCCCGTTTTGTTACATGCAGCAGAGTACCTCGGCCTTTAGACTCGTTACTATCCATGGCCATGAGAGAGGGCGAAACGTTGAAACTTACTCGGATAGATACTAAGAGGCATTTAACGAGATTGATGGTGATTTTGATGAGGTGGCAGTCAACACCTTTAAGGTCGGCCTTCCAGTTGGGCACGATCTAAGGAAATCCTTGACCAAGAAACCGGTAAAAACGGTTTGTCGGCTTATGGATCGTATCGATGAATATAAGAGGGTCGAGGAGGATCAATTGCAAAGCAAGGGGAAATTGAAGATTGTCCCTCAAGAGAGTAGGGATTTCAAGGCAGAGAGATACAATAGCAAATGGCCGCGGAGGGATTTCACTAGCCAGACTAGGTCGGCCCCACCCCAGACAGTGAACGCTGTGTTTCGTGAACCAGTGCAGCGAGTGTTGGAAAAGATTTGCCGAGAACCGTACTTCAGATGGCCCAATAGAATGATAGGTGACTCCATGAAACGTAATCAGAACCTCTATTGCAATTACCATCAAGATAAGGGCCATACCACGGAAAACTGCAGGAACTTGTGGATCTACCTGGATCAATTGGTGAAAGAAGGAAAATTAAGGCAATTCATAGATCGGCCTAATGAACAAGGAACACAATCTGGTTCTGTGAATCAAAGCAGCAACACTATGAGACCCCCACTAGGTACGATCAATGTCATCTTTGCCGCGCCAGGTCGGACCGGGTCTTGCCCCACCAAGGTAATGTCAGTGTTGCGCCCCTCTGCCGAGGACCTCAGCTCAGAGCCAAAGAGAATTAAGAAGAATCATCCGCCCGTTTTGGGATTTTCCGAGGAGGATAAGTTTGGCACTATTCAGCCGTATGACGATGCGTTAGTCATCACGCTAAGGATAGGAGGGTATGACGTAAAGAGGGTGATGGTTAACTAAGGGAGTGGGGCAGATATTATGTATCCAGATTTATTTAAGGGGCTTAATTTGAAACCTGAAGATCTCACAGCCTACGACTCCCCGTTGATAAGCTTTGAAAGGAAGGCTGTCATTCTGAAGGGGTTGATTCGACTACCTATATAGTCAGGACCAGTAGTGGTAGATGTGGATTTTATCATGGCGGATGCTTACTCCCCTTATACAGCCATAGTGGCAAGGCCGTGGTTGCACGCCTTGGGGGCAGTATCATCAACTCTGCATGTTAAGGTGAAGTTCCCGTATGAGGATGGAGTTAAGGAGATAGTTGGTAGTCAGTCCATGGCGAGGCAATGCATAACAGTAGCGATTATACGTCAGACAAAGCAAGAAACCCAGACTGTGGCCGAGAGGAGTTTATAGCAACTAATGTCCTCGGCCAAATCAGAGGGGGCTGAGGTTGAAGAGTCTGGATGTGAGGATTTGGAGAGGGTGGTTATTGCAGATGATACAGAGAAATTCTTCCAGGTAGGAAGTCAGTTGCCCCTGCAAGAGAAGGAAGACCTAGTTGCGTTTTTGAAACAAAACATTGATGTGTTCGCATGGGACGCTAACGAAGCTCTAGGGGTGGATCCGGGATTTATTTGTCATCATCTCAACGTTAGTCCGACCGCGATACCACGAAGGCAACCACCTCGGCGCTCATCTAAAGAGCACTCCGACGCTGTTAAGGAGAAGGTCCCGAAACTTAAGAAGGCAGGAGCAATTAAGAAGGTGTTTTACCCGGAGTAGTTGGCCCACACTGTGGTAGTGAAGAAGAAGAATGGAAAGTGGAGAGTATGTGTAGATTTTACAGACTTGAATAAGGCTTGTCCTAAGGACTCATTTCTAATGCCCCGCATAGATCAGTTGGTGGATGCTACTGTGGGTCATCCTCGGATGAGTTTTTTAGACGCTTTCCAAGGATACCATCAAATACCCTTAGCTCCGGAAGACCAGGAGAAGACAGCTTTTGTCACACCCACAGGGAACTATCACTATAAGGTGATGCCCTTCGGCTTGAAGAATGCTGGGGCTACCTATCAGAGAATGATGACACGGATATTTGAACCGCAATTGGGAAAGACGATTGAGGTATATGTAGATGACATGGTGGTTAAAAGTAAGGCTATCTCGGCTCACATACCAGACCTGGATGACACCTTCCAAACGCTGAGAAAATATAAGTTATGCCTCAACGCATCCAAATGTTCCTTTGGAGTAGGATCTGGAAAGTTTTTGGGTTATATGGTCACGCATAGAGGAATTGAGGTCAACCCCGCTCAAGTCAAGGCCATCAATAACTTACAACCACCTCGGAACCCGAAGGAGGTGCAGAGGTTGACTAGGATGACAGCTGCCCTCAACCGGTTCATTTCAAGATCAGCTGATCGGTGTAGGCCATTTTTCCAATTATTAAACAAGTGGAAAGGGTTTGAATGGACAGAAGAGTGTGCTGTTGCTTTTCAGCAACTGAAAGAGTATCTTTCACATCCTCCTATTATGTCTCGGCCCGAAGTTGACGAAGTCCTATTCGCATATATTGCGGTCGCGGTCCATGCTGTTAGTTTGGTGTTGATAAAGGTCGATGGGGATGTACAGAAGCCGGTTTACTATGTGAGTAAGTCCTTGCATGAAGCCGAGGTACGTTATCCGCCATTGGAGAAGGCAATCCTAGCCGTAGTACATGGTACACGCAAGCTCCCCCACTATTTCCAGTCCCATACGGTGGTTATTCTGACTCAGCTTCCCCTCAAAGCTGTACTCCGAAGTGCGGATTATACAAGCAGGGTTGCAAAATGGGGAACCATCTTGTGCTCCTTTGATATCAAGTACATGCCACGCACATCAATAAAGGGTCAAGTATTAGCTGATCTGGTTGCGGAATTTGCTGAGCCCACAATGGAAGATAATGTCATGGAGGCTGACATGGATGGAAAATCAGTTGGGATGATTGCATGTAAAGATCATGGGGGGTGGACTGTTTATGTCGATGGGGCTGCCAATCAAAGGGGATCCGAGATGGGCTTGGTAATTATGACCCCAAAAGGCCTCACACTGGAAAAATCCTTAAGACTAGGATTCTCGGCTACTAACAATGAAGCCGAGTATGAGGCTTTGCTAAAAGGGATGGAGATGGTCCATAAATTGGGAGGAAAAACCGTGCAAGTGTTCTCAGACTCACAACTTGTTGTAGGCCAAGTGGAGGGAAAGGTAGAGGCCAGAGATCCTAGGATGCAGGAATACTTAAGTCAAGCCAAGATGGTACAAAGAAAATTTGATTCCTTTACTTTATCTCATGTCCCTAGAAGTAGCAATGCACATGCTGACTCCCTAGCAACTCTTGCCACGTCGTTGTCGCAAGGATTACCTCGGATTATCCTAGTTGAGGACTTACCCAAACCCTCAAGAACGATCGGAAATGTTATCCACGTCCATCATATCAGGGTGGGGCCTAGCTGGATGGACCCCATCGTATCCTTCCTCAAGAATGATGTTCTGCCCAAGGAAAAGGTCGAAGCGGACAAAATACGTAGGAAAGCCTCTCGATTTTGGCTAGCCGAGGACCATAAACTCTATAAACGGTCATTCTCTGGCCCATACCTGTTATGCATGCATCCAGATGCGACAGAGCTACTTTTGAAAGAATTACACGAGGGAATTTGTGGAAGTCACACAGGGGGAAGGTCCTTAGCTCACAGGGCTCTAACACAAGGATATTGGTGGCCCAATATGCAACGGAAGGCTCAAAGCTATGTGCAGAAGTGTGATCAGTGTCAAAGGTTTGCACCGAACATCTATCAACCTAGGGGGGTGCTCAATCCTCTGACGAGCCCCTGGCCCTTTGCATAGTGGGGATTGGACATCGTGGGCCCCTTCCCGAAGGCACCTGGAAATAGAAGGTGGTTGGTTGTCGGCACTGATTATTTTACCAAATGGGTTGAAGCCGAGCCCCTAGCCAATATCAGAGATGTCGATGTGAAGAAATTTGTATGGAAGAACATTGTCACTCGATTTGGAGTTCCACGTACCCTTATTTCGGATAATGGTTTACAATTTGATAGTAAAGCATTCAGGAGATATTGCTGTGACCTCGGCATAACCAACAAGTACTCCACACCAGCTTATCCGCAAAGAAACGGGCAGGCCGAGGCGGTCAACAAAGTTATAGTTAATGGTCTTAAGAAAAGGTTGGATGACGCCAAGGGAAGATAGGTGGAGGAATTGCCTCATGTTTTATGGACATATCGGACCACCCCACGCCGATCAACGAGAGAGACCCCCTTCGCAATGACTTATGGCGCCGAAGCTATTATCCCATTGGAAACCGGTTTTCCAACAACAAAAACCAGTTCCTTCGCTCCGGAAAGTAATGATATGCTATTAGAAAGAAGCCTAGATCTAGTGGAGGAAAAGAGAGAAGTTGCCATAATCCATCTGGCTCAATATCAACAAAAACTGAAGCAGGGATATGATTCGAATGTAAATTCGAGACCGCTTGTACTTGGATACTTAGTGTTGAGGAAAGTAGTGGGTAATACCAAAAATCCAGCGTGGGGAAAGCTCGGACCTAATTGGGAAGGACCGTACCGCATTACGGCAATAGCTGGAATAGGAGCCTATTACCTTGCAGACTTAGATGAAAAGGTTGTGCCTCACCCCTGGAATGTAAGTAATTTGCGACGGTATTATTATTAATAAAATGCACTTTTATCATTTTAATCTTGTCGCCGTTGTTTTGTACGCACTATTACAATGAAATTAAGGTTACGCCGGGTCCTCAGATCCTCTACCTTACTTTCAAAAGTGAAAACAAGGTTACGCCGGGTCCTCAGATCCTCTACCTTACTTTCAAAAGTGAAAACATGGTTACGCCGGGTCCTCAGATCCTCTACCTTACTTTCAAAAGTGAAAACAAGGTTACGTTGGGTCCTCAGATCCTCTACCTTACTTTGTAATCAAAAACAAGGTTACGTTGGGTCCTCGGATCCTCTACCTTAAGTTAAAAACAAAACAAGGTTACGCTGGGTCCTCGGATCCTCTACCTTACGTTGAAAACAAAGATAAGGTTAAGCCGGGTCTTCGGACCCTCTACCTTATTCCTAAATGAAAATAAGGTTAAGTCGGATCTTTAGGTCCTCTACCTTAATTTAAAAATGAAAACGGGGTTACGCTGAGTCCTTGGATCCTCTACCTTAAGTTAAAAGCAAAATAAGGTTACGCCCGATCCTCGGATCCTCTACCTTAATCTAAAAACGAAAGTGAAGTTACTTCGGAACCTCCAAAGGCAAGTGCAGGGACAGAAGTTGGATTACATAAGTTCTTGTCAAAGCACCTACGCGTCCTACAAAAACGGGTACGTATTAGCAATAAGTGCCTCAAGTTTGTATTTCATATGATTTTGCTTGTTATTAAGTGTTAATGGTCCAAGTGTGGAAAATATCAGGAATGTTGATGCCTATCGTTTTAATATGCTAACATGAAGATAGTTCTTGAGCAAGTCATAAATACATGGATTCCACATTAATACACTACTTTTTAATGTCCTGCTCGTTATCAAAATTAAAGAAGGATCTGTAATCATCACTTAAAGCATTTGCAAGTATATGAATGGCACGAATTTCCCTTGTCCGTACTTAACCAGTAGTAGGAAGTTATAACTATATGTCATAAATCCAAACTGTTATCTTGCCATACCACACGTGTAACAATGGAATGAGATACCAACACCAAACATAACACAAAACAATAGTTTAAGTTGGAAATTCTTTTCATTAAGTGAAAGATTTGTTAGTACATTTATAACCAAACTGTTAAATTACAAAGGAAGGAAAGTAAAAACTGAAACTAAGAAATAAAAATACAAAGCCGAAAGCAACAAAAAAGAAAAGGAAACAACTAAGACATAAGGGATTATGGCTTGGACTGGGTCTGGTTTTTCGGATTAGCAGGAGGCACCACCGAGGCCGAGGACCCCCCAACCATTTCCTTGGGCTTGATGGGCAAAGTCGCCAGGACTAACTCCATTGTGCCGCTAACCTTCGGGTTAGGGGGCAGCTCCTTTGGGGCGATTGGAATTTAAGGATTATCAGGTTGAACCTCGGCTACAATATCCTTTGCAGTACCTGCTTCCAACTGCACCTCAGCCGTGGAAGAAGTAGCATCATCCTTGGCTTGACTAGGAGTGGCTACTCGAATTGCCGGAGGGACATAGGCATTCTCTACCTTTCACAGAGGAGAGGAAGCATCCACCCCAGCCTGGGAAAGAGCCTCCTTCCACACTTGGAGGCAGTAATCCCTACAGACCCCTAGCACTTGAGCTTTGAAGGTGTCGGTGGTTTCTGCCACCCCCACTTCATAGCCGCTCTGCTCTGCCTCGTCAACCATAGTCTTGGCTTCCTGAACCTTGACGAGTGCCTCTTCCTTGGCCTTAAGAGCCTCCAGCCTGGCTTCCTCATACTTTGTGAGGTCTTTTTTGAGATCCTCCACTAGCTTCTTAGCCGAGGCGAGGTCTTCGTTGGCACGTTTGAGTTGCAACCTTTGATCCTCGGTCTGCCTGGTAGTGGTCTTCAGTTGGGACTCCAGACCCAACTTCTCGCTCTCCACTTTACTCAGGTTAGTGACTACCTCTTGCAGTCTCTTCTCCTTAAGCTTCATAATTCTCCTGGTTTGATCCAGCCTCACCTCCTCATCCCTTAATGCTTTATATGAGCTAGCGGCAATCTCCTCTGCCCTATGTGCAGATTGGACTGCCTGTGCGCAAACATTGTTAGTATACAACATACGAAAGCAATTAATGCCGAACAAAGAAATAATAGCAATAAATGCAATAAAAAAAGAAAAAAAGAGAAGAATGGATACGAGGAAACAATCAACCGAAATTCTTACCATGGCTAACTCTTTCTTGAGGATCATGAAGACATTGTGATCCTTCATCCTCCGTAGCTCACCCATGTCCTCGGGCAATAGAAGTGCCTGCTCTAATGCATCAGCGATGCATGCAGGTGTGCCCTCATCGGATCCCATAATAGACCTGTCAGCCGTGACGGCCTGATCGTCTACCTGCATTTGGGGAGCCCAAATGGGCGCATGGACTGGTATTGGAGGGTCAATTCGCCTCTCCGACCTCGTGTGGGCATGCCGAGCATGCTTGCCTCCCCTCTCCGGATCAGTCTCTTTAGTGGGGAGGTCTTTGTTCCCTTCAAGTATTTCCTTCCCCTTAGGCTGATCCCTTTTTCTCTTATGGTCAGCAGGATCGGGGTTTTAAACCTAAGAAGGAGGAGGAAGGGTAACCTTTATTGAAGGGACCTTCTCGATGCCCTTGTCCTTAGGTTTTACAGGGGGCACCTTAGGAGGCTCCTGTACTCCAACTTGCCCTTCTAGCACGTCCTTAAGACTGGGCTTAGGTCTGCGTTGGATGCTCATTCTTATCAATGGCTGGTCGTCGTCGTCGTCTGATGAGATGATGGACGGCGAGCCGACGGCAAGGGGCAGGTTCCTCGGCGATGGAAGTCACTGGAAAGGTTCGAATTCCTCTTCAGAATCCGAAAGCTCAACAACTACTTCTTCTCTTTCTTCTTCTTCTTCTTCTTCTTCTTCTTCTTCCTCTTCTTCTTCTTCTTCCTTTGCGACTGGCCGAGACGAAGAACTTTCACCCAACCTTGGTCGAGCCGAGGACGTGGCCAAATGAGTGGCTCCTGGAACGACCCTCACGGGCTCGGTTATCAAAACGCCCCGAGGAACGGGAGTGCCAGCAGGTAGCAAAAAGCCTTCTACTGCTACACTGATCTTCGGAAGCCGCAGATCCTTCTCTTTAATGATGCACTTGGGATCTTGAAAGGCGGTGGAAATAGGTGTGTATCCGAGGATGAGGTGTGCGGCACGGAGCTGACCGTCCGAATGCACGAACACCTCGGCCTTTAAGATCTTGTTCAGACGTTCAAAGTTGACAAGATTAGCACGACGGGTAAGCGCGTGACGATCTGCATACATTTCAAAAAAAAATTTAATTAATTTAACAAGGGCAAGTCAGAGAAAAACGCAACCCAAAAAAAAAAAAAAAAAAATTTCGTCTTTAAGAAAGGCTGGCGCTACTCAGATACTTACCAGGTTCCCCCTCCCTCATCGGACAGGGGAGGCCGTCATGCCAATCCCCGGACAAGATGAGAAAGTCCTTGTCTAGACCCTTGTTGGAGTGGGGAAGGCACTGGATCAACCTAACCTCGGGATGCCTAGATTTTAGGTAATATGTATGCCCCTTCAAGTGGTGGAGATTGTACACCCAATTCACCTCGTGGTGGGTGAGTCCTAGCCCCAATCTTTCATTTAGGACATTGATAGCTCCTAAAATTCTAAACATATTCAGGGCATACTGAGTGGGAGATAGCCTAGCGGCCCTAAGGTAATCCCTAGTGATGGGCATCATAAGGACCCTCATTCCCCCCTCTAAGAAGGCTATTATAGGGATCACCACCTCACCGATGTCCCTATTGGTGAGCCATCCCCCTTGCTCACAATACTTAACGGATACTCCTTGGGGGATTCCGTATTTAACCTTAAACTCCTCTATTTTCTCAAGAGTATCCACTAAGGATGCAAATCTACCCATTTCCTAAAACTACAGAAAGAATACTATGTGGAGGTGGGGAGTTTGGACTGCCGAGGACAGAAAATACAAGAATAACTAGAAGGAACGAGCAGTAATAACAAAAGCAGAAAGTTGGAGTACTTACTTTTAAGTAACTAGGTCACCTCGGCTTAGAATTGAAAGGACTAGAGACGCGTGTAGATGGCAGGAAGGGCTAGATTCGATGTACAGACTCTGAAATGAATGAGGAACCTTTGAAATGGCAGTTTTTATTTCGTGGAAAGGCGTAAAGCGAGAAGTCTCCCGCCTGTCTCCTCAAAATACGCCTACCCGTTAGATGAGCATCGTGCGGTTAGAAATAGGGAACATAAAGCCGCTAACATTTAATTGAGGCGCGTCCTGCAGATCAAAGCGTCAGAAGCGGATTGCCTTACGTGTGCGTATATCGAAACCCTCATTCCTCTTCACAGAGTAGAAATAAGGATTTTGAGAGGCTATTGTAGAGCCCGTGGGCCCAAATCACGTATTGGGCTGGCCCAAAGGCCCCCATAAAGAAGAAAGTTCAACCCAACAGCGCGGAGTGATCTGAGGACATAATAATTCCATCCTGCGAGGCCGCGTGACAAAGGAAGTTGCCACGCGTGAGCGTAGTACCACTAGACATGACGTCCGAGGATGATATGGTCCTCGGCAGATTGCTGCCGAGGACAATGTTAGTGGCCTAGAGGTTCAAAGACTCCCGTACTAGGGACCGGGAATGCAATAACTGAAAGAACGAGGACAATAGTTAAGGGAATTTGATAGATAAATATCCAATAAAAAGCTGCTACCATCGCATTGAAGGCATTTTACCTACCTCTCTGGCCGCATTAATGGGGAAGTGACTCCTGAGCATTAGAGTTCAATCCTACCATCATCACCAGAGATGAGAGTAAGAGGGAATGATGGGACAAGTATTCAAAAAGGAAACACCTGGACTACACGTGGAGGAAAGAAGAAACAGAGAGAGACCTATAAAAGGAAAGGGAAGAAGAAAGGAAAAGGGGGAGAAAGAAACTTGTAAAAAAGGCCGGAGAATTGTCCTCTGTATCAATACACACAACTCAATACTACATCCTTGTATGAGATTAGTACATGAGATAGGTGATTTAATCCGACTTTTGTGTTATCTACCGCCTAAACAACCTAGATCAGGAGCCCACTCTCTATAAATTTATTGTTTAGAGCTTATTAGTCTGGTCAGAAAGTCCAACTCTAGTCCAGCTCGATTTGTGCTCTTACAGTATACATTAACTATTTATTTTAAATAATTTTTTATGAAAAATTAAAAATTTGGTCAAAAATGGTTAATCAATTTTTTATAAATTTTTTTTAAAATAATTTATTAATATATATCTTAAAAGTATATATTAATAAAAAAAGTTAAAGAGATTTTAAAAACTTTAATGTCCGTAACTTATTTTAACTAGGATGGATATATTTTCATCTCCAATGTGCTGTTTTGCTGAAGTTTCTAACTAATCAATATTTGCTCGAATGATTTATTTATAAAAGCTTTTTTTTTTTTAAATATTTAGGAGAAAAACACAAAGCCCTATAATGTGCTATCATGTCAAATATAGCAATGTTGGGGAAGATAAAATTTAGAGGGGAAAAATCTTTCTTTTTTTTGTGTGAATAAGCCTTGCCATTTGTTCAAATGATTAACACCCTGAAAAAAATGGGAAATTGATAAAGTAAATGGAAAATTTTGATTTTGTCTCGTATTAGTGTATTCATCAATTCCAAATTCACCTTTTCTCTTGATCACCAAGCCTTGGACTACATTACAAATAAATGAACTAAGCGGAAGTCAACTTAGTTTAACCTGAAACTGAAAATTGTTTTTCTGCTCACAAGGCAGAGACCTTAAGATAAAAAAAATAAAACTTACCAAACAAAGATATAGTGTGTCATACACTCGAACTAAATTTAAGAGTATGGTACATGTTGATTTCATATACTGTATATATTGAATAATTGAAAATGATGATATAGGTGGTAATGAGGTAGGTTAAACCTTAGTTATTGAAAGGATGTCTTGGACTTTTACAAATAAAAGTTAAGAAAATAAAGGGCAATGAAATGATCACCATGGAAAAGGGATTCAGTGGTAGTACTATTGGGGGGGTCCTTTGTCCTCACAAAGTGAGTGTGAAAGGTGAGAGAAATGTTGGTGGACAAATGGAATGGAGAGGAAGGTGTGGAAGTGATAATTTTAGTGAAAGTGGATGACGAGACTGGGGAGCATGGCATAAAGGAACACAGTCGGCGCTAATTTGTAATCACCATTCAATTCTTTGCTCACATTGCGCATCATTCAATCACCCATAGCTTTCAGTACTAACAAGGACCCTCAATTTATTAAATACCAATATCTGGATGTACGAAAACGTGTCTACATAAAACTGATTTTTTTTTTTTTTTTTTGAACCGGCTCAATTTGTAAAGTTTTTTTTTTTTTTTTTTTTGGAAATAAGAAATTTGTAATCCGTATCTGCCTATACATACAAAAAAAAAAAAAAAAAAAAAAAAAAAACCAACCAATGTCTTGATTTGATAGTTGAAAAAAAAAATCATAGAACAAACCCTATAATTTGAAATACTATATATGAAGGTGCAGCTTTTTAATTTTTTTTTTCTTTTATTAGGTATGGTTGTATTTTTATCTAATTTAATAATAATAATAATAATAATAATAATGATGATAATAATAATAATAATAATAATAATATTATTATTATTATTATTATTATTATTAAATAGGCCAGTGAATTTAAGAGATCACAACGGAATAGTAGGCATGATTGCAGGTGCTCCACGCTGTCCTTTGAAGTTTGAACAAATGGATTGTTATAAATTGCTACTCATGAAGTTCAAAACATGAAAATGCACTGATACGAATCCTTAGAATTGGAGGTAAGATCTGTGAAATTTGTCAACATTTAAGGGAACCGATTCGACATATGATCAAACCTTACCGTCTTATGTCCAATTAAGGGTAGGGACGGAACCAGAATTAGAAGTTGAGGGGGGCCAAAGTATAAACCCAACAAATTTTATAAAAATCAAAACTAACATCTACTCAAGCTTTGTTGAATTTCATCACATTCATTAACATTATGATCTCATATTTTCACAATATAGACCGAATACTAATTTAATCGGTGGTGATTTTTTGAAATTTTGTTTGAAAATTTTCATGAATTAAGACATCAACACTAGAGACAATGTTGCATTGTCAGTTTCAAATTATTTGTAATTTTTTTCTCTTTAAAAAAATCAAATATTATAGATAATTTTTCCATCATCAACAATTCAAGTAAAAGTTTCGTTATTTCCACATTATATAGCTCTATCGTTTCAAAATTTAGTCCAAAAAATAAACCAAACAAACATACCCCACAAGCTACAACAACATTAATGTTAATAAAATATTTTCTAAAAATAGTTAATAATTCATAAAAATAAACCTACAAACAAGCATTTGTATTCACTGCACACATTTGATCATAGTTCCCACGGGCTTCATGTTTTTGGATCAATATGCAATGGGTAAAAGGATGTTGCAATTTTCTTTTTAGTTTTCATGGGTTAAAATGTAAAGATTTTGAAGGAAGGGAGCCAAAAATATATTTTTTTAGGAGAAATTTTTGTATATAGTGCTTCTTTTTTTTTTTTTTTTTTTTTTTCACTTTTTTAAATTGGAGAGGGTGGGGTGGGGGGGGGGGGGGCATGGCCCCCTCTGCCCTAACATGGTCCGTCCCTGATTAAGGGAATCAATCTCATACCAAAGGTTATACCAGTTTGACTAGTATAATGATATATTTCGGTATCAGTTAATACCGGTTTATCATTTCGAGTTTACCGTTATATTATATATATATATATATATATATATATATATACACATACAGACACATATATAAAAGTTTATCATAAAATATTATCTCAATTCAGAACAAATTATTTAAGACTTTAGACTTTAGGATCAATTAAAAAAAACACAATATAAAAAATAGAAAGCTTAATTGTTCATTGCATACTAAAAAAACAAATATACTAATAAGTTAATGTAAGCGAAATTGATTCTTTCCGTTGAGATGGCAGAGGCTTTAGCAGCGAGACAGGCTATGATTTTGGCTGGTGAACTGAGTCTTTTTAATGTCATTTTTTAAGGTGATTGCCTTCGTGTTATCTAGGCTCTTCAATGTTCGGGTCGATGTAATACTTTGTTCGGTCACATTATTGAGGATACTAAGAGGTTTGGGCGTAATTTGCGGTCTCGCAAGTTTCAGCATGTTCATCGGGATGGGAATAAGTTAGCTAATAGTTTAGCTAAAAGAGCAATTTTATCTGCTGAAACTGATGTATGAGTGGAAGAACTACCCTCTGATTTGGATGCTGTATTCCAATCGGATTTGCCTTAATTTTTTAATAAAATCTTGCTTATCTTTTTCTCAAAAAAGTTAATGTAAGTAAGTTATTATTCTGTCTTTACAAAAATTCAAAAATTACAAAACTAAAAAAAAAAAAAAAAAGCTTTTTTTTTGTACCGGCTGGTATAGCCGATACCGGTACGATATCGACTACTCTGTGTCCAATTGTTTACCTATGTGGCTATGTCAACTTTAGGCTACACACACACACACACACACATATATATATATATATATATATATATATATATATATTCCTTCGTTTCCGTTTGGTTTTGACAAATTTGCTATAAATGTTACTGTTTCCTTTTGATACAACTTTTTTTTTTCAAGAGTATGAATAAGGTTGTGTCAGTTCTAAGACGTTTCTTAACGTTAGTTGAATTACTTTTTGTAATTTTCTCATCAATGTTTACATTTTTGGCAATTTTTACCGTTATTTGTCGTAATTTTAATAATTGTGCTTAACAGCAATAAGGTTTCACGGCTAACTATTCTCTAATGTTTTCTTATACAAGTTAGTGGTTCAATCTTTTTTCATAATAAAATTTTAGGGAGAATTTTCTTTTCTTTCTTTGGTGGATGTTCAATCCTTTTTCTTAGCATTAAGTATGTTTTTCTTGAGGTAGATGTTTTCGATCTTATGGCTATTTTGCTAGGTCACATAGCCACACTACAAAAAACGCGTCATGGAGCCTCGTTTTGGAGCTGCGTTTTATAAAAATGCAGCTCCATCCTTATATTTGAACTGCGTTTCTAGAAAACGCAGCTCCACCTCTAGTCTATAGCTGCGTTTACTAAATGCGGCTATAGACCAGAGGTAGAGCTGCGTTTTGCAGATGTTGAGGCTGCGTTTTGTAGAGCCATCGGTGGAAATTTTTTTTTTTTCCCCAATATGTCTGGAGCTGCATTTAAAAAACGCAGCTCCAAGGATGCTTGAGCTGCGTTTTTGAAAACGCACTTGAAGGCACTGTGTAGCTGCGTTTAATAAACGCAGCTCCACAGTGCCTTGAGGTGCGTTTTTTAAAACGCAGATACATGACTTTGGAGCTGCGTTTGAGAAATGCAGCTTCAAAGATATTGGAGCTGCGTTTTAGAAAACGCACCTTCAGAGCATCTGGAGCTGCGTTTTTAAAACACAGCTTCAACAAAACTGAGCTGCGTTTAAATAAACGCAGCTTAAATACTCTGGAGCTACGTTTTGTTAAACGCAGCTCAGTTTTATGTATAATTAAAATAAAAAAAAAATTTCTAATCCCTAAATTTGAAATCCCTAAATTTCTAATCCCTGTTAGTTCACCTCTCACCTCTTGATCGTCCCTCCCCTCCAAAACCCGAACTATTTCCTCCAAAACCAAACCCAAACACCTTCCCAATCCAAAACCCTCCTCCTTCGAATAACCCTAGCCTCCATATCCCCCCTCCCCAGAATTTGAATCTGACTCAGAATCCCATACAATCCTTCCCAATCCAAAACCCAACTCTGAATCTAACACCTTCCAATTCGAAACAAACCCACCCAATCGAAAAGGTCGACCGCCAAAACATCTCCCCTCCCCAGATCAACGCCGCAAAGTCGCCACCAAGATCAACGCCGCTCTCCACTCGCTCACTCCTGACTTTGATCGGTACCGATTTCTCCTCCTCAATTCTCTATTCTTTTTCTTTAAGCTATATATTATATAATTCGGTGTTTGTTCTCTGTGTGCTCTTTATTTTTCACATTCGACAGACTCCTCTGCAAGAAACCTCAACTCTCTCTCTCTCTCTCTCTCTCTGAAATGCTCTCGTTTTGATCCATCTAGGTACACA
Source organism: Castanopsis chinensis (assembly GCA_032878915.1). NCBI lineage: Eukaryota > Viridiplantae > Streptophyta > Magnoliopsida > Fagales > Fagaceae > Castanopsis > Castanopsis chinensis. Next base: position 8,605,640 of record JAVQMG010000113.1, read on the forward strand.
TTTGAAATCTCTACTAGAAACCCTAACTAAGCCTCTGTTTGGTTGCTCAGAAAACCCACGGAAGAGTAAAGAATTTTTTTTTTTCCTCAAAATTGATCTTTATGCCTTTTTTATAGTTGGTCTTAGTTTTAAAATAATGAAAATTTACACTTCAAAATTGACTGATTAGGAGAATATTTTTTCCTATGATTCAATTTTTTCTCCTTTGTGCCTTTGATTAGGAGAATTTTTATAGTTGGTCATAGTTGATCTTTATGCCTCTGTATTGCGTTTTTTTGCCTGCTTTTTTTTTTGTGTGAATCTAGCGCAGATTTGAACTCTTTGTGTATGTGTGCGCTATATAATGTAAGGTTCGAAGCATGTTTTTGTGTATTGTAATGTTATCAGTGGTATATGACTTTCAATATGTGATAAAGTTTTGAAATTGATTTCATTGCTGAAATAACAACTTGGATGAATTTGTTTGTAGAAGAAAATGAATACATTTGACTTAAGCAGAAATTTTATGTTCAATTGGATCAGAGCTAAACATTAATTGAGAAGCAATGGGAAAAATTGATACTTGTTGATTTTAATGACATTTATAGGTTTTCTAGAGGAAAAAAAAAATCAATTGGCTTGAGCCAATAAGGATTTATGTCTTATTAGATTGACTCTAGCGGAAATTTTACGTTCAATTGGTTCATAACTAAAAACAAATTGAGAAGCAATGGGAAAAATTGATACTTTAATGATTTATGTAAATTCCTATATACACATACATAATATTTCCATATACGAGCTCTTTAGGTGGTCTTGGTACTCTAGCAATTCTATTACAGCTTGGTTGTCAGCAGTGTTGCAGTATTGCCTCACCTTCTTGGTTGGAATAGTAGTATTCCTAGGAATCAAAACAGACATCCTATCTCCATGAGTCTGTATGCCAACTGAAAGAGGGGTGACATCATAGACTATGATGTCTTGAATTTTCTCATTACCCATTCCATTCAACACAGCAGCTTGAACAGCAACTCCATAAGCCACAGCCTCATCTGGATTAATGTTCTTGCACAGCTCCTTCCCATTGAAGAATTCCTACAACAATTGCTGCACCTTGGGGATTCTGGAAGAACCACCCGTAAGAACAACTTCATGGACACAACTCTTTTCCATTTCAGCATCAAACAAACACTCCCCCACAGGCTCAATGCACTTCCTGAACAAATCCATGTTGAGTTCCTCAAATTTGGGACGGGTAATAGTTGAAACGAAATCAATCCCATTACTTAAGCAGTCAACTTCAATGGTAGTCTCAGATGTAGAAGAAAGTATCCTCTTTGCTTTCTCACATTCAGTTCTCAACCTCCTAAGAGCTCTAGCGTCTCCACTAATATCCACCCTACTCTGCCTCTTAAATATTGCAACCAAGTGTTTCAACAGTCTGTTATCAAAGTCCTCACCTCCAAGATGAGTGTCTCCAGAAACAGCTTTCACTTCAAAGACACCATCTTGAATGGTAAGTAGTGAAACATCAGCAGGACCACCACCCAAATCGAAAATAAACACATTTTTACTCTTGCCATTGCCAATCTTGTCAATACCATAAGCAATGGCTGCAGCAGTTGGTTCATTGAGAATTTGCAAAACATTGAGGCCTGCAATGGCTCCAGCATCCTTTGTGGCCTTACACTGAGAGTCATTGAAGTAGGCAGGGACAGTAACACAGCTTTCTTCATAGTTGTGCCCAAGTAGGATTCAGCAGTCTCACACATCTTTGTAAGGACGATAGATGAGATTTCCTCAGCAGTAAAGTGCTTCTCTTCACCCTTATAGTTGACCACAATCAAAGGCTTATCATCAGGACCTTCAATCACCTTAAATGGCCAAAGCCTAATGTCACTCTGAACCAAGTTATCACTAAATCTCCTTCCAATCAATCTCTTTGCATCTGCAATAATGTCATACCTTTTAAGAAACACATAAACCTCAAATAGGAATGGGAATGCTATACATTAGATACTGTCAATTGAATCATCAAAATGCCATACATCTTTTGCCTAATAACTAAGTTCACGATAATGTCAACTTTTAAGAAAGAAAAACTAGAAAAAGAAATAAAATTCAGTTTAAATGTGTATACATATATTCTTATATTGATTAATAAGAATAAAAATTAACCAATGTTTCATTTTTCTTCTATCATACAGTCCTAGCACATATCATATGCAGAAGCAATATTTGTCAACGCTAAAAAATAAAAAATTCAACCCAACCTATCCCATTATTAATTCACAAAAATATTGAGTCAAGTAAATTTTGTCAAGTGATTTCATTTTTCGTTTCTCATACACTCAAAACACATATCATAAGTAGTATATGTCAAGGATAAAAAAAAAAAAAAAAAAGTTCAACCCAACCAAATTCATCAATCAACAAAAACAAAAAAGAGTTAAGTAAATTTTGGCAAGTTGATTTCACTTTTCTTTTTTCATGCAGTCAAAACACATATCATATGCAAAAGTAGTATATGTCAAGGGCTAAAAAAAAAAAACAAAAACAAAAAAAAATTCAACCCAACTTAGCCAATCAATCCATAAAAAAATTGATTTAAATCAATTTTAAAACTCTTCCTCTAATTACTAAAACACAACCCCACTGCCTTAAGATTAAGCCACGTTTTCAGTTTTAACCGGCCACTTTGGCCAATAAAAAATAAAACTATTTTATTTAGACCTTTTATAATTATTTTCTGATAAGTTACTGCAAGTTTATCCATTTTCAATTGGCAAAATTTATCCATCAAATTCTCTATTCTCATTAAACAAAACCCAGATGGCCCGGGCCATGTGGGTTTTGTTTCAATTGGCAAAATTTGTTTCAAGGGCCCTTGAAACCAAAGGTACCAAATTTTTTGTTTTTTGTTTTTGTTTTTTTTTTTGTTGAATTAACTTTTTTTTTTTTGATCTGACGGTTAATGCTCTGAATTCTCTTTGTGTCAGTGTAATTCTGGCACTTTGATTGGTTTGATTATGTTATTGTATGGTGGTGTGTAGAATGAAACTTTTAAAGAATGAAAGATGAAAATTTTATTTTGAGAATTAGTGTTTGTTTGAGGAAATGGAGGGATTGGTGTCAGTGGCAGTGTTGGGATAATGGTAATTGGTAGTAGTGAGTGATTGGTGGGGATGTGAGAAATAATTGTGATGTGGGTTTTGAATTTCGAGGTGTTTTGAGTAAATTTAACTCGTTTTCGGGTTTGAATTTGCAACTTACATGGTAGTGGTTGAGTGTGTGAATTTACACGTGGGAGGTATAGAAAGTTTCATTCTTGGTTATCTATTTGTTTCTAGAATGTGAAATTAGAGCTGAGAATCAAACCCAATTGACCAGTTGAGCCTGGGTGTATGCCATGGCTGGGGAAATTCTGAAGCCGAGCATTCTATCAAACAATTTGGTTTTGTGAAACCTATCAACAACTTTTAGCTTAGATGTTCTTAAGAAGCCTTTTATTTCATGTCTTCCCCTTGGCATTTGTATAATGGATATTTGTAATTGTAGTGGAGCGATGGTGTCTTAAAATCGTAGTTCTTAGTAGATCCTAATCCAAGTTAGAATTTCCTTGGGCAGTCTGAATGTTTACTTGAGTCAAAAACATAATTTTATAGTGCAATTTATATCTACATATACATCCATGATAGCTACTCTATTGCATGTGGTAGCAGATGATATAAGTTTGATTTTGAAGATGCCAACCCTATAGCTGCGCTTTACCATTCCCATAGATGCGGCAATTATAGCTGCGTTTTTCACAAAAACGCGGCTATAGGTCTTTTCCTATAGCTGCAGCCCAAATTATGTCTATAGCCGCGTTTTTTACAAAACGCAGCTATAGGTGCCACATCTATGGGGAGTGGGAAACCGCAGCTATAGGAAGGAAAAACGCAGCTATAAGATAGTTTATAGCTGCGTTTTTAGAAACGTAGCATTAGGTTCCGCAGGGGGCTATTATCGCGCAGGATAAGCCACATTTAGAAATGCAGCTATGAAAAACGCAGCTATATCTTATAGCTGCGTTTTTGGGGTCTATAGTTGCGTTTTTTAAACGTGGCTATAGCCCTCGTTTTTTGTAGTGCCATAAGATACCACCTTGACCTCGATTTCCGTTCATCTATAACTATTGATCAACTATGTAGTTTTTGATTATTACAGTTCAAAGCTAGAGAGAAACCACCTCCCCTATCGATACCGAATTTGTTCGTCTTTAATTTTCATGAAAATAATCCAAATTGAGCTCGAAAATTTTCAAAAATAATATTTGCCTTATTCTAAGGCCAAGGAAATCACATATCACAGTGATCAAATCGGTTTATCCTAATAAAAAACCTCTCCCTGCCTTGGAGCTCTCTCTCTCTCTCCCTCTCTCGTGCTGCACGAGTATCTTCCTCCCTTGGCTTAGGTCTAAGGGTATTTGCTTTTCTTTTCCTTATTTTTCTTGATCTTGACGTTATGGCAGATGAAGTTGTCGATGAGTTGGGAAATATGAAGGTAACATTTGATGAAGAGGAGGTTATTCCCATCTCTGATGAAAGTAGATTGGAGGCTCTAGAGAGTTACAGTTTGAGTTTTATTAGGAAATTCTTAACATGTAAACCCTTTAACAAAAAAGAGGCAAAAAATGCTCTGAAAAGGGCATAGGGATTGGAAAATAGTATGCAAATTATTGAGGTGGGTCTGAACCTTTTCCAATTCAAGTTTCAATCGAAGTTTGATATGGTTCGAATTTTACAAGATGGTCTGTGGTATTTTGATAATCAACTGTTGTTGCTTCAAAGGTGGTAGAAAGGGATGACTGTGGGGAATATAAAATTGGAGCAGGGTTCTCTCTAGATTCAAATATGGGGTGCACCGTTTGATATGGTTTCCCCTTAAGTAGCAAAGGAAGTTGGTAATCAACTTGGTACTTTTGAAGAAGTAGAATGGAAGTGAAGGCAGGATGATCTTAATTTTTTCATGCGAGTCAAAGTTGAGTTGCCGATTGTGAAGCCCCTGTGGAGAGGTGATTTTATTGCTGGTTCGGATGGTGTTCGTACTTGGGTGTCATTTAAGTATGAATGTTTACCTGTTTTGCCATTACTGTGGTTTGTCAGGTCATGACATGAAGCACTGTGCATCACATTTTGCTATTATTCAGAATGGAGGCACAGTTGAGTATCAGTATGGGAATTATTTAAGAGCACTGGGAGGGCGTCCACGTTCCTTTCCATCAAGAAACGTAGGTGCTAGTGTTGGTGCAGAGAGGGGCAAACGTCAGGGGAATCTTAGAATCACAGTCTGACGCAGGAGGAAGCAATGGCTGCAAGGATAAGATGTACAAACCCTAGTAAGCCGACTGAAGTTTTTCCCAATGATTGAGGGGATATGCCTATAATCCAAGAAAGAGATAACGTTGACAGTGAATGAAAAACTTACGTACAAGGAGAGACTACTACAATGATGGCAATAGGTTCGGATTCTTAGGAAGATGATGTGGAGCAAATGAGAGACATAGTCCTAAAGCCAGCTAGATTGAAATTAAATAGGGTGGCAAAGGGTAAGTCTATTGAAGGGGTGATTGGGTCTGACTATAGTAACTTGGATCAAGAAGTGGGCAAGGTTGGGTCTATCAATTTAAAGCCCAAGTCTACTTGGACCAAGATTAACCGAAAGGATTTTGGGCTTAGAGGGTAATCTAAGGCCTTGATGCTGCCAACTCGTGGGAAAAGGAATATTGATTCTGATTTGGAGGGAGGGCAGGGTGAGGATATTGATACTATGAAGGCAAAGTGAGGAAAGGTGGGGATTGGAGGTGATTTTGAAAATGTTATATTGGTCGGGGTGGAGAGCCACCCTTGCTGAGAGCAATGAGGATCCTAAGCTGGAATTGTCAAGGGCTTAAGAACCCTTGGACGAGATGTAGCCTTCACAAATTAGTGAGGGAACAAGTACCCACTATGTGTTTTCTCATGGAGACACGTTTGGATACAAAGGGTTTTAATAATCTTTATGGTAATCTACCTTTTCAGAATAAAATAATTGTTAAACATCCAGGCTCCGGTGGAGGTTAGCTTTTTTATGGAGGGATTATATAAAGTTGGAAGTAGTAAACTACGCTGCAAATCATATTTTAGCTAAGGTGATAGAAGAAGATGACTTTGTATGGTTCATGACAGGTTTCTATGGATGGCTGGAGGCACAACAAAAATTTAAGTCTTGGAAGCTTTTGGAACATTTGAAGACTTATGTGGAGGGTCCATGGTTATGTTTTGGAGACTTTAATGCTATTCTCAATTCCTTGGAAAAGCAAAGAACAAGGCAGCCACATATTGCTCAGATTAATGCATTTAGGGAGGCTTTGGAGAATTTTCAATTGGAAGATTTAGGATACAAAGGATACCCGTATACTTGGAGTAATAAGAGGCCCGGTGATGCAAATACCAAGTTGAGACTTGATAGAGCTGTTACATCAAAGGGGTGGATAAAAAAATTTCAGGTCAGTAATGTGTTGCATCTTCTTCCTTATGCTTCGGATCATATTCCTAATGCTATCTAGGTTTAAAATTTTAGACAGAAACATCGTAGAGCTAATCGGGGTTTCAAGTTTGAGGAGAATTGGCTATTATGGGATGATTATGAGGCACGAATTCAGCATGCTTAGAGCTCGGCAGGTAGTAGGGAGGCAGGTTTAGCAGTTGTGCAAGCGAAACTCATTGCTTGTGGGAATGATTTGAAGGCGTGGGGAGCCACAAGGACAAAACTCAAGGAGGAGGAGTTTAAATCTCTCCAAAACCAGCTTGATAGAATAAATAGAGCTGACACTACAAATAAGACTAGGGTGGAGTATTTGGAGGTTAGTAAAAAACTGGATGATCTTTTGTTGAAATAGGAGATTTACTAGACGTAACAGTCTTGGGTTGCTTGGTTGAAACATGGGGATAGAAACACCAAAATTTTCCATTTAAAAGTATCACAAAGGCAAAGAAGGAATCATATCAAGGGTATTATGAATGCACATGAGCATTGGGTGGAAGAGGTGGAAGATATAGCCAGGGTAGCAATTGATTATTTTGATAATATTTTTTGTACTGGTTCATGTAATCAAATGGAAGAGCGCTTAAGTACAATTTCGGTCAAAGTAACACCAGATATGCAGGATATGCTATCCAGGGATTTTACTCCTAATGAAATTAAAACAGCTGTGTTCTAGATGGGACAAACAAAGGCACCAAGACCTGATGGTGTGAATGCTTTATGTTATCAAAAATTCTGGTATGTTGTGGGTGGTGATGTTGTGAATGTTGTGTTAGATTTTTTGAATAATGGAGTTATGTTACCTGCTTTAAATCATACAAATACTGTGCTCGTTCCTAAAGTGAAGAATCTGGAGAAAATGTATGAATTTAGACCAATTAGCCTTTGTAATGTCATTTATAATATTATTTCAAAAGTCCTTGCAAATAGGCTAAAACAAGTGCTTCTTGATATTATCTCCCCCACCCAGAGTGCATTTGTGCCAGGCTGACTTATTACAGATAATGTTGTAGTGGCATATAAGACTTTACATGCTATGCATGCCAGGAAGAAAGGCAAGACAGGTTCTTTGGCTTTAAAGTTAGATGTCAACAAAGCTTATGATCAGGCAGAATTGCTATTTTTATGGGGCATAATGCAGAAGTTGGGTTTTGTAGAAAAGTGGATTGATAGAGTGATGACTTGTGTCACCACCCCATCACTCTCTATACTACTCAATGGAAAACCTTATGGGAATATGCTTTCGTCTAGAGGAGTCCGTCAAGGAAACCCTCTTTCACCATACTTGTTTTTGTTGTGTGCAGAGGGATTTACATCTTTGATGGCAAAGGCAGATAATGATGCAAAAATTCGTGGAGCTTCTATTTGCAAAGGGGCACCGAAAGTTTCTAACTTATTGTTTATAGATGATTCCCTTTTTTTTTGCAAGGCAACACAAAATGAGGTGGAGGCAGTTTTTGAGGTTCTTCTTACCTATGCCAATGCTTCGGGACAGTGCATAAATTTGTAAAAGTCTTTGGCCTTTTTTAGCAATAACACTTCAGCTAGTCAGAAGCCAGATATTCTGAGAATTTTGGGGGTTCAGGAGGTAAACCGATTTGACTCATATTTGGGGCTACCTGTCTTAGTAGGGAGATCTAAATATCACATGTTTTCATACTTGAAGGAAAGAATATGGAAAAAATTGCAGCGTTGGAAAGGGAAGATGTTGTCTAAGGCAAGTAAGGAAATATTTATTAAAACGGTTGCTCAGTCTACTCTTACTTACACCATGATTGTATTTCAACTCCCTATGAAACTCTGTGATGAACTAGATGCAATGTGTGCTAAATTTTGGTGGGGTCAAGTGGGAAATGAAAGGAAAATTCATTGGCAACGGGGGGAAAAGTTGACACCCTTTAAGAAGGATGGAGGAATGGGTTTCAGAGATCTAAGGGCATTTAATTTAGCTATGTTAGCTAAACAAGGGTGGAGGTTGCTGCATGACAATAATTCTTTAGTGTATCAATGCCAAAAAGCAAGATATTTTCTAAGATCTCATTTATTTGATGCCAAGGAGTCCCCAAATTTTTCCTTTGTGTGGAAGAGTATTGTGGCAGTTTTACCTATTTTGGAGTCTAGGTGTTGTTAGAGAGTTGGGAGTGGCCATTCAATTCGGGTTGTAGGGGATAAATGGATACTGAATTACCCAACAAATTTGCCTATGCATCTAGTCAAGGATGAAGTTAGAGAGGTTGTTGTTGCTGAGTTGATTGGTTAAGAATTGCATGCATGGAGGTCTGAGTTTTTTATGGACATGTTTGAGAAAGACGATGCTAAAGCTATTTGCAGAATCTAGCTAAGCCGAAGATATGTGGACGATCTTATAATCTGGTTGCATCACAAGAAGGGGCTGTTTACTATTAAGTCAACATACAAGGTGGCGAAGGAAGTAATGAAAGGAGGAAATGTGGCTGAGAGCTCAAGGTGCTGTGTTGGGAAGAGAATTTGGACTGCACTTTGGAAGCTTCAAATTCCAAATAAAATTAAAGTGTTTAGATGGAAAGCTTGCAATGATATTTTGCCAACAAAGCTGAATATGAAAAAGAAGAATTATTGATGATGTTGTGTGTCCAATACGTATGAGATTCCCAAAGCTAGCTATCCATGTTCTATAGGAATGCGATGCGGCTCAGGATGTTTGGGCTGGAAGCTTGAAAATTCTGCAGAAAGGAGTTTCGGGTATAACTAATGTGCTTCAATTAATGGAGTACTTGTTGGATCGGGTGGAGTCACAAGAATTGAAGGTATTGTTAGTCCAAGCATGGTTGATATGGAATCAAAGAAACAGGTTTATTCATGGAGGCAAGTTTCATGATCCAGGTTGGTTGAAAAATCATGCAAGGGATTATCTAGAGCAGTATCGGACTACAATAGATCAGATGGGAGCTAAACCAGAGGAGCAGACTAATCGGGATACTTGGCAGCCTCCCCCACATTTGGTCTTTAAGCCTAACTTTGATGCAACATTGTTTTCATGCCTAAATAGATCAGGCTTTGGAGCAGTCATACGAAATGAAAAGGAGAGGTTATGGCAGCCATGGCAACCAAGGGACCTGAGGCTTTCTACAGAAAGAAGGCCGAATTACCTACATGTAGAAAGGCCATCGGGTTCGCAGTGGATACTAGCTTCTCTGAGTTAGTCATTAAAGGGGATAATTGCTCTGCAATGATAGCTATTTCAGCTCCGAAGGATGATCAGTCAATGCTTGGGAATGTGATAGGTGATATTCAACATTTGATTAGAAATTTGCATTAGTTAAGTATTGAATGTACTAGGAGAGGGGGAAATAGAGTGACTCATATGTTAGCTCAATTTGCAAGAAATATTATTGATGATATGTATTGGATGTAAGATTTACCTCCAATAGCTAGGGAAGCTTTGTATCAAGATGCTAATTTTTCTAATTAATTGAATGGAATGATTCTATTTAAAAAAAAAAAAATCAGTTTATCCCAATAGGACGGTGGAATAATTAATTCTATGAACTAAAAGCCAAAATTACGAAATCATCATCTTTAACTAAACTTGGCTGGATTTGACCGATGGTCATGCAATTTAAAATTTCATCAGAATATGACATTCCAACTCATTACACCTAGATACACGTCATAAAACACTTTAACCTTTGTAGAGTATGATCATGGTTAACCAAAGTTTGCTCGAGAGTTGCCTAAAAATAATACGGTTGAATAAAAAAATAGAAGATTTCATGAAAGATAATCAAATTCCCTTTAAAATGACCATTTACATGCTCAAATAGGACTTAAAACAAGCAAAATATCACAAAATACTGAAAAACTGGCCAAACATAACCACTTGTGAAAAAAATAAAAATAAAAAGTCATAAAACTTGATTGCGATCAAATTATAACCAAATGACATCCGATTGACAAAAATAAGATGTCATTGGAAACATCTCATGACAAGCTTCAATTTAGTCAGCTCAGAGCACAAAAATTCCACGCGAGAAAATACTAAAGAGAACTCATGAAAAAGAAAAGAAATATATATTGATGATGCTGAAGTCGTCAGTAGTTAGGTTCGTCCAGATTAAACCTATACAAGCTCGTCCAACTTCCTAAACGATCAATGAAAAGAAAAGGGATCCTAGTAGGTAGTCACCGATGTGGTGCCGGCCACGGAGTCTTTGATGGTAAAGTCAATGGACAGAGCTTAGAGAATAGAAAGAATTTTATGATTAGAGTGAGAGGTGATCAATGTGTATGTACCTTGTCTAGGATTTGGCAAGTCCTGCAAATAGGCTCACCTTAATAGTCGTTGTCCTCCTTGAATGGTGACTTGAAAGCTGGTTTGGCAATGTCTTAAGCCTATTTAATTCGGCTTTAATGGAGGTTCCAACGGTCTTATCTCTGATACGTAACCGTTAGAGCATTGAATTGCAGTCTTTATGACACTCTATCCTTATCCAGGCTAGCTGCTCCTCTGAACAAGGGTAATTATTTTGTCTATCAGCTGCCCCCTATTCTGAGATCGTCCTTGTGGGATGACAATCTTAAGAATATGAAAGGTCCTTTGCTCAAGGGTGACTTTTGAATTTTTTTTTTATTTTTTTCCAGTTGTGTCTGCATTTAATAAGGAGTGGCGGCATCGTACGTGTTGTGGCCATGTGACGCTATTTGAGTGGTGGATGGCAGTGTTTTGTTTGAGGGGGTGGTTTTGGGTTTCTCGCCAATTTTTAGTTTCCCAAGTCTAACTTTTTAAATCACTTAACATTTCCTTTCCTTCTTTACTTTTTCTATTCTTCTTCTCACCATTGTTGCTCTACGTTTTTCATCTCCAAGCCTTTTGAACTCCACCAACCTTTTCCTTTATAACCTTGGTTTTTCGGAGCTACAATTTTCTTTTCCTTTTTCTTTTTTCCTTGTAGAACGAAATTTATCTGCATTTCCTTTTCCTTTTAGGGGTAGAAATTCATATCTCTTCCTTTTATATTCTATGGTTGAAAGCTCCGAGGTTAGGAAACTCTGTCCCTCTATTTCATTTTTCTTTGCACGTTTAAGGGCATCACTAGGTTCTTTTAGCACTCATTGCCCCCCAATTGAGTTCTTCATATCTATTGGTAGCAATTTAGGTTTTGTGTTGGCTGATCTGCACCCTTTGCTACATCAGTCTATGAATTGGTTTAAGGAGATGGTAGGTGAGAGAGAAGTAGTGTCTGAGGTGAGGTCTAGTGAGCTTGAGACTAGGTTGTCGTCTAGCGATAACCCTGTTAAGGCAAAGGTTGACACAGTGGCCTCTGGCCCCTTTGTTGCCTGGATGAAAGGAAGTCAGGTCCTTTCACGCCCTCAGGGAGGAGTGTGCTTTGGGCATTGACACCCTCTTTAGGTTTAGAGATAGGTTTTAGTTTCCTGAGGAAGTCAAGATTCGTATTCCTAGGGAAAGGAAAAAGCCTGTCATTTTTTTCCTAGAGAAGTGTGCCTCTATGAGGCTGCTTTCAATGTGGCCTTAGGTTCCATGTGCACCCCTTTATCATGAACTCCTGAACCACTTTAATATTGCTCTTGGGCAACTTATGCCAAATTTGTGGAGGATAGAGATTAGCTGTATGGAAATTTGGATGGTCGTCACTGAGGGAGACACGATCAGGTGGGATGAGTTCATTCACCTGTACCAATTGAAGGAGTCTGAAGAGTATGGGTACTACGAACTTGTGCCATGGGTCGGGAAGGCGAGAATCATCACAGATCTTCCTTTATCCTTCCAATACTGGAAGTCCAAGTACTTTTTTGTGTCTAGGGATGGATAGGAGACTTTCTCTGATGACTTTTGGGGTGATGTTCCTAGGTTGCTCCATCGGTGAAGGGCCTCGAGTCTAGGTGTGCTATCCTTTCGATTATTCTTCGCCAGTTCCTCCTTTTTCTTCTTCTTTCTTGACTTGTTACTAAACTTTCATTTATTGTGTCTTTGTAGTTAAGCAGCGTCCAAAGCTTAAGAGTAGGTACAAGACACGCGTCCAGGTAGTCGTCAAATACATGAAGACGATTGAGAACTTTGATGATCTTGTCGACCCCAAAACCCTAGCTTGTCACTGTCTTGGTCTAGAGCCTTCTCCCTTCGTCTTGTGTGCCATTGAATAGAAGAGAAGAGTGAGTTTTTCTCTGTATTATATATATATATATATATATATATATTTTGACCTTGCAGAGATGACAACCAAATTTAACCAAGAGATGTACGCTCGGATGAAGGACAAAAGGAATGAACCTTTTTCCAGCGTGGTATAGAAAGTGGTGTGGGTTGTCGAAAAAGGGACCCCAATCACCCCGGCTACCTCTATCCCTGAAGCCATGAAGACGGCCTCTCCTATCACTTCCTTGGAAGAGCTCACTCTTCGTCCAAAGAGGCATAGGACTTTGGCAAAAGGAAAGGAGAAAATGGGCTCCCAAGCTTCTAGTGTCTAGGACAATGCTGGAATTGCCATGGCGAGGGCTACTATTACTACTAAAGATCTCAAGGCACTTTCTGGTGTTCCTTCTCATGAGCTTATGAACCATCATATCCAGAAGCCTGTCTAGGTAAATTCCTTTTCACCTTATTTGCATAACTCATAGTGTGGGACAGTTCTCGATATTTTATAACTCTTTCCTTCTTATGATCTTTAGGCACTGGGAGAGGCGATCCACATATCTTTTGAGTACCTTGGCCAAGAGAAGAAGGCCGTATGGCAGGGTCCAAGGTGAAGGACCTGGAGGTTGAAGTCGCAAAGCTGCAGAGAAGGCCAAGGCGTCGGCATACAAGCTTAAAGTCGAGAGGCAGATGGTGCAAAAGGATAAACAGCTCCAAGCTACAAACCAAAAGGTTAAAACCATGGCTGCCAAGGCTATTCAGGCTTTCCAGCTGACTGAAGAATAAAACACCGTACTCTTTAGTTGGTATTATAAAGGCTTTGAGCTCCTTAGGCAATACATGGTAAAGCACCCCTCTAGAGTCAACTTGGAGGAATTGGAGTTCGAGGAAGTGGACAAGGAGATGGAGGCTAATGAGGCTGCCCAAGCTACTGCTGTTGCTCTCAAAGAGAATGCTCCAGAAGGCAATGACCTTGAACTTGAGGATGCTCCTATTAATGCTGCTAGCGGGGACAAGGCCATGATTTGAAGCACTTTTCTTTTATGCTCCTGTAATTTATTTTCCCTTTTTTTTTGGTGCCCAGTATGTTGTTGGGCTTTTAGATGGTAACTTTGGAACAATTGCATATATATATATATATATATATATATATATATATATATCTCATCTGTTTATTTTCTTTACCTTCGATGGTCGTCTTTTCCTATCATATGAACTTTCTTCTTTTCTTTGCCACGAGGCGCTAATCTTTTGGCCTTGTCTAGATGATTTTTGTCGTTGCTACGGGTTGCATATTTGCTTTTCTTCTCTGGTAGCTTACATTTCATTTAGCTTCGTCGATGATTTACATCCATTTAGGGAATCTTATCACTTAGCTACTTTAGGTGATTCACAACCATTTATGGAATCTTATCGCTTAGCTTCGTCAGTAATTTAAATCCAATTTAAGGAATCTTATCACTTAGCCATTTAGGTGATTTACATCAATTTAAGGAATCTTATCACTTAGCATTGTTAGCGATTTACATCAATTTAAGAAATTTTATCACTTAGCCATTTTAGGTGATTTATATCCATTTAAGAAATCTTATCACTTTGCTTCGTCAGTGATTTACATCCATTTAAGGAATCTCATCACTTAGTAATTTTAGATGATTTACATTCATTTAAGGAATAGCAATTTTAGATGATTTACATCCATTTAAGGAATCTTATCACTTGGCTTCACCAGAGATTTACATCCATTTAAGGAATCTTATCACTTAGCCTCTTTTAAGTGGTTTACCACATTGGTAATAAGATCGTTCATGGTTTGTTTTTTTGTGACTTTCAAGAATACTTTCTGAATAATACTTTTATTGCTTTATTCAATAAAGAATTTCTTTCACGTTTACAATAATGTTTTGTTTCTACTGATGATACCTCTTCAAATGCTCAATGTTCCATGGTCCTTTCCATCGATTTTAGTTGATAACTTCTTTGTCTTGAGTAATGGATGGTCTTGTAGGGTCCTTCACAAGTTGGTTCGAGCTTTCCTTATGCTGAGTCCTTTGTTGCTGACAGGCCACAAACGCGTTGACCCCTTGTGATAACTTAGATTAATTAATTAGCCCAGTTATTAATTAATCAAATTAATATGCAATATTACGTGGCAGCACAAGCAAATCACCGAAACTAAGTTATGCAGTGGAAAATAAATAACACGGTGATTTGTTCACGAATGGGGAAAACCTTACGGCAAAAACCCCACCGGGTGATTTAAGGTCACCACTCCCGAAACTCCACTATTATCACAACAAGCAGTTACAAGCAAGGAATCTCAGTACCTTACCAACCTACAGTTGAACCCTTACCCCAATACCCAATTGGACTTGCTCTATAGTGACAGTTTCTTCTTTTGATGCACGGCTCCCAAGTACGTGACTAACCAATTTGATGCGCGGATCCCAGTACGCGGCTTACTCATTTGCACGAATCCCAGTATGTGACTCACTCACCAAAAACAGTTTTTCAGACAGCTATGTGTCGAGAGGTATCGAGGAGGTGTTGAGATACCTTTAAAAACAATTTTTCAGAAGAAGAAAAACACAGACATGAATGCAATCATGCATGCAACTCAACCAAAGATCCAAGCAACACATGAAGCTCTCAAAAACATCTCTCAAAAACATCTCTCAACAAGAATTTTGATGCACATGTATCTTAAAACACGCACATGCACACTAAACAAGTCTAACCAATTTTATATTTCAAAAACAAGTCCAGATAGTTTAGTGAGCATACATTAACGCATGTAAACCTTGTGATGGCCAAATCACATTGTACCTGCACATGTATCAAGAATAGCAAAGAGTGTTGCGTGTTGTGTGTGAAAACATCGCAAGATTGCATAAGTGTCTCAATGCTATGATGATTTGAGATATGAGAAAATCACTTTAACTCACACACAATCACAACTGTTTGATGGGGACTATCACCTTCGAGGTACATCCTATAACTCCCACATCTCCTAGAAAACACGCTTGCAATCATATTTTAAAGCATTTTTGATCTTTTTGCTTTTAATATATTTGCATATTTTCTTTTAACAAGCATATCATGCATGAGCATACAAGAGAAAGAAAAGAAATACCCAATTATGTTAAGCTTTTGACATTGCACTTTTGCTATGCCGAAGCATATAAGATGTCATTGACATTACACTTTTGCTATGCCGAAGCATACAGATGTCAAATTATGATTGGCGAGTAACAGTGGTGAGATGGTTATTTAGGACTTTCTCTTAGGATTTTCTAGTTCAACCCGTCAAAAAGAGTGATACGAGTGTTAAGAAGAAGAGATCACTTAACCTTACTCATCACAAATAAAGAGCTACAAAGCTCACTTGCTTAGTTGTGCAGAAGAATGCTCATCTAAGCTACAGGTGATACAAAGTTTAGAAAACTCTGTTTCAATGGCCATTTCAAAAGTTTACATGAACTAATGCACACAAACCCACACTGTTTTTGTATTTTTCAATTTTTATTTTTATTTTTATCAGAAAAGCAAAAATAAAACACAAAACTGAAAACACACAAACAAAAACATGTAAAGCAAAACAAAGCATAAAACTAGACTGACTCAAAACAGTAAAGAACCACACAAATAATGCAACACACAAAAACAGGAGAGAGAAGAAGAAGTGACTAAAATCACTTAGATCCCTTTGCCTTCCACACCTTGGAAGAACCTTTCCTTTTGGTCGACTCTTGAACCGGTGAAGATGGAGAAGAATATGAACTGTTCAAGTTCGAAAGGAACATGATGGCTTTAAGAATGTCTCCAAGAGGAGCGAGAGAAGACTGAAGCTGATTCTGGCTCCCAAATGCTATCATGCCATTGCTCTGTTGAGTGGCACGCCACTTATAGCAATTTGGTCAAGTGTGACCGGCAACATCACAATGATAACAGAGATGTGGCTTCTTCTGTTTGGGCTTTTGAGAGTTAGCCTTCTTATTCCTAGGGTTTCTAGATTTCCTATTCTCAATTTTAGGGGGTGCTCCTAGGATAGACTTGCCCTTGTCTACGTTCTCACTAGCTAATTCAGTTTTAACATTCTTATCTTCATTTTCAATGTTATTAGCAGGTGGAACAAACACAGTAGTACTAGCAGGAGGAGTATTAGAGAGAGAGAATTCATACCCCAATCCAGTACGGTCTGAAGAAGATCTCTGAGCACTTAGCATTTCGTCCAGCTTTGCACTTAACGTCCTCTCCAATTGTGCTCTGACTTGAAACAGCTCCGCTTCAAGCTTCTTGGTCCTTTCAACCAAGAAATTGTTTTCGAACCTCAGTGCTCCAATGGTTTGATTCGCTTCATCAACCTTTGTGGACAGCTCCTCACGGTTGAGTTCCACATCACTGAGCTTCTTGGTGGCCAGCCTATAGAGTTTCTCATGCTTCTCAGAAAGCTTGTACAGTTTCTCATAGGCGGTGTGGATATCATCTTGATCATCCATAATCTCACACTTGGAATCCACCAATTCCTTCTCTTCATTCACTTCTTCAGTAACCCCATCAGTAGGATTAACAGTGGCAGTGAAGGCATTCAAGATTCCGTCGTCTTCATCTTCGGAATCGTCCTCAGGCTCCGTGTTGCTTAAGGTAACAGCAAGTGTCTTGCTCTTCCCTATGCTCTTAAGGTACGTAGGACACTCTTGTTTCATGTGTCCGAAGCCTTGGCACCCAAAACATTTTGGCCCAGCGGGAACAGTGTACTGACTGCCATCCTTGACATCCTTCTTCCCTTTATCAGAATTCTTGAATTGTGAAGAACTGGATTGTCTACGGTCTTTGTTGAAGCCCTTTCCATTTGCATTCTTCATGAATTTCTTGAATTGCCTTGTGATGTAGGACTTCATCTTGGAATCTTCATCATCTGAAGAATCATCCATATCACTGCTCTTGGCCTTTAGTGCCAAGCTCTTGCCCTTACTTGACTTGTCGAACCTAGTTAGCCCTAACTCATAGGTTTGCAAGTTTCCAACCAGCTCAGTCAGAGGAATTCTGTCAATGTCTTTTGATTCATCGATCGCCTTGATCTTAGCATGGAATCTCTCGAGCAGCGATCTGAGCACTTTCCTCACTATCTTGGGTTCAGGGATGGTTTCCCCAAGATTGAAGGCTGAGTTTACTATGTCCTTAAGCTTGGCATAGAACTCATCAAACGACTCATCCTCCTCTATCTTAATTTCTTCAAAGCGTGTGGTGAGCCTCTGTAGCTTTGAGTCTTTGACAGCCTTGGTGCCCTCATATGTTGTCTGGAGGATGGTCCATGCTTCCTTAGCAGTTTCAGTTGAGGAAATTTTCTTGAACTCCTCATTGGTGACTGCACTGAATAAGGCATTCAATGCTCTGCTGTTGAAGTTTGCTGCCTTGATCTTAGCATCATCCCAGTCGGCCGGCATTTCTGTAGGCTTGGTCCAGCCTATCTCCACAGCTTGCCACACCTTCTCATCTAAAGACTGCAAGAAAGCTCTCATGCGTACTTTCCAGTATGCATAGTTAGTGCCATCAAATAAAGGAGGTATAATTAGAGATTGTCCTCTATTCATGACAGCAGGGGTCAATTGGATCACACACAATGGATTAAACCATAATCAGAGTGTGCTTGCTCTAATACCACTTGACAGGCCACAAACGCGTTGACCCCTTGTGATAACTTAGATTAATTAATTAGCCCAGTTATTAATTAATCAAATTAACATGCAATATGACGTGGCAGCACAAACAAATCACCGAAACTAAGTTATGCAGCGGAAAATAAATAACACAGTGATTTGTTCACGAATGGGGAAAACCTTACGGCAAAAACCCCACCGGGTGATTTAAGGTCACCACTCCCGAAACTCCACTATTATCACAACAAGCAGTTACAAGCAAGGAATCCCAGTACCTTACCAACCTACAGTTGAACCCTTACCCCAATACCCAATTGGACTTGCTCTGTAGTGACAGTTTCTCCTTTTGATGCACGGCTCCCAAGTACGTGACTAACCAATTTGATGCGCGGATCCCAGTATGCGGCTTACTCCTTTGCACGAATCCCAGTACGTGACTCACTCACCAACTTGAGAGAGAATTGTTGGTTGCAAAGTTCTTCAAATCATCAGAGATGAACTAGGGCACGAACTTTGTCTTTCAGATCACAAATTGCATGAACAAGAAGTTCTGAATGAATGTGCAACTTGCCTCATCTTGACGGCCCTTAAAATAATCATTTTATATGTCTAGGGTTAGGAGAAAAGAAGTCCCAAAGACACATTCACGGATTGGACTTGAAACAGAACTGAAAATCTGTTTTCTTTAATTCTCGACAGATAGAGGTGTCGAGGATCTGTCGAGAAGCTGTCGAGGCTCGGGGCAAAACAGCTTCTTAAAGCTCGATAGATGCATGTGTCGAGGTAGGTGTCGAGCTTTAGTAACTTGCACTTCCTTGCTTGTTTCTTGGACAGACTTTGATGGCTTCAACACTAAATCTTGAAACACTGTTTCTTGAGGTGTTAGACACATCCTAGATCTACCCAATTACAAGTAAAGTGCGTTTTGTCTAAGGTAAGCCAATTACATAAAATAGCGACATATGGTAACAACCACTTGAACTACATATGTCCTAACAGTTGCTAGTGTGATTCTGCATAAGATAAGGTCTCCTATGTTTAGTCTTCTGAGCTTCACTCTTTTGTTGTAGTATTCGATCATTTTTTACTAATACTTGGTCATTCTATTGGATGCTTCCTCCCTGTTCTCGTCCAAGCAATCTAGATTGACCTTCACCTGGTCGTCGTTGCTGCCTTCTTGAAAGAATTCTCTTCTCATGCTGGTGATTCCCACTTCGATTGGTATTACTGCTTCAGCACCGTAGGTGAGACTGAATGGCGTTTCTCCAGTTTGGGCTCTGGTTGTGGTTCTGTAGGACCATAAGACATTTGGTAACTTTTTTGCCACGCACCCTTTGTCCCTTCCAAGCGAACTTTGATGATCTTTAACAATGTTTGGTTCGTTGCTTCTATCTGTCCATTGGCCTGTAGGTGTCCCGGTGAATGAATTGGTTCTTAATCTTGAGCTTTGAACAAAAGCTTTTGAATTCTTAGCTGTTGAACTGACGACCATAATCTGATATGATTGTCCTAGGTATGCCGAACCTACAGACTATATTCTTCCACACAAAGCTTCAGATCCTTACTCCCATGATTGTTGACAAAGCTTCTACTTCTACCTGTTGATACCATATTTTGGCTATGCCTTGCTTAGATCTACATGTTTGTATGCATGTTCTATGCTCCTATGCCTATGTCCATGTCGGTCACATGCTTGTATGCTTGAATTTGTGTTCTTTCATGCTTTTTTGCTTACATCCACATGCCTACATGCATATTTACATGCTTATATGTGTAGATCGGTGTGTTTACCTGCTTAGATTGATGTTTTCTACATGCTTTATGCCATCATCTATGTGTTGTGTGCTTCACGCCATATTTATGTGCTTAGGCCTAGACCTTTTAACGCATTTTCTTGTGTTTTGGCTTAATGGTTAGTGCCCGATCTAGACTGTTAGGACATATGTGATTCATGTTAGGAACATATATCATCATGTATTGGCTAATCCTTTGACAGAACGTACTTTACTTGTAATTAGATAGATCTAGGATGTGTTTAATGCTCCAAGGAACAAAGTTTCAAGTTCAAATGTTAAAGTCATGCAAGTCTGTTTAAGAATCAAGTGATGAAGTGCTAGATTTTAAATCTCAATAGCTAGCTCAACAGCTAGTATCTATCAAGGTTTTAAAAGCTGTTTAAGCCTGAAACTCGATAGCTGCTCGATAGATTGGGTATCTATCCAGAATTATGAAAATCATATTTTCAGTTCTGATTTCATTACAATCCGTGAGTATGTGTTTGAGCTCTCTTTTCTCACAACCCTAAATATATATAAGGATTATTTTAAGGATCGTCACAGGTTGCACAATTGTACAAGTGTGAAGCAAAGAGTTGTTCACACAAATTGTGACCAAAAACTTAGTTTTCCCTAGTTCTTCTTAAAGAAGCTGCTGTGTTTGTACACCGTAGGGTTTTATGACCAAGGAACTTCGTGATCTTCATCCTGTGATGAATTGAAGAACTTTACAGCCAACATCTTTCTCAATTTGGTGATTAAGTCACGTACTGGGATCCGTGCATCTATTAGTTAGTCACATACTGGGAGCCGTGCATTAAAAGGAAAGATTGTCACTACAGAACAAGTCCAATTAGGTATGAGGTAAGGGTTCAACTATAGGTTGGTATAAGGTACTAGGATTCTTTACTCTTTTGTGATAATAGTAAATTCTTGGGAGTGGTGACATCAAAATCATCCAGTAGGGTTTTTGCCTTAGAGGTTTTCCCTATTTGAAAAAAAATCACCTTGTTAACTTTTTTTTCCACTGCATTTTGTTTAAGTTGTTTATTTGTTTGTTCTGCCACCTACATTGCATGTTAATTTGATTAATTAATAAAATTGGCTAATTAATCAATTAATTCATCATAAGGGGTCAATACATTCTTGGCCTATTATAGACCCTTCCCTTTTCTGCTTCGTATGATGCTATGCTAACCATGTTTGTTTGTGCCATCCGTTGGCTTTCTATGCATCTTTACATGCTTGCTTACATGTCTGTACATGAGCCTTGCTTGCTAGTATGTCGTCCATGCCTTCTCGCTTGTTTACTTGCTTCCTTATTTCTTTGCTTGCCACATCTACCATGCTTATCTACTTTATGCCTCTTTGTATGCTTTTTGCATCTTTTCCTTCTATTGCTTGTCTATTTGATTTTTTGTCTTTGCCTTTGCATGTACACATATAGAGTGAGGACGCATGGAGTTAGGGCACAGTCTCCTAAGTGCAAACATAAAGGGTGAGGATGCAAACATGTGGATATAAGCCAAGTGGCTATGTTCAGTAAATTTAGGGGTCTAGCTTCTCCCATTTGGTTATGTACTCTTTTAAACCCCCTTCCTTCCTCACTCATTTCTCTCTTTGATGGGTTGTATTAGGTATATCATGTCATGTACCATTTGTCCCCATCTCTAGAGTATGGCGACCCCGGTTTACTTTCCTGTACCAATATTTTGGGTCATGCTCTAGGGATGTAGGGATTTACTTTCCAACTCTGTGTGCTTGCATTTGGTTATGTACTCTTTCGCCTAAATGCCTTAGGAAAGCATAGATTGGGACTACACACATTCAAAAGCCAAAATTCAAAGCCCCCTATGCATGCAAAGCCTCGAAAGCTAATGCCAAAATCATGTTTTTTACTGTCAATCTCCAAAAATTAAGGTTTTATCAAAATAAAGGACTGTCCTTGGACAGGTGTTGTGGGGCCTAACACCTTCCCTACAAGTAACCAAACTTCCGGACTTAAGAATCAAGATTTTTTGCCATCCATATTAGATTAGGAAAAATGCCATTTTTCTTAGCTTAGGATTGGTGATAAAATCAACTAGAAATAAATGACCAATCACACTTTAGAAAAACCCAATGATTGGTGGCGACTTCATTTACCTTTGGTAATCACTTAAAATTTGGCCAAGATTCTTGCCACACCTCCAAAGGTAAACCTACCTTCCTCCCCTAAAAGATAGAGCACCCAAAACTCCGTATGAACCACGCCATCGTCGAGAGGGGCCTCTAACAGACCCCACGCACGCAGGAGCGTTGCTACAGCGGGTGGTAAAAAAAAGGCCTATGGTTCTCCATTTTGGGTCGAGCGTTAACACTACCCACTTAGTGAAATAATCAATTGCAATTAATAGAAATTTTACCTGCTTTTTACCTTGGGGCAAGGGACCTATGATGTTAATCCCCTATTGCGCAAAGGGCCATTAGGAGGATATGGCCGTCATATTTTCTCTAGGGACACGTTAAACATTCCCAAACCTCTGGCATTTGTCACACTTTTTCACGTATTCCTTCGCATCCTTCTGCATGGTCGGCCAGTAATAACCTGTTTTAATAATTTTGCTAACCAGAGACCTTGGCCCTACATGGTCTCCACAAACTCATTGTACTAACCAGGGACCCATTATACTAACATCCCTGCCACTTCGGGCTTGTTCATTGCTTTTGTTATAGGTTGGTCCGTTATCACCAAAATGGGGTTCGCCTGGAAGTAGGGACGAAGCTTACAGGAAGCTACGATTAATGCGAAGATGATCTTTTCCATGCATGGATATCTGGTCTCAGCTCCTTGAAATGCTTGACTCACATAGTAGACAAGGAGTTATATCTTATCCTCTTCTCAAATCAAAACTGCACTCACAGTCGTGATTGACACTACAAGGTACAGAAACAAATCTTTCCCCTCCTTCGATGGGCTCAAGAGGGTAGGATTGCTCAAAGAACGCTTCAACTCCTAGAAGGCCTCTTTGCATTCATTCATCCAGGCAAAAGCCTACTTCAAGGTCTTGAAAAAGGGTAGATATTTGTCTGTAGCTTTTGAGATGAATCTGTTGAGGTCGGCAATCCTTCCTGTCAATGTCTATACCTCCTTCACTATCTTTGGAGAGGTCATTTCTAGTATGGCTCATATCTTTTCCAAGTTGGCTTCTATTCCTCGTTGAGATACCATAAACCCAAGGAATTTTCCTAATGACACCCCAAAAGCACATTTGCCAAGGTTTAGGCTCATTTGGTATTGTCTAAGGGTTGCAAAGGTCTCTTTAAGGCCATCCAGGTGTGTGTTCTCTTCTCTGCTCTTGACAAGCATATCGTCAACATATACCTCCACATTTCTTCCAATCTATCTAATGAAAATCCTGTTGACCAACCTCTGATAAGTGGCCCCTGCATTCTTCGTCCCGAAGGGCATTACTTTGTAGTAGTAAAGTCCTTGACTTATGATGAAGGCAGTATTCTCCTGGTCTTCTTCTGACATTTTAATTTAGTTATAGCTTGAAAATGAGTCCATAAAAGTGAGAAGCTTATTCTCGGCTGTAGAATCTACTAGCTGGTCGATTCTTAGCAATGGAAATCTATCTTTAGGGCAAGCACTGTTTAGGTCAGTGAAGTCCACACACATCCTCCACTTCCCATTTGCTTTCTTCACTAAGATAAATTTAGCCAGCCAATTAGGGTAGTGAACCTCTCAGATGAAACTAGTAGCAAGTAGTTTGTCCACTTCGTCCATGATGGCCTTATTACGTTCGAGGGCGAAGACTCGTCATCTTTGTTGGACAAACTCCCATTTAGGATTGATATTCACACAATGCTGAATAACCTCTACTACTATGCCAGGCATATCTTCATGACTTCATGCAATAATGTCCAAGTTCTCCTTAAGAAACTGCACCAGCTCTTCTTCATTTGTTCATTCTGGTTCATCCCTATCTTTGTCATCTTTGTTGGTTCTCCTTCTACCAACTCTATTGCTTATAGGGCTTCCACCTTCTCTTTTTCCTCCTCCTAGATCATCTAGGTGTGGTTCTCCTTCGTGGCTAGGATAGCTTGGTAGCATTCTTTGGCTAGCACCTGGTCTCCTTTGACTTCGCCTATGCTGTGTTCTATTGGGAATTTTACCTTTAGGCAGTACGTAGATGTCGCTATTTTCCAACGATTGAGTGTGGGCCTTTCGATGATCACATTGTACGATGACTAGCAATCCACCACTAGGAAGTCAAGCTATTTGGTGATTTGCAGGGGATAGGAACCTGTTGTGACTGTCAGTGTCACTATTCCTCTATGGTACACTCGGTCTTCGCTGAAGCTAACGAGAGGAGATTCGAATGGTCGCAATTTTTTTAAGCTGCTAGAAAGCTGAGAGGTAAATGATGTCAGCAGAGCTACCATTGTAGATGAGAATTTGTCTGGTGTTGAATCCCTCTATCATAAGTATGATGACCAGGGGATCGTCATGTGGCTGTTTCACACCTCTAGCATCTTCTTTCGAGATTTGGATGTCCATACTTTTTTGTCTTCTTTGCTTCAAATGATGCATGCACGAGTCTCTATTGGGACTTCTTAAGGGACTTGAAAAACCTATCAGTCGACAGACTCCCATTGATCATCTTGATCTCCCCGATCGTGCTCTACGAACGGTTATATGACTTGTCTTTATCTATGGGAAGGTTTTCCAGTTTCTCTCTGCAATCATCCCTATATCGGCTGGACCTACCCTTTTTTCACAAATTTTTGCAACTTCACTAATAGGCCAAGAATGTATTGACCGTAACTTAATCAATGAATTTAACCAAGTGAAATTAATTAAATTCAATTACATGCAATAAGCATGGTGGTACAAACAAATCACTAACTGAATTAAATACAGTGAAAAATAAATTTGACACAGGTAATTTGTTTATGAATGGGAAAAACTATTGAGGCAAAACCTCACTGGGTGAATTTAAGGTCACCATTTCTAAGAATCCTCTATTATCAAAACAAGCGGTTACAAGTAAAGAAATCCTAGTACCTTATACCAACCTACAGTTGAACCCTTACCCCAATACACAATTGGACTTGTAATGTAGTGATAATCTCTCATTTCAATGCACAGCTTCAAGTACGTGACTAACTAATTGATGTGCGGATCCCAGTACGCGGCTAGCTCCTTTGCACGAATCTCAATACGTGACTGACACACCAACTTGAGGATGATGTTGACTGCAAAGTTCTTCAGTTCATCTGAACGATGAAGATCAAGAAGCTCCTTGGTTAAAAAACCCTTGGCGCAAAGATGTAGTAGCTTCTTCAATGAAGATTATGAACTAGGGCAAATTGTCTCCAGTCACAATATGCATGAATAATCACTTTGCATCTGCTTGCCCCATCTTAGACAACTCTTAAAATAATCCTTATATATGTCTAGGGTTGTGAGAAAAGAAATCCTACACAAACATACATGGATATTCATGAAAACAGATCTGGAAATCTGATTTTCGTAATTCTCGATAGATAGGTTATCTGTCAAGATATTGTCGAGCATTAACTAAAAATTGCTTTTTAAACCTCGATAGATACACTTTGTCGAGCTAGTTGTCAATCTTAAAAATACAGCATTTCCTTACTTGTTTCTTGGAAAGATTTGCATGGTTTTAACTCTTGACTTGAACAACATGTTTCTTGAAAACTTAAACCATCTTAGATCTACCCAATTACAAGTAAAGTGTGCTTTTTCAAAAGGATTACCCAATATACAATAATGTATGTCCTAACAAGTTCCACATATGTCCTAACATTCCCTTTCCATATTAATTATTCTATTTGCTCCTTCAGGTCTTTGCAATCTTCAGTGTAAGGGCCGTGATCTTTATGGAAATCACAATACTTCCTCTTGTCTTGTATGTCAGGCAAGGAATGGAGTGGACTCGGCCACTTGAGATGATGATCATCCTTAATTTGCACTAAAATTTTGTCGACAAGCATAACCAAAGGGGTGAATTTTGTCGTCTGCAGAGTTTTGTTGTCTCTTTGCTTATTTTCGTCAAAACTAGTCTAATGATCTTTCCTTCTCTTTTGCATCCCCTTCATTCTTCTCTGACACTTTCCTTTCCTTTGGGCATGCCTTCATCCCCTATCACAACTACGGCATCTTCAGTATTCATGTACTTTTAGGCCTTCAGTAGCATTTTGGCCATTGTCTTGGGCGGGCTCTTCGCGAGGGTGACCACAAACTCCTTGGATTTTAACCCTACTTTGAAGGTGGTTAATTGTACCTTATTATCCATTTCATCAATTTCTAGGACTTCTCTGGAAAAGCATTTCACATACAACCTCAAGGTTAAGCATTTCTCCTTTCCTGCTGGTAAGCAAATGATCTGCTAGTCTCTTTTGACGTTGGCCATCAACAAAATGGTGCACAAAGGAGTTTCCTAGTTGCTCGAAGTTGTCAATGGAGGAAGTTGCTAGCTTATTGAACCATACCCACGCCACTCCCTTAAGAGTGGTAGGGAAGGAGCGACATAAGATCTTGTTTAGGGGTTGTTGTAGACTCAAAGTTGTCTTGAAAGTAGTGATATTGTCCAGCGAGTCCTTTAGGTCGTTAAATGACTCGATTTGTGGAAGAAAAAACTTCGAGGGTAGAGGAAAGTCTAGGACTTTTGTAGTGAAGGGAGAATCTATCCTTCTGACCATCCCGTCTTGATTCTAGTCCATCTTTTCCCTCATCTCATTCCTCAACACATCCATCTACTAGGGTTGTTGTAGACTCAAAGTTGTCTTGAAAGTAGTGATATGGTCTAGCGAGTCCTTTAGGTCGTTAAATGACTCGAGTTGTGGAAGAAAAAACTTCGAGGGTAGAGGAAAGTCTAGGACTTTTGTAGTGAAGGGAGAATCTGTCCTTCTGACCATCCCGTCCAGATTCTATTCCATCATTTCCCTTATCTCATTCCTTAACACATCCATCTACCTCCTCATATCTTTGAGGAGGTTCGAATTTGCATCGTCGGTAGTCATCTCTCCTATGGCTATCTTTATCATTGTTCCTGTTAGTCCCAATCCTCATGGGTGAATGATTTTCTTCCGATTGCAGTTGTAACCTCATCTCCTAGTTTTGCCTAGTAAGTTCTTCCACGTTGGCGGGAAGCATCTGAACTTGCAAAGCTAGTTCCATTGAATCTTGTGGTGTTCTAGACTCCATCTGGATGTCGAAACCAAACAAGATTACAATTTCAAACGAAAGTTTGAATTTTTCATTCCCACAGACAGTGCCAAACTGATGATGTTAAGATTGGCAGTAGTTGGGTTTGTCCAAGTTAAACCAATACAAGCTTGTCCAACCCCTTGCACAATCAATGATAAGAAAGGGGATCTCCGTACATGGTCAATAGTGTGGTGCCGGCCACAGAGTCTCCGATGGTAAAGCCAGTGGACAAAGCTTAAGGAATAGAAAGAATTTTATGATTAGAGTGAGAGGTGATTAATGTGTATGTACCTAGTCTAGGATTTCGCAGGTCCAATAAATAGGCTCACCTTACTAGCAATTGTCCTCCTTGAATGGTGACTTGAAAGCTGGTTTGATAACATCTTAGGCCTACTTAATTCGGCCTTAACAGAGGTTCCAACGGTCTTATCTCTGATACGTAACCGTAGGGGCATTGAATTGCAATCTTTATGACACTTTATCCTCGTCCAAGCTAGTTCCTCTGGACGAGGGTAATTATTTGATCTATCATATATATATGGGCAAAAACTTGAGTTCGATACCATGTTCCCTTGCTTGTAAGTTGCCAAATATGAAACCAAAAACTATAGTTAGTATTGGAAAATTTAGACCCCGGTTGATTGAATTAACAAGTTTTAAACCCAACTTATTAATTAGATTTATTATGAATAAACCTTGTTAAAACAAACAAACATCAATATCATGTCAATATCATACACAGCAAAAAAGTAAATAAAACAAGATATGATGATCCAAGAAAACTAATAAAACAAACTAATTTCACAGTAAAAAACTTCGGAGGAAACCTTCTTGATAAGCAATCCACTATATTAAAGAGAAGTTTTAGATCTAATACAAAACCTTTGTTCCTAAACTCTACAATTCTCATAGATGAACTCACAGCAGAAACCTTTTATCGCAACAAAACCTCTAAACTCTTCAATATATGAATGCCACCCTTTTGATGCATGAATCCTAGTACCTGACTAACTCCTTTGCACAAATCCTAGTACATGACTCACTTACCAACTTAAGAAAGAAGAATGTTGGCTGCAAAGTTCTTCACTTTATCAACAATGAAGATCAAGAAGCACTTGATTACATAACCCTAAGGCACAAAGACAAAGTAGCTTCTTTTAGAGAGAATAAGGCATCGGTTAACTTTTGCAGGTGTTCTCCTTGTATTCTTTAATGTGACGGCCTTTAAAATAAGCCTTATATATGTCTGGGGTTGTGAAAAAAAAAAAAAAAAAAAAAAACTACACAAATATATAAGCATGGGCTGAAAATCAGATCTGAAAAACTGATTTTCGTAATTCTTGATAGATAGAATCTGTCGAGAGTTGTCGAGACCTTGATAGATAGAATCTATTAAGAGCTGTCAAGACTCATTAAATCTCGATAGATAGCTATTTGTTGAAAGTTGTCGGAAATCTGTCCAGCTTTAATGAACAGCTCTTCTTCACTTGTTTCTTGGTCCAATCTTCATGGCTTCAATACATGGCTTGAGTAACATGTTTCTTAAAGTATTAAACACATTCTAGATCTACCCAATTGCAAGTAAAGTGAATTTTGTCAAAGGATTAGCCAATTACATAAAATATGTTCTTAACAATCTCCCCTTTTGGCAATCCGTGACAAAAGCACAACAAACAAGTGAACATATGAGAGAAGTCATAAATCACTTAACTCATACTCACTTGTTGTATACAATAAAATCTATCCTAACACAAACTCTTGAAAAATTTTGCAAGAAAAGAGTTCATGGCAAGGAAGATTTTGACAACCTGTATTTTTGAAATACTTTAAACAAAACTCATCAAGGCATCTTAGTGTGAAACATAAATAAAAGATTGTATACAAAAAAGAAACATGTGTATAGAGAGAAAAAAGAAATAACGCATGTAGAGATAGATGAAGAAGACATATATCATCATATAAATATATCAAAGATAAGCACAATGTATGTAATGACAGGCCACAAACGCGTTGACCACTTGTGATAACTTAGATTAATTAATTAGCCTAGTTATTAATTAATCAAATTAACATGCAATATCACGTGGCAGCACAAACAAATCACTAAACTAAGTAATGCAGCGAAAAATAACAGACACGGTGATTTGTTTACGAATGGGGAAAACCCCGACGGCAAAAACCCCACCGGGTGATTTAAGGTCACCACTCCGGAAACTCCACTATTATCACAACAAGCAGTTATAAGCAAGGAATCTCAAGTACCTCACCAACCTACAGTTGAACTCTTACCCCAATACCCAATTGGACTTGTTCTGTAGTGACAGTTTCTCCTTTCAATGCACGGCTCCCAAGCACGTGACTAACCAGATGCGCGGATCACAGTACGCGACTTCAAACACCAACTAGAGAGAGAGAATTGTTGACTGCAAAGTTCTTCAAATCATCAGAGATGAACTAGGGCACGAACTTTGTCTTTTAGATCACAAATTGCATAAACAAGAAGTTCTGAATGAATGTGCAACTTGCATCCTGTTGACGGCCCTTAAAACAATCCTTTTATATGTCTCCCAAAGACACATTTACGGATTGGACTTGAAACAGAACTGAAAATCTGCTTTCTTTAATTCTCGACAGATAGAGGTGTCGAGGATCTGTTGAGAAGCTGTCGAGGCTCGGGGCAAAACAGCTTCTTAAAGCTCGATAGATGCATGTGTCGAGGTAGGTGTCGAGCTTTAGTAACTTGCACTTCCTTGCTTGTTTCTTGGACAGACTTTGATGACTTTAACACTGGATCTTGAAACACTGTTTCTTGAAGTGTTAAACACATCCTAAATTTACCAAATTACAAGTAAAGTGCGTTTTGTCTAAGGTAAGCCAATTACATAAAATAGCGACATACGCTAACAGACTTAAACTACATATGTCCTAACATGTAACAATGGTTACAAGATCGGAATACAAAAAGAAGAAACTAAAAGAAGCTCCTACGATAACAAAGAGGTAAACACTCCCCCTCACAATGAAACAAAACTCCCCCTTACAAGGGCATATATTTCTCCCCAAAACTTGTAGAATCTTAAAAAAGAAACCACAAATTCTCCCCTTTTTGTCATGGTTGACAAAGGGTACAGGAGACTATAAAGCTTCACCCGAGAAACATAAAGATGATCAAAGATGATCAACGAGGCAAACAAAATCCATATAAATGCATGAATGTAATGAAACAAGATGCTATGGATGACAAGATAATAATAATAATAATAAAAAAGAAGAAGATGCAAAACATGTGAAAAACAATGCATGCAATAGAATCTCGATGAATCGAGAGCTGTCGAGCATCTATCGAGGAGACTGAAACTTTCTCGATGGATCAAAAAGTGTCGAGAGGCTATCGAGATTGCAATAAAAAGAAGCTGAAGAGCTCGATAGATAGCCTAGATATCAAGAGGTATCGAGAAGTTGTCAAGATTGTGTAAAAAGTTTTTCAAGAAGAGAAAAACACAGACATGAATGCAATTAAGCATACTACTCAGCCAAAGATCCAAACAACAATTTTAGTTCTCAAAAACATCTCTCAATCAAGAAAAATATCAAGCATTTAGATCCAAAATACTCACACACACTAAACAAGTCTAACTAATTTTATATTTCAAAAACAAGTCAAGACAACTTAGTGGGTATACATTAACACATGTATTCCTTGTGATGGCCAAATCACATTGTACCTGCACATGTATCAAAAGTAGCAAATAATATTTCATGTTATGTGTGAAAAACATCACAAAATTGCATAAGTGTCTAAATGTTATGACGATTTGAGATATAAGCAAATCAATCTAACTCACACACGATCATAACTGCTTGATGGGGACTATCACCTTCGAGGTATATCCTATAACTCCCACATCTCCTAGATGACATGCTTGCAATCATATATAAAGCATTATGATTCTTTTGCTTTAATTTTTCTTTGCATATTTTCTTTTATTAAGCATATCATGCATGGGCATATAAGAGAGAGAAAGAAATACCTAATTATGTTTAACTTTTGACATTGCACTTTTACTATGCTGAAGCATACAATGTCATTTCATTATTCGTAGGCAACAGTGGTGAGATGGTTATTTATGCCTTTCTCCTAGAATTTTCTAGCCCTTCCCGTCAAAAAGAGTGATACAAATGTTAAGAACAAGAGATTACTTAATTTTACTCATCACAAATACGAACCACAAAGCTCACTTGCTTAGTTGTGCATAGTGATGCTCATCTAAGCTACAAGAAATACAAAATTTAGAAAACTTTATTTCAATGGCCGTCCAAGGTATACAAGTACCAATATACATAATCACACACAATTTTTTTTTTCTTCTGATTATTCCCCTCTTTTTTATTTTAAAGCAAAAAAAAAAATAAATAAATAAAAAAAAAAACTAAAAAACCAAACAAAAACAGACAAAAAATTATGAAAGTATAAAAGAAAGATACAGATGCATGAAAGTATGATTCCAAAAGCAGATAAAAAATCGAGCAAAAAGAGTTCTACTTTAGATAGAAAGAATTAAAGTAGAGGACAAATAGAAAAGAAAATTAAGTTTTAGGCTCCTTTCTCACTCACACAACACTAGTCTTTGACCGCGAAGATGAAAAGACACATGTCCTATTATGTCTACTAAAGGACATAGAAGAATTAGAATTCTCTTGAAATTGAATTAAAAAAAAAAACTCAAAACTTTTAATAACTTACCAAAAATAGGTACGGAGCCTTTAATCAAAGGATGAGACCTATTTGATACTCACTTATGAGGAAACAACTTGAAACAATTAGGCCGAGTATGACTAGAAGCACCACAATGGTGACAAACATGAGTAGTTTTCGAACTACTATGCTTCCTAGAAGGAAGTCTAACCTTAGAGGTTGAGAGAGACCTCAACTTAGATAATTTGGTCTAATATGACCAACAATATGACAATGATGACAAATGGAGACAAATTCAAATTTTTCATTTGACCTAGGAGGAGTTTTAGATATAGGTTCAAAAACTTTAGCATTAACATCAGATTGTTTACATTTGTCTATCCTAGTAATATTAGCCTTCAACTCTTCATTATTCCTTTTAAATGAAGGAATATAAAAATCTTTTTCTTTTGAGTTAGGCTCAACAACAAGTTTGACACTAGTTAAATTTTCAACTTTAGTTTTAGATTCAACTAATTACTCTTCCAAACTCTTAATTTTGTCCACCTGAGATGAAATTTGATTTTTAAAATTCTCATTCAAATTATTGGCTTCATCCAATTTTGCTATCAAATAATCTTTTTCAAGTTTGACCTGTTTAAATTTAGCTTTAAACTTTGTAGAACATTCAAGAGATTTCATACAAAAATTATAAAGCTTGCAATATGCATCTTGAATATCATCATCATCATTCAAAACAAAATCATGCAAATCTAAGCAATCAAGAGTATCCATGACAACGGGGCTCAAGGATCACACTCAGGAAATTAATCCAATAAGAGTGAACCCGCTCTAATACCACTTGTTGAAAAATTTAGACCCCGGTTGATTGAATTAACAAGTTTTAAACCCAAGTTGTTAATTGGATTTATTATGAATAAACCTTTTTAAAACAAACAAACATCAATATCATACGCAACGAAAAAGTAAATAAAACAAGATATGATGACCCAGAAAAACCAATGAAACAAACTAGTTTCACAAAAAAAAACCTGGGGGGAAATCTTCTTGATAAGCAATCCACTTTAATAAATAGAAGTTTCAGATCTAGTACAAAACTTTTGTTTCTAAACTCTACAATTCCTGTAAATGAACTCACAGCGGAAACCTTCTACTGCTTCAGAATCTCAGAACTCTTTAATATATGAATGCCACCCTTTTGATTCATGGATCCTAGTACGTGACTAACTCCTTTGCACGAATTCTAGTACATGACTCACTCACCAACTTGAAGAAGAAGAATGTTGGCTGGAAAGTTCTTTACTTCATCAATAATGAAGATCAAGAAGCATTTGTTTACAAAACCCTAAGATGCAAAGATGCAATAACTTCTTTTAGAGAGAATAAGGCATTGGTCACCTTTCACATGTATTCTCCTTGTATTCTCTAATGTGACGGGCTTTAAAATAAGCCCTATATATGTCTAGGGTTGTGAGAAAAGAAACCCTACACAAATACATAAGCATGGTCCGAAAATCAGATTTGAAAAACTTATTTTCGTAATTCTCATTAGATAGAATCTGTTGAGAGCAGTTGAGACCTCAATAGATAGAATCTGTTAAGAGCTGTCGAGACTCATTAAATATCGATAGATAGCTATCTGTCGAGAACTGTCGAGAATCTATCCAGCTTTAATGAGCAGTACTTCTTCACTTGTTTCTTGGTTTAATCTTCATGGGTTCAATACTTGGCTTGAACATCATGTTTCTTGAAGTAATAAATAAATTTCAGATCTACCCAATTACAAGTAAAGTGCATTCTATCAAAGAATTAACTAATTACATAAAATATGTCCTTAACAGTTAGTATTTTTAGAGAATTGGCATCACAATCTTTCCAATGACACTTCATTTGAGCCAAATGGAGGTCCAGAAGGCCCAGAACCAAGTTCATGAAAGTGGAAAGAATTTTTCGAAACCCATGAAAGTTTTCTCAATATTGGCTTAAGGTAATCACTTTGTGCACAAATTTGCCACAAAACGCACATGAGTTATGCAACAAAAAAAAAAAAAAAAAAAAAAAGTTTTTTAAGAAACTATGCACGTTTCTCTATGCACTGGAATAAACGGCTTCATCTTATCTTTTCCAGATTATCACCAAATCCTACTTCTAATTGAATATCTCTGCAATCATATCACCAAATCCTGCAAAGTTTATACATTTTAAAAGTATGTAGCTCAAGCTTTCCAATAGTACCAACCAAGTGTGCAATATTTGCACCACAAAAATGGAAAAATGAAGGAAATATTGAGCTACTACATGGCCACCATACTGTTAATGCCTCAAGCTTGTACCATAAGCCTGTTTGTTACATTTGCCCTAGTTTTAGTTTTCCCACTCTAATTTTATCACTGAAAACACTAAGAAAATGCCTAGAGTTTTCAAGGCCTAGCTTTAGAGTAGTGGGTGGGGAAACCAAACCTATTTGGTAGTTTTGGTGCTAGGAGTTGGTTCAGTTGCAACTAGACTAGGAAAAGACGTCACCAAACTCTCCAAAGCTCCTAATCTAATTTGAAATGCTGACCCCTCGAGGGCTTTAGCATATCAGCCTTCATACCTGCCTTGTTCACCGAAGAAACTAAATACAACTTTGGGCTTCTATATGCCGGGTCATCTACATCAATCAAACCAATTTCATTCTCCTTTCTTTCCAACATTGCATTGCATGCGTCAAGCGCCTATTGCTAGTAGTTCAAAGTTAGGCTTTTGCTAGCACTTTCTAACTCCAAGCTACCACGCTTCGCGGCTCTGACCAACGGATCCACCATGTTTGAGTTCTGTAAGCTTCTCAAATTCAAATCCGATTGGAATTCTGTTATGTGCTTAGTTTTTATTTAACATTTTATTTTTGTTATTAGGAGTAGGGAAATCAGATAATAAATACGATAAATTGCTAGCTATTTATTTGAATAAATCTTATCTACTTGTTGTAGATAAAGATTACATTTTTTAAAAAATATTTAAATGTTAGCTTTATCTTGTAAAGCCATCTATTTATATGGCTTGAAGTTGATTAATAAAGAAAGCTGAAAAATATTATTATTGAGTGAGTATTCACTTTGGAGGTCTAGACTCCCTCAAAGTAGTCTATTTATCAATTAGGAGGTCTTGCCCTTGAAGCAACTAACAAACTCAATTGGGTCAATTGGGTTTGTAACAATTGGTATCAGAGCCAGGCATGAAGGAACAATAGTTGTTGTTGATATGCATGGACAAAATAAAATAGATACAATCTCTCATAGTTGAAAGTATCAAAAAAATGCAAGTGATATGCAAGTCCTTACGTCTAGCTAGATATGAACAAGAGACACCAACTAAAGAGGGTGGTGGGCATTGCGCAGCTAAAGAAAGGAATTTGGCTCTCTATGAACAAGAGAAGCTAACTAAGGAAAATGAAATGCAATGCAAGCTTGAAGATAAGAGGGTTATCCTTGAGGACAAGGGCTGATTTCAAGGGAGAAGGAATGTTACATGCTTAGTTTTTATTTAATTATTTAAGATTTTACTTTTGTTATTAGGAGTTGGGAAATTAGATAATGAATAGGATAAATGTTAGCTATTTATTTGAATAAATCTTATCTACTTGTTGTTGGTAAAGTTAGGTTTCTTTTGAATTTAAATGTTAGCTTTATCTTGTAAAGCCATCTATTTATATGGCTTGATGTTGATCAATAAAGAAATCTAAAAAAATATTATTATTGAGTGAATATTCTTTTTGGAGGTGTAGACTCTCTTGAAGTAGTCTATTTATCAATTAGGAGGTCTTGGTTCCCTGGAAGCAACTAACAAACTCAATTGTGTCAATTGGGTTTGTAACAAATTTGTTTTCATTTTCATTTTCCCTTATCCATTTACCATAATTATCCAAGAATATACTTTCTTTTCAACAACCGCTGATACTTGGATTCCTATAGTTTTTTTGCTCATGGACAAGAAGGATGCAACTAAAACAAAAACTTCTCAAATTTTCATACTTAAAAGGAATCCACAAGGGGGGCAAGTTGATTTTCCCGATCTAAAGGGAACCTATGAAATTAGTACAAAGTTGATTTTCCCGATCTAAAGGGAACCTATGAAATCAGTACATGCAGCCTTTCTCACATAGCTTTCTATCTTGAGAAGTTAGTCCTTGGATAATTTGTTGTGGGGAAGCCCATGGACTGGGCCCAAAACTATGTGAAAGAGATTCCACTCACTCAAGCTCAACTATGGGTTATACTTCTTGAGTATTAAGTACTCACCTTAATTGACCAAGGCCTATGGTCCAATGCCCTACGAACATTTGCATCATGTTTAAAATCAAACACAAAGGTATTTTCAATTCACCTGGGTCAGATGGTATGTCCCCTTTCTTTTTTCAAAAATATTGGCATATGGTTGGTAGTGATGTTACTGTTGCTGTATTATATGTATTACACTCTAGGTATCTCCTTCATAAGATGAATTACACTCATATTGTGTTAATACCTAAGAAAAATGAGCCAAAACATGTATCTGATTTTCTACCTATTAGCCTTAGGAATGTGGTGTGTAGGATTGTCTAAAAAGTGTTAGCAAACCACTTGAAAATTATCTTGCCTAATATAATTTCTGACTCACAAAGTGCCTTTGTTCCTCAACGATTAATTACAAACAACACTACAATAGCTTTTAAGGTTTTGCATAAGATGAGAAATAAAAGAAAAGGGAAGAAAAGGTAGATGGCTATCAAATTGGATATCAGTAAAGCATATGATTGAGTGGAATGGGAGTTTCTTCAGAAAATTATGCTCAAACTGGGACTTGATTCACAATGGTATAACTAATAATGGAAACAGTTTGTACAGCATCTTATTCTGTGCTCATCAATTGGGAACCAAAAGGGTTTATTACTCCATCCCGGGGTATTAAACAAGGATCCTCTATCCCCAAAACTCTTTCTCCTATATGCAGAAGGCCTTCCATCATTGATAAGATCTAGTGTTGCTTCACAAAGACTACATGGTATTTAGTCTAGTGCAAATGGTGTTTGTATCTCTCATCTCTTGTTTGCAGATGACAACTTTATTTTCTGCCAAGCTACAATTAAGGAATGCCAGCATCTGCTACACCTACTTGGAAATTATGAGGTTGCCTCAAGTCAACCAATTAATAGACAAAAAACCTCAAATTTTTTTTTTCAGCAAAAATACAAGAACTGAAGCAAAGGGTGATATCCAAGGATTATTGAGGGCTCAGGTTATGGAGGATTATGAGACATATCTTGGGTTACCAATGGTTTCTAGAAAATCAAAGGTAAATACTTTCAAAGCCCTACAGGAAAAAATAAATAAAAAGGTGATGGGGTGGAAGGAGAAATTTATTTCAAAGGCCAAGAGAGAGATCTTGATTAAAATAGTGACACAAGCTATATCCACTTATTCTATGGGCATT
This sequence comes from Castanopsis chinensis, assembly GCA_032878915.1. NCBI lineage: Eukaryota > Viridiplantae > Streptophyta > Magnoliopsida > Fagales > Fagaceae > Castanopsis > Castanopsis chinensis. The sequence goes on from JAVQMG010000113.1 coordinate 8,643,117, forward strand.
TTCAAAATCCCTAAAACACTTTGTGACTCCATAAATTCCACAATAGCTAAATATTGGTGGAGCCAACCAAAAGATGAGAAGAAAATACACTGGATTAGTTGGAAGAAGCTATGTAAGCCAAAAGAAAGAGGTGGAATGGGGTTTCGGGACATTGAGGCTTTTAATCTAGCTATGCTTGCTAAGCAATGTTGGAGACCGATACACATTACCCACTCTTTATTCTATCGGGTATACAAATCCAGGTACTTCCCCAAATGCTCTTTTATGGAGGCAGAATTCGACAATAATCCTTCATACGTTTGGAGAAGTTTATTGGCAGCAAAGGATGTAATTCAGGAAGGCTTAATGTGGAAGGTAGGGGATGGTTCCTCAATAGAAGTCTCCAATCATAAATGGCTCCCAAACAGACCAGTTTCCTACGGAGTCCTCGGCCTCAGATGATTGTTAATAAATTGATTGATATGGACACAATGTAGTGGGATAGATAGAAGATTTTCGACTTGTTTGCCCACAGGACTAGGATGGAGATTTTATTCATCCCTTTGGGCAGCAACTTTGCTCACAACGTACTAGTATGGAAGGAGAATAAGTCACGGTATTTCACAGTGAAATCTACCTATCAGGTGGCTTGCAAGCTGAATGAACAGACTCGGGTTGAACATTCTGCAGCAACCTCATACCGGCATATCTGGAGTAGAATATGGAAGTTGAACATCCCTCCGAAGGTTCATGCCTTTTTATGGCGGGCTTGCTCAAACATATTTCCTACCAGAGACAATCTTCATCGGAAAAAACTAAGGATCAAGCCACGATGTGAACTATGCTGCCAGCATCATGAATCAATTGGTCATCTGTTGTGGGAATGCTCTTTTGCAAGGAATGTGTGGGCTATATGCAGAGGGTAGATTCAGAAGTGTTCTAATGATACTCAGGATTTTTTAAGCGGCTTTGAATGATGGTGAGAAGGCTTCCTCAAGCTGAACTGGAAAAGTGGGCTACAGTTTCTTGGGCAATATGGAATGCTAGAAACAAATTTTATTTCGAGCAAGTCCAACTTCACCCAAGAACAATCCTTGATGGTGCCCTTGGTTTCCTGGCAGAGTATCAGCACTTTATGGCAGCACAAAGTAGAGTGTAGTGGAGCTTAACTTGGAGTTTAGTACTGCTGTGCCTTTCTCTGCATATATTGCAGTCTTTTCGGTTTTGTGATGCCCACTGGACAGCTAGGTCCAGTGGTGTTTAATTTGTATACCCTTTTTATATCAATAAAGTTTCTATCTATTATCTCAAAAAACTTTAACATCATTTATTAGATTCCAGACTTTCGATACAATATCCATAACAAACTAGCAAGAATCACTTTTGGTTAACAGAATCTTTCCAGCGACATTATTTTGATGCTTTCTAAGGTGGAGGGAACCAAATTATGTGCAATTTTAACCTTATTTCAATTAAGATTCTTCGTAAGCATGGTAATCCACTCTACTCCCTCATGAATATGGTGTTCCTCCATTATACACCGGTGTCATTTCAAGTAAGGATTGAGCGGATGGGAGTGAATTTTGGGGGAAGGGTTTATAGGGGATTTAATTGGGCAAAGAAGACAAGGCTAGAGGTGAGAAAGGAGAGAGGGGAGGGGATGAGATTGCAAGGAGAAAATGATGAGAGTTGTGATAAGGGTGAGAGACAAGAAGATGTGTCTATACAAGAAGGATAATACCTTCAAAGAAATCCTAAGATGGGGAGTGGGCTTCATACGGAAGAAGTAACCTGCACTAAGGAGGATCCCTTTCTCCAAAAACTCCTGAATCCCATTTCCTAACTTAATTTGTTAAAACTGAAAATCTGCTTCAGCAACAGAGCACAAGGCAGCAACAGAGCATAGGGTGTGGCATGACATGCATTAGTCATCAGAGCAGGCTGCAATCAGGTGCAGCACAAAGAGCACTACGACAGAACAAGCCAGCACAAGAGCAGACACAATCCAGTGCATCCAATGCAGCACAACCTGCACCATATCATCAGGAAGAGACTAAAAGGGTAGCTAAGATGGATTTGACACGTGGCATCATAGAGGACTTGATAGAATCAATCCCACATTATAATCAATTCATCAATTTTATGGTTTGATCTATGTACGCGTGTAAGGTTGAAGTTGGAAGTTAGTTATAACAACTTCACCTAATAATTTGGAATTAGTTATTTCTTCTTCTAAGTCTAAGCTTGTATATAAAGTAGGATTAGAAACATACTTTATTCATTTCCTTTTCATTATCAATAATATCTTAGTTTTATTTAGAGAGAGAGCACAAACTTTTATGTGGTATCAGAGCAAGTCTTCTAGATTTACTTTTCTTCACTTGTTCTTTCTCTCTTCTTCGAGGTGCTTCAATGGCTTCCTCAGAAACTGAGGATCCTTCTGCGACTCAAAACATCCAATCTCCACACACAAACACACAATCTGCTGGTGAATCCAATGTTCCTAATCCATTTTTCCTCAATTCTAATGAGAATCCAGGTTATGTGTTAGTCACTTAACCTCTGCTAGGCATGCGAAATTTTCATTCTTGGTCACGAGCGATGGTACTTGCTCTCACTGCCAAAAAGAAAATTGGCTTCATGAATGGCAAAATCTCAAAACCAGAGGAAGATTCGCCTTTCTATAAGGATTGGGAGAGCTGCAACACCATGGTACTTTCATGGCTGATCAATTCCATGCATGTCGATGTCTTTAGCAGTATCATGTATTGCGAAACAGCAAGGGAAATGTGGCTGGAATTGGAGCATCTGTTCTCACAAGGAAATGGCCTAAGATTTACAATTTGCAGAGGGAAATCTCTCAAATTGCACAGAATCAAATGACGGTTAGTGAATACTACACTAAATTCAAGCGATTGTGGGATCAATTACTACAAGTTGAGCCTCTACCAAAGTGTTCTTGTGGTGTAATGAAAATCTTGAATGCTTCACATGAGAAGGCATACATGATAAGGTTTCTCATGAGACTCAATGAGAGCTTTGAGACCATGCGAAGTCAAATTGTTCTATATGATCCTTTTCCTTCTATGAGCAAAGTTTATTCTTTGGTGCTTTAAGAGAAGTCACACAAAAACATTGGGCATAGAGGTTCACCTACTTCACAATCTAATTCGATGGCCATGTTCACCAATTCTAAAGGAAATTCCAATTGGAATAAGGGACATGCTAAGAAAGACAAGCCTTATTGCACTCATTGCAACATGCAAGGGCACACAATTGAGAAGTGTTTCAAATTGCATAGGTATCCTCCAGGTTATAAACTGAGAGGAAAGGCTAATACTGGTCAAGTTTCTTGCAACTCTGTCCATGGTGCAGAGCATACATTAGCATCATCTGCTTCTAAGGCACAATATGATCAGTGTCCTATTTATAAGGCACAATGCGAGCAATTGTTGACTTTTCTCAAATCAGGTGCTCTAGCCAGTGAAGGACATCATGCTGCAAATGTAAGCACTTCTTGCTTGGTCACTGGTGGTGAAAGAACTTCTGGTGTAACCTCTGAGATGGTTGGAATTCTGCTCAAACTGATCTTAATTTCAATTTTGCCTTAATGTCAGGTACTGATTCTATCATTCCTTCTGTTCTTAATTTCAAGCACTCCATTTTTTCTGCTAAGACTATAAATAGGCAAGCTTTTAGGGAAACAGATTGGATTATAGACACATGGGCCACTGATTATATGGTTCACTCTACATCATGTTTCACTTCTATTAATGCCACTCTAAACACTTTTGTTAACCTTCCAAATGGTGAAACAACTTTGGTAATACATGTTGGAACTGTTAAAGTATCTAAAACTCTCATTCTTACCAATGTCCTATGTGTTCCCTCTTTTAGTTTCAATCTCCTTTCTATTAGTCAACTAGCTAAGACCACTCATTGTTGTCTTATTTTCTTTGGAACTATGTGCTTCATCCAGGACCTTGCTCATTGGAGCACAATTGATCTGGGTAGAGAATTCAAAGGCCTCTACTTGCAGGAAGAGAGTTTATCAAACTCAAGATCTTGTTTTTCTGCAGCTGGTTTTGTACATAATTTTGCAAATAATCTTGTTGTTTAGCCAAATATTTGGCATCTAAGATTAGGGCATCTGTCAAATGCCAAGTTGGCTTTGATAAGAAGTAATAATGTACCTCTTTCAACAAATAATAAAGACTTTCATTGTGCAATCTACCCTTTGGCAAAACAAAAAAGACTTCCTTTTCCATCTAGTACTCATGTCTCAATTCATTGTTTTGATTTGATCCATTGTGATTTGTGGGGTCCTTTTTCTACTCCCACTATTGATGGTTGTAGATATTTTTTAACTATAGTTGATGATTGCTCAAGGTGTACTTGGGTTTATCTACTTAAGCACAAATCTCAAACACAATCTATAATGGAACAATTTTACACTATGGTTGAAACACAATGTTTAGCAAAGATCAAGACAATCAAAACAGACAATGGAACTGAGTTTATCATGACTAATTTCTTTGTTAAAAGAGGTGTCTTGCATCAATTAAGTTGTGTTGAAATCCCATAACAAAATGCAATTATGGAAAGGAAGCATCAATACATCTTAAATGTGGCAAGAGCACTTATGTTTCAATCCAATCTACCTTTGCATCTTTGGGGACATTGCATCCTCACATTAGTTTACTTGATAAATAGGACTCCTTCATCTTGTTTAGATCATAAAACACCTTTTGAGGTTCTTTTTGGTTTTGTTCCAAGTTATGATCACTTAAAGGTGTTTGGATGTCTTTGTTATGCATCTACTCTTTCACACAATAGATCCAAATTTTCCCCAAGAGCAAGAAAATGTATTTTCTTAGGCTATCCTTTTGGTATTAAAGGATACAAATTATTGGATTTAAATACCAAATCTGTTTTCATATCTAGAGATGTTATTTTCCATGAAAACATTTTTCCCTTTGGTATTGCTAAACCTCATGCTGCAGATCCTTTTCTCTTTGAGGTTGATAGGCCTTCTGAAGGTTTTTTAGGACCTTTTGTTACTCCTTGTAGTATCCCTGATCTGCCTGATGATCAATTTAGTCCTGCTACTCCTTATAGTGTCCCTGATCTGCCTAATGATCAATTTAATTATGCTCATTTACCATCAACTTCTATACCTACACCTGATGCTTCTTTATCTATTCCTTTATCATCTAATTCTACTTTTGTTCTGTGGATTCCATTCCTTCTGTCAATACTAACATTGCAGATGAAGGCCAACCTTTTAGAAAATCCACCAAAGTTCATAAACCACCAACTTACCTGCAAGATTATGCTTGCAATGCAGCTTCTAGTTCTTCACTTGCCACTGCAGATACTCATCCTCCAGGGTCTCCTTATGATTTGTCAGATTGCCTTACATATTGCCACATGGATCCTCACTACACATCCTATCTTATGACTGTTAGTCAAGGTCATTCCACTCCTCAATATTTCTCTCAAGCTGTTCAAGATCCCCTATGGAGAACAGCCATGGATAAAGAAATTCAAGCCTTAGAAACAACTCAAACTTGGGTTCTTACTCCTCTGCCTTCTGGTAAGAGATCCATTGGCTGCAAGTGGGTTTATAGGGTGAAGCTTCATCTTGATGGTAGTGTGGAAAGATATAAGGCTCGGCTAGTGGCTAAGGGCTACACTCAAAGGGAGGGACTTGATTTTTTAGAAACTTTCTCTCCTGTGGCCAAAACAGTTTCTGTAAGGGTTCTCATTGCTCTTGCCTCTGCTAAGAAATGGCCTTTACATCAGCTTGATATCAATAATGCATTCCTTCATGGTGACCTTGAGGAAGAGGTCTACATAGATCTACCTCCTGGTTATCACAGTAAGGGGGAGTGCTCTTCAGCTCCTATGGTCTACAAATTGGTCAAATCAATTTATGGATTGAAGCAGGCATCAAGGCAGTGGAATGCTAAACTTTCTGCTACTATTTCAGCACTTGGTTTCAAGCAATCACAAGTAGATCATTCACTCTTTGTGCATTCAAATGGTCCTTAATTTACTGCCCTACTGATATATGTTGATGACGTGATAATTACAGGTAATGATGAAATTTGTGTAGCTAATCTAAAACAAGTGTTGGATCAAAAGTTTGGTATCAAGGATCTTGGTTCACTCAAGTATTTCTTAGGACTTGAGATTGCTAGAGGTGCTAAAGGAATTAGCATAAACCAAAGAAAATATGCACTTGATGTGCTTAAGGAAGCTGGTATGCTTGGGTGTAAGCCAGCTAAAACACCCATGGAACAGCAGCTAAAGTTGTCTAAGTCTGATGGGGAGGTACTTACTGATGCAAGATAGTATAGGAGACTAGTTGGGAAACTAATGTACCTAACTTTGAGTAGACCAGACATAACCTATGCTGTGCATAGGCTTAGTCAGTTCTTAGCTCAACCTAGAGTACCACATATGAAGGCTACAACAAGGATTCTTCAATACATCAAAGGTACACCTGGTTAAGGAGTATTCTTTCCTACAGATTCAGATTTGCAACTCAAAGCATTCTGTGATGCAGATTGGGTAGGCTGTCTAGATACCAGAAAATCCTTGACAGGTTATTGTGTGTTCCTAGGTGATGCTCTAATTTCTTGGTGATCAAAGAAACAAGATATAGTATCAAGATCTTTTGCAGAGGCAGAGTATAGATCTATGGCTACAACTACATGTGAGGTGACATGGTTGCTATATTTGTTAAGGGATTTATGCATTTCACATCATAAACCAGTATTACTTTACTGTGATAACCAGGCAGCCCTGCGTATATCAGCCAATCCGGTGTTTCATGAGCGATCAAAACACATTGAGGCTGATTGTCACATAGTGAGGAATAAAGTATTGGATGGAACATTTAAAACCTTTTATGTTTCATCAAAATCATAGTTGGCAGATATTTTCACTAAGGCATTGGGTGTTGATAATTTTCTACGACTTCTCAATAAGTTGGGAGTGATTAATATTTTCAGTCATCACATTCAGTTTCCTAATACTGCAAAGGAAGCTAATGTCAGCAATGAAACTCAAACAAGAGCCTTGCTCTTGAGGGGGAGTGTTAAAACTGAAAATCTGCTTCAGCAACAAAGCACAAGGCAGCAATAGAGCATGGGGTGTGGCATGACATGCATTAGTCATCAAAGCAGGCTGCAATCAGGTGCAACACAAAGAGCACTACGACAGAGTAATAAGCCAGCACAAGAGCAGACACAATCCAGTGCATCTAGTGCAGCAGAGCCTGCACCACATCATTAAGAAGAGACTAAAAGGGTAGCTAAGATGGATTTGACACGTGGCATCATAGAGGACTTGATAGAATCAATCCCACATTATGATCAATTCATCAATTCTATGGTTTGATCTATGTACACGTGTAAGGTTGAAGTTGGAAGTTAGTTATAACAACTTCACCTAATAATTTGGAATTAGTTATTTCTTCTTCTAAGTCTAAGCTTGTATATAAAGTAGGATTAGAAACATATTGTATTCATTTCCTTTTCATTATCAATAATATCTCAATTTTATTTAGAGAGAGAGCACAAAATTTTATATAATTAAACTCAATCTTTCACATTCGCTAGGTCTCAGTCTTAAACCCACAAAAAAGAAATTTGAAATCTCGGATTTATGCTAAAACACAAGAGCTTGTTCAGACCCTCAATTAAAAATTACAGCTAAATAGCTTTTACTCTTACTTATACTAAGTGCGAAACAAGAGTAAATGAGCACAATGAACCGATAACACTACTCTAAGCCATATTCATCCATTATCAACAATAAAAGGAAAGTTTAAGAGTAGGGAAGAGAGATGCAAACACAAGATAATACCGAGACATGTTATCAAAAAGGAAAGCGAAGAACTCGGTGAAAAACCTCTTTGTGACCCTCCAAGTCAAAATCGATTCATTAGAGAATAAGTTGGAATATACGAATTATAAAAGACCCTTCAAGCCTAGTCTATCACATGTACTTGAGTCCTCTAAGCTCCTGCTACCAACTGACTTCTCGGAGCATTATCTTTTCTAGCTTTCCAGATCCTGCAATTCAGCCCAATTGCATCTGCCAATGAATGGCTCCTTCTAATGCTTCTCAATAGCACCAAAATCTCACTTTACACTCAAAATGGGTGTGGTAAGTGTTTGGATTAGCAACCTCTCAATGATGTAGAGATGGAGAGATAGGAGTTACAGAAAACCACAAAGAAATGTGTAGATGATTGTGGGTATGACAATCTCTAACTCTCAAGTGTATTTTCTAGGGTTTTGCTCTCTAAAGAGCACTCCTTTCAATTTGTGGATAATGAGGGTATGTATAGTGTGGGTAAAGACAGTAAATCAAAACATAACTTTTTGCCAAATAGAGAGTATCATGAGTCCTTCGCGAGTTGGCTTTACCCACAAGACATTCGCAAAAACATATAGTCTGGCACGACTCTTCATCTTCTAGTCATGTGCTCTACACATGGCTCTTTTTGTAGGTAAGCTACTCGTGAGACAGTAGCGAGCCAATCACAAAATTCACTTGTTCATCCTTTGAAGCTTGAGTCTTCATCGTTCTCTCACACTCATCTCTTACAATTAATCCCACATACATACAGGGAAAAATAATTGAAGAAATTATAATCAAATTTGGCACGGAATTAAAACCAATACAACATAGTTGAAGATCACAACTTTACAAAATCAAATAATAATAATAATTTTTTATTATTATTATTATTTAGCAGTCTAACCTATAGTATTATTCTTATGTTATTTGCAAGGATTTGCAAAAGAATGTATCAAGTGAAGAGTCTTATAATTTAATTAATATTTTCTAATATTTTCTTATATTTTTATCGAAAACTTCCAAATTTCAAATCTCCCCACCCCAATATAACATTCAAATTGTATATACATATTAAAAAAAAAAACTATCAGAATTTAGGATTCCAATTTAGACTGACATGCAAACCAGGCTTTTGTGGCCTCCAATCACTATTCAACAAGTTATATACTACATTGTTCGTTTCAATTGAAGTAGCACAATTTTAAAAGATAAATATACAATCCAGTTGAAACTTGAAAGAGTCACTTGTGCATGTATGTACAACATGCAAAAAGACGGTAACATAATTTTTTTTATATATCGGGCTCGCATGATTTAGAGTTGTTTATGACGATGTAAGAAACTTTAATACAATATGTTCATATGTCGGCGAAAATGGGCAAATGCCCCATTCCCCAAACTAATTAAGAAAATACCCTTATTTTAAAACTCAATTTTTTTCAAAATTGAGTTAAAAAAAAAAAAAAAATTCTAGAACCCTATAGCGACGTTTTAAGAACCTATAGCGACGTTTCAAGAACCTATAGCGACGTTTCTTGAGTTCCAAAATGCTGCTATAGGCTCCTTAAAACGTTGTTATAGGGCTTAACTCGATTTTGAGAAAATCAAGTTTCAAAAGAGGAGCATTTCCCTAATTAGTTTGAAAAATAGAGCATAATGTTTTTTTTTTTTTTTTGCAAGAAAAAGGCATTTACCCATTTTGGCCCTGATATGTCATTTCATAATTGATAGCTATGAAAGCAATGTTTTGTCAATGATTTATATTATAAGATGTTAGCTTTCTATTTAACATACATTTTTCTTTCAAAGGACTGGTTGTCAAAAGACTTTAGAATATATATATATATATATATATATATATATATATATGTAAACGATGACAATGGATTTAAAACTAATTTTTACACTTTTTTTTTTTAAAAAATGTTGTAGACTTAGTAGTGCTGGTTTTTTTTTTTTTTTTTTTTTTTTTCCATAGTTGGAAAGCTTCGTTTTTTTTTTTTCACCCTTGATAATATATTGAATAGTTATAACAGCAAAGAATGAGAATTTGAACTCTAATTCTTTTTATAAAGAAGAACAAATATTTCAAATAAGCCATAATACTCTTGGCAGTTAAAACTCTTTAATTTCTAGATTGGTGTAAAAGGAAAATTTAATTGGAATCAAAGATTTGTTGAAATCCAATTATCATTGATTCGGGGATATTTCGGATCCATCCAGAAATTTTGGATCAAGAAGAATGTGCTTATTTGGTATCAACAAATTTCGTAGATTTTATCAATAATCACAGTGTTTAAGAACTCAGTTGGGGCCATTCAATGGAGCTGATTTTGAATTTTTCCAGACCCATATCCAAGCTCAGTTTGAAGCTACTTTTAGGAAATTTCTCTTGCCTATTAGTTGGATTATTTGGAATTGCGAATTCTAATTCCTTGAAAATACAGACATGAAATTCGACTGGGGTAGGGTCAACCCTCCTTCAACCTTATGTTATAGCGGCCAATTAAGAATGAATTGGCAGTTGAAGACGTAGTAATGTAGTACAGCACTCGTGTAGTTGTCATTGACGCCCTTCTTCCATTCGTATAAGAGATTGTTTCATTTGGCTATATATGATACAGTTAATATTAGGGTTAATCTAATCCTTGAAGTGTTACATAAACATGAAAAAGTTGCCGTCTCTCCTGGTAAGCACTGATAATATGATATCATTTCAAAGGAAGGGACAAAATAAAGAATTTTTTCTTTATTTGAGATAAAAATTTTATTTTAACTTAATATAAATGTATATATGTGTGAAGTATTTTCTTGAAATTTTAAACCTCAGTTTTTGCCTCCAAACCCTACAAGAATTTGTACTTGTGAAAGTGTGATATGCGGTCTTAAACCAAAGTATTATTTGATGATATTGGAAATGTGATCTTTTGGCCGTCTTCAATGATTTTTAATTTGCTCAAAAAAAAAAAAAAAAAAAACATTATTACTTTAATGTTAAAACAACTACTACACTACACGACATACAGTATGGGGGAGATTTTCAGTTTAAAAAATAAATGGGTCAATCAATTTTATTCCTTTTAAACTGCTCCCTCCATTGCCATCTTATGCGCCTGATTAGCTTGTAGGTTACTGCTAGCCATTTGTTTAATTAGAATTCTCTTGTTTAAATTAATTACATATAGGCCACATATGGCTACCTATACGACCTTGTTAGTATAATTTAGTATATTATATTGATAGACCCCATTATAAGGGGCTTGGCTACCAAATAGGGTAAAGCTTAGCCAACAAAAACTTTCAAATAGGATAAAAGAACGACTCCATGTGCAGGGAGGATATCTCCTCCTTTTTTTGGCTGAATTTTCAATATTGTAGAATATCTCATTCATTTATGGTGTATGAAAAGAACTGCAAAGATACTTCAACGCGGTTTTATAGCATTTGTTTTTCATGGCCACGAACTAATTTCTTAACATGGTCAACATAACCTCTTAAATGTGAAAATTATTACCACATGTATAAGATAAAGATATATACATATGGGGTATGTCCCGTGAACTAGTTCTGCAGTACCCAATACTACGTTTGGCAAGGCAGTTTAAATCTTGGTAAGGTTTCACATATTTCTTGAGAGCGCAAACTGTTGGATTCCAAATAATATTATCAATAATATTAACAATTCAATATAACAATTACATACAAGAATACAAAATTTACATGAAAAACTTTTTCTTTTTGAAGGGAAAAATCATAGGACAAATTCCGAATAATTTTATTATTATCAAATCAATTACAATAATTTTTGTATATGTCTTATGGCTAAAAAAATATTCCTCTTTTTTTACTCACACACGCATACACTAATTATTTATTTCAAAGGCGGCAACACTTTGCTCTCTCTCTTCTATTTTCTTCTCCACGCACAACTCTCTTTCTTGGCTGTCTTCTTTCTCTAAGCGGCTCCTTTTTGGCTGCTCTCTTTTTTTTTTACTCTTGTGCAGCACCTTTTTCTTTCTTCTTCACTATCCGGCACTCTTTTTGAGCTTGTGTGTATTCTTCTTTTTTAGCACACCCAGGAGCTATTATAAAATCTGTGGGCTGGATTTAATTGGTTTCAAGCACCTAACACAAACAACCTTGAAAATCTTTTGAGGCGTGTGTTTAATTATATATATAAAAGAGATTTGAACTATCTAACCTAACCCCATTTCGCCCTTTACCATGCCTAGCTATCTAAAGTTAATGAACAATGTATTTAATTTAGACTTGTCATTGCCAAGAGGTGACAAATCTCAGGTTATACTTGCTATTAGTGGCTAAGTCACATGGACAATGTTGTATTAGTCCTTGATAGAGAGAGAGATCCCAAATAACAACTACATCAAGAAAACTTCAATGAAAACAACAAGAGCACAAATTATAACCGAATCAAAGTAGAGAGTAGTGAGAAAGAGAGCATTTAGGATGGTCCCATTACAGAGCCGGCTAAGGGGGAAAATTCCTCGAGCAAAAGCCAAAAGTATGTGTCTCACTTAATAGAAATCCACTAAAGCCACATTAGCAAAGCAAATGTCTTCTAATTGTCTCTATCTCACACCTTTTACACCATTTCCTCTATATGAAAGCCCTTCTTTCCTCTCTCTTTCACTCTCTCTATAATTGCCATCCCAATATTGCTTCAAACCGAGATTCTTAGTCCTATTGATTCCTAGTAACACTTTTCCTTCTGTTATTCTAAAACATCTATAAGACCAAGGTCTTCCAATCACAGTATGGATTCCATCAAACAAGGAAGCTCGGAAACCTCAAGTGAAGAGAGTGATCACCTTGAACAAGTCAGAGACGACACGGGCAGTAGGCGCTCCTACGAATGCACATTCTGCAAGCGAGGCTTCACCAATGCTCAGGCCTTGGGAGGGCATATGAACATACACCGGAAAGATCGAGCCAAGGCTAAGCAACTCACAAGCTCTTCTTCACATTCAAACAAATCCAACGAGGATTGCATCCCCTCTAGATATATTTCACCGGTTTCACACGAACCATCCGAGTATTTCACAGTTTTAGAGGCTCAAACACAAAGGAATTATCATATGTATTTTCAGCCATCATCGGCATCTAACCCTAGACACCCACATGCTAATTTCCATCAAAGTGGTTTTATTGCTTCAAGGTCCCAGTCCTTGAGTATGAACCAGGACCTTTTCGGTGTAAATTTGAGCCTGCGAATTGGCCCCGTGCATGTAGAGGATGATGGAATGAAGAGGGCAGTTAGCGAAGCTGATGAATTGGATTTGGAGCTTCGACTAGGTCATGATCCATATTGAAATTGTTTTTCTCAGTGAATTAGCTTGTTATATACGCATACAGTGCACATCATATATTGTACAGGCAAATGGATTTCATGAATTTAGTTATATATTACTTTGTCCTACATTTATTTGTAAAGAATTCTCTATTTTGATAGAGGAGAGCAGAAAAGAGAGATTAATATTGTTCAAAGCTGCACAAAATAAAAAAGAAGGTACTGGGAGATTGAATTTCAGAGGTAACTATTCTGTAACATATATTTTAGTGTCATTTTTTTTTTTTGCTGGAAAAGTGATTTTCTTTAAACCTAGCATCTTTATGAGTATAAAAGATGAACCTAAATCTTCAGCGTTCGTAAAGCCTTCTATATTTCACTATGATCTTGATTTACTTTTACTTGTATCTTTTCCCTTCATGAAGTAATTAGCTTCAAATTGTTGAAATAAACTCAAATCAAATCCCTTAAGATCAGGAAATAAGATTTGCTATGACAATACTGTCTCTATCTTTATTTCACATTGTTCATCTAAATAATGTTGCAGATATTTTCTTGCAATCACATGCTTACAAATTATCAATATTGAAAACGTAGTGGGACATATTTTCTCGTTGCAACTCCCTGCATTAGTTAAAAATTGAACTATAACCGACTAGAATATGGTATGATATCTGCAATTTCGGAACACCATTTTCAGTATATAAAAATATAACCAAAAAGTTTTATATTGTTAAATTAATAGGCATAAATGGAACATCAAAGTTAACGTTGAATTTTATTGTGGGTTACTCCTCAATTGTTGAAAATTGAAATCTGTTGAGTATATATGCATTGATGACAAATATATTTTGTTCTATTAGCTTGGCAGAAAACTAAATTCAGTTTCAGAATATTAAAATTCAACACAAGTTGGTTATTGGGCTAATAGTGATTATGTTACTTCTTTGAATTCTATGGTGCTTTGTTACATCCTAATTAAATGTCAAGATGCTTCTCATGGTGCATCTGTTAAGGGATTCAATTCCCCTCTCTTCTTCTTCTCTTTTGTTTTTTCTATTTTTAAATGGAAATTTCTCTAATTTTTCATGGAAATTTCTCTAATTTTAAATGCTAGCCATTGCTTAACCCAAAACTAAGTTTGAAAGCCAGACTTCTTCTAGAAATCGTGGTTTCCCTTTTTTCTCTTTCTTTTTTACCCCTTCATTTTTAGTCAAATTGGATATTGTATTTTAGTTAAATTCTTGAATAAAGAGTGACATGTGCATGTGAGGTCCTAAGCATGCATAATGACAAAAGATTAGGAATGCCATATAAGTGAACTGCAACTTTATCGATATTTATAGTCAAATGGTAACTTTTTAATACTTAAGTTCTTGCATATAGACAAAATAGTTGAAATTTTATATAAGTCAACTATATATTACACTTTCCAATATGTATTCTCAGATGATAGCTAACCTCCTTTCGAAATACATATCTAAGGTTCAAAGCGTGAGAGATGAGGGACAGTTCTTCCACTAGTCGACATTGTTGATGAGTCGTAAGAGGAAATGATCTCTCTACAATGCTACTGCATTATAACTATATGACATGAAATTCAACTATCCAGATGCTTGTCCTTGCACACATTGTAGAAAATTAAGATCTATCATATAGCCAACCAATCTTTTCTGCTAATTTTTTAACTATCCAGTAGCATAGCTATACGTTCTCTAGCAAGTAGAATCTATGATTGGCAGCACAGCAGATTACCAATTTTACTAATTTCTCAAGTTAAATCCAAGTAATTAATTTGCCAGTTTTAGTAATATGGATAAATTGTAAAATCAACCACAAAAAGAACAATTACACAAGAAATGGGGAAATATTCACAAAGTGAAAACCCAGCAATAAAAACCACTCAGGGGCCTAACCTAGTTTCGTTGAATCCACTTTCAAAAAAGGTAGAAATACAACCAAGACTTACAAGATGGTAACTCTAGTACATATACTCTAGTACATATAACCTGACTTATATCTAAACTCCTAGCTCTTGTTGTAACCGCTTCAAGCCTTTGTTTTCACAGTGATTTATCACCACAAGTCGAGACAGTGCCAAACCAATCTCTTGATTAATTCAAGGTCACTTGAGATTTGATGTAGGCTATGTGATTTTAATATAACTTTCCAAAAATACAAATGGTGATATTGTGTTTTGGATGGCTAAAATCTCTTCTTAATGGTTTTGTCAATACGAAGAGGGTTGCATGACAAATGAGGCTAACAATGTTTTTCTTTTGGTTCTAGTAGCTGTCCTTCGTCTTTATGGATTAAGGTTGATGTAGTGTAGGGTTCAAATTGAAGTAGGGTTTGGGCTAACGTTTGGCACACAATCACTCATGAAATATATATATATATATATATATATATATTTCCTGCCATAGGTTTCAATTGATCGAGTGTCTAATGAAGGTCTAGAGATAGTTTTTGTGTGAATCTTGCATAAACAAGAATCAAAATTTCGCTCAACCAAAATACTTTGATCCATAATCTTTTCCTGGTTCAACTGTAGCATCCATTACCCAATACACATGGAATTTTTCATGGAATTAATCTACACTAAAAATCCTAATTAACAACTACCCATTTAGTAATTCTATGACGAAACAACCCTAATATAAACTCAAGTTCTAAAGTACTAGTTATAAAATACTGTTTAAACTAACGCTGGATGAGGGTTTCCTAGAAGCTCAGCTTTTAGCGTTTTTTAGTCTTTAAGTACAGTTTTTTAAAACCTCGTATTTTCACTTTTTCAAATTTTTTCAAGATACAAGTTTACTTTAGCATATTTTTAGCAAAAATTTAGATAAGTTGCTCCCAAACAGACACTAAATTGTGGAATTCTAACAACAGTGCTTGTTTTATAGAAGGCATTGAACAAAAACATTAAATTCATGGTATTCAAGTAATAATAAAATCACAATATCAGTCAAGTAAACAATTGAAAGGAAAAATTAACAAGTGTCCTAAAAGCTTTGATTTAGAAATATGAGAAATTACATTTTACCACTCTAAACTATACTACATATTACACTTTGCATCATAAATTTTTCAAATGCACATTTTACACCCTAAACTATGACCCTTATTACACTTTACACCTTGACGTTAAGTTTGGTGTTGACTTGGATGGAAATTCAAAGTTTAGGGTGCAAAGTGTAATAAAGAACATAGTTTAGGGTGGTAAAGTGTAATTTTTCATTTGTTTTTAATGGATTGAGAAGAGGAGCAATTAAGTATTTTCACATAGTGGCATACTTTTCCATCCAAGTTAACACCAAACTTAACTTTGGGGTACAAAGTGAAACAAAAATTATAATTTTATGGTGCAAAACATGCATTTAAAAAGTTTAGAGCGCAAAATGTAATATAGGGCATAGTATGTTCATTATTATACTTTGCACCCTAAACTTTAAATTTCCATCTAAGTTAACACCAAACTTAACGTCAGGGGTACAAAGTGAAACAAAAACCATAATTTATGGTGTAAAACATGCATTCAAAAAGTTTAGGGTGCAAAGTGTAACATAGGGTATAATTTAGAATAGTAGAGTGTAATTTCCTCTCAGAAATATTTTTAAAAACTTTTTATGGGAAAAGAAAACAGCAATCAATTCTTTTTATAGTTTTTTATATTTCCCATAAAAATAGTATCAAATTTTTTTTAAAATGATCCATTAACAAATACCCTAAAGGTTCTGTTAACCGAACCCATAATTAAAAGTAGACTCTTTTTTTTTTAGAATTTCAACTTATAGCGTCCGATCCTAATGATAGCTCTTATCATCAAATCAAGACACCAATCAGTTTTTGGTGTAGGCAGAGCCTGAACTCCAGATTTTTTATACAACCATCATAGACTTTACCAATTGAACTAATTAAAAGTAGACTTGAAACTACAAACTCGACTATACATGAACAATCATTGATTGACTCCAATGATCAATCAAACATGGGCATCCGAACATGTTAAGCATTTAAGGCTCAATACCAATTACAGTCTATGATAGAATCAAAACATGCCAACATGTAACGGATAACTCAGTGAGCTCAATGCAAAAACAAGTAACACAAGTAACAGAGAATATTTAGAGATTATAAATGTTTAATTTTCACTCATTTTATTTTAGTAAAAAAGTTAAAATTTTAACATTATCACTTTGTAGGACAATTTTCATTGAGCTATATAGAAAATTTTATGACAAAATGATTTCTAATTAAAATTTAAAATGTTAAAAATTTGTTTATAAAATATAAATAAATAAATCAAATTGATATGTTTAAAAGAGAAATTAAATTAATAATCTTTACATGGTATTGATTTATACCTTACTCAGAAAAAAAAAATGATATTTTTTGGCTCACACATACATAAGCTTAAGTTTTCCTTCAAAAATCTATCATTTCATGTCATTTTAATTTGTGATTTCGCTAGAATAGTAGAAGCCGCTTTGAGTAAAAATATACCTTGCCCGCTAGGCCCATTAGAAATTGAAGCCAAAGCTTTGGAGGAAGGGGTTCATTTTGCATGGATGTGGGAGTCCGAGAGGTTATCTTTGAATGTGACTCACAGATTGTTGCTAAGACTGTGAATGGATTGTCTAAACCACCAATAACTATTTGCATTATAGTTGAGAGGATACAACGTAAGCTAAAGGATTTTAGAGGAGTACAATTCTCTCATGTTTGATGGCAAGGCAATCGCCCTGCTCACATCTTAGCTCAATGAGCTAGGAATTTAATTAGTTTTATAGCTTGGATAGAGGAAAATCCTATTATGATTGAATTAGCTTTGACTTAAGATGTAATGCTTTTATCTTCTTCTTAATAAAGTTACGATATTCTTATAAAAAAAAATAGAAAAAAAGAAACTAAAGGTACCCGACAAAACAAATAAGCTAGCCAGCATTTTTTTTTTCTCATCTAGATTACTTTTACATTACATTAATTTGTATTATTTTTGAGAAAATAAGCAAAACTAAACTCATTACTCAAAATGATTTATTTTGTGGTCACAGTTAAACAAAATTCTATAAAATTTGGAGTAAATTGCAAATTATACCCCTAAAGTTTCAGGGTACTTGGATTTTACACTCTAAAATTTCAAAATTTAGATTTTACCCCTTATAATTTAGTAATATTTAGAATTTAAACCCCAATCTTTCAGAATTTGAATTTTACCTCTTATATTTTAGAAGTGTTTGGATTTTACTTTCTAAAGTTTTGGGGTGTTTGGATTTTACACCTTAAAATTTGGAAGTGTAAAATCCAAACAATACTAAACTTTAGGGGATAAAATCTAAATTCTAAAATGTAAGGGTGTAAAATCCAAATACCCCAAACTTCAGATGGTAAAATCCAAATTCTGAAATTTCAAGGTGTAAAATCCAATTACCTCCAAACTTTAGAGGTGTAATTTGTAATTTACTCTAAAATTTATTTTTAAAACACTAAATATATTCATATTTGTTGTGGCAATCTCAAAATATTTTAAAGAACCGCCATAGATCTATAAAATGCCCGTATAGGCTTATATGCTGCGGAGCTTTCAAAAGTACCAGTACAAGCGGGAAAAAGAAAGCTAGTGTAGGGCAATTTTTTTTTTTTTGTTTTTAGTGATACTTGAATCAAGGCTCACCTTCATCAATAATGAGACTTTAAAAGATAAACCATGTTTTTTTTTTTTTTTTTTTTTTTGGGTCACGTTCATTATTTCATGCCTCTTAAGAAATAAACTGACCCAACATAGCAAATAAACCAGTTTTTTTTTTTTTTTTGGTAACACCTAACTTATCTTTACATTACTTCAAGTTTTCAGTGTTAAGGACATATTTTATGTAGTTGGCTAATCTTTTGACAAAACGCACTTTACTTGTATTTGAGTAGATATAGGATATGTTTAATACTTCAAATAACATGTTATTCAATTCTAGTATTAAAGCCATGAAGCTTGGACCAAGAAACAACAAGTGAAGAAAAAGTGTTCACTAAAGCTAGACACCTGTTGGACACCTGCAAACACTTGTGGACACCTGCGGACAACTGCTCGACAGTTGCTCGATACCTCTATCTATTGAGGTTTAATGAAGCTCAACAGCTTCTCGATCGATCGAGGTATCTATCGGAAATCAGAATTTTCAGATCTGATTTTTGGGCTAGGCTTTTGTATTTGTGTAGGGTTTCTTTTTTCACAACCCTAGACATATATAAGGCTTATTTTAGAGGTCGTTACATAAGAAAATACAAGGAGAATATATAAAAAAGGTGACCGAAGCCTTATTCTCTTAGAAAGAAGCTACTACGTCTTTGCGCCTTAGGGTTTTGTAACCAAGTGCTTCTTGATCTTCATTGTTGATGAAGTGAAGAACTTTGCAGCCAACATTCTTCTTCCTCAAGTTGGTGAGTGAGTTACGTACTGGGATTCATGTAAAGGAGTTAATCACATACTGAGATCCGTGCATCAAAGGGTGGCGTTCATATATTGAAGAGTTTAGAGGTTCTGAAATGGTAGAAGGTTTCTGTTGTGAGTTCATCTACAGGGATTGTAGAGTCTAGGGACAAAGGTTTTGTACTAGATCTGAAACTTTTCGTTACTATAGTGAATTGCTTTTCGGGAAGGTTTCCCCTCAAGTTTTTTACTGTGAAACTGGTTGGTTTCATTGGTTTTCTTGGATCATCATATCTTGTCTTATTTACTTTTCCGCTGCACTTATATTTGACATGATATTGATGTTTGTTTGTTTATTTTAACAATTTTTATCAAAATAAATCTAATTAACAACTTGGGTTTAAAACTTGTTAATTTTATTAACCAGGGTCTAAATTTCCCAACAAGTAGTATCAGAGCGGGTACACTCTAATTGGATTAATTTCCTGAGTGTGATCTTTAACCCCCGTTGTCATGGATCATGGACAATCTCTTTTGATTCCTCCTTTATTTGATGGCACTAATTATGCGTACTGGAAAGTTCGTATGAAAGTGTTTTTGCAGGCTCTAGGTGAACAGGTATGGCAAGCTGTTGAAGTTGGTTGGATTAAGCCAAAGAAAGGGCCAATGGATTGGGATGATGCAATAATCACAGCAGCAAATTTCAACAATAGAGCCTTGAATGCTTTGTTTTGTAGGGTGACCAATGAGGAATTCAAGAAGATATCATCCATGGAAGTTGCCAAGGAAGCATGGGCCATTCTTGAGACCACATATGAAGGTACGAAGGCAATGAAGACTCTGAAACTTCAAAGACTCACTAGTAGCTTGAAGAAATAAGGATGGAAGAGGATGAGACATTTGATGAGTTCTATGCTAAACTCAGAGATATTGTGAATTCTGCCTTCAACCTAGGAAAGTCTATAACAAAATCTAAAATTGTTAGGAAAATCCTTAGGTCCTTACCTAAAAGATTCCATGCCAAAATCACTGCCATTGAAAAAGCAAAGGACATTGATCAAATTCCTTTGATTGAGCTTGTATGGAACTTTCAAACCTATGAGATGGGATTAGGCTCAATAGGAAAAGGTGGAAAGAGTAAAAATTTGGCTCTTACGAGTATAGAGGAAGAGATTGAGGACTCTAAAGATGAAGATGAAGATGATGATGAGGATGAGGATCTAACCTTCATAACTGATGAGATTATCAAGCTTCTTCAGTTTAGGAAAAAGTATAAGGGCAAACCTCTTAGGAAATCTAAATCCTCTAGGAAGGGTAAGAATGAGAAACCCCTCATCCAATGCCATAAATGCAAGGGTTTTGGTCATATGAGGATAAAGTGCCCAAATTACCTTATGAGGGAAAATGCCAAGAAGTTAGAAGATAAAGGGTTGGTTGCTACTTGGAGTGACACTGAGAATGACTCTTCTGATGAGTATGTGAATGAATGTACTCATGTTATGGACTTTGCTGTCTCGACCGATAGGGTGATTATGGAGAGTGCTAATGACAGTGAGGATTCTTCTGATGAAGAAGTATCCAAGAAGTTGACCCTTCAGGAAGCCTATGATAAACTATGCACTGAATTCATACAATCTGAAAAGACTTCTCATCTTTATAGAAAAGAGATTGATGAGGTAAAGACTGAAAAAGCTCAATTGTTAGTCAAATTAGATGAGACTACAAGGTTAGTTGAAACTCTCATTGTGGAGAACACCTCATTAGAAGAGAAGTTCAAGAATCTTGAGGTTGAGCTAATTCAAGCTAGAACTCAAATAGAGAGGATTTCTAATTCAAAGCTTGATGAAGTCTTAAGCACTCAAAAGCCTTGATCTGATAAGATTGGCTTAAGGTATGCTATCTCTTCCCGCCCCTCCTCTTCCACGACTTCTGGATCAAGGACTGTTTATGTGCCTCAATTTGAGAAAGGTAATAAAAGTATGAAATCCAAAATGGATTTGGCTAATTCTAAATCCTTTGTTAGACCTTATGTTTGTCACCATTGTGGTGTTTCTGGATACATTCGTCCTAATTGCTTCAAGTTGTATCCTCATAAGCAATTGTCCAAACGGTCATAGGTTTCCTCTCAATGACCTACACCTTTGTTTGGAGAGTTATTAAAAGTTTTGAGCTTTTTAACTCAATTTCAAGAGAATTTTAATTCTCCCATGTCCTTTAGTAGACATACTAGGACACGTGCCTTTTCATCTTCACGGCCAAAGACTCGTGCTGTGTGAGTGAGAAAGGAGCCTAAGACTTAGTTGTCTTTTCTGTGTGTCCTCTGCTTTAATTCTTTCTATCTAAAGTAGGACTTTCTTTACTTGATTTCTTATTTGCTTTTGGAATCATGCTATCATGTATCTGCATCCTTCTATTATGTTCTCATGCATTTGCATCTTTCTGTCATGTTTTAATGTTGTTTATCTGTTTTTGTTTGGTTGTTTAGTTTTTATTTTGTTTTGTTTTCAAAATAAAAAAATAAAGAAAAGGGAAAATTAGAAAAATACAAAAACAGTGTGTGTTTGTGTACATTGGTTCTTGTGAACCTTAAAATGGCCATTGAAATAGAGTTTTCTAAACTTTGTATCTCTTGTAGCTTAGATGAGCATCCTTATGCACAACTAAGCAAGTGAGCTTTATGGCTCTTTGTTTATGATGAGTAAGGTTAAGTGATCTCTTATTCTTAACACTCGTATCATTCTTTTTAACGGGTAGGACTAGAAAATATTAAGAGAAATGCATAAATAACCATCTCACCATTGTTACCCGCCAATCATGAAATTACATCTGTATACTTCGGCATAGCAAAAGTGCAATGTCAAAAACTTAACATAATTGGGTATTTCTTTTCTCTCTTATATGCCTATGCATAGTTTGCTTAATAAAAGAAAATATGCAAAGAAATAAAAGCAAAAAGAACAAAATGCTTTAAAATATGATTGCAAATATGTTTTCTAGAAGATGTGGGAGTTATAGGATATACCTCGAAGGTGATAGACCCCATCAAACAGTTATGATTGTGTGTGAGTTAAAGTGATTTTCTCATATCTCAAATTGTCATAACATTAAGACACTTATGCAATCTTGCGATATTTTTCACACACAACAGGCAATATTCTTTGCTACTTTTGATACATGTGCAGGTACAATATGATTTGGTCATCACAAGGTTTACATGCGTTGATGTATGCTCACTAAACTGTCTTAACTTGTTTTTAAAATAAAAATTGGTTAGACTAGTTTAGCGTGTGTGTGTGTGTGTTTTGGGTCAAAATGCATGACATTTTTTCTTGTTGAGAGATGTTTTTGAGAGGTTAATATGTTGTTTGAATCTTTGGTTGAGTTGCATGCTTGATTGCATTCATATCTATGTTTTTCCCTCTTTGAAAAACCGTTTTTAAAGCATCTCGACACCTCCTCGACACCTCTTGATACCTGGCTTATCTGTCGAGATCTTCTATTGCATTTTATTGCAATCTCGACACCTCTCGATAGCTAGGTGAATCGATCAAGATACCATCTGTCTGCTCGATAGATCCTCGACACCTTCTTGATCCATCGAGATTGGCTCGATAGCTTCTCGATACCTCCTAATCAATCGAGATATCCTTGCATGCATTTCATTTTTCTTTGTTTTGCATGTTTCTCTTATCTTGTCATCCATAGCATCTTACTTTATTACATTCATGCATTTTTATGGATTCTTTGTGCCCCCTTGATCATCCTTGATCATCCTTGATCATCTTTATGTTTCTCGAGTAAAGCTTTATAGCTTCCTATACCCTCTGTCAATCGTGACAAAAAGGGGGAGAAACTGGAGAATTTGTGATTTCTTTCTTCAAGATTCTACAAGTTAGGGGGAGAAATACATGCCCTTGTAAGGGGGAGTTGTGTTCATCTTGTTAGGGGGAGTGTTTACCTCCTTGTTCAAGTACCTAGGTCTTGTGACCATTTTTACATACAACATGGTATTTATCAAGTGGTATATATATGATAATGTATGTTTTCTTCACCTATCTCTACATGTGTTGTTTCTTTTCTTTCTTTATACATATGTTTCTTCACTTGTATGCAATCTATTATTTCTACTTCACACAAAGATATCTTGATGTGTTTTGTTTAAAATGTTTCAGAAATACAGGTTGTCAAAGTCTTCCATGCCATTAGCTCTCTTCTTGCAAAATTTTTCAAGAGTTTGTGTTAAGGTAGATTTTATTGTATTCAACAAGTGAGTATGAGTTGAGTGATTTATGACTTCTCTCATATGTTCATTTGTTTGATGTGGTTTTGTCACGAATTGCCAAAGGGGGAGATTGTTAAAGACATATTTTATGTAGTTGGCTAATCTTTTGACAAAACACACTTTACTTGTATTTAGATAGATCTAGGATGTGTTTAATACTTCAAAGAACATGTTGTTCAAGTCTAGTATTAAAGCCATGAAGATTGGACTAAGAAACAAGTGAAGAAAAAGTGTTCACTAAAGCTGGACACCTGCAGGACACTTGCGGACACCTGTGAACACCTGCGAACAGCTACTCGACAGCTGCTCGATACCTCTATCTATCGAGGTTTAATGAAACTCGACAGCTTCTCGATCGATCGAGGTATCTATCGAGGTTATGGAATTTAGAATTTTCAGATCTAATTTTTGGGCCAAGCTTTTGTATTTATGTAGGGTTTCTTTTCTCACAACCCTAGACATATATAAGGCTTATTTTAAAGGCCATCACATAAGAGAATACAAGGAGAACATATGAAAAAGGTGACCGAAGCCTTATTCTCTTAGAAAGAAGCTATTGCGTCTTTGTGCCTTAGGGTTTTGTAACCAAGTGCTTCTTAATCTTCATTGTTGATGAAGTGAAAAACTTTGCAACCAATATTCTTCTTCCTCAAGTTGGTGAGTGAGTCACGTATTGGGATTCATGCAAAGGAGTTAGTCACGTACTGAGATCCGTGCATCAAAGGGTGGCGTTCATATATTGAAGAGTTCAGAGGTTCTGAAGTGGTAGAAGGTTTCTACTGTGAGTTCATCTATAGGAATGTAGAGTCTAGGGACAAATGTTTTGTACTAGATCTGAAACTTCTCTTTACTTTAGTGAATTGTTTTTCGGGAAGGTTTCCCCCCAGGTTTTTTACTGTGAAACTAGTTGGTTTCATTGGTTTTCTTGGGTTATCATATCTTGTCTTATTTACTTTTCCGCTACACTTATATTTGACATGATATTGATATTTGTTTGTTTGTTTGTTTTAACAAGTTTTATCATAATAAATCTAATTAACAACTTGGGTTTAAAACTTGTTAATTCTATCAACCGGGGTCTAAATTTCCCAACATTCAAAAAATAAATTAATTCAATAAACCTCATTTATACTAAAAAATCAATTGATGTATTGATTTGATGATACAGATCTATCATAAAAAATGAACGCCATATATTGAAACTTTTTCCTATAAAAATATACTGTCTATATAGACAAATTTTTTCTCTCTAAAAATTTTTTCAAAGAAAATCAATTCAATACACAAATTGCTTTCTGCTCACAGTTAAACGAAATCCTCAACCTTTTCATTTTTAAAACACCGAATACTTGAATCAAGAGTTCAAGAAAAGAAACAACGAACAGTTGTATCCCAATATAATGAATGAACCACTAATCAAATTGGACTACCAAAATTAGTAATAATTCAAACAAGGACCACAATGGGCGCCTCTGTTTCCATGAGATGGACCGCCATGAATATATCACTGAAATTATATATCAACTAGCTTTTAAACCCGTGCAAATGCACGGGAATTACATAAGTACATGTATTTTCAAGTTCTCGGGAAAAAAAAAAGTACATCTATTTTCAACAAAATAAAAAAAAAATGAAAATTTTGTAAGGTTCCATAAATAAATTTTAGTACATAAAAATAATTAGAATCTAATAAAGCAAATATAATTCAAATAAATTTAGGTAAATATTTGGAGTAACATTTTGTTTCAAAAGTCTTCAATAAATTTAATTAAATAAGTATGTAGGTAATGCGATTGAATTTATAAATTTTAAAAAATAACACCTAGTATGACTTTCAAATTTAAAATGTATATAACACTCAGTATGCTATCCAATATTTGAGATGCTCATGTTGGTCATGAGGCCTGGTTACTCTTAAGAATATATTCGCCTTAATTATTTTCTTTGTTTTGCTCTTAAAATATATAGGCCTTGATGAATTTTCTTTATTTTAGAAAGCCTAAATTATTAGTAGAAAATATGAAAAATGGTAATAATTTCCTCAGTTGAGTTTTAATTCAGTAAAAATGTCACTATTTCAGTGAAGAACTGTTCTAAACCCTGGCCCCTCAACCAAAATGCTCAATTAGTCACAAAAAGTGAGTGCCTTATTAGAGTTGCCTCACCTCAAGGGTCTTAAAGGAGCCTTTTAATGCATTCTCACTCGAGCGTGAACACTACAATAGATTCATAGGCAGATCTTGGAGTTCAAAGCTCAGGCTTCAACATGGTCAGAAAATAAAATTTAAACCAATTCTAGATTTTAATTGTATTTGATGAGCACAGTGATCTATAAACTTCTTTGCTTGTCCTATAAATTCAAGGTACCTTACCAATTTCTGAGCAACATATTTTTGCAACAAAGAAATTGAGAACTTGAAGCACAAAGATGTCCCTTTAGAAGTAGTAACCCGTTATTATTGAGAAAAGGGAAAATAATCAAAATCATTTTTTTGAAATTTCATAAGTAACAGAGAAATAATCACTCAAAACTAACTCATATTTCACCAAAGCTAAACCTATTCACCAAAATGACTCAATATTCACCAAAGCTGAAACTATTCATCAAAAAAATATCAATTTTTATACAATCATTCTTATTAAAGTATGTTCACTTATACAATCATTCTTATACACTTTGAAATACAATGAAATACATAAAGACTCATAGAGTAAGGTAGTATATACATTAGAGTTCAGTTTTTTTCTTCTTTGATGCAATTTGCTTAGTAACCTTTTGACGTTTTTGAAGCATTTGGAGCGGCATTCTTTTTTGACCAGTGCTTCTATCTTCAGTAGTTAGAGGAGTAGTTAATTTACGTCTTTCAATGGATGTTTCCCCTATTTCTATTTTTTTACTGGCTATGTATTTGTCCTTCACTACAAAAAACGCGTTATGGAGCTGCTTTTTGGAGCTGCGTTTTATAAAAACGTAGCTACATCCTTGCATTTGAACTGCATTTTCCAGATGTTGAGGTTGTGTTTTGTAGACCCATCAATGGAAATTTTTTTTTTTCCCAATATGTCTAGAGCTACGTTTAAAAAACGCAGCTTCAAAGATGCTTGAGCTACATCTTTTAAAACGCACCTTAAGGCCCTATGGAGCTGCGTTTATTAAACGCAGCTTTAACATTTATAGAGCTGTGTTTATCTAAACGCAGCTTCATGTGTTTGGAGCTACGTTTAAGACATGCAGCTTCAAAGATACTTGAGCTGCGTTTTAAAAAACGCACCTTCAGATCATCTGGAGCTGCGTTTATTAAACGCAGCTTCAACAAAACTGAGCTACGTTTAAATAAACGCAGCTCATACAGTCTAGAGCTGCGTTTCATTAAACGCAGCTCAGTTTTAATTATATATAAATAAAAAAATTTCTAATCCCTCACTCCTGATCCACATAGCCGAAAAAAACCCTAAATCCCTCACATCCCTGTCAACTCTCACCTCTCGATCGTCCCTCCCCTCCTCTCCTAACAAAACAAATACTAAATAGGTGCCTGTGTTTCACTTTCGTTGATTGCAGACACCTGCGTTTTAAAATCCATAATTTAAAGATGACTTCTCGGCGTCTCTGATCCTCAGTCTTCACCTCCTCGGCTTGTGGAGTCTCCCAGTCTCAATCCGAAGTCGACCAGGCCTTCATCTACCCCATTCACCGCGAAGTCGCTGCCAAGATCAACACCACTCTCCACTCGCTCGCTCCTGACTCCGATCGATACCGATTTCTCTTCATCAATTCTCTATTGTTTTGATTATTGATCTTTTTTGTTTGCTTGGTTTATTTATTTATTTATTTGGTGAGATTTAGTTCTGATTTATTCCATAATCGTAGTCTCTGTTCTTTTTTGTACAAAATCTTTGCTTTAAAGTTAGGGTTCTTGTGTATAAGTTTCTGGCAAAGGTTTTACCTAATAGGTTAAAAAGAATGTTCAGGAAGATTATTTCTGAATCGTAGAGTCTCTTTGTTGAAAACAATCAAATTTTAGATTCTTCCCGTGTTAATTGAATGTCTGGAGTCTAGAATCAGGAGTCAAATTCCTGGAGTTATCTGCTGCAAGCTTGATACTAAATGGTTTGTGATCTTGTACATTGGATTGTTTGTTGGAAGATTGGCTTTGGTGAAAACTGGAAGAACTAGGTTTATTTTTTGCATATCCATTGTCAAGTTCTCAATTATGGTTAATGGTTGCCCATCCAGCTTTAATAGAAATTCTAGAGGATAGAGGCAAGGAGATTCAATTGCATCATTATCCTCTTCAATGAAACTCTAAACAAAATGCCGAAGAGGGTTATGGGAGGAAGCTGGTTTCAAAGCTCAGGGGAGTTGTGGATTTTGAGTATTTCTCATCTTCTTTTCTAAACAACAACATATTTTTCTATGATGCTAATAATGATCATCTTGTAGCTATCAAGTTAGTTCTTTTTTATTTTAAATTAAGTATGGGGTTAAGGGTTAATCTTAGTGAAAGTGAAATAGTTCTTGTAGGGATGGTGGAAGGAGTCAATGAGCGAGTTGCAATTATGCATTGTAAGGTTTACTCTTTACTTAAGAATTATTTGGGCATGCCGTTAGGCTCATCATACAAGGAAGTGGAAGTTTGAAATTCAATCTTGCGAAGACGGTTGGTAGGATGAAAAAGTGATATGTGTCAAGGGATGGAGGTTTACTCCCTGTATAGTATACCTTCTCATGTGGTTAATAAATTGGAACTATTACATTGGGAATTCTTATAGGGAGGTTTGGGTGGGATTTATTACATCATTGTGCTTCTGGCTACCACCAGGGAGCTGTGGTCATTTGTTCTCTCTTTGTTTGGGGTTCCTTCGGTGATGCAGTTGAAGGTTATTGACGTATTTTTATTTGGAAAAGTTTGTTTTGAAGGCATGGCAATGGGTTGATTTGGAAAGTTACACCTCTTTGCTTGCTTTTGGCTATACTTAATTTCTTTTATGTTAGATTTCATAGATCTATTATAGAAGAATTTCATAGATCTAACATAGAAGAATTTCATAGATCAACTACTTATATTAAAAAAAAAAAAGAGAGAAGATTTGGTTGCTCAATTAAAATTTTTATTTGTCTTTTAGGTATATCTATGTATACATATTGTATACATGAGGTTTTTCTTCAAATAAAAGCTATTCATTACTTATCAAAAAGGTTCTAACTAATCCTTTTTCTAATATAAGTTATTTATCACTTATCAAAAAGTTCCAAGTAAAATATCCTGAAAAGCTGGAGATTAAGGATGCGTACAAGATCAGAAATACTTACATTTTTTGTTATATGTAGATTCGTAAATTATAATAATGATATTATTTTATGCAATTCTATTCTATCTGAGAGTTTTGTAATAGCCTTATCTTGGCTTGTGTAAGTCTCTCATAGTGATATTGGCGAAAGAGACTTCTTTATCAACATCAAGTGTCTTCTTACTAAAACCTGATCATATTTTGACAGGTTGCACCTTATTGTTCATCAAAATGGGCCATTGAGGGTCTGACCAGATCTGTAGCAAAGGAATTGCCTGATGGAATGGCAGTTATTGCACTTAATTCAGGTGTAATAAAAACTGACATGCTCGAGTCATGCTTTGGTGATTCAGCTGGTCTGTACCAGGAACCTGAAGCATGGTAAGAGTTTTTAACTAATTTCAAAATTTAATGGTTTCTTTATGGTATTTATGTTGTTTGTTATTGGAATGTTTTGCTTTCTTTATGGTATTTATGTTCCAATATCAGAATTTTTGCTTTTCTCTATGGTATTTATGTTGTGGATTGATGAATTCTCCAGAAGATGTCTTAACATGTTCTGATCTGAACAATTTTGTGGTGCTTACATTCTTATTAATCAATTATAGCAATATATACCTTTGCTTTGGCAGGTTCTATTTGCCTCCCATGCCCCGCCCAATAGGCTGAAAAACATAGAATCAGATTCCTTTTCTGTTCGTTATTGAGAAATCTTCATTGAGAGCAAATCAAGAAAATATAATCCTTTATATTGATCCTACAAGAAATCCTACTGTTTAAAAAATTTGAAATTGATTCATGCATGTTTTGCCCAGAATTTAGAGGAAATCCCTATTCTATCAAACAGACAAAGCAAACTTCTTGTGCTGAAGAACCATGTAAGCAAGTGATCTACCCTAGAATTGCCTTTGCAGAATACAGCTTGAAAGCTTATACAATTTGAAAAACTAGCTGCCAAAGATTTGAGGTTAAGCTAGGTGTGGAAAACCTAGAATTGCCTTTGTTTCTTGGATTCTTTTCTATGTATGTTGTTGTATTCTTTTTTTCTCTGCCTCCTTGTAGTTGTTGGCTGTATTATGGAGTTTGGTCCATGGCTGCTACAACGTTCTTTTTGTTTCAACATATATCCTTTATTTAGGATGGAAAACAAAAATTTGCGTTTTGGTTTATTTTGTTTGTGAAATGTGGCCTACTAGGGCTTAATACTCGATTTTTTGGTCCACCTTCGTGGACAAGTTCGGATTTGGACCACTGTATAAGAAAGGAAAAATGTATATACTTGGCTACCTTTAACCTCAAAAGATATACATGCACATATATATACTCGAGTTTTGGGAGTATATATACATGTATATATAGACTCGAACTTAAAAAAAGATTAATTATGTCTTCTTCTTGATCTTTTTATTTTTTTGGAAAGAAACAAGTATATACGATTATATGGTTTGCAATTCGTATACTAATTAACTTCTCTTTGTTTCATTCAATCAAAGTATTTGATCTTGGCTCCATGGGCGGTACACAGCATATACTCATTCCTATTCAAGGAAGAGAGTAAAAGGGACATTACCAAGCTAAATAGGCGGTTCTTGGGTTAATTTGTTGTGATAAATAGGCAGTTCTTGGGTTAATCAAGCTTTTGCATCGAAAAAAAGGGTTGTCAAGATTCTACGTGTCGTGAGTGGAATAGTGAAGCCATCAAGGTATTGAATTATTACAAAACTTACTATGCTTTTAGTGTCCCCTGACTTATTGTTGAAACTTGAAACAATATGTTGTAGAAAAACCTTTTAATGAATTAGAATTAACCATATAGTTTTTCTTCTTATGTGCAGTGTCAAGGCTATTTTATTCAACTTTTGAATTTCTTGTATGTACTTTGTTGATTAATTTGGTGGTTTTTCGCCTGAATGACACTGCTTCTGGGACCTCTAGGATCAGGGAAAACAACATTGCTGCAGGCTCTTGCTAGGAAGAGGGACAAGGATCTTAGGGTGTGTCATTTTCTCCTCCCTATAACTAGGACAATGTCTGCAAAACATTTTAAGATCTTGCATTATTGAAACTATAATATGATCTTTTTATTTTTAATTTTTTGGGCAGAATTTGGAAAGAACAATTACTAGACTCAATTTTTTATTTGTCAAGTTATGGTAGGTAGAAAATTTTTTAGGGATTTTTTTATTTTGGAACAAAATGACGACGTTGAGATTGTATTTGTGCTTCTGATTTGTTTTTTAGATAACCCAGTTCTGAGTGGCTATGTAGTTGTTGCTGCTGAATTTTGATTTCAATTCATGGAGATGTGCGTTCCCAGATCTGGGTTCATGTTCAAATACCATTTGGGTTCATGCTTTTTTGTGTTTCTCTTCATTCAGATGTTGGTGTGTCACAAATGTAGAAACCAAACTGATTGTAACCCTAAAATATAAGAACCAAAATAGTATTTTTGCCATAATACTAATACTGCAAAAATTACACAAGCTGTTAGGACATATGTAGTTCAAGTCTGTGAACTTATGTCGCTATTTTATGTAATTGGCTTATCCTTAGACAAAACGCACTTTACTTGTAATTGGGTAGATCTAGGATGTGTTAAACACTTCAAGAAACTGTGGTTCAAGATTAAGTGTTGAAGCCGTCGAAGTCTGTCCAAGAAACAAGCAAGGAAGTGCAAGATTTTAAAGCTCGATAGATACCTCGACAGATACATCTATCGAGATTTAAAGAAGCTGTTTAGCCCGAGCCTCGACAGCTGTCTCGATACCTCTCGATACCTCTATCTATCGAGAATTAAAGAAAACAGAATTCCAAGTCTGTTTCAAGTCCAATCCGTGAGCATGTCTTTGGGACTTCTTTTCTCCTAACCCTAGACATATAAAAGGATTATTTTAAGGGCCGTCAAAAGAGGAATCACAAGATACAAGTTGCATCTTCTCTGAGAACTCGTTGTTCATGCAAATTGTAATCTGTGAGACAAAGTTCGTGCCCTAGTTCATCTCTGATGATTTGAAGAACTTTGCAGCCAATATTCTTTCTTCCTCAAGTTGGTGAGTGAGTCACGTACTTGGATTCGTGCAAAGGAGTAAGACGCGTACTGGGATCCGCACATCACATTGGTTAGTCACGTACTGGGAGCCGTGCATTAAACTGGAGAAATTGTCACTCCAGAACAAGTCCAATTGGGTATTGGGGTAAGAGTTCAACTGTAGGTTGGTGAGGTACTGGGATTCCTTACTTGTAACTGCTTGTTGTGATAATAGTGGAGTTTCGGGAGTGGTGACCTTAAATCACCCGGTGGAGTTTTTGCCGTAAGGGTTTTCCCCATTCGTGAACAAATCACCGTGTTATTTATTTTCCGCTGCTTAACTTAGTTTGGTGATTTGTTTGTGCTGCCACGTGATTGCATGTTAATTTGATTAATTAATAACTGGGCTAATTTAATTAATCTAATTATCACAAGGGGTCAACGTATTCGTGGCCTGTCAAGTGGTATCAGAGCAGGCACACTCTGATTAGGGTTTAATCTTTGTTGTGTGATCCATTGACCCCTGTTGTCATGGAAACTCTTGATTGTTTTGATTTGCATTATCTTGTATTGAATGATGATGATGATATTCATGATGCCTATTGCAAGCTTTATAATTTTTGTATGAAATCTCTTGAATGTTCTACAAAATTAAAAGCCAAATTTAAAAAGGTCAAGCTTGAAAAAGATGATTTGATTGCAAAATTGGATGAAGCCACTAATTTGAATGAGAATTTTAAAAATCAAATTACATCTCAGGTGGACAAAATTAAGAGTTTGGAAGAGCAACTAGTTGAATTTAAAACTGAAGTTGAAAAATTAACTAGTGTTAAACCTGTTGTTGAGCCTAACTCAAAAGAAAAGGATTTTTATATTCCCCCATTCAAAAGGAATAATAAAGAGTTGAAGGCTAATATTGCTAGGATAGACAAAGGTAAACAATCTGATGTTAACGCTGAAGTTTCTAAACCTATGTCTAAAACTCCTCCTAGGTTGAATAAAAATTCTGAATTTGTCCCCACTTGTTATCATTGTCACATTGTTGGTCATATTAGGCCAAATTGTCCTAAGCTGAGGACTCTGTCAACCTCTAAGGTTAGACCTCCTTCTAGGAAGTCGAGTAGCTCTAAAACTGCTCATGTTTGTCACCATTGTGGTGTTTCTGGACACACTCGTCCTAATTGCTTTAGGTTGTATCCTCATAAGCAATTGTCCAAACGGTCACGGGTTTCCTCTCAAGGACCTAAACCTTTGTTTGGAGAGTTATTAAAAGTCTTGAGCTTTTTAACTCAATTTCAGGAGAATTTTAATTCTTCTATGTCCTTTAGTAGTCATACTAGGACACGTGTCTTTTCATCTTCACGGCCAAAGACTCGTGCTGTGTGGGTGAGAAAGGAGCCTAAGACTTAATTGTCTTTTCTGTTTGTCCTCTGCTTTATTTCTTTCCATCTAAAGTAGGACTCTCTATGCTTGATTTCTTATCTTCTGTTGAAATCATGCCTTCATGCATATGCATCCTTCTTTCATGCATTCATGCTTGTTTGTTTGTTTGTTTTTGTTTATGTGTTTTCAGTTTTGTGTTTCATTTTTTGCTTTTCTGATAAAAAAAAAAAATTGAAAAATTGAAAAATACAAAAACAGTGTGTGTTTGTGTACATTAGTTCATGTGAACTTTTGAAATGGCCATTGAAACAGAGTTTTCTAAACTTTGTATCATCTGTAGCTTAGATGAGCACTCTTCTGCACAACTAAGCGAGTGAGCTCTGTAGCTCTTTGTTTGTGATGAGTAAGGTTAAGTGATCTCTTCTTCTTAACACTCGTATCACTCTTTTTGACGGGTTGAACTAGAAAATCCTAAGAGAAATGCATAAATAACCATCTCACCACTGTTACTCGCCAATCATAATATGACATCTGTATGCTTCGGCATAGCAAAAGTGCAATGTCAATGACACCTGTATGCTTCGGCATAGCAAAAGTGCAGTGTCAAAAGCTTAACATCATTGGGTATTTCTTTTCTTTCTTTTGTATGCCCATGCATGATTTGCTAGTTAAATGAAAATATGCAAAGAAATAAAAAGCAAAAAGATCAAAGATGCGTTAAATGTGGTTGCAAGCGTGTTTTCTAGGAGATGTGGGAGTTATAGGATGTACCTCGAAGGTGATAGTCCCCATCAAACAGTTATGATTGCGTGTGAAGTTAAAGTGATTTTCTCATATCTCAAATCGTCATAACATTGAGACACTTATGCAATCTTGCGATGTTTTCACACACGACACGCAATACTCTTTGCTATTCTTGATACATGTGCAGGTACAATGTGATTTGGCCATCACAAAGTTTACATGCGTTAATGTATGATCACTAAACTGTCATAACTTGTTTTTGAAATATAAAATTGGTTAGACTTGTTTAGTGTGTGTGTGCGTGTTCTGAGATTCATGTGCATAAATATTTCTTGTTGAGAGATGATTTTGAGAGCTAAATGTGTTGGTTGTATCTTTGGTTGAGTTGCATGCATGATTGCATTCATGTCTGTATTGTTCTTCTTTTGAAAAACTGCTTTTCAAGGCATCTCGACACCTCTCGACACATAGGCTATCTGTCGAGCTCCTTAGACTCATTCTTATCGCAGTCTCGACAGATACCTCGATAGTTGCTGGATCGATCGAGAAACTTTCTGTTTGCTCGATAGCTCCTCGATAGCTGCTGGATCGATCGAGGTTCCCTCTTGTTTGTTTCTTCTCCCTCGATAGCTGACCTCGATAGCTGCATCTGTCCACTTGCACTTCTCGATAGCTTACCTCGATAGCTACCTCGACAGCTCTCGATACCTTCAGCTGTCGAGAATTACTGAAGCGCTATAAGATGAACCTTCGCGATTTTCAGTTCATTCTCTCGATCTCTCTCGCTCGAAAACTCACTGTTCTCTCTCAAATTTTTTTCTTTTTCCCTCTAAACCTTCTCCCAAGGCTTTCTCAAGAGTTTCCTTGCGATCTTCATCTCTTGGTAAGCGCATTATCCCTCATCTTCATGCATTGCATTGTTTAAAACCCTAGGTTTTATGTTTTTGAAAATTTTTGGGAGTTTTCAAAATTGTTGGGGTATTCATGAACTTTTTGAGTTGGTTTTCTAGTTTTGATCTTCAAAACCACATGCATTGCATCACATTAGCATTCTAATTGTATTTTCATGCATTTAGATGTGTGCAAATCGATTGTGTGCTGTTAGGTTTGGATTGGGCTGAGCCCATGATGTTTTTATGTTGCATGTCACATGTCCATGCATTTTCATGCATACGTTCTTTACTATTCAATATTATTCTGTCAATATTGAACTGTTTGGGACTTTTCTGTGTGTTTTCTTTCTCTCCCCCTCTCTATGGTTGCATTAGCTGTGTCTATGGCACCTAAGCGTAAGTCCATTCTATCCCAGAACCCTCTGCGTTCTAAGGGACAGTCTTCTTCTGATTCTATTCCTACTTCTGTCCGGTTCCGTAATGAGAAGGCCCACAAGGACTTCTTGGAGAACTTTTCTAAACGCGGTGTTCATTCGGAACGCCACGTAGTCCTGGCAGACTTTGCCGATACTGACCTTCCCGATGTCATTCACAGTCGGGGATGGGAGTCACTGTGTGACGTCCCGGTCACATCTCCTCTCGTGTTGATTCAGGAGTTTTACTCCAACATCCACGGGATAGATTCGTCAGTACCTTCTTTCTATTCTTGCGTTAGAGGTACGCGCCTTTGTGTCACCCCAGAGCTAGTCTCTGAGGTTCTCCATGTACCTAGGGTGGATCATCCCGATTACCCTAGCTGTGAGCGTCTCTGGACTGTGTCCAAAGACGAGATGATCTCAGCGTTCTGTGAGCGCCCTACCTCTTGGGGAGATCACATGTACACACCATGTCGACCTTTTGCTAAAGGTCCTAGATTCCTTAACATGGTGATGACTTTTGTTTTGCACCCACTCTCTCACTATAACTCTATCACAGAGCCGCGTGCTCGATTTTTGCTATCCCTCTTAGAGGATCTTTCTATAGACTTTCCTTCTCACTTCATCTTTTCTATTATCGATGTCTATAGAGATACGGCCACCCGTGATAAGCTCATTTTCCCTTCCGCTATCACGAGGATCATGAGTCATTTTTCCATCCCTTTCCCTTCGTCCGATCCGTACCACGTCATGCCCGCCATAGACGCCGCTACCGTAAAACGTAGCGAGGCACAGTTGAGATCGCGACAGACTGACGGGGCCACTCCTTCCACCCGTCCGACCACCTCCAGATCCGCTCGAGCTTCTGCTTCTACTTCTTCGAGCAACATCTCTTTGGGAGACATCATGGCGCAGTTACAGTGCATGGATGCTTGCCTCGATACACTCTCCACAGAGTTGTATCAGGTGAATGTCCGTGTTGGTCGCATCGCCAGGCGACAGGCGACCATGGGCGGCTTTGCCTCAGAGGTTTCTCCTCCGCCACCTCATGTGTCGACTGAGACAAAGGCTGATGATGATAGCGATGATGATGGTGCTTCCGACGATGAAAATGATGGAGATGCTAGCTCTTCGGATGAGATGTCTACTTGACACTCTACCCTTTGTCACTCGTGGCAAAAAGGGGGAGTAGTTTTGTATGAGAGTAGTCATACTTAGGGGGAGTGTTAGCATAGGACATTTTTGTTAGGGGGAGTGTGGATTGAGGGATGTAGTGAGGTGATCAGATGTATTTTTTTCTTTTCTTATCTTTTAGAGATACATTGATCATGTACTGACATACTTTGTACTTACATTCTTTCTATATATGATGATGTATGTTTTTCTTTCACCTACCTTTACATGTGTTGTTTCTTTTCTGTCTTTATACGCATGCTTCTTTACTTGTATGCAATCTATTATTTCTGTTTCACACAAAGATACCTTGATGTGTTTTGTTTATAAGTGTTTCAAAAATACAGGTTGTCAAAGTCTTCTTGCCATAAACTCTCTTTTTGCAAAGTTGTTCAAGAGTTTGTGTTAGGATAGATTTTACTGTATGTAACAAGTGAATATGAGTTGAGTGATTTATGACTTCTCTCATATCTTCATTTGTATGTTGTGGTTTTGTCACGGATTGCCAAAGGGGGAGATTGTTAGGACATATGTAGTTCAAGTCTGTGAACTTATGTCGCTATTTTATATAATTGGCTTATCCTTAGACAAAACGCACTTTACTTGTAATTGGGTAGATCTAGGATGTGTTAAACACTTCAAGAAACTGTGGTTCAAGATTAAGTGTTGAAGCCGTCGAAGTCTGTCCAAGAAACAAGCAAGGAAGTGCAAGATTTTAAAGCTCGATAGATACCTCGACAGATACATCTATCGAGATTTAAAGAAGCTGTTTAGCCCGAGCCTCGACAGCTGTCTCGATACCTCGACAGCTGTCTCGATACCTCTCGATACCTTTATCTATCGAGAATTAAAGAAAACAAAATTCCAAGTCTGTTTCAAGTCCAATCCGTGAGCATGTCTTTGGGACTTCTTTTCTCCTAACCCTAGACATATAAAAGGATTATTTTAAGGGCCGTCAAAAGAGGAATCACAAGATACAAGTTGCATCTTCTCTGAGAACTCGTTGTTCATGCAAATTGTGATCTGTGAGACAAAGTTCGTGCCCTAGTTCATCTCTGATGATTTGAAGAACTTTGCAGCCAACATTCTTTCTTCCTCAAGTTAGTGAGTGAGTCACGTACTTGGATTCGTGCAAAGTAGTAAGACGCGTACTAGGATCTGCGCATCACATTGGTTAGTCACGTACTGGGAGCCGTGCATTAAACTGGAAAAATTGTCACTACAGAACAAGTCCAATTGGGTATTGGGGTAAGAGTTCAACTGTAGGCTGGTGAGGTACTGGGATTCCTTACTTGTAACTGCTTGTTGTGATAATAGTGGAGTTTCAGAAGTAGTGACCTTAAATCACCAGGTGGGGTTTTTGCCGTAAGGGTTTTCCCCATTCGTGAACAAATCACCGTGTTATTTATTTTCCGCTGCTTAACTTAGTTTGGTGATTTGTTTGTGCTGCCACGTGATTGCATGTTAATTTGATTAATTAATAACTGGGCTAATTTAATTAATCTAATTATCACAAGGGGTCAACGTATTTGTGGCCTGTCACAAGCATAAAAATGTTTTTTCCTTAGTAAGATAAAGAGATTGGGATCTTCCAAATATAAATGAACTGACCTCCCCTAAGGTTGCCATCCTTTTGTAAAATATTACTCCCCTAAGGTTACATAAGAATGATAAGATTGAACTGACCTCCCCTAAGGTTTGCTAAAAAAACACTGGTTTCTCTTATTTTTAAAATAAACTACACTCACCTTCTTTGCACCTTAACACCGTTAAATTCATTAACGAAAATTGATACATTTAATCTTTTGCCCTTACTTTCCCATTGAATTTTCTATTTCATACAAAAATTGTCAAATTTCCATTTTATCTTCCATTCAAACCTTCTTTTGATGTTTGGGAATTTTTATAGTTCTTTTATATATTATTTTTTTAGTTTATTTGTCTCTTTTGTTTTTACCTTTGTTGTTCTTTCTCTTCTTTTTTTGTTTTTTTGTTTTTTTTTTTATCGCTGCTATTCTATTGTAGGTTGTGATATTAGCTGTACTTCTCTCCCTCTCTCTCTGTTCTATTTTGTTGTTAATTTGAGATTTTTTGATTTGTAGGTGATTGCAAACCATTATGGAGTGAGCCAAGCTTCTTAGAGAGCGAGTTCATTGCAAGGCTGAAGGTTATAAAAACTTTCCACCCTTTTGTTTTTTTTTTTTTAATACGTGTTAGCTTTTGTTGGGTATGAATTATAAAAGGTTCCAATTCCACCTCTCCCACTTGATGTAACAATTGAATTACTTAATAAAAATGTAAGGGGACATAGATGACTCATACATTTCTATGAAGCTTTTGAATCACCCAAGTCCATACTGTGACAGGAATAGTTTTGTTTGAAGGGTTAGGCTAGTCCCTGGTCTCTAGGGCATGAAGGTTGTTTTTTTTTTTTTTTTTTTTTTTTTTTTTTTTTTCAACATTGTGGCCAATGAGTTCTATGGTTGAGTGTTGTTTAAGTTTCAGACTGTCTACGACGGGATGGATACAAAAAACTCATGGTTTTGAAGAATTAAAATTTTCACTTGGTTTAATGGAATTTTATGAAGATGCATTGAAGCCTGAAGCCAGGGATTTCTACAATGAAAATTTTGGTTTTCAATATGTGGCTCTCATAGGGTTGAGATCCTTGAGGTTTTGCGCTTTTATCATGAATTGTTTGTGATTACTGGTGACAATATATCAAATGGATATTGATATTGGGTGTGGTTTCAACAGTGTGGTCAATGAATTTTATGGTCGGAGGGCTGTTAAGTTTCAGTCATGATTTATTATGGGATGAATTTATGAAACTGCATTGAAATCTGAAAACAGGATCTCTGCATTGGAATTTTTGAATTTTCCTTATGTCGCTCTCAGTAGAATTGAGGCCCTGCTTTTATTATGAATTGTTTATGGAAGTAGGTCAGTCAACAAATTAGATGAATATGGAAGCTCCAAGTAAGACATTGCGCAAGTTCCTTTTTCTTCACAATTAAATCAATTAATATGCATGGTGTATCGTCCTATTATCTTTTTGCATAGCTGATGAATTCTGGGTGTTAGAAGTATTTGATGAAATGATTAAATTGACCATATTCTAATAGCTTAAACTATTGGGACAACACAGTGGGCCATTGTCTTCTCACTCTTTACTGAGTTTTCCTTTGCTTGCCAATTTAATTTTCCTGCAATTTGGAAAGCTAAGACCAAGAAAACAGTCTGTCAACAACTTCTGCATTCTGAGTCAAATATATTTGAAGGGAGGGAAATATAAATGTGTTTTGATAACATACAAGTTCTGTTCAAGTTGAGGATATTTTCTTTTTTTAATTTTATTATTTTTTAAATCTAGGAATCTTTGTTCTTCTTTGATGGGTTAAAGAATTTGATGATCTATATACTTTCTAGATTCCTTAGGTCATGGATGTTGCTTTCTGTGTATTCCTTCCGTATCCAGGTCAAGGTGCTTTTCCTTATCAAAT
This sequence comes from Castanopsis chinensis, assembly GCA_032878915.1. NCBI lineage: Eukaryota > Viridiplantae > Streptophyta > Magnoliopsida > Fagales > Fagaceae > Castanopsis > Castanopsis chinensis. Next base: position 8,683,423 of record JAVQMG010000113.1, read on the forward strand.
ATGTAATGTAGCTTTAGTTTTCAAATTATAATTATTGTTTAGAAATTTTCATGTGAATTCTACTTTAGTAAATTGCTATATGTTTCCTCCATGGATTTCTATGTGTGGAGTGTTAAATTCTCTTGAAATTATGTGGTGTTTGATTAGAATAGTTAGTGGTTCTGGTAGACTACAATTAATCGAATCTAAATATAAGCCAAATTGAACATGTGGCAATTGACAAAAAATTTCTTTAATTGGTTTTTCCTGCTCTCTTGCATATGGAAAGTTTCTGAAATAAAATTTGTTCATGGATTTTACAGTGAAAGGCAGTAAAGTTATACTTGCAACGTGATACATGATAAAGTTAGTTGTGGTCACGTATCCTGTACAAAAATAATTTTTTCTTCTATTTGTTATGAACTCTAATCTTAATTTAAACTTGAAGGACTATAGTACTAATTTAAAAGCCATAGCATTTCAGGTTTCTAGAGGTTTTATTTTATTTTATTTTATTTTTTTTTCTCTTTCAGGAGGGGCATTGGCTGGCATCTACTTAGAGCAAGTGAGGAATTAATTTCTGAAATGAATTCCACAAGAGAGGGAGAAATTTGAAATCGAGTCACTTGTCAACGTTGACAATATAAAAGCACAAAACCTTTATCCCAAACAACAACAAACTTGGAAAAGATTACATAGTGGTATATCATCTTTTATTGAAATTTTGATAATACCTTTTTTTTTCTTAGATGCGTATACTTTTATTTAGATTCAAGATATGACATAATAGTTATATGGTTATAAGGTGACTACAATTCTAGTCGTGACAACATGAATGGAAGTTTTAGTTTCCAAACCTGATCTTGTTTGTTGTAATAGTAGTTTTTTTGTTTTTTTTTTTTTTTCTTTAAAGAAGATTGTTGTAATAGTAGTTGAAAATGAAAACAAGTAGATTGTGAGAATTGAAATAAATAAATTATAATATTAAGGAGACAACCATAGCTTCCAAAACTGACAAACAGGCAACAGGATAAGAACAAAGGAGCCTACACTGAATTAAAATGAAAAACAAAAAAAAATTAGTCTAGCTCATTCACTATTCTCCACTTGTCCTAAACTGTAATACCCCAAGATGTACAAGCTCTACCATAGGGGAAAAAAAGACAAACTATTTTACAAGTTTTAATGTCTGAAGCTTCCACACCCGAGATATTAGACACTTACCAAAGAATGCTATTATAACATTGATGAATTGAAAAAGAAAATTAGCAGAGAGGAATAATCATGATTTTTAACCATATAAAAGATATAAAAAGAAATTTCTTCAACGAAATTGAAATGAATATTACAATATATGTAAAGTGTTAAGAGTCTTGTAACTCAATCTTAATTTGCTCTGTTAACTATTGAATTTAAAAAAATAAAAAAAGCAACAAATACCACTTCATTAGTTATGATAAAAATAATGACAGGTATTCTCCTATATGTGATATTACACAACTCATCTTCCACAGGGGCGGAGCCCCATGCATGAGTAGGGGGCCATGTGTCCCCAAAAATTTTGAAAATATTAAAAATGGAGGATTTACTATATGAAGGATACTAAATTTTATGTGTGTATAAATGTATGTGTTTGTGCATGTTTATGAAAGTTTGTATAAGTTAATAAATTAGTATCATAAGTTGGCCCTCCAAACAAAAATTTGTAGCTATTCCCCTATCTTTCATCTCATCATTCAAAAGGAAAAAAAAATAGAGGTGAAATTTGTGTTTACCAAAAAAATATATCTAAATATCTAAATTCCAAAATGCAAATATGCACATAACTTTTGAGTTCCAATTACTCAACTAGTAAAATGTCATGCGGTTAAAAAAGACATTCAAGAGTCAAGCTCCAAAAATCAATTAATATTTTAGTATAACAACAATGATTGAAATTAAAATTTTATTTGTTATATCTATCTAAAATAAAGAAGTAAAAGTAAAAATAAAAACAGAAAAACAAATCATTACCTGTGAAGTCACTTTCTAAACCTGGCACATCTTTAGAGAATGGAGAACACACTAGAGATAAGGTAGCTTTCTTTTCATTAGTAGCTAGCTATAGCTGCCCTATAGCCGCGATCCTTATAAATGCAGCTAAAACAATATACCTATAGCTGCATTTTTAAAAATGCAGCTATAGGTCCCTCTGTAATAAGCTGATTTTAGAAATAGAGGGGACCTATACTTATTACAAACAGAGGGGACCTATAGCTGCGTTTTTTAAAAAAATGCTATATTCTTTTAAGGTTAAAGATTGTTGGATATATATATATATATATATATATATATTTAACATTTTACATTTACTTAAAGAACTGGTTAATGATCATTGAGATTATGTTTGGATGACCTTATTCTGACTGTCTTATTTTTAAAAAAACACGACTATAGTTACAGTAAGTGAGGCTTTAAAAAATTTTACATATCACATTAAAATATTCCAACAATTATGCTTAAAATAGGAAACAACAACTCACATTAAGTTATGCTTGATTTAGTGTTACTATTTACAAAATTGAAAGCATAGGTTACTTTTGAAGTAGTGTTATATATATATTTATATATATATATATATATATATATGTCTGTGAATATCTAAGCATAGTTGGGTATGTCTATTCGTAACATATCACCTATTCTTACCAAAGCACCTGTGAATCTAATTTTAAGGTTTATTGGCTCCGCATTACCAATTGTTGTTGTGGGTCAGGTGTTGTGAATCTTGTATACCAATGGATAAAAGTTGGATGAAGAAAAGGAGGGGAGGTAGGGAATATATTGAAGGTGTACTTAGCTTTGTGGAATTTGCATCTTTACATGCACGTGATGGGAAGATCTTTTGTCCTTGTACCAAATGTGTGAACTTGAATTTAGTACCGCTCTGGCTGGCACGTTCACATCTGTGGACTAACGGGATGCTTGGAAGTTAAACACATTTGAAATTTCATGGGGAATCGGCAGCTGCGCCAACGGCCCCCGAATGTGGGAGTAGTCATGTGCAAGACTCCTATAAACAATACGGTGACTTCTGTGGGATGTTGCATGATTTGTGCCCCATGCATGAAATGGCAACCGAACTAATGGGACAAGGTGAAACTGCGCAACAACCGGCTGAAGATCCGAATGATGGTGCACAAAAGTTTTACAAAATGATAGATGATGTGGACAAACCTTTATATGCTGGTTGTACGAAATTTAGCATATTCTCAGTCATTGTTGTGTTGTTCTAGTTGAAGACTCTTTGTGGTTGGACGAACAAGTCATTTACTATGTTGCTTCAAGTCCTGATGGATATGCTTCCTTCATGACAGGCCACAAACACGTTGACCCCTTGTGATAACTTAGATTAATTAATTAGCCCAGTTATTAATTAATCAAATTAACATGCAATATCACGTGGTAGCACAAACAAATCACCGAAACTAAGATATGCAGCGGAAAATAAATAACACGGTGATTTGTTCACGAATGGGGAAAACCTTACGGCAAAAACCCCACCGGATGATTTAAGGTCACCACTCCCGAAACTCCACTATTATCACAACAAGCAGTTACAAGCAAGGAATCCCCAGTACCTTACCAACCTACAGTTGAACTCTTACCCCAATACCCAATTGGACTTGTTCTGTAGTGACAGTTTCTCCTTTTCAATGCACGGCTCCCAAGTACGTGACTAACCAGATGCGCGGATCCCAGTACGCAACTTCAAATACCAACTAGAGAGAGAGAGAATTGTTGGCTACAAAGTTCTTCAAATCATCAGAGATGAACTAGGGCACGAACTTTTTCTTTCAGATCACAAATTGCATGAACAAGAAGTTCTGAATGAATGTGCAACTTGCATTCCTTTTACGGCCCTTAAAATAATCCTTTTATATGTCTAGGGTTAGGAGAAAAGAAGTCCCAAAGACACATTCACGGATTGGACTTGAAACAGAACTGGAAATCTGTTTTCTTTAATTCTCGACAGATAGATGTGTCGAGAGGTGTCGAGAAGCTGTCGAGGCTCGGGGCAAAACAGCTTCTTAAGGCTCGATAGATGCATGTGTCGAGGTATGTGTCGAGCTTTAAAAACTGGCACTTCCTTGCTTGTTTCTTGGACAGACTTTAACGGCTTCAACACTTAATCTTGAACTCAAGTTTCTTGAAGTGTTTAACACATCCTAAATCTACTCAATTACAAGTAAAGTGCGTTTTGTCTAAGGATAAGCCAATTACATAAAATAGCGACATATGTTCACAGACTTGAACTACATATGTTCTAACAATCTCCCCCTTTGGCAATCCGTGACAAAACCATAACATACAAATGAAGATATGAAAGAAGTCATAAATCACTCAACTCATACTCACTTGTTACATACAGTAAAATCTATCCTAACACAAACTCTTGAAAAACTTTGCAAGAAGAGAGTTTATGGCAAGAAGACTTTGACAACCTGTATTTCTGAAACACTTATAAACAAAACACATCAAGGCATCTTTGTGTGAAACAGAAATAATAGATTGCGTACAAGTAAAGAACCATGTGTATAAAGATAGAAAAGAAACAACACATGTAAAGGTAGGTGAAAGAAAAACATACATCATCATATATAAGAAGAGAATAAATACAATGTATGTCAATACATGATCAATGTATCTCTAAAAAGACAAGAAAAGAAAAAGAAATACATATGATCACCTCACGACATCCCTCAATCCACACTCCCCCTAACAAAAATGTCCTATGCTAACACTCCCCCTAAGCATGACTACTCTCATACAAAACTACTCCCCCTTTTTGTCACGAGTGACAAAGGGTAGAGTGTCAAGTAGACATCTCATCCGAAGAGCTCGCATCTCCATCATCATCATTGTCAGAAGCATCATCGTCATCTCCATCATCATCAGCCTCAGTCTCAGTCGACACATGAGGTGGCGGAGGAGAAGCCTCTGGTGCAAAGCCGCCCATGGTCGCCTATCGCCTGGCGATGCGACCAACACAGACGTTCACCTGATACAGCTCCGTGGAGAGTGTATCTAGGCGAGCATCCATGCGCTGTAGCTGCGCCATGATGTCTTCTAAGGTGACATTGCTCGAAGAAGAAGCAGATGTTCGAGCGCATCTGGAGGTGGTCGGACGGGTGGAAGGAGTGGCACCATCAGACTGTCGCGATCGAAACTGTGCCTTGCTACGTTTTACGGTAGCAGCGTCTATGGCAGACATGACATGGTAAGGATCGGACGAAGGGAATGGGATGGAAAAACGGCTAAGAATCCTTGTGATAGCGGAAGGGAAAATGAGCTTATCACGGGTGGCCGTATCTCTATAGACATCTATGATGGAATAGATAAAGTGTGAAGGAAAGTCTATAGAGAGATCCTCTAAGAGGGACAACAAAAACCGAGCACGAGGCTCTGTAATAGAGTTGTAGTGAGAAAGTGGGTGCAAAACAAAAGTCATCACCATGTTAAGGAAACGAGGACCTTTAGCAAAAAGTCGACATGGTGTGTACATATGATCTCCCCAAGTGGAAGGACGCTCACAGAACGCCGAGATCATCTAGTCTTTGGACACAGTCCAGAGACGCTCACAGCTAGGGTAATCAGGATGATCCACCACCCTAGGGACATGAAGAACCTCAGAGACTAACTCTGGGGTGACAGCAAAGCGCATACCTCGGACGCAAGAATAGAAAAGAGGTACTGAAGAATCTATCCCGTGGATGTTGGAGTAAAACTCCTGTATCAACACGAGTGGACATGTGACCGGGACGTCACACAGTGACTCCCAAGCCTGATTGTGTATGACATCGGGAAGGTCGGTGTCGGCAAAGTCTGCCAGGATAACGTGACGTTCCGAATGAACACCTCGTTTAGAGAAGTTCTCCGAGAAGTCCTTATGGGCTTTCTCATCACGGAACCGGACAGAAAGAGGAGTAGAATCTGAGGAAGACTGTCCCTTAGAACGCAGAGGGTTCTAGGATGGAATGGACTTACGTTTAGGTGCCATAGACACTACTAACGCAACCATAGAGAGGGGGAAAGAAGAAGAGACAAGTAGAAAAGTTCCAAACAGTTCAATATAGGAAGAATATATTGAAAAGAAAGAACATATGCATGGAAAATGTATGAATATGTGACATGCAACATAAAAACATAATGGGCTCAGCCCAATCCAAACCTAATAGCACACAATAGATAAGCACACATCTAAATGCATGAAAATACAATTAGAATGCGAATGTGATGCAATGCATGTGGTTTTGAAGATCAAATCTATAAAACCAACCCAAGAATTTCATGAAAACCCCACAAATTTTGAAAAATCCCAAAAATTTTCAAGAACACAAAACCTAGGGTTTTAAAAAGCATGAAATGCATGAAAATGAGAGATAAGACGCTTACCAAGTGATGAGAATCGAGACAAACACTTGAGAAAGCCTTGGGAAGAGGTTTTGAGGGTGAGAGAAATGTTTTGGAAGAGAGAAAAGGAGTTTTCCAGCGAGAGAGGTCGAGCGAAGTGAGACAGAAATCGCGAAGAACCCATATATAGACCTTCAGTAATTCTCGACAGCTGCAGGTGTCGAGAGGTGTCGAGCCTGCTATCGAGAAAGCTATCGAGAAAAAGCACTACGACAGATGAAGCTATCGAGGTCATGTGTCGAGAAGGAAGAATCAACCAAGAAGGAACCTCGATCGATCCAGAAGCTATTGAGAAGCTATCGAGCAGACAGAAAGTTTCTCGATCGATTCAGCAGGTGTTGAGGTATCTATCGAGACTGCAATAAGAAAAAGTCTAAGAAGCTCAACAGATAGCTATGTATCGAGAGGTATCGAGGAGGTGTCGAGATGCCTTTGAAAACAGTTTTTCAGAAGAAGAAAAGCACAGATATGAATGCAATCATGCATGCAACTCAACCAAAGATCCAATCAACACATTAAGCTCTCAAAATCATCTCTCAACAAGAAAAATAAGCACATGTATCTCAAAACACGCACACACACACACAACAAGTCTAACCAATTTTATATTTCAAAAACAAGACAAGATAGTTTAGTGAGCATACATTAACGCATGTAAATCTTGTGATGGCCAAATCACATTGTACCTGCACTGCATCAAGAATAGCAAAGAGTATTGCGTGTTGTGTGTGAAAACATCGCAAGATTGCATAAGTGTCTCAATGTTATGACGATTTGAGATATGAGAAAATCACTCTAACTCACACACAATCATAATTGTTTGATGGAGACTATCACCTTCGAGGTACATCCTATAACTCCCACATCTCCTAGAAAACACGCTTGCAACCATATTTTAAAGCATTTTTGATCTTTTTGCTTTTTATATCTTTGCATATTTTCTTTTAACAAGCATATCATGCATGGTCATACAAGAGAAAGAAAAGAAATACCCAATTATGTTAAGCTTTTGACATTGCACTTTTGCTATGCCGAAGCATACAGATGTCATATTATGATTGGCAAGTAACAGTAGTGAGATGGTTATTTATGCCTTTCTCTTAGGATTTTCTAGTTCAACCCGTCAAAAAGAGTGATACGAGTGTTAAAAAGAAGAGATCACTTAACCTTACTCATCACAAACAAAGAGCTACAAAGCTCACTTGCTTAGTTGTGCAGAAGAATGCTCATCTAAGTTACAGGTGATACAAAGTTTAGAAAACTCTGTTTCAATGGCCATTTTAAAAGTTCATATGAACTAATGCACACAAACACACACTGTTTTTGTATTTTTCAATTTTTCAATTTTTTTTTTATTTTTATCAGAAAAGCAAAAATAAACTACAAAATTGAAAACACACAACCAAAAACATATAAAGCAAAACAATGCATAAAACTAAACTGACTCAAAACAGTAAAGAAACACACAAGTAATGCAACACACAAAAGCAGGAGAGAGAAGAAGAAGTGACTAAAATCACTTAGATCCCTTTGCCTTCCACACCTTGGAAGAACCTTTCCTTTTGGTCGACTCTTGAACCGGTGAGGAGGGAGAAGAATATGAACCATTCAAGTTCGAAAGGAACATGATGGCTTTAAGAATGTCTCTAAGAGGAGCGAGAGAAGACTGAAGCTGATTCTGGCTTCCAGAAGCTATCATGCCATTGCTCTGTTGAGTGGCTCGCCACTTATAGCAATTTGGTCGAGTGTGATCGGCAACACCACAATGATAACAGAGATGTGGCTTCTTCTGTTTGGGCATTTGAGAGTTAGTCTTCTTATTCCTAGGGTTTCTAGATTCCTTTTTCTCAATTTTAGGGGGTGCTCCTAGGATGGACTTGCCCTTGTCTACGTTCTCACTAGCTAATTCAGTTTTAACATTCTTATTTTCATTTTCAATGTTATTAGTAGGTGGAACAAATACAGTAGTGCTAGCAGTAGGAGTATTAGAAAGAGAGAATTCATACCCCAATCCAATACGGTCTGAAGAAGATCTCTGAGCACTTAGCATCTCGTCCAGCTTTGCACTTGACGTCCTCTCCAATTGTGCTCTGACTTGAAACAGCTCCGCTTCAAGCTTCTTGATCCTTTCAACCAAGAAATTGTTTTCGAACCTCAGTGCTCCAATGGTTTGATTCGCTTCATCAACCTTTGTGGACAGCTCCTCACGGTTGAGTTCCACATCACTGAGCTTCATGGTGGCCAGCCTATAGAGTTTCTCATGCTTCTCAGAAAGCTTGTACAGTTTCTCATAGGCGGTGTGGATATCATCTTGATCATCCATGATCTCACACTTGGACTCCACCAATTCCTTCTCTTCATCCACTTCTTCAGTAACCCCATCAGCAGGATTCACAGTGACAGTGAAGGCATTCAAGATTCCGTCGTCTTCATCTTCGAAATCGTCCTCGGGCTCCGTGTCGCTTAAGGTAACAGCAAGTGCCTTGCTCTTTCCTATGCTCTTAAGGTACGTAGGACACTCTTGTTTCATGTGTCCGAAGCCTTGACACCCAAAGCATTTTGGTCCAGCGGGAACAGTGTACTGACTGCCATCCTTGACATCCTTCTTCACTTTATCAGAATTCTTGAGTTGTGAAGAACTGGATTGTCTACGGTCTTTGTTGAAGCCCTTTCCATTTGCATTCTTCATGAATTTCTTGAATTGCCTTGTAATGTAGGACTTCATCTTAGAATCTTTATCATCTAAAGAATCATCCGTATCACTGCTCTTGGCTTTTAATGCCAAACTCTTGCCCTTGCTTGACTTGCCTAACCTAGTCAGCCCTAACTCATAGGTTTGCAAGTTTCCAACCAACTCAGTCAAAGGAATTCTATCAATATCCTTTGATTCTTCGATCGCCGTGATCTTAGCATGGAATCTCTCGGGCAGCGATCTAAGCACCTTCCTTACTATCTTGGGTTCAGGGATGGTTTCCCCAAGATTAAAGGCTGAGTTTACTATGTCCTTAAGCTTGGCATAGAACTCATCAAACGACTCATCCTCCTCCATCTTAATTTCTTCAAAGCGTGTGGTGAGCCTTTATAGCTTTGAATCTTTAACAGCCTTGGTGCCTTCATAGGTTGTCTGGAGGATGGTCCATGCTTCCTTAGCAGTTTTGGTTGAGGAAATTTTCTTGAACTCCTCAATGGTGACTGCACTGAATAGGGCATTCAATGCTCTGCTGTTGAAGTTTGCCGCCTTGATCTTAGCATCATCCTAGTCGGCCGGCGCTTCTGTAGGCTTGGTCCAGCCTATCTCCACAGCTTGCCACACCTTCTCATCTAAAGACTGCAAGAAAGCTCTCATGCGTACTTTCCAGTATGCATAGTTAGTGCCATCAAATAAAGGAGGTATAATAAGAGATTGTCCTCTATCCATGACAGCAGGGATCAAATGGATCACACACAATGGATTAAACCCTAATCAGAGTATGCTTACTCTGATACCACTTTACAGGCCACAAACACGTTGACCCCTTGTGATAACTTAGATTAATTAATTAGCCCAGTTATTAATTAATCAAATTAACATGCAATATCACGTGGTAGCACAAACAAATCACCGAAACTAAGATATGCAGCGGAAAATAAATAACACGGTGATTTGTTCACGAATGGGGAAAACCTTACGGCAAAAACCCCACCAGGTGATTTAAGGTCACCACTCCCGAAACTCCACTATTATCACAACAAGCAGTTACAAGCAAGGAATCCCAAGTACCTTACCAACCTACAGTTGAACTCTTACCCCAATACCCAATTGGACTTGTTCTGTAGTGACAGTTTCTCCTTTTCAAGGCACAGCTCCCAAGTACGTGACTAACCAGATGCGCGGATCCCAGTACGCAACTTCAAACACCAACTAGAGAGAGAGAGAATTGTTGGCTACAAAGTTCTTCAAATCATCAGAGATGAACTAGGGCACGAACTTTTTCTTTCAGATCACAAATTGCATGAACAAGAAGTTCTGAATGAATGTGCAACTTGCATCCCTTTTACGGCCCTTAAAATAATCATTTTATATGTCTAGGGTTAGGAGAAAAGAAGTCCCAAAGACATATTCACGGATTGGACTTGAAATAGAACTGGAAATCTGTTTTCTTTAATTCTCGACAGATAGAGGTGTCGAGAGATGTCAAGAAGCTGTCGAGGCTTGGGACAAAACAGCTTCTTAAGGCTCGATAGATGCATGTGTTGAGGTATGTGTCGAGTTTTAAAAACTGGCACTTCCTTGCTTGTTTCTTGGACAGACTTTGACGGCTTTAACACTTAATCTTGAACCCAAGTTTCTTGAAGTGTTTAACACATCCTAAATCTACCCAATTACAAGTAAAGTGCGTTTTGTCTAAGGATAAGCCAATTACATAAAATAGCAACATATGTTCACAGACTTGAACTACATATGTCCTAACACTTCAGACGCTAAATTGCCAAAGAACCATTATGAGGCTAAGAAGATAGTCCGAGATTTGGGTTTGGGTTATGAGAAGATTCATGCTTGTCCCAATGATTGTATGCTATTTTGGAAGGAGAATGTTAACCTTGAGGTGTGTCCTTGTTGCAAAGTTTCAAGGTGGAAAACGAATGACAAATCTGTTACAGGTAATAATGCCTCATCTAATAAGGGAAAGAAAAAAGCTGTAAAGATCCTACGGTGGTTCCCCTTAAAGCCAAGATTGCAACGACTGTTTTTGTCACCTAACCTGGCTAGTTCTATGAAATGGCATGTTAATGGTCGTACAAATGACAAGGTAATGCGGCATCGTGCTGACTCGGATGCATGGAAAATGTTTGACACCACGCATTTACAGTTCTCATCTGAGCCTCGTAATGTTAGACTTGGATTAGCTGCGGATGGGTTCAATCCCTTCTAAATTCTGAGTACTACTCATAGCACTTGGCCTGTCATGCTAGTCCCTTACAATCTCCCACCTTGGCTGTGCATGAAACGGTCATCCTTGATTCTATCACTAGTTATTCTTGATCCTACATCGCCAGGGATTGCGATTGATATGTACTTGCAACCCTTAGTAGAAGAACTGAGGGAATTCTGGGATGTTGGAGTAGAAGCCTATGATGCATCTTCAAAAAATGTATTCCAATTGCGTGCAGCGTTGATGTGGACTGTACATGATTTTCCTCTATACGCAGATGTGTCAGGTTAGAGTATGAAGGGTAAGCATGCGTGTCCTTGTTGTGCCTCAGAGACCGACTCTCGATATTTAAAACGTGGCCACAAATTCTGTTACATGGGACACAGGCGATGGTTAAATAGAGGCCACAAATTTCGGGCCAAAGTTACGTTATTTGATGGATCTACTAATATGTTAGTGCCTCCTGTGGCACCAGTTGCATCAGACATACTTATGGACACTAAACCTTTAGTTGGACGTTGTTTGGGGAAGAAATGTCAACTTCTTTACAACAAAAGAAAGAGAGGTGAGGTTGGAAAACAATGTACTTGGAAGAAGAGAAGTATATTTTTCAGCTTGCCTTATTGGGAGGATCACAAGTTGCGACACAATTTTGATGTAATGCATATAGAGAAGAATGTGATGGACAATATTCTTGGCACGGTACTGAACTTGAAGGACTGGACAAAGGATAATTACAAGGCACGCCTTGACTTGGCGGACATGAGAATAAGGAATGCACTCCATCTACAGCAAAAAGGTGATGATAAGTATACGATACCACCCGCATGTTTTCATATGACTCCACCGAAGAAAGATGGTTTCTTGCAAGTTTTGCGGGACATAAAAGTGCTTGATGGATATACTTCCAACATCTCACGCCGTGTCAATCTAAAAGAATGCAAGATTTCTCGTTTAAAGAGTCACGATAATCACATCTTGATGCAACAACTCCTTCCAATAGCTTTACGAGGATCTTTGCCATCACACGTTACTAGGCCTTTAATAAAGTTAGCTCGTTTCTTTAGAAAAATTTGTTCCAAAACCCTTACGGTTTCAGATATTGCGAATGATGAGGGCGAGATTGCAATCACATTGTGTGAATTGGAGAAAATATTTCCTCCATCTTTCTTCACTGTCATGGTACATTTGGTCATGCACTTGGCTACTGAAGGCAAGATTGGTGGTCCAGTTCAATACCGTTGGATGTACCCTATTGAGAGGTAAGTTATATGTAATACATGTACATTATGAGCTTCATGTTCGCTTTTTAATAGCTAGTGTCAATTAGTAATCTTATCATGCACACTATAGGTACCTCTCATGCCTTAAGTCTTACGTAAGAAATAGGGCTGCTCTAGAAGGGTGTACTACTGAAAGATACATAGTGGAGGAATGCTTAACATTTTGTTCACAGTATATGGAAAGAGTTGAAACTATATTCAATTGACCCATGAGGACGATATAGGAGTCAACAGGGGTGGTTTCAAGCATGACACTAGACAATAGGGAGTTCACCCAAGCTCATTGCTACATGTTATTCAACTCCAAGAACATTCACCAGTTTCGTGAGTAAGTACTATGGACACCAATATCATTGCACGACAATCCAATGTACGCTAGATGTATTAACACTAACACAATTGGCATCGCAATGCAGGATGCACAAAAGTATGGTGGACGAGGAACTTCAAAGGGGCCACCATCGTATATTAGAGGCTATTATTCATAAGCACCACATGGAGAAGTTTTGTGGTTGGTTTAGGTCTCACGTATGTTTGACATCTTCAACTTGTCAAGCTTTTAACTTTCCCATAAGTTGAATTACTGTACGAATTATAATAAGTTTTTGTTTGGTTCTAATAGGTGATGTCAATGACTGATGCTGATAGGGAAAGAACTTCACTTACTGATACAATTATCACACTTTCCAAAGGGCCATATATCTCAGTAAATCGGCTGAAGCGTTATGTCATAAATGGGTTAAAATTTAGGGGTTCGAATGTCGAGGCAAATAGGAAAACACAGAATAGTGGAGTTAGTGTCGCCACTAAAGGTGGCATTACGTATTATGGTGTGTTAATAGATATTATTGATCTGAATTATTCTGAAAATATTAGACACGTGTTATTCAAGTGTACATGGGTTGATCAAAATAGGAAGGGATATAAGACTGATGAGTTTGGGTTTCCTATGGTGAATTTTACACACTCCATACATGATGGGGAGGAAATGGTGATGAACCATATGTCTTGGCATCTCAAGTTTTTTATGTTGAAGACAAAAGGCATAAAGATTGATACGTTGTTGTTAAAACTAAAGCTAGAGATGTCTTTGATGCCGGTATTCGCCCCCATCGTGACGAGGATGACACGTATGGATTTTATGAGAACACTCCGTACAGTAAAACCAGTAATAATGCTGGTAGGGATAACCTTCGTTGGGGTCGAGATGATGTGGAGGGAATGACAATTGATGCCTCTATCATTGGCGAAAGAGATCATCATGAAATGGACAACGTAGATGATTGTGAGTTCATTGATGATGAGTTCAACGATGAAGATGACAATGAAGTCGAATACAGCGATGATGAGTAGTGTAATAGGGTACTGTTGTTGTATGTATAATTATGTTATAGTTATTATACAATATGTAAGTAGAATATGTAAAGGTCTATTACATGCAAAGTTGGAGAATCTTGCATATATATATATACGTGAAAACTGTGTTCCTCATCATGTTGTTAAGAAATAACAGTTTTAACATAAGTAATTATCACATGGAACTGTTAAATATATATATATATATATATATATATATATATATATATATATGTTGTTGCATATATATGTTAAAACTGTTATTTCTTCATGTTGTTCATATAATATTAATTTTGTGTTTTTAAAATTGTTATTTCTTCATGTGATTGGCTGTTGGCTATAATTATCTTTATGTTTGTGTTGTAAAGGTGTTGCACACAGGCATGGGGAAGAGAAAACGGCAACCAACGCTTGTTTACGTTGGCAAAGGATCATCACATGAACGACAAAGGGTGGAGGCACAAGTTGAGAAAGCCCATATACCTCAGGAGGCAAGACCGGTTGCCTCTAACAATGAGACACAGGCCCCTGGTACTTAACATGTCGTCAAATAAAAATCCGATTGATTTTTCCTTTCTTTTACTTTCTATGTTTTCTTGGCAGACTATGCTTTTAATAGTTCAGTGTAGTGTGAAAATATTTTACAATGGTTGTTGTTGCATAAATGATAGTCTAATATTTATGGGGAAGAAAGTAATAAAATACTCACAAGCGAGTTCATCATACTCATCCTTGCCCACAACATAGATGTTGACATCCCCAAGTATTGTGTAGACAATATAAACTGATCTGGTGCATAAAACAAAATTCCCAGCAAGTGAATTCAGTAAAACAATTTTCTAATAAACTCAGTCATAGAAATAGTTTCTACATGTGCTGTGAAGGCTAAATTCTCCTTAAAGAAATAGAGAATGTGGTACTATTATTCATTTCATGTGGATACTTGCCTACTGCTACACTGTAATATATATATTCAGCAGTATACGATTTGTCATTTGAGCATGATTTAGGCTTCTTTCACATAAAACTACCCAAGAATTTTACATGACCAATTAGACTTTGTCACATGAAGGTAATGGAGTGATCTTGGGTTGTTTTAGTAAACATCATCATTATTCTGGCAAACTAAATAGTCGTTTGATGGTGAAACAACAAACTATGCTTTATGCTTAAAGGGCAAAACTCGAGATAGTAAGGAAATCAGTGTAGTGTCAATATTGTAATTCAGTAAGGATTGCTTTTCAAATACTACATCACATAATCGTAAACATCAAGTAAAAACAACAAAGTTAGTGCAATTTGGATATATATCTACTTCAAATACTGCATAGTTAGAATTGACCACATAATCTTTATTTTTCTTATTTATTTTGTATTCCTAATTTCTTTTAGAATAATATATATATAGATTATTGGCTTTATATCTTATCTTAGTTTAATTTAAATCTTAATATTAATTTTGTTATTAACTTGATATTCCATTATCATTAACTTGATGGGTTGGCTAAAAGATTATATAATGAGTAATAATTAAATGCAAAATCGCCTTCTAAAATCTCTCGACAGTAAATGTACTGATGTTTTGTTTAAGTGAAATTATAAACCCTTAATATCACATTAAGTTAGTAGATGAATTATTCTTTCGTGGTGTGATATGTTTCATTACTTGTGAGATTTGATAATTCAACCCTAATATTGGTGGTTTTGTATATACAGATGATTATGAACAAAGCCCAGCAATGGAACATACGCTTAAAAGACGTGGTCCTACAAAGTTCGCTGACATATGGGCATTGGATGGATCCTTGAAAATCCTGTTGCCATTAAATGATGAAGGCCAACCAATTGGCCCGAACGGTAAAACGTTCATTCGGTGGTTAGGAACCTTTTATAAGAATGGCTTATTATGCCCACTTGTCCCTGCTGGGTGGCCAAGAGTCGCAGAAAAATTTAAACATGACTGTTGGATTGAGGTTGAGGTAATATGAAAATAAAGTATAAGCAACAGTCATTTACAGCCTTTTGTGTTTTGCTAACTCCGCTTTTGCATTTCAAAAATGGTATATAATTGACCCCACTATTGTCGCACCACCCGATCAAATGGGATGGGCAATGCATCAACTTGGGGTCCTGAGGAGAAATCGAAGGATGAAGTTGAAGAAGAAAAACATTAAAGATGGTATGACGAAGGAACAAGTATTGGCCAAGACACCACCAGTGGTAATGGAGAACTAGTGGACGGAGATGGTTAACTACTGGTTTAATGACAAAACTGTGGTATTGCTACTTTATTCGTCTACCTTATTTTAGTGGTTATTTAGTGACCAATATCATGTTGGCCATCTTTCACTCTAATAGCCCTTCCTTTTAACCTAAATGTTCTGGTCATTTATAATATAATTAGTCAAGCTCAAAACACTTTCCATTAGATGTGATACAGTTGTTTTGCCCCCATCAACAACATAAACTGAAGATTAGTATTATTAAGAGATTGGTTGGGGACTACAACTACCATAAGTGTATTGTAGTATATTAAAAAAAAAAAAACAAAATGAACCTGATTCAAAAAACTGTGTCATACAAAACAAGTCCCCTTTGTTTTATCCTACCTCACTTATGAACTCCACTGGATAATCTATGTAGCTTAGGCTGCAAAGGCTTACATACTCCTTAGTCCATTTTAAAGTAAGTTTTATGTCCTATTCTGAATTTGGTATGATGAATCTTCTTCCTATTGTAATAAAAACATTCTTTTTAACTAGCTTCTGTTGGTACTTACAAGATCAAAACTCAGAAGATCAGAACTCAGTTCTTAACATATTACTTAAATGCACACAATACATAATCACACCAATAAACCATCCAGATAAATAGGCATAATCAATTTAGGTAAACTAATAGCATACAAACAATGAACAAGTAAATGGTGACACACATGCTGGAATTTCCAAGTTGTATCAACTCCTATTTTAACACTAAGGAGAAGGGTAAGTAGAAACATAAATATATTTTGAATGCACAATGACAAGCATAGCAGAGAGAAAAACTTACAATAAGTAGTAAAATTTCTTAGTCAATAGATGTTTAGTTTTCATATACTTTGACGGTAATGTGGTTACAGACATTAAATGACAAGAACAAGGTTAGTAGAGGTAAACGGACGGAGATACCAAGGTCTGGGGCTCAGAGTTTGACACAAATTTCTAATGACATGGTAAGAAATGCATTACAAGTTCTACTATATTCGTGTATAACATAAGCTGATTTTATGCTTTTGAATCATACTAAATGTTGAAAATACTCTTTTACTTTCTTGTTGGTTGTAGATATAAACTTAGAATTCATGAACCCTTTAGTCAATGCAAATGATAAACAACATGACAAATCTGAGTGCAATTGTGTTTATTGTATGAAATGTTGTTCATCATGTAGGCGAAAGCTAACGGGGCTCCGGTCGAGCGCACAGATCTGTATCTAAAAGTATACCATAGGAGAGATGGGACTGCTGTTACTCCACAAGTGCAAGAGAACATGGCAAGCACAATTGAAATTGAATTTAAATGTATTTTGTGTTTGTATTTTTTATGGCGTGTAATATGTTATTTGGTATTTGTGCAAAAATGTACAAAATAGGCTGGAAGAAGACATTTTGAAACAAGATGGCATGTGACTATAAGGAGAGCTTGGTAGTGGAGTCCTCTAGTCCAAAGACAATGCATATGCTCGGGTGTTTGGCCAAAGCGCCCTGGACGTGTACGTGGGGTTGGATTTGGAATCACCCCATCTGGAAGAAGTGTCACAAAAGCTTCACAGTTTACCTCGACTCCAGCATTGTCAAGCGGAATAACCCAAAGGATTTCAGAGTTAGAGAACAACTCCTCGCAGCTTAAGGAGCAATTAGCCCAAGTACAAGAACAACTCTCCCAGTCAGAAGCAAGGCACCAAGAACAACTCTTCCAATCAGAAGCATGGCACGAAGAACAACTCTCCCGAGTAGAAGCAAGGCACCAACAACAAATGGCCGAAGTGATGACATGCGTGAATGCAATGTTCGCCCATATTAGCGGAGGTGTAAGTGATTTGGATATGTCTCAGGTACCACACAAATATTCTTTAGCAAAACACTACTTTTTGCAATGCATTGTTATGTGATAATAATACAATGCCTTTAATATATTCAGGGTGGCACTGCTTGATGGGAACTCTCCATGGGAATGAAACTGCAAATCTTTTGGTAAAACAAATACAACTATTCGTTATAACATATACAATTATATTGGAGAAAAAATCAGATATATTCTTGCCTTTCTTGGTTTTATTCTGCGTTTGAAGTAGGGAAGTAGATGTACTATAAGACATAAAATCAAATTAGAAAATTTCAACCATGAATGTAGACAGGAAAGTATTCTGAGTCAAGCAAAACCTTTGAAGTGAACATTTTTATACATGCCTTTTTACACTTGCCAAGTGTAGCTGATAGAGACCCTCTTGGTGAGGTTATCATAGTGGTAATAATCTGATGTAAAACATCCTCGTTGGGGCCTTAACACACCATATAATCTTCATACGGAATGAAGAGGCATTAGTACCTCTAAGGGCCTTATAATAAGAATGAACATCAGACTTTGCCACTACCAATACAATTTACATTATTTACATTATATGGTATACTCAACATGTTTTGCAATTCACATTTTATTTTTGAAACATGAAAGAATTGAAATTTGATGAGTAGTGAGCTCGTATATGAAGGGACCTTACTGGAAGGTAGCTTTTGATATGAGAAAAGCACAACTTGTTGTTATATTTATAAAACGGCAGTGAATATGGATTATGTAAATGTGTGTGTATTTTTCCATTTAAAGAAAGTGGAATCTATAACTCACTCTCAGTCTTGTTTTAAGATGCCATGCTTTGAAATGGATACAAGCAAAAAGACTATGTTAAGAGATGTTGAACTTATTAATAGACTGGCTGAGCAAAATACTTGGTTATTTATTTAGAGTCTATTTGTTTTTAGCTTAAAACGTTAGCTTAATTCCGGTGTTTTCATTATCACAGGTAATTGGCTGTAGCTACGGGCATTGAACTGACTGATCAAGTACCATGATGCTTGCTGACAATTTTTTGTGATGTAAAAAATCATTAAGGGATATGTATTTTGTGATGTAAAAATCTGTTGTTGGGAACTTGTTTTGTGTATGTAATTATATGTTTATGTCATTATTCTTTTTGCAATGAACTTGTTTATGTTTCCAAGTTCATAAACATGGTAATGTAAAAACTTGTTTATGTTTATGTAAAAATGGTTGTTGGGAATTGTTGAGTGTTGGCTTCTGAGTGTTGGCAGGAATTACAGGTTTTGTTCTGGGCAGGGATGTGTTTAAGAAGGAAAAATTGGGAAAAAAAAAATTTAGACCTATAAACACGGCTACGGGAAATGTCAGGGTCAATAGCTGCGTTTATAAAAACCCAGCTATAGGGTGTCTATAGATGCGTTTTTAAAAACGCAACCATAAAGGGGTCTATAGCTGTATAAATGCATCTATAGATATCCTATGCTGCGTTTTTGAAAACGCAGCTATAGATGGCCCTATAGCTGGGTTTTTCCACTCCCCATAGATGCGGTACATATAGCTGCGTTTTGTGAAAAACGTGGCTATATACCCGGTTTGGGCTACACGTAAAACGCAGTTATAAGTTGGACCTATAGCCGCGTTTTTAGAAACGTAGCTATAGGTCTTAGCCTATAGCTCAAACTAGGGCTATAGCCGAGTTTTTTAAAAAACGCAGCTATAGGTGTGACATCTATGGGTAATGGGAAAACGCAGCTATAGGGTCAAAAAACGCAGCTATAGGATAGTATATAGCTACGTTTCTAAAAACGCAGTCATAAGTCTCGCAGGGGTCTATTGTCGCGCAGGATAGGCCACGTTTTAAAACACAGCTATAGCCTATAGCTGCATTTTTCAAACGCGGCTATAGCCTATAGCTGCGTTTTTCAAACGCGGCTATAGCCCGCGTTTTTTGTAGTGCTTCCTTGATTTTCTTACAATTTCCTCCATTGTGTCCTGCAACAATTTGCATTCTTATGTATCATTTAGATACATACAGTAAATTATGTGTAGACTAATGTTTGAATCATATAGTAAGCAAGGTGAAGTAAGTATGTTTCAATTACCTGATGTTCTTCAACTTTACGTGAGTCATTTTGCTTATGTGAAATTTCCATCTCCAAAATCTTCGAAACCGTGTAATTTTCTTTTCCATACTTCAAGTTATATTCATCAAGATGCAGTTGGAACAAATATTCATTGCCAATTATTTTTTGAATCTCTTTTGGTAAAATATTCTCATCTAATTTCAAAGTCTGTATGAAAAAAGTATCATACAATTAGCAATATATATATATATATATATATATATATATATATACATGCATCATGTCTTGTGCAATTAGTTTTTTTTTTTTTTAATTTTTTAAAAAACAAAAGAATGTGCATGTGTGTGTGTGTGTACAACGTTGGTAAGAAAGTATTAAATCTTCAATTTTCAGATAATAAAGATATAGGGCTGGCATTTATATATGAAATTACCTCTTCTTGCTTCACTACATGTTCTTTTGCAGTTTTAGATATAATTTTCTCAGCTCCTTTTTCAAACGATACAAATGTGGTTGAACCGGACTCATCTTGTACTTGGACTTGTATTCTATAGCTATTTTAGATATAATGTTGTTAGTAGAATATTATATATATTTTGTGTGTGTTTGAGAATTTACAAATCTTTTTTTTTTTTAATTACCTTGGGACTGCAAACTTTGCCTCATTTTTACAACGTTCACACCATAGAACTCCTTTGACTTGTTTCACTTTCGTCTTGTATATAAGACATGCAACATAATACCATCCATATTTGTTGTTGATATTAATGATTTTGTCTTTGCATATTACTAGCAAGTCCTATAATACAAAGTTTAGTTTGTTTATAAAATTATATATTATTATAAAACACATAAACAGTTATTAATTATGATAAATTCATAATGTAAGAATATAGTTGATACCTTTGTCTCCGGGTTCCATTCCAAGTCCTTTATCTCAGCAATAGTTTTTTTATTTTGTAAGGCAAGTTCTCCAACTTGTACTTTAGGTAGTCCCTTTGGCTGTATTTCTTTTACATTTATGTCCATTGTGGTGTATCTAACCAAAAATTAGATATAACTCACTAAAACAATAACAAAATAGTTTCTACATATTTAATTATTGATATCTAGTATTGCTTTCAAATCTTTTTTGCCTTATCTTTTTCTATATGTATATTTTTCTAAACAAAATGAAATAAACATGTCTTTTTTAAAGATACCTGCTTTTTTTTTTTTTTTTTTTAAACTTCTATAGCGTCTATTTTATACAATTTTATGCTATCTATCATTTAAGAAGTATTGCTAAGTAGGTACACCCATGGAAAAAAAAAAAGTGTAATAGTAGTAACTTGTTTCTAATTTCTACAACTTCTGGAACGTCTAAATTGACATACAGTTTTGTTGCAAAAGTGAATGATAGTTGATAGTCACCTACAAAAAAGTTGTAAAAATTTATAAGCATCATAGATACATAAATATTATGTATTTGATAAATGAGTCAATCAATTGTTACCTCTAAAACTTTTCACAATAGTTGAAGTGACTATTACAATGAATGGCCCTTTATTTGTTTTGTAGAAATTATCATCTATTTGTTGTGCAGTATTTCCCCACAAAGTTGTTTGAACTGATTTGTTCCTAAAGTTGTTTATATGTAAGTTTGAGTTATTTAAAAATTATAACATATTAGTTTTTAAAAATGTATATATATATCTTACTCTTCTAACAACAGTTGAATGTTTCTCATCTTTGCTAGACGCCCTCTTGTTTTGATCTCCTCAATGGCTCCAATGTAGTCCAATATGCCAATCACATCTAGTAAGAACACATTTAAAAAAAAAAAAATAAGAGTCAGTATTAAATTATGAATTGCATTATTTTTTAGCTTTGTAAAAGTAGATGCTTGGCTTGTAAAACAATAAAAATTACCAGTCAAGTAAGTAGTGTCATAGCAACGGGAAGCTATTGTTCCATAATCAGCAAATTCAAATTGGGATTGAGGTAGTGAATGATCAAATCCGCTGAATTTTGAGATTGAAGTTGTTGAATTGAAAAGTATTTTAAGGTTGTTATGTACTGGACGATAGTTCCCTTTATTTTCTTCAACCAAGAAATTTGTAATTGTATATATGCTCCCTTCATTTAGTTGTGGACGATAACTTTGAGCAAGATTTTTTCTGATGCTTGCATGTATCAATGTTCTCTACAAACATTTTAAATGAATTATTCCTTAATCAATAGTAGCAGTACATAATAATCAATTTACATTAACTGGTTGCAAATTTTAATAAAATAATATTTGTAAAATTTATTCTAAAAAAAATCAATTATGAATTTACCTCTTTGTCAACCAATATCATATCGAGGCTAATCAGATCATGGTTGTTTGCTATATTAATTGCATTCCACATTCGTAAAACTCTAACTTTCACTTTTGAGTTATCTTTGTCCCTCGATATCTGCTTCAAAGTTGTATACTCCAAATTCGTATGAACTTATATCATCTGCAAAATTAAAACATGAGTAAAATTGATATATCATTATAGAGTAAAATCTATCATTAGGAAAAAAAATGAGGCGATTCCAAAGTTTCAGTTTGATTTACGTAATAAAAATCTGTAAAACAAAAACAATATTTAATCAATACAAAAATTGAATAAAAATAACTCAAGAAATTGAAAAAAAAAAAAGGAAAATTTGAATAAAAGGTTGCCAAGCCTTAAATCTTATTGAGTAATGAAGCAAATATTTCAACATCTATTAGTACTCTGCCATACACCTACCCAATGTGACTCCCTTGCTATATCCGTTGCCCCCTCTGAATGATTTCCATATTTTACTTAATAAGATTCCTCAATTCCTCTACATTCAAAACCTACAATCATTTACCTAGAAGAGGTTGATAAAATGTACTAAACTTATGCAACACAATCCTCCCAAGTTTAATGAGAAACTCACCAATAAATAGTCCACGAAACGGAAGTTGTTAGGTTCATCCAAGCCCCTTAAGTTTTATTTTGTTCATTGATTTAGGCATTATTTTTAGTTCTTTCAGGTACTCTTTTTTTTTTTTTTTTTTTTCCGAGGCCTTTTTTTTTATCAATTACATTGACTTAGTTCATAATTTCATTGTTTTTTTTTTTTTTTTTTTTTGAGATTTGATTAGTAATTCACTTCATGACTTCCCTTTTCTCTAGTTTAAATGGTTGATTGTGTGAATTTTTTATTATGAGTTGTGATCTAATATGATATTTGTTGGTATTATTTAGTTGTTCTATTTTTTTTTTTTTTTTTGTATCCCAACCATCTAAAGCCTATCGGTGTATCTATTACTTCCAAATTTCCAGGTTAACTTCCGACTAATAGAGAGTATGCACGGTAAGTACTAAACTAAAATCAATTCGAAATAGGGAAAAAAAAAACAGAAAAACAAAAGCGAATTG
Source organism: Castanopsis chinensis (assembly GCA_032878915.1). Classification (NCBI taxonomy): domain Eukaryota; kingdom Viridiplantae; phylum Streptophyta; class Magnoliopsida; order Fagales; family Fagaceae; genus Castanopsis; species Castanopsis chinensis. The sequence goes on from JAVQMG010000113.1 coordinate 8,706,995, forward strand.
AGAAAAATTAAAAAAGAAAAAAAAAAAAGGAGAAAATTAGAACTCATGTTTTTCAATAGAGATAAAAGAAGAACCGTAGAAAATTAAATTCAATAGAGGGAGAATGTTCTGTAGGCTGTTATAGACAATTGGGAACAGTAATTGAATAGAAAGAAAATATTAAACCTTTTAAATAGCCTGTTGTTGCAGAGAAAGCTTCTTAATAATTTACAGGTGTAGTGAAGGAATAGCAGTTGAAACAATTGAGGGAGGGATTCTCTATTTGTGTTTGTGTGTTTGGCCAAATAAGGGTAGCGCTTGAAGATTTAAGTTATCGCACCACTTGACTGGTGTTTATATATTTTCAGGGTTTTTTTTTTTTTTGCATGTTCTTTTTTGGGAGTGCTTTATAGGTTTTAAAGTATTTTTTTAGTTTTCCAAAAATTTAAATAAAAAACGTCTATTTTAAAGAAAAGAAAAATTAATAATAATTGGTTACCAAAAAAAATAATAATAATAATGATCATTTTGAAAGAATTCACAAATAAGTGGTTACATATTAAAAATAATTAGTATCTGAGAAAGTAAATATATTCAAATAATTTAGGGTAAATATTTGAAGTGAATATTTTATATTAAAAGTATTAGTTAAATAATTTTAATTAAATAAGTATGTAACTAATGTATTAGAAATTATTAATTTTTAAATTAAAGATTTTAAAATAGCACTCAAAATGTCAAAGCCAAAATCAGAATTTAAAAGCTAATCCAAATGGTTATCATGTTATATAAAAATTTGGCTTGCCAAGTAATATAATTCTTATTAAGAACTTGAATTTTTTTTTTATATTTTGACAGTATTATTTATCTATTTGACATATTGTAGAAATTAGAAAAACTGTAAAAGATACTCCTTCAATAATTTAAAAATATAAATATTAAAAAAGTAAAAGGTTGCAATATTTGGTTACTAGGAGAATTATTCATGTTTCTCAAAAAAAAAAAAAAATAAGAGAATTTATCATAAATTAAACTTCAATTGCTACATCAAGTTCCACATGAAGATTATAAATTCCAGAATTTTGTTGCTAATATACCATATGAAACGACAAATTTCTATTGTTATATGGGATGATACATCATCAATAATTGTTACACTGTTCTACCATGTGTGATGGGAGTAATTCATACACTAAAATCACAACATCCAAAAATTGTGTTCCTTTTTGACATTCCGTAACTGGACCCATCTTGTGATTGACTGACTAACCTAATGCCAGGAGTCTACTGAAGTTGTTTGAGACTCATTCTACGCCTAAGTCTAACACTTCGATTTTTTTTTTTGTTTTTTAACTTTCCTGGACTTCTGTTTATTTCTTTAAGGAGTTAGCATTAAACTGAAGCTGTGTAGCAATGAAGGTTAAAACAATAAGGGAAGCACCAATTGAACATAATCTTAACCATTCTATTTAGTATCATTGTTTGTAAAAGGACATGAACGTGGTAATTTTCATAAAAGGATTATTCTACAAATCGTAATCATCATCATAGCAGCTGAATTTTTGCCCAAAATATGAAATTTGTACAATCCAATATGAGTTATTGCATGTTTTATTACGGTAGTTTAAGAGATTATTTTAAATCTCCATTTCATTATATTTTAGCTGGAAACTACCATATTGTCCCATCTATATTGCAACTTAAAAATAACAGTTTTAATAGATTGGAACACAAAAATTGTTTTTCAACTGAAATGTTTATGAACTTGCATTTCAGTAATAAATTCCCCTAAAAAATAATAAAAATCAACCAAAAAAACAAACTTCTAGTAGGAAAACATGGTAGTAAATTTTAATGAATTGGGATAATAGCGCAGGCTTTCAATAAAGAAATCTGATTTAAAAAGCTGCAAGCCCATGATCATAAAAGAAAGGAATTGAAAATGATGTCTAAAACAAATTTTGAATTCTCACACACACACACTTACATTGTTTTGAACTATCAGTTCATCTAAATCGAAATTCGACTGACTAAATTTAATACAATGATTTTCATATAAATAAAGCTTTATTTCAAATGCATATTGCTTCATGTAAACTGTCAACTTCTCATCTTCTTCAATATAATGTCTCACCTCATCCCAAGGGCACCATTTCATCATGCTGAGCCTTCACCATCTCTGTTAAAGACGTTGCCTTTGCAGGCGATGCTTCAATCATCCAAATTTTTCCGAACCACACATTAGGATCATTTATAATATAATACCAATAATAGAAGATTTTTGGATAGGAAGGCAACTCTGCCACCACCATTTCTTCTCTCACATCAATTTTTCTTCTGGGTTGCTAGAAGATTTTTGTGTGCATGCTTTCATCTATAAAACAGAAAGTAATATGTAGTCAAATACAAAAGTCTATGAGGGTCCCAAATATAGAAGTCTATGGGTGATGAGTTTTTACTTTTTAAGCCTCTACAAATTTTAGATAAATTTTCATTCTTTTAGAGCAAAGGAATTAGATCTAAAAATATATGATACATGTAACATCTGATGTGATCATAAATATATAAATTGTAAATGATTTAACACAACAAAACACAATCAAACCAAAAAGAAAAAAGAGTGACATAGAAGAGAGTAAAGGAGGAGAGCCACTCCTACTGGTAGCCTCCTCCATGTGGATGTCATGAACCCCAAAAAGATAGAATTTTGGAATCTGGGTTGCTATCAAAATCAGTCAATTTTTCAGTCCACGAAAGAATACCAAGAATCTATATGATGTTCAGCCACCTTTTTCCTCTTGCCACAAAGGGAAGAATGAGACCTAAGATATTTCCAAAATAACCAAGGTAAAATAAAAGAGTATTTTTGGTTGTTAAGTTATAGCATTATTAAGTAGCATAAATAGCTCCTTTTATTTTTGAAAAGGCATTCAAGCAATCCCACAAACTCATCAAGGGCATGCCAAGGATGTAAGTCTAATAAAAAGACATGAAATATCATAGATATCGAGCATCAAGTACAGTAGAAACCTTAACTTGTATTATTCACTCCAACCATCACCCTTTTTTTTTTTTTTGGGTGCAAAACTTCTTACGCAACACATAACTAAGTTATTAACAATGGAACAGGGCACTATTATTGGACTCTCCAAAAAAAAAAAACTTTAAAATCTTAGATGGATTTTCTCTCCACTAATATAAACCACAATATGAAACAATTAAACAATATATAAAACCAAGCTTGAAATAACCCAGAAACTTAAATTAAATCTAAATGCAAATATATATATATATATATAAAGAAAAAAAAAAAGGTCTAATATTATGTAAATAGAGTATAAACTAAGAACTCTTAATGCCAACGTAGAAATCAAACTGTGCATAGAAATCTGACATAAATATAGGTTTCTAAGCTCCACAAAGTTTCACACAACACTCAAAATCATAACACCAATATAACCATCTAACTACTAAACTTAACATCAACTTACCAATTGTCTTGAGTTGCAATACAAATTCTAGACGCCACCAACCATGAATTGAAAGAGAGATTTTAAAGGAGATGATCACTAACAACCACGGTTAGATTAAAGAATTTGAGTTGTATCCATGTAGTAGTGTACGCCAAAAAAATTAAACAAAAACTCCAATATATACACACACACCAACCTGACACTAACTCCTCCCCAGAACTACAGAACTAACAAAAATAAATTTCACCTCCTCCCAGCAACAAATTACAAAGAAATTGAAATTGTCATCAGTATCTTTAATTATTAAATGTTTATACCTACAACATATAAAACAGAGTTAAGGCATGGCTGATTAGCATAGAAAAAATAAAAAAGGCACAGGGTAGGCTTATGCTTATTGCTATCCCTAAACCTTAAATCATATTTAAGAGATTATAAACTTACCGGTAATGTTTACCTCCTGGAATATGCTTTTACAATCAATGGGAATGATCTTTTACTCTACTTTAAAATAGTAGTAGTGCAATAATCATGAATTATTGCAAAAATTCCAAAAGACTATAAAAGAGAGAATTTTAAAAAGAAAAGAGAGTACCATGTTGCAGCAACACCAGCCTCAATATAACCAAGGATTCTTTTTTCTCTCTCAAGGCCTGCGCAAGCTCCTTTCTATCTAAAAATTGAAAATATGAATAAAAAATGCATTTATTACTACCAATACTAACTGAGAACAAACACCTAAGCATTCTATCAAACACATGTTTAGCAATCTCAAGCAACTATACTAACCAACCCGAACCTTCAAATTTAATAAATTTTTACAGACATTTAATCTGGTCAAGACCCTAATCATGCATGCGTCAACGTAGTTCTTTATGTTTTGTGACTAAAGAAATCTGTTGTATTTAGAAAATTTTAAACTCATCATGTATAGAGTTGTTCTGTCTACAGTAAGAAGCCTTCCTAAGTTTTGCTCTCTACTTTATGTTGAATCGTTCTTTCCCATGTCTACATATCAAGTTTTGCTTGCTTTCTACAAATCTGCTCTCTAAACATTATGGCATTGGTACTCATAAAACCTATATGTGAGATATTTACTATAACAAATCAAATCCTTCTCTGCCGTAATTCCTTTGTGTTCTTGGCCAGATTCAATGATTTTATGTTTTCTAATGAATAAAGTCAACATAAACAGATCTGTAATCACTGATTTTTTTCATTTTTGGGTTGATTATCATAATTACATGCCTCCTTTTTTGTCAATATGGTGTTTGTAGTGTCAAAGTTCTTTTACTTTAATTCTATTTTAGGCTCTTGATTTTTCTAGCTTCAATAGTACATTGCCAGTGTACTTGAACCGACTTTGGTTCCTTCCTAACATGATGAAATACTACTATGGCCTCTAGGTACTATTCAGTGGTAGGGTGGTGAATTGCAGTTCTCTTAGGTATGGATTTTGCTTTTATGTTATTGACCTTTGCAATTTTATGCATTCTGAAATTCAACTTACAATACACCACATGAAGGATCACCTAATATTCAGCAAATTACTTCTTTTAAAATACTAATGGATGAAATTATGAAACTCCGTTAACTCATTCTATAACCCACTAGTAGAGACTATATAAGTAAGAAATTAATTAGATATATAGATCACGATAGCATATTTCAATATCATAATTACTAAATCAAACGGTACCAAAATATTTTGACCAACCAATCCAAAGAAATTAAAAAATCAATACAAATACAGGTATTTTCAAACAGTAATATAATAATTGGTAAGAAGTATATGACAGCCACAATAGCTAAGCCAAACACTTCATCGTTTTTCTCTTTGACTCTAAGATTTTCACAAAATTAGTAATTTCCTTCTTACTACTAAATCTAAGATATCTTGCACATCATCAGCATATATTATATGAGAAAGAGTAAATTGGTGTATACACAAATTATAGTTTCATGTGAAGTGTATATATCAATACTAAGATCATCAATAACTCCCCATATCCATTATTTTTTAATATAATTTTCTGTTTAAAACACACTTTAAATTTACCTATTAGTCAACTGAAATCATAGCAATATTGATTAGATCATGGTTGTACTTCATTGACTAATATCTGCTTCAAAGTTTTGGACTTCATTGCGATATAAATCTGAAATATTTGCACAATTTAAACATCAGTAAAGTTTATATATAATAATGGAGTAAAATCTACAGTTTACAATAAAAGTGACAACCTAGTTTACATTATCAACAGCTTCAAAATAATTTTAATAAATAATATGTGTTACCTTTAGGTAGATCATTGAATATTTCTTTATATACAATATTTTTTGTATGAAAGTGATCGCCATTTTCATTTTGTGCAATAAGTACTCTAAGACCATTTCTGCTTGTAGCTCTGGAGACGGCAACATACAATTGTCCATGACTGAAAACTGGTCTCTCTAAATAAAGTCCAACACATTTCAAAGATTGACCCTGGCTCTTATTAATTGTCATAGCAAAGCAAACAGATACTGGAAACTGTCTTCTTTTTAGTACAAAAGGCCATTTAGATTCAGAAGGGGAAAGAACTATTCTTGGAATAAATACTTTATCTCCAACATGAGATCCTGAAATTATTTGAGCTTCCAAAACCCATTTTGATAACTGAGCGACTAAAAGTCTGTACCATTACAAAGTCCAGCACTTTGGTTTAAATTTCGAAGTAGCATTATTGGCAATCCCACTTTCAACCTAAGTTTATGGTTTGGAATACCGGGGTACTTCAATGAATTGAGAAGCTCTGTTGGATACATCACATCTTGATCTAGAATGTTGGTTGAAGATTTACATATTGAATCTGCACTGAGATATGTCTCTTCATCAACATTAATAAAGTCAATCATGTAATCATTTATATCTTCAACTACTTCTTTTGTTGGAGCTAAAATTGCCCTTTCTTCTAAATACTTTGAATCGCTGAATTTAGTATGGAAGTCAAGATAAGTAGCATTCACGATATCATTGAAAGGATGAATACCAGGTTGAATTAGTAGGTCATGTGGTATTTCAATCTGACAGGCCACAAACGCGTTGACCCCTTGTGATAAATTACGTTGATTAATTAGCCAAGTTATTAATTAATCAATTTAACATGTAATATCACGTGGTAGCACAAACAAATCACCAAAACTAAGTTATGCAGCGGAAAATAAATGACACGGTGATTTGTTTACGAATGGGGAAAACCCTTACGGCAAAAACCCCACCGGGTGATTTAAGGTCACCACTCCCGAAACTCCACTATTATCACAACAAGCAGTTACAAGCAAGGAATCCCAAGTACCTCACCAACCTACAGTTGAACTCTTACCCCAATACCCAATTGGACTTGTTCTGTAGTGACAGTTTCTCCTTTCAATGCACGGCTCCCAAGTACGTGACTAACCAGATGCGCGAATCCCAGTACGCAACTTCAAACACCAACTAGAGAGAGAGAGAGAGAGTTGGCTGCAAAGTTCTTCAAATCATCAAGGATGAACTAGGGCACGAACTTTGTCTGTCAGATCACGAATTGCATGAACAACAAGTTCTCAATGAATGTGCAACTTGTATCTTGTGATCTCTTTCTTTGACGGCCCTTAAAATAATCCTTTTATATGTCTAGGGTTAGGAGAAAAGAAGTCCCAAAGACACACTCACGGATTAGACTTGAAACAGACCTGGAAATCTGTTTTCTTTAATTCTCGACAGATAGAGGTGTCGAGAGGTGTCGAGAGAGCTGTCGAGGCTCGGGCAAAACAGCTTCTTTAAAGCTCGATAGATGCATCTGTCGAGGTATGTGTCGAGCTTTAAAAACCTGCACTTCCTTGCTTGTTTCTTGGACAGACTTTGACGGCTTCAACACTTAACCTTGAACCACTGTTTCTTGAAGTGTTAAACTCATCCTAAATCTACCCAATTACAAGTAAAGTGCGTTTTGTCTAAGGATAAGCCAATTACATAAAATAACGACATATGTTCACAGACTTGAACTACATATGTCCTAACAATCTCCCCCTTTGGCAATCCGTGACAAAACCACAACATACAAATGAAGATATGAGAGAAGTCATAAATCACTCAACTCATATTCACTTGTTACATATAGTAAAATCTATCCTATCACAAACTCTTGAAAAACTTTGCAAGAAGAGAGTTCATGGCAAGAAGACTTTGACAACCTGTATTTCTGAAACACTTTTAAACAAAACACATCAAGGCATCTTTGTGTGAAACAGAAATAATAGATTGCATACAAGTAAAGAAGCATGTGTATAAAGATAGAAAAGAAACAACACATGAAAGGTAGGTGAAAGAAAAACATACATCATCATATATAAGAAGAGAATAAATACAATGTATGTCAATACATGATCAATGTATCTCAAAAAGAAAGAAAAAAATACATAGATCACCTCACTACATCCCTCAATCCACACTCCCCCTAACAAAAATATCATATGTCCTATGCTAACACTCCCCCTAAGAATGACTACTCTCATCCAAAAACTACTCCCCCTTTTTGTCACGAGTGACAAAGGGTAGAGTGTCAAGTAGACATCTCATCCGAAGAGCTCGCATCTCCATCATCATCATTGGAAGAAGCATCATCATCATCGCCATCATCATCAGCCTCGGTCTCAGACGACGCATGAGGTGGCGGAGGAGTAGCCTCTGGAGCAAAGCCGCCCATGGTCGCCTGTCGCCTGGCGATGCGACCAACACGGACGTTCACCTGATACAACTCCGTGGAGAGTGTATCTAGGCGAGCATCCATGCGCTGTAGCTGCGCCATGATGTCTCCCAAGCTGACGTCGCTCGAAGAAGTAGAAGCAGATGCTCGAGCAGATCTGGAGGTGACCGGACGGGTGGAAGGAGTGGCACTGTTAGTCTGTCGCGATCTAAACTGTGCCTCGCTACGTTTTACGGTAGCGGCGTCTATGGCGGACATGACGTGGTAAGGATCGGACGAAGGGAACGGGATGGAAAAACGACTCAGAATCCTCGTGATAGCGGAAGGGAAAATGAGCTTATCACGGGTGGCCGTATCTCTATAGACATCGATAATGGAAAAGATGAAGTGGGAAGGACAATGGCAGGTCTCCCGTAAAGAGAAGCCGCCCTCACTCAGGCTAGGCTAAACGGGATAGAGTTATAGTGAGACAGTGGGTGCAAAACAAAGGTCATCACCATGTTAAGGAAACGAGGACCTTTAGCAAAAGGTCGACATGGTGTGTACATGTGATCTCCCCAAGAGGTAGGACGCTCACAGAACGCCGAGATCATCTCATCTTTGGACACAGTCCAAAGACGCTCACAGCTAGGGTAATCAGGATGATCCACCCTAGGTACATGAAAAACCTCAGAGACCAGCTCTGGGGTGACACAGAAGCGCGTACCTCGGACGCAAGAGTAGAAAGAAGGTACAGAAGAATCTATCCCGTGGATGTTGGAGTAAAACTCCTAAATCAACACGAGAGGACAAGTGACCGGGACGTCACACAGTGACTCCCAACCCCAAGTGTGAATGACATCGGGAAGGTCGGTGTCGGCAAAATCTGCCAAGACAACGTGGCGTTCCGAATGAACACCGTGTTTAGAAAAGTTCTCCGAGAAGTCCTTGTGGGCCTTCTCATCACGGAACCGGACAAAAAGAGGGGTAGAGTCAGAGGAAGACTGTCCCTTAGAACGCAAAGGGTTCTGGGACGGAGTGCATTTACGCTTAGGTGCCATAGACACAGCTAACGCAACCATAGAGAGGGGGAGAGAAAGAAACACACAGAAAAGTCCCAAACAGTTCAATATTGGCAGAGTAATATTGAAATGAAAAGAACGTATGCATGGAGAATGCATGAGCATGTGACATGCAACATAAAAACATCATGGGCTCAGCCCAATCCAAACCTAACAGCACACAATAGATAGGCACACATCTAAATGCATGAAAATACAATTAGAATGCTAATGTGATGCAATGCATGTGATTTTGAAGATCAAAACTAGAAAAACAACCCAAAAATTTCATGAAAACCCCAACAATTTTGAAAACTCCCAAAAATTTTTAAACACAAAACCTAGGGTTTTAAAACAATGAAATGCATGAAAAAGAGTGATAAAGTGCTTACCAAGAGATGAAGATCGCAAAGAAACTCTTGAGAAAGCCTTGGGAGAAGGTTTGGAGGGAAAAGGAAGAGATTTTGAGAGAGAACAATGAGTTTCGAGCGAGAGAGATCGAGCAAGTGAGAAGCAAAATCGCGACTGCTCTATATATAGCTTCTCATTAAATCTCGACAGATGATGCTATCAGGAGGTGTCGAGCCTGCTGTCGAGGGCATGTGTAGAGAAATACACATGGATAGATGAAGCTATCAAGATCAGCTATCGAGGAAGAAGAATAATCAAGAAGGAACCTCAATCGATCCAGCAGCTATCGAGAAGCTATCGAGCAAACAGAAAGTTTCTCGATCGATCCAGCAGGTGTCGAGGTATCTGTCGAGACTGCGATAAGAAAGAGTCTAAGGATCTCGACAGATAGCTCATGTGTCGAGAGGTATCGAGGAGGTGTCGAGATGCCTTTAAAAGCAGTTTTTCAAAAGAAGAAAAACACAGACATGAATGCAATCATGCATGCAACTCAACCAAAGATACAACCAACACATTAAGCTCTCAAACTCATCTCTCAACAAAAATTTTGATGCACATGTATCTCAAAACACGCACACACACACTAAACAAATCTAACCAATTTTATGTTTCAAAAACAAGTTATGACAGTTTTGTGAGCATACATTAACGCATGTAAACTTTGTGATGGCCAAATCACATTGTACCTGCACATGTATCAAGAATAGCAAAGAATATTGCGTGTTGTGTGTGAAAACATCACAAGATTGCATATGTGTCTCAATGTTATGACGATTTGAGATATGAGAAAATCACTTTAACTCACACACAATCATAACTGTTTGATGGGGACTATCACCTTCGAGGTACATCCTATAACTCCCACATCTCCTAGAAAACACGCTTGCAACCATATTTTAAAGCATTTTTTATCTTTTTGCTTTTTATTTCTTTGCATATTTTCTTTTTAACAAGCATATCATGCATGGGCATACAAGAGATAGAAAAGAAATACCCAATGATGTTAAGCTTTAGACACTGCACTTTTGCTATGCCAAAGCATACAGGTGTCATTGACATTGCACTTTTGCTATGCCGAAGCATACAGATGTCTTATTATGATTGGCGAGTAACAGTGGTGAGATGGTTATTGATATATTTCTCTTGGGATTTTCTAGTTCAACCCGTCAAAAAGAGTGATACGAGTGTTAAGAAGAAGAGATTACTTAACCTTACTTATCACAAACAAAGAGCTACAGAGCTCATTTGCTTAGTTGTGCAGAAGAATGCTCATCTAAGCTACAGGTGATACAAAGTTTAGAAAACTCTGTTTCAATGGCCATTTCAAAAGTTCACATGAACTAGTGCACACAAACACACACTGTTTTTGTATTTTTCAATTTTTCAATTTTTTTTTTATTTTTATCAAAAAAGCAAAAAATAAAACACAAAACTGAAAACACAAACAAAAACATGTAAAGCAAAACAATGCATAAAACTAGATGCACATGCATGAGGAAGAAGAGGGAAGGAAGGAGATCAATCCATGGAGATGACACCAATGTTTTGACGAAGAAACTCAAAACGTTTGCTATCCAGAGGTTTGGTGAACAGATCAGCTTTTTGGTCATCGGTATGGATAAACTCAAGGGTGAGAACACCATCTTCGACAAGCTCCCTAATGAAGTGATGTCGAATCTCTATGTGCTTGGTTCGAGAATGTTGAACAGGATTCTTAGAGATATTGATGGCACTAGTATTGTCACAGTAGATGGTGAGATGTTCTTGACAAATACCATAATCATGAAGGAGTTTTTGCATCCATAGGAGTTGGGTGCAACAGCTACCAGCAGCAATGTACTCAACTTCAGCAGTGGATAATGAGATGGAGTTTTGCTTTTTGCTCATCCAAGAGACCAAATTATTTCCCACATAAAAACAACCTCCTGAGGTGCTTTTTCTATCATCAGCATTCCCAGCCCAATCAGCATCAGAATACCCAGCTAAGACATTATTTATGTCTTTGCTATACCACACACCAAAGTTGGCAGTAGTTTTGACATACTTGATGATTCTTTTTAAAGCAGTCATATGTGACTCTTTGGGATTAGCCTGATATCTAGCACACACTCCTACACTGTAGCTAATGTCAGGTCTACTAGCAGTAAGGTAAAGAAGACTACCTATCATGCTTCTATAAAGTGAAGAGTCTACACTTTTACCTAACATGTCAACAATGAGTTTAACATTTGGGCTCATGGGGGTTCTAACAGAACTAGTAGATTCCAAACCAAACTTTTTCACAAGATTCTTAGCATATTTAGATTGAGAGATGAATATACCTGAATCTTGTTGACGAATCTGCAGTCCAAGGAAGTAAGACAGCTCTCCAATCATGCTCATCTCGAACTCTGCTTGCATGAGTTTTGAGAATTCTTGAGCAAGCTCATCCTTTGTTGATCCAAAAATGATATCATCAACATAGACTTGAGCAACCACCAGCTCACCAGCTTTTCTTTTGATGAAGAGAGTTTGATCAGCCTTTCCTCTTGTAAAACCATGGGATATCAGGTATTGAGTCAATCGGTCATACCAAGCTCTAGATGCCTGCTTTAATCCATAGAGGGCCTTTTTGAGATACAACACATGATCCGGAAAGTGAGGATCAATGAAACCTTTTGGTTGAGCCACATAAACATCCTCTTTAAGCAATCCATTCAAGAAGGCGGTTTTCACATCCATCTGATATAACTTGAACTTCAAGTGACATGCTAAGGCAAGAAGGATTCTGATGGATTCCATACGAGCTACTGGGGCAAATGTTTCATGATAGTCTATACCCTCCATTTGAGTGTATCCCTAAGCTACAAGTCGAGCCTTGTTGCGGATTACATTGCCCTCCTCATCAGTCTTATTTCGAAATATCCACTTGGTGCCGATGACATGCTCGCCCTCCGGTCTGGGAACTAAGGTCCACACATCATTCCTCTGAAACTGAAGCAGTTCATCATGCATTGCTTCTACCCAACTTTCATCCTGAAGTGCTTCCTCAACTTTAGTGGGTTCAACCTGTGACAAATAACAAGAGTATGACACAAAGTTAGCAACACATTTATCAACTGTGCGTTTCCGCAATGTGAGTTCATTCATGTTTCCCACAATAGTTTCTGGAGGATGATTTAATTTGATTCTGGAGGAAGGTCCTTTGTCTTCATGACACTCAGAATCTGGTGATGTAGGAATGTTTGCTGGCTCTTCTACAACACTAGGAGTGCCAGGAGTACTTGGGGATGCAGGCTCTTGTTCCATGAGCTCTGGAGCTCTCCTAGGTTCTGGAGGGAGAATTTCTTTAGGAAGTTCCTCATCAATTTTCTCAGGATTGACATCTGAAGACTCATCAATAACAACATTCACTGTTTCCATGACTTTCATGGTTCTCTTGTTATATACCCGATAAGCCTTACTTGTAGTAGAGTACCCCAGAAATATCCCTTCATCACTTCTGGAATCAAACTTTCCTACATTCTCTCTATCCTTTAGAATGAAACAGGTGCTTCCAAAAATTCTGAAATACTTCACATTTGGCTTTCTTCCTTTCCACAACTCATATGGAGTCTTTTTGGTGTCGGGTCTGAAGTATACTCTATTCACTGTGTGACATGCAGTGTTAACTGCTTCTCCCCACAAATTTCTAGCCACATCCTTACTGTGCAACATGGCTCTAGCCATTTCTTGGATAACTCTGTTCTTTCTTTCTACTACACCATTCTGCTGAGGAGTAATGGGAGCAGAGAATTCTTGAGATATACCTGATCTTGTGCAGAATGACTCCATGTATGAGTTCTCAAATTCTTTACCATGATCACTTCGAATTCGGTCAATTTTCAGGTTCTTCTCATTTTGTAGTCTTGTACACAGTGCTTCAATGTGCTCAGGAGAATCAGACTTAGATCGTAGAAGAATAACCCAAGTGTACCTGGTGAAGTCATCTACTACGACCATGATGTATCTCTTACCTCCAAGAGATTCGGTTCTTGTAGGACCCATAAGATCTAAATGCAATAGCTCCAACGGTCTGGATGTAGCTGATGTCTGAGTGCTTGGATGCTTAGCTTTCGTCTGTTTCCCAAGTTGACATGGTCCACACACAACATTGTTCAACCTACTCAGCTTTGGCATCCCTAGAACAGATTCATGCTTAGATACAATAGAAAGATGTTTGTAACTAGCATGCCCCATCCGTTGGTGCCACAAGTCCTCATTTGGCAACTGAATACTATTGCATACAATGTCAGCATCAGGTACCAATCCGTAACAGTTGTCTAGAGTACGTACACCACTTATGAGTTTCTTTCCAGATTCATTCATAACAAGACATTTTCCTTTGGAGAATAACACCATGAAGTCTTGATCACATATCTGGCTTATACTCAACAGGTTCACTCTTAGGCCATCCACGTAGAGAACATTTGCAATGTCTGGTAATCCAGGTAGAGAGATAGTTCCTTTCCCTTTTATCTGCGATTTGCTCCCATCACCAAAAGTGACATTTCCACCTTTCTTAGACTCGAAGACTTTGAAGAGGGATCGGTCTCCAGTCATGTGTCTTGAGCAACCACTATCAAGGTACCATAAGCACGTGTCCATCACTTTAAAGGCGGACTTCATCATGAAACACACTTCATGCTTAGACAACAGATCAGTGGGAATGGTATCTTCTCTCATCTGCCTTCTCCGAGCCAGGCCTTTAACTTTTACTCTTTTCAGACATACTCCTTGGCACATTTTGAATTTGAGACAGTCTAGTTCCTGCTTATACAAACTGAGATCTTTTCCAATAATCATCATGGAGAGAATCAAATAACTTTTAGACTTGTATTTTCTGAGACACTCAAGGAAGGGAGATTAGAAAAACAAGATGTATTTGATATCACAGTTCTCTTCAAATGAGAGACTGACTTTTATCCATGACAACAGGGGTCAATGGATCACACACAATAGATTAAACCCTAATCAGAGTGTGCTTGCTCTGATACCACTTGACAGGCCACAAACGCGTTGACCCCTTGTGATAAATTACGTTGATTAATTAGCCAAGTTATTAATTAATCAATTTAACATGCAATATCACGTGGTAGCACAAACAAATCACCAAACCTAAGTTATGCAACGGAAAATAAATGACACGGTGATTTGTTTACGAATGGGGAAAACCCTTACGGCAAAAACCCCACCGGGTGATTTAAGGTCACCACTCCCGAAACTCCACTATTATCACAACAAGCAGTTACAAGCAAGGAATCCCAAGTACCTCACCAACCTACAGTTGAACTCTTACCCCAATACCCAATTGGACTTGTTCTGTAGTGACAGTTTCTCCTTTCAATACACGGCTCCCAAGTACGTGACTAACCAGATGTGCGGATCCCAGTACGCGACTTCAAACACCAACTAGAGAGAGAGAGAGAGTTGGCTACAAAGTTCTTCAAATCAACAAGGATGAACTAGGGCATGAACTTTGTCTGTCAGATCAGGAATTGCATGAACAACAAGTTCTCAATGAATGTGCAATTTGTATCTTGTGATCTCTTTCTTTGACGGCCCTTAAAATAATCCTTTTATATGTCTAGGGTTAGGAGAAAAGAAGTTCCAAAGACACACTCACGGATTAGACTTGAAACAGACCTGGAAATCTGTTTTCTTTAATTCTCGACAGATAGAGGTGTCGAGAGGTGTCGAGACAGCTGTCGAGGCTCGGGCAAAACAACTTCTTTAAAGCTCGATAGATGCATCTGTCGAGGTATGTGTCGAGCTTTAAAAACCTGCACTTCCTTGCTTGTTTCTTGGACAGACTTTGACGGCTTCAACACTTAACCTTGAACCACTGTTTCTTGAAGTGTTAAATTCATCCTAAATCTACCCAATTACAAGTAAAGTGCGCTTTGTCTAAGGATAAGCCAATTACATAAAATAACGACATATGTTCACAGACTTGAACTACATATGTCCTAACACAATCAATGCTTCGCTTTCACTACCATTAAGTTCACCATCACCTATTTTCAATATTCATTCAGCAAATTCTCTTGTAGCAATGTCACTTGGATCTTGTGTCAGCCTCATATTTTTGGTCAAAATGAAAACTCTACAATTGTTCCATAATGAAGACTTGGTAATTGATGCTTCAACTATTTGTTCTCTTCGTCCTTTTGCTACAACCGGTAATATTTGTCTAAAATCACCACCAAGAACAACTTTTTTTCCTCCAAAAGGTTTGTCTGCACTGTTGTTGGTAGTAAAACGTAAAATATCTTTTAGTGAACAATCAACAGCTTCAAAACAGTTTCAGTGTGTCATAGGAGCTTCATCCCAAATTATAAGACTTGCTTTTGACATAAGTTCTGCAATTTGTGAACCTTGTTTAATTCTACAAGTTGAACTGTCTGTTACGATTATTGGTATTTGAAATCTCGAATGAGCTGTTCTCCGTCCTGGCAACAATAATGCGGCAATTCTAGATGATGCAACTGCAATGTCAATCTTTCCTTCTGAATGCAATTGGCATATAATGGTTTTCCAAAGATAAGTCTTCCCAGTTCCTCCATGTCCATATACAAATAAGAAGTCACCTTTATTTCTTAAAACAGAATCAATTACTGCATCATATATATTCCTTTGATCAGAGTTAAGACCATTAAAAAGTCCAATATGTTCTACTACCAAAGAATCTTTACCATAATCCAATTCTTCTTATAATATTCTATTGTTACATTGTCTCAGAAGCAATGTGTTTGGATATGGCATTGTTTCAAATTCTTGCAAAGATCTTCCACTTCTTATCAGAATATGTTCTATGTCACTAAGTGCGTAATTCTGCAATGGAAGTCACCAAAATGTAAATTGTCATAGCATAAAACTGCTTTCTGACGATGAAGAATGTCCTCGGATAATAACCACCAATTCAAAATCCATAACTTGTAGGGGTCAGAAACTTCACAAAAAATCAGAATTGTAATGAAAAGCTCATGAAGTTGCTTTCCTGAAGCCCAATGTGACGCATGATTTAAAGCTTCATGCCACTCTTTATCATCATCAAGCAAAACAAGCGCATAACATGCTGATCTAAAATTTGAATATACTACATTATTTATAGTTCTTATTTCTTTAAAGGATCGAGCTCCTTTAACAACATTTAATAACATCTGTAAATAAAAAAGCTTCCCACTTGCAGGATGAGGATATTATATATGCCCAATACATCTTCTAGATTTCCTCAATCTTCATTCCTTGTCTGTTTTATGCCAAACCCATTTTGTTGGAAACTTAGAATAAGTTAATTCCCTTGCTTCTTCATACAATTCATTTGATTTCATCCACTCTGTAAATTTACTTCTTTTGATATCTGGTCTATCAATAACATTATCTAAATACTCAGTATCTTTAAAAACAACTGGCTGTTGATAAAGGAGGACACCAAGCCATCTAGAGCATAAACAACAACAAAGGAGTATTGAAGCTCTGCTGGAATCAAGCCCTAAAGCCTCCAAGAACTTCAAGAACTTTGACCTTCGAATACGAAGAACATTCGAAGCTAAATCATCCAAATCATCCTCCTAGATCTCAAAGGTCACTGGAATCAATACTTCGACCTCCGAAGAACTTCTAATGGAACATTGTCAGAACAAGCTAAATCATCTGGTCTGTTGATCTAAGGTTTTGAAACAAAGGTTGTCGATAGTGAATTTCAAACTCAAATATCGAGTACGAAGAACATTGAAGTAAAGCACATTCCAGAAACCTCATAAACCATAAATCAATGGCAGAACTTCCACCACAAACTTTCAAAGACAAAGAACACACGAAGAACACATGAAGAACACGAAGAATGTGAAGAACACATTCCTATCAAAACCACAATTCCAATACAATTTTTTTACTCGTTTGATTTATTTCAAAACAGTTGGAAACTTAGAATAAGTTAATTCTCTTGCTTCTTCATACAATTCATTTGATTTCATCCACTCTGTAAATTTACTTTTTTTGATATCTGGTCTATCAATAACATTATCTAAATACTCAGTATCTTTAAAAACAACTGGCTGTTGATTTTCAATATGGAAACTAAGGTTTTGAACAGCAGGTTGTCGATAGTGAATTTCAAACTAAAATATCCTCCAACACGCCTTTATGGCAGACACATATCTACAATTTAAGTATCCCTTAACTTCATCTGTGTCTGTCATATTTTGCATTCTAGTAGAAGCATCAACATGTAAATTTTCTTCAAGAATCTAAGTTGCACGATCAAGTCCCTTCGTAATATACTTGAATAAGTATTTGATAGATCTTGAACGATTACACCACTCGACATTTATGTGAGCTTGAAATTTCACCAATAAATCAATATTGTGAGGAACTATATATCAATTATCGAGTTTAACTCTGTTTCTTTCAACATATATTCCATTATTCCTTCTTCTATATATTGGAAAACCATCATTATCAACAATGGTTTGAGAACAAAATTTCTTAGGAAAGTGCTTCACACATTTGTTCTCAATCATACAACTTGCCCTTGAATTAACAGATCCACAACGACCATGGACCATGTATTGTTTGATAGCAGCATAAGCGAGTGGTTCCTTATTCAAATATGGAATTTCTACTAAGATTATCTTGTCAATTTCTATTGCTGTAGGATGTTTGTCATCATTATGTACAAAAAGCAATATGTGTGCATGAGGTAGGCCTCTCTTTTAATATTCAACGGTATAGACAACTAGTACCAAAATAGCAAGTTAATTATATTAATAAAGAGTAATTATAAACACCAAAAGGAATAAGAAATTAGTCTTACAAAGTGTACCTGCAATCACTCTTTCAAAGTGCCGACCATGCTTTAAATCGTCTAAAAGTTGATCAAGTTTTATCTTAAATACTCTTGCAACCACATCAAGTCAGTCTTCGATTTTCTGCCCAGGTTTCCTAGATAGGAAAAGCTCAATTTCTAGCACTTTGCATTGCATGTGAAGGTAATGAACAAATCTGGATAGCCAGCCCATGTACAGATCGCCATTGATCTTGGTAATTTCCGATCATATACCTTGGACTTCCTGTGAAACTTGAAGGTAAAACAAATCTTTTTCTAGTAGATGCAGGGGTGGTATCACCTCTCATAACTGCATCCTTCAATCCATTATACAATTCAATCCTCAACTTTTCTTGATTATTTTTCACCCACATAAGTCTTATTGCCTTAATACATGTATAGGCATCTACACCAAATTGCTGAAATAATCGACCACCAGATATCAATGTATGTCCCTCACCATCCCGCTCTTGCAATCTAAATGCATAATTCTCTCTCATAGTAAAAAAGTCATTTGTGTTATCTCTGACCTCATCTATATTTCTACACAATATGCCAAGCCTAAAGCCATCCTCACCATATGGAAATAAAAGAGGATATTGCAATGCCATGTACGATGGATGCAACTCATTGATCCTATGTAACCCTCCTTCTTTTAATTCCACAATTATATCACGAAATGCATTATCAACACCAATATCGCCAACAATGATTGCAGCAATTTCAAAACATGTAGGAAGATTGTACTCCCTTCCATCTGTAGTTCGTGAACCGATAAGGCGTAATCTTAAACGATGAATATCACGTTCTATGAAACAATCTCTAGACATACGAAATATCTTCACCAAATTGTCTGACTCATCAAACATTTGGACCAATGCATCAACAATAGATGGATCAAGATCTTTTTTAACTGTACTGCAACTAAAGACATTCATTTTATGTTGGACTTCATTTTCAGTAACATAGAAATATAGCTATGCAAACTGTGGATCCTCACCATTATTAGGAAGAAGTGTTCCAATCCTATGATGAGTTTGACCATTAAGTCTGAAAATGTATAGGCCTCTGCCATCATTAACTCTATTATCCACCTTGCCACCCATAGATGTCATTGCAAACATTGCGTTATAAATTCCTATTTGAGTTCTAAATGTTTTAGATCGTTGTCCACCAAGAGGATCTAATAACTCATTAAGAAGAGGAGGTCTTTCTTTAAGCAAAGGCAATTTCACTTTACCCTCCATACAGCACTAAGAAAACTTTGGAATTCTAGGCCTTTTAGAGTGCACACTCCTTTCTTCATACCATAAGACCGCACCACAATGGTTACATACGTAAGAAGGTGGGCCAAAATTCCAAGGTTCAATAACATTATCAAGTGAATGTAATGAACAGTTTTCATGATTGACTACCATTTTATTTCTCTTTCTTTTCTTTTCTTTTCTTTTTTTCAGCAATGACTATTTTTCTTTATTTTCTAGCTTCATCAACTTTATCTTGTAAAGTATTTTGTATTTCATACTGTTTTCTTTTGGATCGCGCAAACATCTTCATCTGTCTTTTCTGTCATTCTAAACTTGCATTTTTCATTTTCTCTTCTACTATTATAAGATGGAAAAATGAAAGTAAAATTAGCATCTATTTTAAAAGTGAAAGAGTACATATTTAATAATCTTCTCTGACAGGCCACAAACGCGTTGACCCCTAGTGATAAATTAAATTGATTAATTAGCCAAGTTATTAATTAATCAAGTTAACATGCAATATCACGTGGCAGCACAAAAAAATCACCAAAACTAAAGTATGCAGCGGAAAAATAAAAGACACGGTGATTTGTTTACGAATGGGGAAAACCTGACGGCAAAAACCCCACCGGGTGATTTAAGGTCACCACTCCCGAAACTCCACTATTATCACAGCAAGCGATTACAAGCAAGGAATCCCAAGTACCTTACCAACCTACAGTTGAACCCTTACCCCAATACCCAATTAGACTTACTCTGTAGTGACAGTTTCTCCTTTCAATGCACAGCTCCTAAGTACGTGACTAACCAATTGCACGGATCCCAGTACGCGACTTCAATTTACCAACTAGAGAGAGAGTTATTGGCTACAAAGTTCTTCAAATCATCCACACGATGAAGATCAGGAAGATGCTTGGTTACAAAACCCTACGGTGCACATTACACAGCAACTTCTTCACAAGAGATGAACTAGGACATAAACTTTGTCTTTTTTATCATAAATTGCATGAACAAGAATTACTCAATGCTTGTGCAACTTGCATCTATTTGACGGCCCTTAAAACAATCCTTTTATATGTCTAGGGTTAGGAGAAAAGAAGTCTCAAAGATACATTCACGAATTGGAATTAAAACAGAACTGAAAATTTGTTTTCTTTAAATCTTGACAGATAGAGGTGTCAAGGATCTGTCGAAAAGCTGTCGAGGCTCAGGCTAAAACAGCTTCTTAAAGCTCGATAGATACATGTGTCGAGACAAGTGTCGAGCTTTAGTAACTTGCACTTTCCAGCTTGTTTCTTGGACAGACTTGATGACTTCAACACTTAATCTTGAAACACTGTTTCTTGAAGCGTTAAACACATCCTAAATCTACCCAATTACAAGTAAAGTGTGTTTTGTAAAAGGATAAGCCAATTACATAAAATAGTGACATATGTCAACAAATTGAACTATATATGTCCTAACATTCTCAAAGCTACTTTTGTTCAAATATTATTTAATCAAACATCAACAAATGATAAAGAGAAACAAATCTAAATAAAACCAACAGTACATATTTAAGAGTCTATTTCAAGAGTCTAATAGTACATATTTAATAATCTTTTCGAAACAACTTTTGTTCAAATATTTTTTAATTGAATATCAACAAATGATAAAGAGACACTAATCTTAATAAAAGTAACAGGAAAATTATTAGGTATTCCGGGAGTACACAATAATTTTCCAAAGTAACAATGGGGAAATTTGGCAAAACTGACCTCTTTATTTAATTCAGCAGTTCTTCTTGAATAGTAAAAAAGGGTCATAAAATCCAAAGCAAAGATGATAAACCTACAATAGCATGTGAGAATATAAATGCCATTAAAAACACAAAACATGGCAAGTTTATTTGTAGTAAACAGCAAAAAATATCAGTTTACTGAAATAATTAAAAATATAATAATTAATACTTAGAATGAGACATACACAATCAAAACATATGAATAAAAAAAAATAAGCAAAGCTAACAACAACAAAAATAACATATTTAGAAACACTGCCAATAAACTGTACCTACTAGCCTGAGCAGTATTAAAAATGAAAGATACCAAGTCTAATAAAACAATTTTGAAATAAATATCAAGAAGGAAAATTTAAAAAAATATAATAGTAAACATTCCAGTTGGTGTAAAGATAGAATTACTTCAAATGTATTCTCTGAAACTTGAAATCTGAATTAAAATTTAAAAAAAAAAAAAAAAACTAATTTTAATACTAAAATAAGAAGCTAGTATGGGGGAATTCTTCTGGATTACATCATAAACAACCATCCAAACCCACAAAATGCTCATCCAACAGGTACAAAGTGCCAGTCATGATAGAACATGAAAAAATTACAATGACAATACCAACTTCAATGAAATACTTCAATTTACATTACTTCATCAAAACTGAAACAAAATTGTATCATAATTATATGATTTTGAAATTATGTAGACACAAATAAAACTGAAGCACCACTTCAAAAACCAAAAAAAGCTTTTTAATTCCTCAAAGCTCTTCTAATCAATCTAATGAATCACAAAATCAAGCAAAAAATAGAAGTTAGCATCTTGCTATATTTTAATTTTTTTCGTCACACTTATAATAGTAATTGAAAGCCTATAAATGCGTACTTTTGGATGAGCAAATCAACCAAAAAGGCTTTGCTTTTACACCAACAAAGAAAATGCCTTTATTACAAAAGAAGCGTAAAGCTGTTTTCTGCAAAACACTAATTACAAATGCAGGTATCAATTATACAAAAAGGTTTAAGAAATAAAATTGATAACAAAACGCTATTGTCAAAAGTATACTATGATCAGAATCCATAAATATAATAATATTTAAAAAAAAACAGTTGAAGAAATAGATTAAAGAACCAAACAGATATGAAAAATTCAATTACAGAAAAATAGTCCCTTCACATAAAGCAGGCATGTCACTTAAAAATCAGTCTCATAAATATGGTCATTAAAAAACTCTTCAAAGAAAAAAAAAAAAAAAAAAAAAAAAAAAAAAAAAACCTTGAGCAAATATTCAAAACTCCATAATCTCATTTCCCCTTACAAATAACAAAGCAGGTAAGAGAGAAAACAAAAAATCAAAAATTATAATTTAATTATTAAGTTTAAAAGATAACCAACCATTAAAATTTAGGTAGGTTTCGAAATTCTAGAAATTGTATTACAAAAAGTTACTATTATGAAACCTACAGTTGGTACACTCCCCCATGGATCTCAATTTAAAAAAACATTTGAGCAGTTCATTGAGTTGCAAAGCTAAATTTTCAATTAAAACTCGAAAACTAATACCAAATGATGAGTGCACGCACATATGATAATTTGTGTGAATTAAAAAAATCAACAGCTACTATACATAAAACACTTTATGCTAAGGACCACATACTAAATATTCAGAACTAACTTGAAATTGTAATTAGCAGTTATACAACCCTCACTATTACAAAGTAAAATGTCTAAAAAATCAACCAACACAACAAAATTAAATTAAATATCAAAAAAGAAAATAAACAAAATAAAATTTAAGAATACAAACTTAAATTGTAGTACAATAGTATATTTTTTAACAATTACAACTTGGGGTAATGCTTGCTTTTAGTGTTTGTAGATGGTAAAATGCAATTTTGGGGCTTAAATAATATTATTGTATAGTCCAAGCATTCAGATTTTTTTTTTTTTTTTTAAATCAATCTAAACAAAAACCTGGCAAACTAAAACTAAATTTAAGCAATGCTACAATCGGACCAAACAGGACTCAAGAAATTGTAAAAAAGAATGAGAAATCAAGTGAAAAGGGGGAAAAAAACATCTGTCTTCTGCTAAACCCATTTTTTTTAAAACCCTATAAACGGTAACTGAATAGAAAATAAAAAGGGGGAAAAATACCTACCTTCTAAATAGTCTGTTGTTGAAGAGCAGAGAGAGGATTCAATCTAAACAAAAATCTGCCAAACTAAAACTAAATTTACTCAATACTACAATCGAACAAAACAGGACTCAAGTAATTGTAAAAATAAATGAGAAATCAGGGGAAAAGAGGGGGAAAAACGTCTGCTTTCCACTAAATCCATTCTTTAAAAAACCCTAGAAACGTCAATTGAATAGGAAATAAGAAGTGGGGGAAAAGCCTACCTTCTGAATAGTCTGTTGTCGAAGAGCAGAGATAGGATTCAATCTAAACAAAAATCTACCAAACTAAAACTAAATTTAATCAATACTAAAATCGAACAAAACAAGACTCAAGAAATTATAAAAATAGATGAGAAATTAGGGAAAAAGGGGGAATAAAAACGCCTATCTTATGCTAAATCCATTTTTTTGAAAACCCTAGAAATGGAAATTGAATAGAAAACAAAAAAGGGGATAAATGCCTACCTTATGAATAGTCTGTTGTTGAAGAGCAAAGATGGGATAGCTTCTAAATCATCAGTTGTTGCAGAAGACGAACAAAGATTTTAAGTTTTTCCTATTGCAGAGAACAAACAGAGGTCTTCACCGTTGTAGAATTTTTTTTTTTTCTTTTGTTTGATAGGTTGAAGCACACTTATCCAATCTGTATGTATTTGGAGGTGCAGCAAAGAATCGCTAGTTTGAGTGAGTTTGAATTTTGATCGGAAAATAAGTTTGGGTTTTAGAGTTTGCGTTTTTTTTTTTTTTTTTCTTCTTTTGTTTTGTGGATAAGCGGCTTGGTGTTTGTATAAGGGACTACGTTTTTTTTTTTTTTGGATAAACGGATTGGTGTCTGAAGGTGAGCCAATCAAACGCACCGTGCGGCTTTTTAAAGTTTAAACGCTATACGTGTCAGCATTTTAAGTAGGCATTTTCCCTAACGTGGCAGCACCTCCTTAAAGACTTCTGCTTTTATATATAGTATTAGATTAGATTAGCCCAACGTGGATAAAATCGGATTTTTAAGTTTATATATACAGCCATAGAAACCCTAGGTTATAACATTCCAGATTTCAACTGCCATGAACTGACAGTCATGTGCTTAGTAAGAAGTACGAGTTTTTTGGAAAATGGAAAAGAACTTGCTTATAAAATAAGTTAAATAAAAGTATAGCTGTATAATAGAAAATAAAAAATAAAAATCACAGAATTATACTTTACGACTTTCATACGTTTTGCTGTAAAATGTTTTCAATTGAAAATATTTTTAATAAAATATTTTTAGGTGTTTGATATAACATGTAATTTTTTTTTTCAAGCACAAACCACTAAAACTGAAAACTTAGCCACCAATGCCAAAGGTTCGATAACTAGGCTGCCAATTCTGCTACCAGACCGACAACTCCGTTGACTTGAACATTGGCATCAGCCATCTAATCAGGGGTTTTGGCAACCAAATTGCCGACACTGGCCATCAGACAAACACTGCCAAACATTTGGCTCCAACAATTGAATCATCTACCATCAGAGCCTGAAATGGCGACTCTGGCGACCAGATCGTTGGCATCAATGGCCTAGCATACTAGACTAACAACTTAGCTACAGATTTTGGGAAGGAGGTGCACTTTTTGTTTTTGTAAAATGTTTTACCAAGGAAACGTTTTTCAACCTATTAAGAATAACATTATTAGCAACGCAATGTGTTATACTATATTATATATGCTAGAGTGGATGCAGAAAGGGAAGCATAGAATAGGAACATCAAGAACACGAGGTTTACGTGGTTCAACCTTGTCGACCTACATCCACAGAGGAATCCCTTAAGGGCTACATCTTTATTGTATAAGAGTGTAGTACAATAACTTGTGTTACAATGAACCCTAACATGAGTATATATAGGCGACTAAACCCTAGACTACTAGTATAAGCAGGACTGGGCTTGGGCCTATTACATTGGGCTAATATGTCTAATATATCTCTAACACCCTTCCTCAAACTCAAGGCAGAAGCTCGATGAAGGCTTGAGGTTGGATAAGCATGAGAAGATCCCTTGGAGATGTCTTGAAGAATGCCTTTGAAGAAACCACAATGAAGAATATGCCAATTGACCAATTTTGGAGTTTCAAATGAAGAAACGGAGTCCAAAATTGGAATCTACGCGAAAAATTGAGCAAGATAGGCCATTTCAAAAATTTTGCCTTTAGGTTAAAAGTCAACACAAAAGTCAAAG
Source organism: Castanopsis chinensis (assembly GCA_032878915.1). Classification (NCBI taxonomy): domain Eukaryota; kingdom Viridiplantae; phylum Streptophyta; class Magnoliopsida; order Fagales; family Fagaceae; genus Castanopsis; species Castanopsis chinensis. The sequence continues at coordinate 8,732,879 of JAVQMG010000113.1, forward strand.
TCAACAAAAGTCAACGGATCCTGGTCAAAGTCAACGGTCAGTGCTCACAGGTCAAATTCGGGTGGTCCGAGTTGGGTCGGGTCGGTCTGGGTCAACGGTCAGCTAGGTGACGTGGTGCTGACGAGGCGACACTGCTAGCGTGGCGAGCTGACGTGGCTAATGACATGTCTAGGACTGACGTGGCGTGCTTGGGTGGAGTGATGATGTCATCTGATGACGTCAGCAATGATATTCCGGCGCGTGTGACCGATGGTGAGATCCCAGGAGGCGCGTGAGAACGCGTGCTGGCTCGAATGAGGACCAGATTTTCTCGGGTTTTGCAGATCGGTGGGCCACGAGTTCGTCAGGGCTGCGCATGTGGCGACAATCCTATCAAATCTTAGCGGCATGTGGGAGATTTACCAGAGCCAACTTCGGTGCGTGGAGGCGCGTGGCGAGGTTTTGGATGACCGGATTTTTGGGTTTTGGTCGCAGGAGGTTGTGGAGCATGTCTGTGGTGTTGGTTTCATCAGGCGAAGCTTCGATTTGCGCAAATCTGAAAAGTTAAGTCACAGTTTGCTTGGTTGTTGGATTTTGACACAGCACAGAGCCATGGTGGCTGCGAGATGCCGTGAACTCTAGATCCAGCAGACAAACATGTGTGACTTCAGATGGTGGTGTGCACGTGAGAATCTTCTTTGCTGTGCAGAGATGTTTGTTTGATGACAAGAACGAAGTTTGGCTTTGATACCATGTTAAGAATAACATTATTAGCAGCGCAATGTGTTATACTATGTTGTATATGTTAGAGTGGATGCAGAAAGGGAAGCATAGAATAGGAACATCAAGAACACAAGATTTACGTAGTTCAGCCTTGTCGGCCTACATCCACGGAGGAATCCCTTAAGGGCTACATCTTTATTGTATAAGAGTGTAGTAAAATAACCTGTGTTACAATGAACCCTAACATGAGTATATATAGGCGACTAAACCCTAGACTACTAGTATAAGCAGAACTGGGCTTGAGCCTATTACATTGGGCTAATATGTCTAATATATCTCTAACACAACCTTTTACAAATGATTTTACACTTAAAATATTTTACAAATTTGATCACATTTTACATGCAAAAAAACAAATAAAAATGAGAAAATGTTTAAAAAATATATTTTAATTCAAAACAAACAAAGCATTTAGATGCACCTACGTTGTACTTTAATAACATAGAGTCCAACTACAACCACCATAAATTACATAGAATGTGGTCATCATAAATATCTCTTGCCCTACAATAACCTGACACAGCTATTATTTTGGGCTCACTTTCAACAAGAATATTATTGCTCAATTGGTTAATGTCTCCGTGTTTTCAACAAAAGCATTTAGGAATCTTTCGTCTCTAATTGTAAATATCAAATCATCCCCAAAAAAAAAAAAAAAAAAAAAATAAAAGAAAGGGTAAAATAGGAAATGGTTCTTTTATGATATACCTGATCAATTTCCAACCCCAATTTCGTTTAGACAAACACTAAAAAAAAAAAATTATGACTATTGATGTGATAATAAATATCACAAACCTTAGCTTAGCAATATATATATATCAAAGACCTTAGTCAAGATGGACGTATTCCATACCCTCTCTCCAAAACGAGAGGGTATGGCAATCTCTATTCCGACCCTATTTTTCCAATGTGAGCTCAAGCCAATACTCAAGGGAAGTCCAAATCATGTGGGCCCTCTCAAGGGATATAAGTCCAAACTAAAATATTGGCCGAAAAGGCCCCAACATCAAAAGGCAAGACACAAGGAATTCCATAGAAAGGATCAACAGTCCTAAATTGGGCCCCAAACAGATGCCCGAGGTAGCCCAAAAACTCAATCAACCTATAGCAATTAATCGCATAAAAACCATGGCATGCATGAACCTGACTTGGCTTGTTCTTCTCTTCCTCATGGATGTCACCGATTTGCGGATTCTTCCTGGAAATACTATATTCGTTGTTTTGCGGCAGAAAAGGAAGGTTGTGTTTGAACAAACCCCGAACCTCGTAAATTTGAACAAACCGTTTGATAGTTCTTAAGTCTAAAGGAGTTGGGATCTATGCCATTGACAAACAAGGATTAAATTCATGCAATGTTCAATCTTTATTTTTCATTACTGCTAAAGAGAATTATTCACTAACCCATGTTAATTTAAAGACCAAAGGAAAATATTAACCAGCACTATAAGATGTTTGTTAAGGATGATTCATCGCCAGTCTGCTTTAAATTTTTGTTTGGACTTTTTAGCTTGAAATTTGCTTGTAGAGTACATGGCTGAAAAGAACCTAAAAAACTCCTTGTGCGGTGCAGGAGTGTTAGGCATCGCATGACTCCCCAACTTCCAAAGGCCCAAACTATCAGTTGTCCATTCCTTTTGAGACACGTGTTAAGGGCACAAGAAGGGGACAAAAGAAGCCCCAAAATCTTCATCAAAGAGACAAATTGGCCTGGAAATAATCTGCTTACTGCTTTATCTGAATCTATCCAAAGTAAAGAAAAGTAAAGTACATTGCCAGGAAACAATTATATTACTACCACATGTCCAAAAAGCACAGGGGCAAGCAAAGATATCAAACCTTTATCACTGTAGTCGTTGCTGCTCTCACTCTTCTCCTCAGACTCTCACAATTCACAAGCAATCAACATGGTCCGGTCCCTTATTCACTTCTGAGTTCTGACACATGGGTTGTTGCACAAACATGTGCGTATGGTTTATGCATGTCCATATTTTGCCGGAACCTCCATGAGCTCTAATTAAACCAAACACGATTTTTTTGAGTGCATGGAAGGAAAAAAGCGATAAATTCATGCGCCATTTTTGACTTTCACTACTTCAATTATTTTTTGTGCCCTATGAACACCAATTATTGGTGATACTCCACATCCTGTTTCACTGTTTATAAGAATATTTCACTTTGGATATATTGTCTTGTAATATTTGAAACTTTTTTAAAGTAAAAATTAATTTTTCTATATTATCTTTTTTCAAAAATATAATCAAGACTGTGTTCATCGCCTCTAATATTTAAGAAATGATATTTTAGAACTATCAGTTAAATTTATTTTTAAACTTTTTTTCATTAATTGTATTGCCATTCCAAAATTTTCATAAGAATAGTAAAAAGGAATTGGTGAGTGGTATTTAGTTTTTTTTTTTTTTGCTAAGAAAAGAAGCATTAAGCAGATCTTGTATTGGTTAAAAAAGTTCAATACGAACTTATCCAAATTTACTTTGAAATTGATGAATAGTATTCAAAAGAGATACAATAAAAGTTGTACAAATGTTCATGTTCTTCTAATGCATTGTTTCTCCCGTTGAAAACAAAGTAACAAGAAAACATGGTCCCATTGCCCCCACGTACTAAGCTCATTGTTAAAAGTTGCTAAATTCAATGCACAGCAGGAGTTCGAAATAACCTAAAAAATAATCATAATGTCTCTCAGAAAATTTAGCCCACAGGATTTTGATGGAAAAATGGTGGGTTAGACATGCTTGAAACAAGCGTGATTCGACATTTCTTACGCAAGGAGAAACCCTTGTCTGCGTGCTTGGTACATGGCCTACAAATAGATATATAGCTTTGAGCGAATTGCTAGGAGAGTAATTCTCTCTCTTTACAGATTTGATGTTCATGAACATTCCTTAATTAAACCTTTTATATATATATATATATATATATATATATAATTAGAAATTTATCCTATGACGTCATCAACTTTATAATAATTATTCTTTATTATCTGACTTAAACATCAGTCGATTTTTGCTGCACTTTATGATAATTACGTTTTATTATCTAACTAAAACATCAGTCAATTTTTGTTATAAGCGATTTTCACACTTCAAAATTTCTTGTTCAATAATAAGATATTAATTTTATAATTTGAGCTAATTGAAACTCAAGATTAAATATCTTAATAAAAGATTTTATGAAAGAACCTAACTTTCCTTTCATCCACAATTAATTTATTAATTAATAAAAAATATGTAGCTTATTTTCTTTTCTTAATACATTGTACACATCCCCCTTATTGTTAGGTTGGGTTCAATGTATTTTAGAGCCTAAGGCAACGTCTGTGAGCTGAGTCCTTTTTTTATATTTAAATATTAATTATATTGTATTTATTTAACTTTTGATAATGAACGTTGGAATTAATGAATTTTTATTAAAAAGAAAAACTATTGCTTTTGATTTCAATTTTGATAGAGAAGGAAAAAAAAGTCTATTCACCTCACACGTGTTTGGAAGATTTTTTTTTTTTTAAAAAATTAGCCATTACAAATCCGATAAAGCATATTATTACAGTCCACATCACCCAAATAGAAGATAATTTTTTTTAAAAAATATATATTTTGTTAAATAATTTTTTTTAGCCTTAATAAAAATTTGCACCATGAGATAAATGGACAATTTATTCTATTGGCCAATAGAGAGGGCCTAAAATTTTTCTTTTGCCAATCATGATAATTTTTCCCTATATTGTAAGACACATATATATAATATATTCTATTATTTATTAGGTTCAATTAATAGGTGCTTTTAAATTTTAATACATTTGTTAATGAACTATTTTTAAAAAAAAATTAATACAACTGTTATGAAATATATAAATAAATAAATAAAAATTTAATTGTTTTTTTTTTTTTTTGCCCTTTTCCATAAAAAATTTTAAAAGTATTTCTTAAATGAATGTTCTTATAATATCAGTTAACAAAATCTTTATTTAATTGGAGACCTAGCTTCTTCCATTTGCGACCATGCCTTAAGCTGACTAAAAGTTGAGTCGGCACTGCTTGCAGTTCACTTTCGGTTTTACCACTAGGGAGCACAATAGAACTGAACTAAAAGGAGGCCAGTTCCCATTTTTATTTTTATTTCTATCCCACAGATATTATCAACTCCTCACATAATTGGCGTTGGATTTTGTCATTTCCAATTATTTCTCATTGGGCATTTCAACACTGAGGACCAAAATCTATTATTTGATAATATATATAAATTCCAGGTATATGCGTACGGTTCAGAATCATCATTTGGAAAATCAAGTGAGAATGAATATATGTTGTGATAAACGATGGATGTTCACCGCATAGGATTTGATTAGACAAGTTTGATTAGATTACCCACGAGGCCACGATAAATAGATTATGCTTAAAGCTAGGTAAAGATAAAATGTTCTCTCTTCCTCTTCTTCTTCCTCTTTATATGCGAATATCAAAGTATAGGTTCAGGTTCATCAACAAAAACAAAAACAAAAATTTAAGTATGGAATGGGCAATTGACCTTTTAACGATGAGAAAGTTGATTTCCAAAAGGGAATAATAAGACAAGCCATTTTGGCAAGTGACTTAAAAGAGTCATACGAGACTTCAAAAAATTTGAAGCATTGGCACAATTGGTTGGTTGATACCTAAAGGGGGCCCAGCCCTTGACCAAATTAATACATTTTGAGACATGGAGCTCTTCAAAACCATTCGATTGGCGCCGCCCACTTGATATTCATGAGCAAATTAGCTTTGTTTCAAAAGAAACATCCATTAAGAAGAGAAAATTTTTGTGTGCGACTTAAGATAAGAGTGTCTATGGGCAATTTGGCAGGCATTCTAGATGTTCAAATTTGTAAATTTCCAACATTTGATTCTATTTTTCTTTTTAGCTTTTGATAGCATTATCAAGTTTGGTACATCTTCTAATCTACCATCTCTTAAAAATTTGAAGTCACACCTTCGTTTTATGGTTGACTTCAAAGATGTTTAATTAAGAAACCAAAAACAAGATATATCAAAATATTTTATTGGATCCTGATGGAATGATCACAGAATTAACTTTCCCGGCGCATCATATGTCACTTAGAGTCCGTTTGGTTGAAAAAGTAGAAAAGTGGGAGGATAGAAAATAATGGGAGAGTGGAAAAGTGAGAGGATAGAAAAGATTTTATTTTCTCTCCTATTTGTTTGGTTGAGGGTGAAAAAGTGGAGGGATGAAAAAAATGAGTTTGAATAAATTTACTCATATACCCTTATTAAAGAATGATACCCAATTAAAACAAAAAAGTGACAAATAACCACACAAAAAAATCACTCAAATTTATTAAAAAAATAAAAATCTTGTCAAAAAAAAAAATCACAACTAGTTAAAAAAAACTATCATGCCTAGGCCTAGAAAATCAAAAGAAGAAAAAAAGAATAGGAAAAAAGAAAAGAAAAGAAAAGGCAACTGCCCCGTAGAAAGGAAAAAAAAAAAGAAGAAAGAAGTCACGCACGCTCAAGTAGGGGTGTCTACGGGTCGGGTTTGTGCCTGACCCGAACCCGACTCAAAAATTTCGGGTGGTAGAAAATCACAACCGAAACCGACCCGTTTTGGATGGTCAGATCATCGGGTTCGGGTCCGTCGGTTTCAGGTGAGTTGTCGGTCAGTTTCGGGTGTTGAAGCCAATGTTGATATTTTGTCGCCGGTGCCGATATTTCGTCGCCGATGCCGATATTTCACCGGATCGATCAATATCTGGCCGATATTTGGCCGAATCCGTCGAATCTGGACTAGATCTCGACGGATCTGGTGGATTTCATATTGCTCTTTGTCGAAAAATCAAAAATAACGTGTGATCTGGTGGATTGCAGCGGATTTCAAGAGGCTCTTTGTCGGAAAACCTCTAGATCTCGCCGAATTTTGTTGAGTTTATGGTCGGGTCGGGTGGCTCGGGTTTTTGGGGAGGAAACCCGCCAGCCGACCCGAAGGGATCGGGTTCTGTGGGTGGCCACCCATCGACGACTATTGGGTTGATCGGTTCGGGTGGTGGCCGGTCAGTTTCAGGCGGGTCCGGCGAGTTGAACGGGTTGCCAGGTTCTGTGGACACCCCTACGCTCAGGCTTGAAAAATAAATAAATAAAAAAGAAAAAGAAGGAAGGCAACGTAGCTGCCCAGAAGAAAAGAAAAAAAAAAAAAAAAGGCAAAACAACGTTACTGAGAAGAAAAGAAAATAAAGGCAACTTGGGCATTTTTGTCAATCAAGAAAAAATTTATCCTCGATCAGTTTTCTCTCCATTTTGGAGAGAAAATATTTTGGTGGGTCAGGGGAGAAAATACCTGGGCCCCACCATTTATTTTCCTTCCTCTTCACCCAACCAAACACACCCCAAAAAAGTTTTCTCTCCTATTTTCTCTCCAAAGTTTTCCATCCTTCCTATTTCACCTCTAAATAAACACACGCTTAATGTATAAAGTATACACTGTTTGAATAGGGATTAATGGCGTCGTAGTCTCTAGTCCAAGTTAAGAGGAGCGACAATTCTCTTGGGCGAATCAAGTGAATGACCTGCATCAAGGTGAAGAGTAACAACAAAGACAGTGAGGTAACTCTAAAAACACCTAAAATCCCAGAACTTGAGTGGCACGTTGGGAATATTAGAATAAAACATTACTTTGGTATTATGTGGTTCAATTTTAAATGCCTACAAGTAGGATTAGGGTTACTTTACTTACACTACAAATAAGATTAAGTTTACTTTACTTGTAGGATTATTTGCACTCTAAGAAGGACTAGACACAATGAACAAGGACAATGAACAAGGACAACTAACTTTGGCCTTGACTAGTGTTGGGCTTTTATATCTTTAACATGTGAAAATAATTAATTATTTTAATCTCACATTGTGTGGCTCGATTCCTCCTAACCTAGATAGACAATGAATTCCTTATTTATAGGCAAAGTCTTAAAGGGTGTGAAAAATTAAAGTCATTTAATGTGATAGGTGTCACAATATTCAAAAGACATGTCACTCGGCAAAACATGTTGTTGGGGGCGTTTTTCGTCGCCCACATGATGTTAAGGGAGCCAAGATTGAGACTTGACTTTAGGCTTGGAACATGGCCCAAAGACTATCGATGAAGTATGAAAGGCCCATTTTGCTCAAGGTCTAAGTTTCATCCAACATAGATTATAACAAGGCCCCACAAATACCTCCTGCAAAGATAAACTAGCACAAAGGATGACCCACCACAACAAGTGCTTAAATAATAGTCTAGCGGTAAGAAAGAAAAACGTCCAACGGTAGATGTTTGGAAACCTAATCTCATCTCATAGGTTTGAAGGTTCTCTACAAGCTCAGTCAAAGGAATTTGATCAATGTCCTTCACTTCTTCAATGGCAATGATCTTGGCATAGAATCTTTCAAGTAAGGACCTAAGGATTTTTCTATCAATTTTGGATTATACTATAGAATCTCCAAGGTTGAAAGCAAAATTCACAATATCCTTGAGTTTAGCATAGAACTCATCAAAGGTGTCATCCTCCTCCATCCTTATTTTTTCAAAACTACTATTGAGTCTTTGAAACTTCACAGTCTTTACTACCTTGGTACCTTCATAGGTGGTCTCAAGAATGGTCCGTGCTTCTTTGGCAACTTCCGTGGATGATATTTTCTTGAATTCCTCATTGGTCACCCCACTAAACAAAGCATTCAAGGCTCTACTGTTGAAATTTGCTACTTTGATTATTGCTTCATCCCAATCCACTGCTGCTTCTTTTGGCTTAATCCAACTAACTCCAACAGCTTGTCATTGTTGACACCTCATTTTGCAACCCGCATTTAACCTCACTTGGAGGGTAAAAGGGTAATTTCACCTTGGAAATATGCATCTCAATTTTGGTCATTAGATCCTTAATCTCATTTTACCAAAATGATCTTGATGTTGTAACGATCAAATCGATTAGTTATAAGCCCTAATCGAACCATCAAATTGAAAGTTATCATCAAATCAAGTTTTAATGGCCGAGATGCACTATCACAAATTGAGTCCGACCTTATGTGATTATGAACAATTGATTACAATTGGTTATAATTATAATCAATTTGAAATTAATGATGTGTCATAATTTGATTGGTTAGGACTACATTTTATGGTAAGGTTGCATACACCTAATTAATTAGATAGTTAAATATTAATTATTCAATGAGTAATTTATGCAATTATCTTTTAATTAGGGTAAATTTGGAACTAATTAGGTCTGAAATGGGAGTGATTGGAGCCTATTAATGTTAATTGGAAACTAATTTGGGACCTATTAATGTTAATTGTACTGAAACCATTTTCCTAAGAAATGACCTCTGCTCACTATTTCATTGATATCTCTCAGAATATTTTTAATCTGTGAATGAGGTTAATTTACCCAGAAACTAGACATCCGGGGCTTCAATTTGAGCACAAGAAAGAGACAATTCCGATTAGAATTGAGTCAGATATGATTTTTCAAAGTTGGCTCTACAAGCTGTTACAGCAGCTACGAGAAAACCGAATTTTGCCTTGCTCCTTACTCCCACCAATCTTTCTATTTAATGCACCAAATCTCCCCAAAGGCTAAAATGAGGTCTAAGTTCATGATTCTTTGTCAACCCTCATTAATGGCCTTCCATTCATATTTCCTCTACCACTACTATATAAACCCCCCTCTCCTTCATTCCAAAGGGGACAGAAAAAAACCCCTCTCTTCTCCCCTCTTGAGTTCTAGGAAGTTGAGTAGTCTTGTCATATCTTGGTCTTCTTGAGACTCAAGGTATTGAGTAAGACTCACTCTTACTCTCCTAACTCTTCTTTTCCTCCACCCATAGGACCTCCCTCAAGAGTCTCCTCATCCACCATATAGATCTTGCATGAAGGTATAATTTCTTTCCCTAACTTGTTTTTTGTGTTGCCATGATAGGAATTTAGGATTAAAGCATGATAATAACTATTTAAATTTTCTTGAATATGTTTGAATGTTCTTAAATGTTATTATGTATTCTTCACATGTTCTTGGTTGTTCATCACATGTTCATGCATAACACTAGTTTTAATCCTAAATTCACATCAAAAATATGAAAAACATGTTGTTTAATAATTCTTTCAAATGATTGAATCTAGGATGTCACCATACACACACATTCACTAGAATTTATTTTTCAATCCAAATGCAATACTTAATAAATTGAATTAGGGTTTATCACACGCACACACATTAAATTCATCATGTAAATTGATTGACATATTGGATGATATGATATGAATGTTGGCCATCATAGTCTAGAAGACCGGTTTCACCGGGCAAGGTGGGTGCCTAACACCTTCCCACCTTGTAACATAGCCTCCGAACTTAGATCAAAGGTTAGTAGATCAAATGCTTGTCCATGTAATTTTCAATTTTTAGATTGTAACTAGGAAACAAAGCCATGTATATTTTCTTAGATTGTATCTAGGAACAAAGCCATGTAATTTTCCTATGACCAATGTAAATTCAATTGAAAGCTAATAAAATGAGGAATTTTTCAATTTTGGTTTTCTTATTTTTCCAATAATTAAATAAGTGGCGACTCCATTGTAAAACCCTTAATCTAAAGGGAAAAATATAACTAGTCGAACCTCCATTTTGAGAGATAATAACACGACTTCACCCATTCACGTGAGTTTGGCTCAACTCTTAATAAAACGGGCCGGGGGCGCGGTCTCTCACAGTCATACTTTTTCACTTAGAGCCTGCAAAAGAACTTTCATATGAACTTTCCAATATGCATAATTAATGCCATCAAATAAAAGAGGAATCAAAAAAGATTGTCCATGATCCAAGACAACAGGGGTCAAGGATCACACTTAGGAAATTAATCCAATCAGAGTAAACCCACTCTGATACCACTTGTTGGGAAATTAAGACCTCGGTTGATACAATTAATAAATTTTAAAACTCAAGTTGTTAATTAGATTTATTATGAATAAACCTTGTTAAAATAAACAATCATCAATATCATGCACAGCGAAATAATAAATAAAACAGGATATGATGATCTAGGAAAACCAATGAAATAAACTAGTTTTACAATAAAAACCTTAGAGGAAAACCTTCCCAAAAAACAATTCATTATAGTAAAGAGAAATTCCAAATCTAATACAAAACTTTTGTCCCTAGACTCTACAATCTCCATAAATAAACTTACAGCAGAAACCGTCTATCACTTCAGAACCTCTAAATTCTTCAATATATGAATGCCACCCTTTTGCATAGATCCCTAACTTAAAGATTTTTTTGGCTGCAAAGTTCTTCACTTCATCAACAATAAAAATCAAGAAATACTTAATTACAAAACCCTAAGGCGCAAAAGACGCAGTAACTTCTTGCAAAGAGAATAAGGCACTAGGTCACTTTCTGCATGTGTTCTCTATGTATGACAGCCTTTAAAATAAGTCTTATATATGTCTAAGGTTGTGAGGAATAAAAAACCCTATATATACATGTCAACTAGGGCCAAAAATTAGATTGGAAATTCTGATTTCGTAGATCTCAATAGATTCAACTTCTATCAAGTTTCGTTCTTAAATCCGATAATTATTGTTTTGTCGAGGTATCTGTCGAGCTTTAATGAACAGATTTTCTTCACTTGTTTCTTGGTCCAATCTTCATGGCTTTAATACTTGACTTGAACTCTTATTTCTTAAATTACTAACCCATCCTAGATCTACCCAATTACAAGTAAAGTACATTTTGTCGAAGAATTAGCCAATTACAAAAAATATGTCCTTAACAAGACTGATCAGGGGGCAGAGTATCAGGCTTAATTATCCTAGGATTTTGCCATAAATAGGAGATTTGCTTTTAGGGCTACTTTGCTTCTTTGGGTAATATGACACATGGTGAGTATTTTCGGGCAATCTTGCATTAAATGCTAAGAATTTAATGATTGTGTTCAGCCAATAGGATTAAGGCAGGTATTAAGGAGGAATCTTAGTGCTACAACTGAGATTTGGACCCTACAAAGTATGATTCAACACCCCAAGCCAGGTGTCAAAGTTTAAGTCCACTTCAGAGGGTTTCGTTAGAGATCCTTTTATTCCCTGCAAACCACATGTTTCCAAATTTTCCCCTTTAGAATTCACGGGGTTGGTTCATGAATCAATTACATACATTTTTAGTAATAAACTAAATTATTTAGTTAAGAATGTCATGAACTTGGAGATCTTGGTTGTGGCTTCCATGAGTTGTGACCAAAACTTAGGGAAGGAGGGTATTTATTGCCCATTAACCTTTAGATGTCAGCCTCTAGTACTGTTCATGTCAGAGTTGGTAATGGGACAAGTGGCCAGCTCCTAATTTGGTTTGGGAACTTAGTTTCTTCTTAAGGTGACCTCTAACAAAAGGCAGAACTTAATGAAGTTCTCCAACTGAGTCAATTTGCATACATGGGCTATTTTAGCTGAGATTTGCTTTTGGGGCTGCTTTGCTTCTTGGGGTAAAATGACACATGGTGAGTATTGTATAAAATGTTAAGAATTTAATGATTGTGTTCAGTCAATGAGATTAAGATAGGTATTAAGGAGGAATCCTAGTTCTACAACTGAGATTTAGACCCTAGGAAATAGGATTCAACACCCTAAGCTAGGTGTCAAATTTTAAATCCACCTCAGAGGGGTTTCGCTGGAGATTCTTTTATGCCCTCCAAACCACATGTTCCCAAATTTTCTCCTTTAGGATTCACAGGCTTGGTTCATGAATCAATTACATAAATTTTTAGTAATAAAATAAACTATTTAGTTGAGAATTTCATGAGCTTGGAGGTCTTGGTTGTGGCTTCCTTAAGTTGTGACCAAAACTTGGGGAAGAAGAGTATTTATTACCCATTAACCTTTAGGTGTCAGCCTCCAGTATTGTTCATGTCAGAGTTGGCTGTGGGACTGGTGGCTAGCTCCTAATTTGGTTTGGGAGCTTAATTGCTTCTTAAGGTGACCTCCAACAGAAGGCAGAACTAAATGGAGTTCTCCAACTGGGTCAGTTTGCACACATGGGCTGTTTTGGTTGAGACTTCATGTTGGGCTTGGCCATGAGGGCTGAATACTTTGGTGGGCCCATGACTTGGTGGTTCTCTCCACTTAGGCCTATCCTTTTGCTTTCTCATTGTAAACTCTACAAAATATATAAAGCTACCATATATTGCTATAGATATTTATTCCACATAGGCTTTTGTTGTTAGTGAAAATGAAATGTATTCATGAACTTCAATAAATATTTATGATAGGTTTTGAGTATTAATTTCTAGGAGCTTTAAATATCAATTTGTATAGTTCCTCGTAATTTTTGTTATCGATTATTTTGTAAATGATATTTTCTTTGGGACTTTTAAATAATGACCTTCAATATTTCTTGAGAATAATATTTACCATGGGTTTTAAATAGAGACAATATACATGAGGTTCAAATAAAATATGGTAACAACCACTATAATGGAATAATGTAATATTTTCATGAGTTTTTCTATAAATAATAATAATGGGCTTGTAAGATAAATAATTATTATGAGTTTTGGAAATAAATATTATGAATGTTCTGATATAAGATAAATAGTGACCATGAGTATATAATATGGTATGAAATAAATAGATGTCATGGGTTTAAGATAAATAATCATAACTTTCCATAAGCTTTTATAAGATGATTGCCATGGGTTTTGAGAATAGATAATTGCCATAAATTCCATGAGTTTGTAATATTATAATAATAGGTTTAAGAATCTATAGTATTGTTCAATATTGAACTTTTAAGTAAAATAATTATGATATAGTATTTTGCCAAGTATCAATAATCTTGTGTTTTTGATAAAATAATGCCAAGTAATTAGCTTAGGTTTTTAATAGTGCCAACATAAGTTGAGCTTTTGATATTGCCAATCAGAATTGGGTTTTAAATATTGCCAATGAGAATTGGACTTTTGATATTGCCAATGTAAATTGGGCTTTTGATGTTGCCAATAAGAGTTAGGCTTTTGATATTGTCAATGACAATTGGGTTTTTGAGTTGCCAGCAAGAACTGGGTTTTTGATATTGCTAATTAGAATTGGGTTTTTGATGTTGCTAATGAGAATTGGACTTCTTGATATTGCCAGCAAGAACTGGGTTTTTGATGATATTACCAATGTGAATTGGGCTTTTGATAAATAAATTGTCATATGTTTAAACCATGGGCTTGATTATGGATTCGAATTCCATTGATATAATTGCCATGGGTTTAAATCATGGGCTTTGATTATGAATTTGAATTCCATTGATAAAATTATTTTGCTATGAACTTGAATCATGGGTTTTTCAAATATTGTCAAGCATAAGTATTCTTGGGCTTTAAATGGAATGGGATGTGTGTATTGGGCTCATAGGACTAGTTTTGGGCTTAACTAAATAATAATAATAATAATAATAATAATAATAATAATAATAATAATAATAATAATAATAATAATAATAATAATAATAATAGTAATAATAATAATAATTTGATAAGATATGAGTTTTTTGGGCTTTTTGTGACAGTTTATATCATGACCCAAATTAGATAATGAAATATTCGTGGTTAAAATAAATAGGGCAAAAGATATTTTGTGAAAGCCCAATAACTTCTTAGTGGTGTTTAAAAATAAATAGGTGATACTTTAATAATATTATGTATAAAAAAAAAAGTACCCTAACACATGTTAAGCATCAATATCAATATACCTAATGGCAAACATGTCAAGCATCAATATCAATTTACCTAATTACATTATTAAGATGCAAATCAAAAGAATAAGCTTTGACATGTTGCCGTCACATTGTCTCTTTTGCCTCAATCCCTTTAAATAACATTTATTATGATTTTTGATGCAGTTTCAAACTTAATATGTTGGGCTATATGGAGTCTAATTTGTGTTCGATCTAGTTTGTTACCCAATCAACCCAACTTAGAAGTGTTACGGTTTTAAATGGGAGATTTTTTTAGGAAAAGTCCATAGAGCAGAGGCTTTTGCCCCCATTGTTCGGAGAATTTATTTACGGCTTCATATTAGGGTGTTTTTTTATGTTTAGTTTGTAAGTCTATAACTACCACCTATATATTTTCTCTTTGACATAGTTAAAACGCAGCAACTGCATGTACATAGACAAATTGTTGAACCACTTAAATCTTGTGTCATGTGATTATTTGTCTTTCGCAATTTCTTTCTATATTTCTGTCTTTCACAGGTTCAAGAATCAAGTTAAACTCTTAACTTAAGAAACATTAGTCATTGCCCAAAATCAATGATGGAGCTAGGATTTGAGCTTGGGGAAGGGAGGCTTTTTTTTTTTTCTCTTGATGGGGGACAAAGTTTATAACACAATGTGTGTGTCAATATATATTTTTGTGTCTGTCTACCCATGTGCACACATACACATAGATATAAATAAACATGAGATAAAACACTAATATCTATAATTAATAAAAGAATTATATTATAAACATATAAAATACTATAAAATGTAATTGTTTATACACAAATCTTCATGAAGAAAACAAAATTTATCATTTTTCAAGACTAACGGTAATGTTCTTTTATATATTTATATATATATACACATACACATCACAAATTAAAGAAGAATAAAAGGAAATTATAGTAATAAGAGGGTGTTTTTAGGAGACTTGTGTTAGGTTCTAAATATGTAGGTATAAATGTTTAGGTTTTAAATGACTTGTTTGTTAGCAAACCATGTACATAAACTTGCCTAAGAATAGATCTTAGTCTCTATTTAGTGATTAGACATTGCTCGAAGTGTATTAGAAATTAGTTGTAGATTCAAGAATTGAAAAACTAAAGAGCTCGACCGATCAAGAGAAAGGCTCGACCAATCGATATGCAATCTGCATAATTTTAAATAAAGCCCGCTAGCCCGTCAAACATTTAGGGTTTCAATCCAGACTTACTTGGTATATAAGGAAAACCGTAAATCATGTTTTTCAAGTCTTGGAGAGCTACTCTTTTGAGATCTGTGAGGTTTTTTGTCTTCTACTCTTTCAAGCATCTACCGGAGATCATTCTTATACTACAAGTACCGATGGAACAAAGTTGCAGCCCAAGCTTTAGATATCAAGCGTACTAAAGATCAAAGACGTGAACTTAAGGTTCATGTTGGAGCAAATTCACATCAAAGAAGTCTAAGGGTTTCATAGCTAGATTTGTTAATCATAGTTAAATTTACTACGAATTAAATATTTTTGCCTTTAAATTTCTATTTGATATAGTGCATTGTTCTTCTTAAGATTAGTCCCCCTAGGTTTTTTACCTTGAAACTGGTTTGTTTCATTGGTTTTCCTAGGTCATCATATCTGTGTCTTATTTACTTTTTTGTTGAAAGATATATGTGATAAATGTATAACCTAGATTTACATAATTGACTTAAGTATCAACTTGGAAATAAAATTAGATTAAACACTATGTTTAAGGGTCTAAAAACTAACAACTTGGCTTAGTTCCAATGCCTCCAATGCATAGGCCCCGTTGCGATGATACGTGGTTAAAAGTAGATATGTGCATCATTACAATTGGTTTAGTACACTAAAGCATTGAACTCAATCCTCACTCTTTTGTAGGTGTCTTTGCATAGGGGACAAAGCCAGCCATAAGAGGAATATAGTCTTTTTTATAAAGGGGGCAAAGGGCAATTGCACCCCCCTTGACCGCCTTGCAACACTAGTGCCCAAAACAAGGCAAGCAACATGATTTATGCAAATGGAACAATGCGAATTAGTCCTAATGCCTCCAATGATGCAAAACTAAACTAAGCCCTAATGCTGGGAAGTCTAGAAGGAAGATGCCATCATCAACAAGCCAGTTGGTATTTAACTAAGGTCTTACAATTTTTTTTATGAATCACGGGTTTTCATTTCTTCCATGAGCTAGGGAAAGGGACTTCACATTTTAACTATGAAAAATATTGTAATTATAAAATACATTGTAATATCTCCATATTCCTACCATATAATCAAATAGTTGTATTTAATTTTCTTTAGAGAAAATGTTTTTCATTGATTAATATGAAAATGTACCAATATTGAGCCATATCATATGGTACGGCACTACCCTTCTTCAAGCCCATTCGCTTGTAAAAGCCCATTGCAATGATGCCACGTGTAGAACCTGACATTTATCAGGCCCACTGGCTCTCTCTAGATAGGTTCTAATGCTCGTCTGAAACTAGGGGCCCGAGGGTGAAAGCGTTTACGACATGAACAGCGGAGGTGGGGTCTCTACATCTTCGATGGGTACGTTCATGGGGGGCGGAATGCACAGCATACTCATTTTTGCCAAATAACACAGCATACACTTCCACCTTCTCCCACTCACATGCAGGCATCCACTTAGAAGACATAGTATTGGACCTTCCTTCCATTACCTAGGGAATGCCACTGTCGGGAAGTACCCCTAACGGTGGAGCTAGTTCCAATGCCACTGTTGCCTCCCCCACTAATGCTTAGGCATCCACTTAGAAGAAATAGTATTGGACATTCCTTCCATTACCTGAGAAATGCCGCTGCCTGGAAGTACCCCTAACAGTGGAGCTAGCTTCAAAGCCACTGTTGCCTCCCCCACTAGCGTTTAGGCATCCACTTAGAAGAAACAGTATTAGACCTCTCCTTCCACCCACTAGAAGAATAATCGTAGCTTTCCACTAACTTTAGCTATAAATAGACAAGGAAAATTTAGTTCAATGGTTGGCAATTAGGGAGAGAAAACACGAAGGAGAGAGGGTGGTCATTCTGGGAAACAAAGGGAAGGTGATCCTAAGAACACAAAGAGCTAAGGTACTTGGGTTGCCTAACATAGAACCACCCGTTGTAAGAAATCCAAAAGCCCACAATACAAATAAATTGTGAGCCCAAATAGATTTTAGGCTCAATAACCATATTTGGGTGCGCACAATTGGTGTCGTCTGTGGGGATCTCCTACGTAGTTGTGGTGCTATCCAGACGCATATAGGAAAATGTCTGGAAGTAGGCTGGGAAGTCATGCTAAAAGTGGCTCTAGTGGGCCATCGAGGGGGTCCACATGGTGAGAAAGGAGGCAGAAAAGACAAGAAGACAGACGACGTGAGGAAGCAGAGGAGTCCAGACTCGAAGAGGGGTCATATCAAACTCTCCGGACAGTGTCTGACGCTTCAAGCCGCAGCTGCCTCGACAGAAGGGATCGGGAGCTTAAGCAGAGGGATCATCGAAGGGGTCCACATGGTGAGAAAGGAGGCAGAAAAGACAAGACGACAGACGATGTGAGGAAGCAAAGGAGTCTAGACTCGGAGAGGGGTCATATCAAACTCTCCGGACAGTGTCTAACGCTTTAAGCCGCAGCTGCCTCGACAGAAGGGATTGGGAGCTTAAGCAAAGGGATCAGGAACTTGAGCGCCTCTGTAGGGCGGTGAGGGATTTAGAGTTGCAAGCGAGGGGCAAACGCAAAAGAAGGGACCACGACAAGTGAAGAGAAAGGTCGGCAAGTGTAGGGAACCACTATGCAGTAGGGTCCCATCAATCCGGGTTTTATCGACACCGCGATCATTCGCAAGAGTATGCGAACCGTGATTCAACTTCCCCCGATGAGGGAGGACCTCGAAATATGGCCATGGATGCAATGAGCCGAGCATTACACCAAGCTGCCCAATCTCCATTCTCAGGAGATATTGAAAGCGCGCCTATGCCGAGCAGATTCACACGGCCGTCGTTTAATTCCTACACTAGAGAGACGGACCCGGTAGAACATGTAAGCCACTACATTCAAATGATGTCTTTACACGCCCATAATGATGCATTGATGTGTAAGATCTTCCCTTCAAGCCTCGGCCCCATTGCTTTGAGGTGGTTCAACAAATTAAAGAAAGGTTCAATCCACAGTTTTTCGGAACTGATCCAAGAATTCAGCATACAATTCATGACTTGTTAATGAAAATGGGGGCTGGGGAAACCCTTCGTAACTATGCTAACCGATACTGGGAGCTGTATAACAAGACTGAAGGGGGCAATGAAAAATTCGTGGCGAGCACCTTTCGGATGGGGTTGCTTGATGAATTCGGACTGAGAGAATCATTGACGAGAAGGCCTTCCGAAGATATAAGGTAGTTGATGAGGCGTATCGAGGAGTATAAGCGGTTAGAAGATGATTAGCTTTAGACCAAGGGGAAGGCCCCGATCATCAATTATCCTCAAAATACTGGTTTCCAACCTAGACCCTAGAAGGATCTGAGAATTCAAGAGTCCAGACCGGCAATTGGAGGAGTTAATGCGGCCTTCAAGGAGCCCGTGAACAGAATCATTAATTGAATAAAAAAAGAACCGTATTTTAAGTGGCCAAACAAGATGGGGGGCGACCCATCAAGGAGAAATCAAAATTTGTATTGTACCTACCACAAAGATAAAGGGAACACCATCGAGCAATGCAGAGTATTAAGAGACCATCTAGAACAATTGGTGAAGGCGGGGCATCTGAAAGAGTTTCTGGCGGCAACGAGGAATCAGGAGGCTAGGCAAGCAGATCGCCCGAGCGAAAATCCCCTCCCACCTCCCTTAGGAACAATAGAAGTCATCCATGCAGTACCAAAGAGCACTCGGGCACCCAGAATAAGGGCGATATTGGCCATAGAAGCAGCAGCAAGTTGTATGGGCAAACGTGCTCCTGGGAAGAAGCCGAGGTACACAAGGCTATCCATTGCATTTGATGATGATGATGATATGGAAGGCACCACGTAGCCACACCACAATGCCTTTGTGGTCACCGTCCGTGTAAGGGGTTTCATAGTAAAAATAATAGTGATAGATCAGGGGAGAGGTACGGATGTGATGTACCCTGACCTATACAGGGGGCTTGGACTGAAGAAGGAGGACTTGTCCAAGAATGATACGCCGCTGATGGGGTTCGGTGGCCATATAGTAATACCAGATGGGCAGATTTCACTCCTAATCAACATGGGGGGCAAGGAGGTAACTGTAACGTTCAGAGTGGTCACGTCATTCTCATCATACACAGCAATCCTCAGAAGGCCTTGGATTCATGACATGGGGCTTATACCGTCTACCTTGCATGTGCAGGTCAAGTTTCACACTGAGGATGGAGTCACGGTGATAAGGGACGATCAGCAGGTGGCCAGACAGTACTTAGTGGCCGCAGCTAACCAACAGGCTAAGCAAAGGGAGTCCACTAAGAAGATCCCTTTATAGCAACTATAGCAACCCCAAGAGGAGGTGTGGACCAGTTATGCCGAGGATCTAGTGAAAGTGAAGATTTTGTCGGATTGTGAAAGGAGTTTTCTGATAAGGGCGAGCTTGAGGGACGAAGGAAAGGTGGAGTTATTGCTTTTTCTTATACAAAACGTGGACGTATTCACTTGGAGTCCATATAAGGTGCTCGGGGTTAACCTCGAATTTATAGTTCACAAGCTGAATGTGGATCCTTTATGCCCTTCTAAGAAACAGAGACCGAGAAGGTCGGCTAAAGAACATGTCGAAGCCATCAGACAAGAGTTTGGGAAGCTGAAGGAAGTGGGGGCCATAAAGGAAACGTTCTTTACAACCTGGCTTGTAAACACAGTGGTTGTGAAGAAGAAAAATGGCAAGTGGAGAGTCTGTGTTGATTTCACTGATCTAAACCGAGCATGCCCGAAGGATCCGTTCCCAATGCCAAAAATTGATCAATTGGTGGATGCTACATACGGTCACCCGAGGATGAGATTTCTTGATGCTTTCCGGGGTTATCACCAAATTGCCCTATCTACCGAGGATTAAGAGAAGACAGCATTCATAACACCTGATTCTAACTATCATTATACCGTGCTGCCGTTCGGATTGAAGAACGCAGAAGCTACTTATTAACGAATGATGATGAGGATGTTTAGGGATAAGATTGATGACATGGTCATAAAAAGCAAGCAAGAAGGGTAACATATGGGCAACCTTACAAAAGTGTTCGAAATACTTCGACAACACCAACTACGTCTCAACGCTGATAAGTGCATTTTTGGGGTAGGGTCTGACAAATTCCTAGGTTATTTAATCACCAAACGGGGAATTGAAATTAACCCTGATCAAATTGAAGCCGTGAAATGTCTCAAACCACCGAGCAATCCGAAAGAGGTTCAAAAATTGACTGGTATGTTAGCTGCTCTTAACCGCTTTATTTCCAAATTCGTTGATCAGTGTCAACCATTTTATTAACTTTTGAAGAAGTGGAAAGGGTTCCAATAGGACGAGGAGTGTGATAGAGCCTTCCAAGACCTAAAGGTCTATCTGGGATGGGCACAAACATTGGCAGCCCTAGAGCCTGGAGAAGATTTGTATATGTACCTCTCGATATCCAAGCATACAGCCAGCGCGGTGCTACTGAAGGATAACGGTGTACAGCTACCAATTTATTACATAAGCAAGACATTTGTTGATGCGGAGACCAGTTATTTGCCACTTGAGAAACTGGTGTTGGCGCTCGTGCATTCCACCCGAAAATTGCTCCATTACTTTCAGGTTCACACCGTCCATGTTCTGACCGAGTATCCTCTACAATCATTGTTGAGGAGAACAGACTTTACGGGAAGAATAGCTAAGTGTGGGGCTGGGCTAGGCTCATTTGACATAAGGTACAGGCCAAGGAACTCAATGAAGGGACAAATGCTTGCAGACTTCATTGCTGAGTTTATGCCAAAGAGTACGGAGATGGTTTGCCTCATGGGGATCAAGCCGTGGAAGGTATTTGCAGACGGCGCATCCAATATGGCAGGAGCGGGGGCTAGAATTGTGGCCATCACCCCGAAAGGATTAAAGCTAGAGCACTCGTTCAGATTAGGCTTCAGGGCCTCTAATAATGAGGCTGAGTATGAGGCTCTGTTGGCCGGACTGAGAGTTGTCCTAGATTTGGGAGCCAAAGAAGTGGAAGTTTACTCAAATTCTCACTTAGTAGTTAATCAAGTGCAAGGGAATTTCAAGGCCAAAGATCCCAGGATGATTGAATACTTACGGCTAGTAAAGCAGACCATGGGTAATTTTTCAAATGTCAAGGTTGAACATGTAGCTAGGGGGCAAAATCGACACGCCAATTCCTTAGCGACGCTAGCATCATCAATAGCTGACGAGGTGCCTCGATTGATTAGGTGGAGTTAGTGGCTGAACCAAGTATTAATGTGAAGAAACCGGTTGCACAGGTCACCGTAACCAAGAAGTGCTGGATGGACCCCATCATTGATTTTCTCGCAGAAGACCGAGCTCTAGAGGATGAAAAAAAGGTAGCTAGGATACGACGGACCACTGCCCGGTATTGGTTATCTGCAGATCAAAAGTTATATCGAAGATCATTTGAAGGACCATACCTGCAGTGCCTCCGTCCTAGCCAAACTGGAGAGCTTCTGGCTGAGCTGCATGAGGGTGTGTGCGATAGTCACATGAGGGGACGTTCATTGGCCCACCAAACAATGACTCAAGGGTTTTAGTGGCCGCAGATGAGGAAAGATGCCACCGAGCATGCTCGGAGGTGTGAGTAGTGTCAAATACATGCCCCAATGATCCACCAGCCTGTAGGGAGATTCGCCCAATAGGAGCTAGACATAGTCAAACCGTTTCCCCAAGCAACATGCAATTGAAGATTTGTGCTGGTCGCAGTAGACTACTTCACTAAGTGGGTGGAAGTGGAGGCACTGGCAAACATCTGAGATGTTGATGTTGATGTTAAGAGGTTCGTATGGAGAAACATCATAACGAGATTTAGCATGCCGGAGTCTCTTGTGTCGAACAACAGTCTACAGTTCGACAGCAAAGATTTTTGGGAGTTCTGCAACAATCTCAGCATTAGGAACCGATATTCTACACCAGCATATCCGCAGAGCAACAGCCAGGCAGAAGCTACCAATAAGGCCATCGTAAATGGATTGAAGAAGATATTAGAGGGCGCCAAAGGTAAGTGGACCAAGGAATTGCCAAGCGTCCTATGGGCATACCAAACAACTCCAAGGAGATCCACGAGAGAGACGTCATTCTCTCTAACTTACGGGGTAGAGGCTGTCATCCCAACCGAAGTAAACCTGTGTAGCACCCGAGTCGCAGGATTCGCTTCAACCAAGAATGAGAAACTAATGTTCAAGCAGCTGAACTTATTAAAAGAACACCGCGAAGTGGCTACCATTCGGCTTGCAGAGTATCAGCAAAAGCTTGTCCAGAGGTACAATAGAAGCGTGAGGAAAAGGGAGTTTCCGCGAGAGATTTGGTACTTTGTAAGGTCGTAGGGAATACACGTGACATCAATGCGGGGAAGCTGGCCCCGTCCTGGGAGGGACCCTACAGAGTGACTGACATAGTAGGTGCGGGAGCGTACTACTTAGAGGACTTAGAGGAAAAGCAGCTTCTCCGACCGTGGAATGTTCACAACTTAAAGAATTTTTATCTCTGACTGGTTATACTCCACAGATTGCTATGATCCACCTGGTGTCATATGAAGACCTAGATGGTATTCAAATCAAATCATTTCAAGATGATAGAAAACCTTGCTATGAAGGAAAATCAACCTCTGGCCATATATGGTGGGATGTTTGTGATTGTGATGATTGCCGAGAAGAAGAAGTTTTTAAAAGAAGTAATTCACGAAGAAAGGAAAAGTCCTACCAGCAGATTCTTAAAGAAATATATGAAGCAGGAGATCCAGAAGTAAACCTCCTTGGAGAACCTTCTGGAAAGTTTGATTATTATGTCCTTTATCCCCAAACTAAAAAACAAAATCTTCCCTCTCTCTCCATGCAAAGAAAATTCCAGTCAAAACCATAAACCTCCGTTGATTCCATACTACCAAAAAGTCCTTCCCCAAATACTAAAATGTCAACCCAAACCTATTAGTCAAACCCATAAACAGAAACCCCTACCTTGTTACATGTTTGACCATGCCTCACCTTCCTACTCACAGAATTTCCTCCCTCTTGAAACTTTTGACCATCCTCAAGCCAACACCAAACATGTGTGGAAAATCAAAAATCCTATGGAAACAATCTAGATGGAACCAAGAAACAGGTTTCCTCAACCGAAGCAGCTTTGAATTGGCAAGCAGAAAATGTTGTGGCACAAAATCAGGTCCTTTCAAAGATTCTTGATACCCAACAAAAGATGGCTGAAGCAGTCACTCATACCTTCTCGTCTTTAATTTCCCTCATTGAAGACTTGAAAAAGAAAATATAGGCAGTCGAGCAAGAATTACCAACCATCGCCTCCACAGTAAAAGATTTGTCTGTCTCATTTCCCCTCCTTGGACAAAAAAAAAAAAAAAACAGTTGTTGGCACAACTTCAGTCAATGGAAAATCCAAGGAAACAAGTGATCCAAGCTCTTCCAATGCAAGTTTACATGCCTTATCAACCTCGCCAATCACTGTATAAAGACTTGTCCATACCTCCAGCCTCACCATTCTCCCCAGTTTCCCCTTACCAAAACCTCCAACCATTAACCATGACACACCTTGACCATAACCCTTTTAGACTAAGCGGAATCTTTCCAAGTATAACATGTCCAGCACCACTCCAGCTACAACCTCAAACTAAACCACAAAATCCTCCTTCTCCCATGAAAAAAGACAAAGAACCATTATACCAACCCCAAATCCGATTGTTGGTGCTTCTTCAAGACCTCCAAATATGAACATGTTGGCCACAAATCTTGACCCTCCAAACCCAATATCATCATTCCTCAAATCTCTTACACTTCAAGACCCAGAAGAACCTTTTGTGCTCCCAGTCATTAATGACACAAATCTAGACTTGTCTGATCTTGAACTAGATGGAGTATTTATGACAGATCTAAAGGTAGAAGAAGATGATGATGTCCTTCACCATGACCAACCTCCACCACCACCAATATTTCCTCCACCACCCTTAATTCTTGATTTCCAAACAAGGTTAACCTACTCATCCACCACAGATTCAAGACACTTGTTCACCATTTACAATACCCCTCCATCAAAATGGCATGATGAAATTTTTAATATGTATTCATGGTGCACAGCAGAAAACCAAGCCCCAAATAACATTGTTGCACAAATTTTTGCCAAATTTGTTGCAAGACTCACAGGAAGATTGCGACAATGGTGGCTCAACCTTGGAGAATACAAGCAAAGACAAGCAGCCTAGTGCCTCACTTTAGAAGATTTTTTCACAATCATTCATAGTGAATTTCTTGGCTCTGTGGCTCATTATACAGAAGTAGCACGAGAAGAATTTTTGCTGATGAAATGTTGCTCTTTTGAAAGAAAAGATTTGGAGGAACACTTTGACAGAATGTCAAGCCGATATTACTCTTTCAATGGTATGGATGATGTCAATTCAAAGCACACCTTTCTGAACTCTTTTCCAAAACCATTAGAAGATGAAACTCTCTGCATGATGAACCTACAAAAAATAACTCTGCAACAAGCCTCTTTAGGAGAAATCTACCAGCATGTGCTCATTGCTCTTGAAAAAGTCTGCAACCAGAGAAAGTTTCTTTCAGAAATTGATAAGGTCTATAGTAAGCTCAAAGACAATTGTAAAAGAAAAGATTTGCAGATAAAATGCTTTGACAAAAATCGTAATTGTCCGACAAAAAGAAGAGATCATTTCAAGAAGTATTCATGGAAGAAAAAGCACTATGCAAGTCAGAAGAAGAGGTCCTTCAGAAAAAAGAAATGGAAATTCCTCCGAAGGAAGCAGTTCAAAAGAAAAACTTCAAAAGTCTGTTTTGTATGCAGAAAACCAAGCCATTTTGCAAAGAATTGCCCAAAGAAAGAAAAGGCGGTAAAGCTTCTTGAATAAGCCCAGATTCATGCAGATAATACCCCCTTCTCAGATGTAGAATCACTCTTTTCACTGGATGATGACTACTCTCCCCAAGCCCTAGCAGTTATGGCTTATTCTACCTCAAAAGATGATTCAAGTTCAGAAGACTCAGACTCAGAAATCCAAACCATCTACACATCCCAACCCATTATAGCCCCCTTAACCAGCCCCACACCTATTGCCCAAATACATATCCTCCTTGACACTCATTCCAGACCCCTTCTAGCAATAGCCTTGTTTGATATAGGTGCAGCAGCTACAATCCTTCATCCCAATATACTACCTGAATAATTTTGGCTACCCTATCATCAGATGTTCAAAGCAGCTAATGGAGAAACATTTTTTATTACCTTGAAAAGCAAACCTACCCTCATCAAGATCTTTCTAACCCTTACCATTAAACACCAAGTCCTTGGCTCCTCTCTCACAAGAAGAGACCTTCTTATAGGATTTGATCTCCTTCACCAAATACCTAGCCTCAAATGGTCATCAAAAGGACTATTGTACAAACAGCATCTTCTTACCTAGACTCAAGTACCTCATTTGTTCATAATAGACCCATTTGACTCCTTCAGACTTTAGATTATAAAAGAATATTGTGCAACCACCCACTCTGAATTCCTCCTTAAAAATCCAAACCCTTTGTAGAAAAATCCATCTTTCTTCATAAACCTACCCTTCAAAAAAAATGAAGATGTCAATCCCACAAAAGCCAGTCACAGAGGAATGAACCCAGATCACTTGAACTTAGCCAAGCAAAAGTTATCCACTCTTTTTTCAGAAGACCTTATTGAACCTACAATCTCTCCATGGGCATGTGAAGTTTTCTATGTTAATAAGCATGCTGAGTAAGTTTGTGGAAAACTCAGATTGGTATCAACTACCAAAATCTTAACCATTTCCTTGTTGTTAACAAGTTCCCTTTGCCAAACAAAAGTGCCCTTTTCCAACATCTTTCACATGCTAAGATCTTTTCAAAGTTTGATCTCAAAGCAGGATTTTGGCAATTAGGAATCCACCCAGAAGAAAGATATAAGACAGCATTTTGCATTCCAGACCACCATTATTAATGGACTATTATATCTTTTGGTCTTAAAAATGCTCCATCCCAATTCCAAAAAGCAATGGTAATTCTTTTTCAGCCACTCTTGACAAATGCCTCGATCTATGTTGATGATATCCTTCTATTCTCAACAGATGCAGAATCCCATGAAAAATTGCTTACTGAATTTTATAGTTTAGTAAAAACTCAAGGGATAATGCTTTCAGAAAAGAAGATGATCATAGGAGCCTCATCTATAGACTTCTTGGGAGTAAACATTTTAGATGGAAAGTACACTTTACAGCCCCACATAGCTATTTCTCTTGGAGAATTTTTAGGTAAGCTCACAAATACCAAACAGATACAGCAATTTCTCGGAGTTGTGAACTACATGTCAGATTTTATTCCAAAAATCTCTAGATACAGGAATTTTTTAGCTCAATTGTTGAAAAAATCTCCCCCAGATTGGAATCCAATTCATACAGAAGCAGTCCAGCAGCTGAAAAAGTTAGCAGAAAAACTTCCTCCTTTGCAGATTCCAGGACCAGGCAAAAGAATTTTGCAAACAGATGCAAGTAATGAATATTGGGCAGCAGCTCTCTTTGAAGAAGTTAATAGCAAAACAAGTATTTGTGGATATAAAAGTGGTACATTCAAGCCTTCAAAACTTCATTATTACTCCACTTTCAAAGAAATTTTGACAGTTAAACATGGCATTGAAAAATTTCAGTTCCACCTCCTCAGGCGTAATTTTCTAGTAGAGATAGACATGTCCTCATTTCCAAAAATGCTCCAGTTCAAAAGAAAAATGCTTCCACATCCTCAGTTACTCAGATGGTCAAATTGGTTTTCACAATGGTCTTTTCAAGCCAAACACATCAAAGGTATAGGCAATCTTATCACTGATAACCTTTCCAAAAAACCTCTAGTCCTTACCACTACAATCATTCCTCCACCTTTATGTGTATATCCAATCACAAATCCATCCTCATCCTCAAGCTCTTCTTCACCCCCTGATGATATTTTTAATATGATAGAAACCCTTCCTCCAGAAATAAAAGATCAAATAAATACCCTGACCCTTGAAGCTAGATCCAAAAGAATCATTAGAGTCCTCCATGATTACCTCAAAGAATAACAGAGTCATTTCCTTGCTATTTTTCCAGACATATATGAACTATGGAAAACCCCTTTTGCCTTTTGGATAACCAGTTGGACAGTTGCACATTATCTCTACATGTGGTACTTACTCAATAAGTATTACTTGCGTCTCCATTTTGAACCAGATTTGTACTCATATATTTTCCCTCGTGAAAATAAGTATTTTACCAAGTTCTGGTTTGAAATCTTGAAAAATGATGCTCATAATGGTAATTGGTCCAAGTATCCCAAAATAGAGCACCCACGCTTTGGCGAAAAACTTACTTCTGCCTGTCTAGTTGTCAAGCTCAATTCCAAAAATGATGTTCGAGCAGAATGAATCTTTCACCCTACAGACATGCATTGGGTAACTAATGCTAATGGCACCCTTCATAAACACATGGACATGTCTTGGACATCTTGCCACTATTCCCTCACAATGGCAGAATCTCTTAACCAAGGAATTCTACCTGAAATAGTGCCTGCAGACCCAGATATATACAGACAACAATGGCCACATAAAGACCACTAGGAAATGCCAAATCCTTTGATGGGACACGACAATCCCTACTACAATAACCATGATGGACATGCTGACATTGATGATCCGAATAATGATGATGTTGATGAAGAATGGTTCCAAGGAAGAGATGGATGGGATGATTAATGTATTGTATATAAAAATATATATACATATATATATATATATATAAGTAACTATATGATACTATATATACATATGCCTCAGAATATTTTCCATGCAAAGACTTTCTACACAGAAGACTAAGTCCATCCTCAGAAGACTCATTTTCCTATGCAAGCCTTTTTCAATAAAGGCAAGACTTTTTTGCCAACAAGAAGGACTTCTTCCAACAACTTATATTTTTGTCCCCAGCCATACCTCCCTCTTATGACACTTGTCACTCCTATAGCAACAATTTGACATTTGCTTCTCTCCCCCCCAGACAGAATATCTCTAGTGGACAACACCATATCCAGACAAAGATAAATTTCTCAATCCATTTTTCACGTCCTCCACATCTTTTGACACCTGTCACAAGCCAAACGGCCCCTACCATTTACTGTAAGAATCCTTATCTTTAAATTATGTTGTATCATATTGCCTATAAATAGGCCCCTTGTATCTTTAGAAAGGCAGAGCGAGAAAGAAAAGCCATTGTACTGTTTGTTTCATTTTCTCTTATGCCTGATGTAAAAAAACTGTTGAATGTAATAATATTCCTTAGTCTATTGTATCTTGTTTTGTGTTCCATAGCAGGGAGTCCTCAGCCACTCCCATCGCTTAAAGAGCAGCTAACTATCCTTCCACGAATCCATAGTGCCGAGCTTGGTGAATGATTGGTTCCACAGAGTTTTCAGCCTCCCAGAAGCCTGCGTTGTACCACTTATCCTCGCAGGCTTCGAGGGATTCTTTCAAGTCTGGGATTTGGTCAGCTTGGGCTAGGTTCAAGCTATTTGTCGTCACTAGCTTAAGTTCTACCTCGCCTAAGTTCGTCTCCATAATGGTCAGCTTGCTCTTAGCAGCCAACTAGGCCTTCACGGCATCTATTGCTTTCCTCTCCGACGCCACAGCAGCTTCACCCTACTCCTTAGTGGTGACCTCAGCAACGACCTTTAGCGCCTTCTCCCACTCAATGGCCTCGGCTGCATCCTTTAACCTCTCATCTATGATGCAGGTCAACTGCGTGGCCTGATAACATGACAGTAATAGAATTATGAGACAAGAAAAATACCTACGCATTGCAACGCATAACAAAAAAAGGGGAGAAGAAGAAAATTACCGCAACGTTGTGCCACTGTAGCCGCCTAGCGAGTGACTCATCATCACCCTTCAAGAGGAAGTGCGCATCCTCGGGCAAAAGGAGACCCTATGCCAGACTCTGAGCCACCCGCCCGCCTTGGCCTTGCACCCATGTACGTACGTTAGAGGCCGCCGACAAGGGCTCGCCTCCCATTTTGAAGACGGGCTACCAGCTAACCTCGGGCTGGGAAGAGGATGCCACGTGGGTCCCGACCTGGACCACTGATTGGGATACACCCTTTGTCCCTTAAGTCTTGGGCCCACTTTTTGCGTGGGGAGGGGTCTTATGCAAATCTCCACCCGAGATAGGAGGAGTCTTCTTGGTGGTATGTTTCCTCTTCCTATTTTTGCAGGCAGGAAGAGCCTAATCCACCACTTAAGGGAGTTGAGATTGGGCCGCAGGACTAGCCCTGGGCAAAAATCGGGCGAGAGTCATCGTCCTCTTTGTCACCATTTTCTCTACACGATCGGATTTAGTGCCCGAAGTACCTACGGGTTCCACAGTTCCTCTTTCAGTTACTAGGGCAACGTTTTCAAGTTGTTCAATGGCCTCGTGTCTCTTACGATTTTGTGACACACGCTCGGTAGATTCGTCTCTCGCCAGCGCAATATCATCCACGGTAGTGTAACAGGGGCCAAGATCTTAAGCTTCACCTGTAGTAAGTGCAGGAGGAAGGAATTTTTTGTGTCGAACGTCTATATATAACAGGAGTGTACTGTCTGCTAAAAGCGTCTGGTTGAAGTTTTGCCAAGTAGTGTACACCGGGTTAACATCAAGAATCAAATGGGATGCTCAAAGTTGCCCGTCTTCATGCACGAAAATCTCTGACCTGAGAACAAAATTGAGATCTTGCGCATGTATAACTTGGGAGTCTAGCAGGAACCTTTTTGATTCTGCAACAAACTAGAAAATAGACCAATCAACTCAATACACAAGTAGTAAAAGATGCGAAACTAGAACAAATGAGGATTCTCGGTATCAACCAACATCACGGGGCGAAAGTGGGCAATGTAGCTCATCGGCGACCCAATTACCACTCACTCGAACAAACTCTCCTGCCGAGTTTCTATTTGAGTCGGGAAGGCAGGATATAAGCCGGACCTGCATATCTCTAGTCTTTAAGTTATAGTCACTTGAAAAATTACCCCACAATTTGTACATGAAATTGATATCATGATGGTTCAATTGCAGCTAGAACATACCGACTAATGACTCCATAAAAATTAGGGGGAAACTGGTCGAGGCACAGGCCATAGAACCCTAGAGTGCTTATGATAAGAGGGTTTACAGGAAATCTAACCCCACCCTCAAGTATAGAGATCAATAGAAAAAACTCAGTGCTCGGATCAGCAGCCCTCGCAAGAGCGATATCGCCACATTGCAGTACGCAATGTCGACATCCCATAGGACGCCAAAGGTCTCTCTAAAACTAGCCAAGGCAACCTCAGAGGTAAGGAGGTGAGAGAACCTCATTCCTAAAGTATGAAACAAAGAAGAATCGAAATGGAGAGAAAGGTAAAGAAGACTTACTTTAGGTTCTAGAGAGTGAAGAACTGAGGAATGTTTCTTCGCAGAAGAAGAATGCTCGGCAAATTAGAGATTGAGAGTGAAAAGGACACGAAAAGTGAAATGAGAACCCAAGAAGGACTATATATAGGGATTGAGGCATTTAATGAAGCGAGGAGCGGGAAAAACGCTCCCAACCCCTTTTTGGGTAAACTCCCTACGCACGTGAGCGCAGTTTATGAACCGTCAAACGGTTCAACCGTCAAACGGTTTCCCAACCAACAAGTCATAATTATTGACGTGACTACCTGACACAGTGCTACTTTTAAGAGGACCATGATAATTACCTTGATTGTGCGTAAAGGGTGTTCGGTATCTTCGGGAAACCATCATCGTAACCTGGTCAGAATCCTTGATTCATTACCAAAAGTCGAACATGAATCAAGGGGGGGCTATTGTACAGGCACTACCCTCCTTCAAACCCATTTGCTCGTAAAAACCCATTGCAATGATGCCACGTGTAGAACCTAACACTAATCAGGCCCACTGGCTCACTCCAGACAGGTTTTGATGCTCGTCTGAAACCCGAGGCCCGGGGGTTTACGACATGAACAGCGGAGGTGGGGTCTCTACATCTTCGATGGGTACGTTCACGGGGCAGACGGAACTCGAGATGCACGGCATAGCCTGGGAAGCATTTCTGCTGAGTAGTCCCTCTAACGGTGGAACTAATTCTAAGGCCACTACCACCTTCTCCCATTCACTCGTAGGCGCCCACTTAGAAGAAATAGTATTGGACCTTCTTTCCATTACCTGGGGAATGCCACTGGCGGGAAGTACTCCTAACGATGGAGCTAGTTCCAATGCCACTATTGCCTCCCCCACTAGCGCTTAGGCATCCACTTGGAAGAAATAGTATTGGACCTTCCTTCCATTACCTGGGGAATGCCGCTGCCGGGAAGTACCCCTAACGGTGGAGCTAGTTCCAATGCCACTATTGCCTCCCCCACTAGTGCTTAGGCATCCACTTAGAAGAAACAGTATTAGACCTCTCCTTCCACCCACTAGGAGAATAATCATACATTTTGGTGTTCACGGAATTTATAAATTCACTGGCAAACACTTTTCACATCATCCTTCATTCAACTAAATAAGGTGGCCTAACTAACAAAAGGAACGAGCATAAGCACGAGCATCGTACATGAAACTTATTTGTTACTATGAGGCAAGTACAATATTTCGTCTTTGTCTAAGACAATTAAGGCTTATCATGAAAACCAATGACAAGGTAGGTTTCCACTAACTTTAACTATAAATAGACAAAGAAAATTCAGTTCAATGGTTGGCAATTGGGGAGAGAAAACACAAAGGAGAGAGGGTGGTCATTTCGGGAAACAGAGGGAGGGTGATCCTGAGAACACAAGGAGCTAGGGTACTTGGGTTGCCTAACATAGAACCACCCATTGTAGGAAATCCAAAAGCCCACAATACAAATAGATTGTGAGCCCGAATAGATTTTAGGCACAATAGTCATATTTGGGTGCGCACACATTAATCTACAAAAGAAAAACATGCCATAACACTTGGGGGCATTTAGTTTGCTATGATGTGAATCACATTAGCGTAATTTGACCATTACGGTGTTTTTTTTTTTTTTTTCATTAACAAAATTATAGTAATCTAAGATTACAAAATATCTCACATTACCCTAATCTCATTACCTTATTAAATGAAGGTAATCTTACATTACATATCGGTGGGGGAGTATATAATTATTCAATTGACAAACTAGCTCATACTAATCAATTTTATTTACATAGGCGATCTCGGAGGTGATATAGAAAGATTAATTTGCTAAAGTGTTGCAAAGTCATATTTTAAGAAATGTGAACCGGAACTTTCTTTGAAGCAATGAATGAACTTGGAAACTTTAACAACAATTTCACGTGCAGGGATGGACATATAATGTTTTGCTACAAGTTTATGAAATTGCACAAGTCAATTTGTGAAGCGCCGATCCTATTTGACCCAACCCGTTTCTAAGGCCGATCTAGAGTATGGTGGACATGGCAAAGGCTATGATTAGAGTGATTGCTAATAAAGAGAGGAAGATTTGAGCTGTAGTGTGTATGCATGGATTTTTAGGGATGGGAAGGTTTAGAATTTTGTTTACTTTTTTGTAGAATTAAGTTTTTGGACGGTGAGAAAGTGAAAGAAATTTGTCTTATTTTACGTGGATTTGAGTTGCTTGATTGGTGGGAAAGTGAAGAAAAGTAAAATAAATTTTTCTTTATTGATTTATGGGCTTTATATTGATTTTTTTTTTTTTATTTCAAAGGGAGTTTTTGGAAATTCATTGCAAAAGGCAAAATTCCTTTCTTGGAATGTTATAGAATGTTAAGAGAATATAACATTCCAGAAAAATCAAGGGACAAAGTCAAGGTGCGCCAATTAGCTAAGTTTTGTGATTCTTTGGTATGATTTGATTTTTAGAATAACTTGAGTTTTAAATTCGAATTCCCATTTTTTACTTGTAAAAAAAATTATATATTTTTTTTTAATAAAAGTATTTCAATCAAATTGTAGAACCATAACTACTATTAATGGAAGAGTTTAAATTCTATAATGATGTGGTGTAAAACCCAAGTTTTATACCCCCAATTCCAACATACCATATCATCTTATCACATATTAAAGAATAAGCGTAACTATATCCAATCAATTCTAACACCCATCTTAAAATCTGACCAAATTAAAAGTTTATTGAGACATTATTAAGTGTGGTAGGATGTATTGAGTTTTACATGAAAACTAATATGATAATCTTTTATTGGATAATATAAAATATGAGTTTTACACCTCATCCTTACCAATGACTCTTAATGGAAGAATGGTTTCATTATTATTACATGTTAATATTAATTTTATAAAAAAAATTATTAAAAATTTTTACTTAAATATAAAATATTATAAATTGCAGTTGACATTATTTTTATTTTTAGGAACAAAAAAATGAGGGCTTGCGTGTGTAATCATTGCCCCTACGCCCCAATGTACAATTTAGGTAAGCCCAATGGTACCACAAGTGCACAACAGGACATACCACTACTCGCGCCCATATTTTATATACACCATCAAGCCACCTTGGGCCAAATACCAAAGCAGCCCACAATACAAAGTTGCATGAGCTAGGACTTAAACCTTTGAGCAAATAGGGCTTTTGAGGGTTTCCTATAGTTAAGCCACACTTCCTAGTGGTTGCAATTGACATTATTGGTGTCATGTCAACAACCTAACTAAAAAATTCGAATGCATATCATATATTTTTCTCCTATAGTATCTCCTATTATAATGAGTCTGAATTTGGTAACTATGAGATAGGGCTGTCCAAACATATTCGGTGACTAGACCCACCCGCAGACCCGACTGGAACCGATCCGAAATCAGCCGACCCGACCTACTCTGGTGGTCGGCGACGGATTTTCTCCACTAGAAACCGACTCCGGCGGGTCGGTTTCGATTTCTCTCCCTCAAAAACCCAAAAAACCCGAATCGACCGGCGAAAACCTATAATCCTATGAAAAACCTAGATTCCAGCGGAAAACCCAGATTTCGACCATAAAAACCCAGATCTCAGCGAAAAAACCTGGATTTAGGCACTATTTCACGTAGATCTAATGAGATTTTAACCAGATTTAGCGAAATTTCATCGAATCTGGTGAGATTACCACCGAATCTGGCAAAATCTCCTAGATTCTGATGAGGTTTTCAGCGGATCTGGGTTTTTCTCACCTTTTCTCGCCGTTTTCACAAATCTTTGACGCCGACCAAAATGTCTGCCACCCGTTGAAGATCTAATCCACCTGACCCGTTTACTCCGGCGGTCGACGGCGGGTGAGT
Organism: Castanopsis chinensis; assembly: GCA_032878915.1. NCBI lineage: Eukaryota > Viridiplantae > Streptophyta > Magnoliopsida > Fagales > Fagaceae > Castanopsis > Castanopsis chinensis. Next base: position 8,767,931 of record JAVQMG010000113.1, read on the forward strand.
TTTCCAAAAACCCAATTTAATTGGGTCGGTTCCAGGTTGGGCACAAACCCGACCCGGACCGACCCGTGGACAGCCCTACTATAAGGTGTAAAATTCATATTTTACACCATCTAATAAAATATTATTATATCAGCATTTTTCTTAAAATTCAATACATTCTATCATACTTAATAACATCTCAATAAACTCTCAATCTAGTTGGATTTATATACGGGCATTAGAATTGATCGAATGTGATTGTATTTATTTTTAAATAGGTAAAAAGATGATGTGATATGTTAGGATAAGGAAGATAAAATATGGGTTCTACACCAAATTCTTATAGAAATTAATCTCTATTACAATTTGGTGGATTTCCTCGGCCATAACTATAGAGCAGCCCACGCCTTTTGGTTTGTCATATATATATATGATAGATTTGGTTGACATTATTGGTATCACATCAACAACCAAACTAAAAAATTGGATAAAGGATTTCTATGCATGTGATATATTTTTCTCCAGTAATATCTATTTTCCCTATTTTGTTTTGGTTGAATTTTCTCGGTGACAACTAGAGCAGCGAAACGGACATTATGGAAACTCAAGCCTTTTGGTTGGTCATGACTCTTGGTTTTCTTTTCTTTTTTTTGGGACTTTTGACTCATGGTTAAAGCCTCAATGTTACCAGATTTGTCTTAGTAAACAATTTATTTAGTCTCTATTTTTTACATTATATTTTAATTTAACTTCTAACTTTTAATTACATCAATTTGGTTCATAATTATTCAATACGGTGTCAATTTAGTCATTATTATTATTTCTTAATTAAAAATTACTAATTTAACATACAGTCAAAATATAAATTATTTTTATATTTTAATAATTTGTCACATCAATAATACCTTTCTAAAAGATAAGGACAAAAACTATTTAGTACTAAAATGTTAAGAAATGAATGGACAAATATAGATTATAAGATAAGAATGTAGTTTACTTTTTTTCTTTTTGCTGTTTTTTTAAGCCTCAACGTTACATCAAACATGATTAGACTGCCTAAGAATAGCTTTTAAAAAATAAATAATAATAATAATAATAAAAAGCATTCAGCCAAAAAAGAGACTAAGAATAGCCGAGACATCAAATGCCTCCGTTCATGTACTCATATGGATTGTGTTCCCAGTGCAACGTATCCATCTTGGTTTGACTTGTCAGAGCTCCACTTAATCCAAAGCACCGCCCCCAAATTCTATTCACACAACTCCTCTAACGTCTCATCATTCACGTACCAGTACTAGAAACGTATGCAAGTGAGTTCATCCGGATTACGACCGGTCATATCACTCACTATGTGGCCTTCGAAAAATTGTTTATAAATCATTCTAAAAAAGCTTTTATACAATTTTTAAAAAAAATTATCAAAGTATTAATTTTTTTTATTTTTTTATAAATTTTTTAAAAAAATAATTCATTAATAAATATTTTAAGACATTTTGTAATATTTCTCATGAACTAGAGCCAAGTTTTCTAAAAAAGCTTCCTCTCACTTTGTAACATCTAAACTTTATTGAGACTTCACATATTTTGGATTTCCTCCTATATATGAGATCAAAATGGCAATTGAAGATATATGTATCCCCATCTACATGAGTGTGAGTTGATAGTAGGAGTCTTGTTTCAGCACACAAAAAAGAGTGATTCAAGCGATAATTTTAGCAACACTCATGTGATACTGTGGTATACAAGATATTACTAATTGCTATTATGTGGCGTGAAATTGATAAGCTCATACAAAAAGATATATGTATCCTCACAAAAATCTTGTAATATTGTTCTTCTCATTCAATGAAGCACTTGTTAAGCCAATAAATATAAAAGTGAATAAGAATAAAAATATGAATATGAATACGCAATTTAAAAAACGATAATATTGTCATAAAATTTACCCTAAACAAAAATATCATACTTCTTTAGTCTTTTAATATATTGAGTTTGTTGTGTATTTTTGTGTTAGAATGTCACTCTTTCTCTCTTGTCCGTGTGTTTGTTTCTTCTATACACACACACTATTAAAAATATAAATTGTAATGATTTGTTTCTAAAAGTTTTGTACTATTATTTTCAAGGTAATGCGATAGATAGACTTGCTATAGAAACATGCTAATTATGCGCATCCCATATATGCATTCCTCTTGAAATGTGTGGCCAGTGGCCCTCATAATAAAATCTCAAAATAATTTTAAATTTACTCGACATAGCGCCTGGAGCACCACATCCGCTGTTTATCTCCCTTGAATATTAGTTCTGAGACTCAATGATATGCATTTGCCTCCTTTAGAATTCTAGGAGAATTACTCCAGAAGTCTAAATGGGAAGTAGAGAGCAGGGGCGGCTCTACGTTATTCTCAGGGGGTTCAAATGAACCCCCTGACTTCAAAAAATATATATATTATATATAAATTTTTTTTTTTTTAGGTTAGTTTAATACTATAATTTTTTTCTTAAAAATATTTTTGCACACCTTAACTTAAATTTGCACACCTTTATTATAAGTATTTCTAACTCTAGAAATAAAGAGTAAGTGTTTGTGAATTGTAAGTGTCACTATTTTTTATAATATATATTATGTGTGTGAGTGTGTCTAATAATAATTATGTGCATTACTTTTTGTTATAATGTTATTTGTGTGAATTATGATGCGTGTGGATGTTTGTGTGTATAATATAAATATAATATAAATTTGTATAATTTAATAATTAGGAAATAGAGATGATTTGTTACATGTGTGTGTATTGTTATCATGTTATAATAACATTTTGTTATAAATTTAGTAAAATTTAAGAAAAAAATCATAAAGTTAGTGATTGTCCAAGCATTTGACTGGTTAAGTAGACACTAGTATATAATTTTATGTATGAATGAGTGTGATTGTGTGCATCAATAATTAATACAAAACCAATGAGTTTAGTTTAGTCATTTAATTTAAATATTTTTATAAAAACAATAACAAATAGATAATAAAAACTGCATAAAAATAAAAAAAAAAAGTTAGATAAACTTAACAAAATAAAATGATTGTAGGCTCATACCAACCCACATAGATAATAGACACTCCTAATTCAAAATTTGAATACTTGTAGAAGGAAATTGTAAAACTTCATGTATTAATTTTTTTTTTTTTATTGGTAACTCGATATATTCAAGTTCTTTTTTTATTAAATTTTTTAATGAACCCCTTAAATAAAATTCCTAGAGCCGCCACTAGTAGAGAGGTATTTCACTCAATACCTTGAATCTCATGAATGCCAAGGTATGACAAGAACTCTTTACTCTCTTAAGAGCTCTAAGGGAGTGGGGTGCCTTAGAATGATTTTCTCCTTCCTTTTTATAGTAGGGGAATGAAGGTTCTAGATAGACTTGTTGCATTAATTAAGAGTTGACACGCATGTGTGGGGGTTTGCCCCCGCCGGTTGGGGGGGGGGGGGGGTGTTTGTGTTGGAGGCTCCAATTCAAAGCTAACTTGGAGTTGAAAGTAAGTTGAGTTGAGATCAAGTGGATTTTGGTTATTCTTGTAACTGATAGTAGCGCTAACTTAAAAAAAGAATATCTCATTTTTTTTCTTATCAAAAAGTGTTTGCTATTGTGCTCAAATTGAAGCCCCAAATGTATAGTTTCCAAAAAAAAAAAAAAAAACTCATTCAAAAAAATTTACTGTGGTTTAAGAGATATTCATGAATATAAATATAAATATATATATATATATATATATATATATATATATATATATATAATCCATTAAATGCTTAGATTTAATAATATCAAATGAATAGCCATCGTCTAAGCATATTATTTACAATCCCATTTCAAATTAACCAAAGTATCAAGTAGAAGAACATGAGCAAGCAAGCTAACTAAAATGTATATACATTTGATTAGGCATAAACATTAAATTAGAGCGTGTGGCTAACTGGGTAGGGCAAATATCAAACTGGATATGACATATAATGGACATATAATCCAAAGTATCAAGTAACACCTATATTATATGCATGAACATGCTAATCTAAATATAAGAATTAACATGTTAATCATACTCTTGAATTTAAATCCTGCTAGCCTAATCATGCCTAGCAATACCCACTGACAATCAACCAAACATGTTCAACACATTAATCACATACACATACATTTATTCAAGCAACTAGACTACAAGAACAAGAAGAATTAAAGAGAAGAGGTAGATATTATACCGTAGAAGCTTGAAATGGGATTAAGGAATTTTACTCTAGGAATTTTCTGTGCTGTTTGAGAGAATTTTAGAGTTATTTTAAGGGTTTTTGGCTTTGTTCTGCGAGTGGGAGGGCTGCAATGTATGTAATTGTCAAACTTGGACTAAAAATGGCAACAAGGCCTGTGCATGGGGAGCATTTGCATCAAAATAATGCAAAATAGAAAAAAAAAATGACTTTGTTAGGTTTTAAGACTTTTAGGTTTAAATATATTAGAACACTAATTTGTAATATTGACAAATCATAATCAAAACGGTTTGGTCTTGTTCAGACTGCTCAAAGTATGTGTCTTATATGTAAAGTTGGAATCGAGTTACTGCAGAATTTACTATGCAATTCTGCCTGACTCAATTGATAGGGAATTAGACTCGACCGATCGAAAGTCGTGCAGATTATTTTTCTACAGAATTTTTTAACTCAGCCCAAGCTCATTAAGGATTAGGGTTTCAAATCTACTTCTCTCACTATATAAAGGAAACCCTAAGCACGTTTTTAAAGGCTTCTAAGAGAGAGAAGAGTGTCTCTTTTTGTACCTAGGATTTGTACCCAAATGCTCTCTAGAGTCTTTGTTTTGGTTTATACTGTATGTGTGAATCTCTTGTGAGATCTAGAAATGTTTGCCTTCACATATACTTAGGGTTATCAAGAATCGAGATTATGTCAATAACTTGATGATCATTCAGTTGCTGCATTAAGAGTTTAAAGATATACAAATGGAAGTGCTAGTGCTTGCTGAGAATTCAATAAAGAAGTAGTTCGTGGACTCGAAGCTGTCACGTGATCGTGGTAGTAAGTTTTCTACTCAAGATAGTAATAGGATGTTAGTGGTCTAAGTCGCTATTGTACAAATTTCAATTCTTTCATAGTGGATTTGTTGTTTTGCCTTAAGAATAATTAGGTCAAATCCTCCTTAGGTTTTTTACCTGTTTGGTTTTCCTAGGTCATCATATCATTGTGCTCCTTATATTTCCGCTGCTTTTCATGATATGATTGTTTTGTTTTAACCTAGATTTGAATAATTTACCTAAGTTAATCACTTGGTTGATTAATTAGGTTAAACAATCTAATTTTACAGGAGTCTAAAAATGTACAGACTTAATTTTACATATTTAAGTTCCAAAATCACCAACATCAGTTAAGCTAAAAATGTATAAATTTGCAAAATTGCTACAATAATCGTGTAAATTTGCATTGACACTTCATTTTACATTTTTTTATTCTTTCTTTATGTGTCCCAATGATGAAGAAAGACAGTTAATGGTAGTTGTTATGTGTGAAGAAAGATAAACGACTAAAAAAATCAAGATAAATTTATATTTTAATGAAATGTAGTGTAATATAGATAATCTAATGTGGAGCATTTTGAAAAGTAAGAATGTAAAATAAAAAATAAAAAGTAAGTTTTTACGCTATAATAGACAAAATAATTCGCAAAAGCTAATGCGAATGTTGTCTTGGCACAATCTTGTGCCTCCAAATTCTCACTTGTTCCTGCACGAATTTTATACAAGTTCCCCCCCCCCCCCCCCCCCACACCAAAAAATATTTAAGGTGCCTACTTTCTGCACTTGGTTGACGTATTCTTGGACTCTATTTTTTGCATTCGTGATGTCATCAAAAAATTTATATAAGTAATTTGGTGTTTAATCCCATCAAAAACTGATTGGTGTCTTGATTTGATGATAAAATTTTATTATCAAGAACAAACGTTATAGGTTGAAACCCTTTTAAAAAAAAATTATGCAATTTGGTTCTGTAGTACCATTGGGCCCAAAATGCGTACTGGGCAGGCCCAAAGGCTCTCACAAGAAAGGAAGTCCAATCCAGCATCATGAAATGGTCCGAGGACATGATAAATTTGGCCTAAAAGTCACACGACGAAGAAAGGTGCCATGCATGAGTAGAGCACCGAAGAACATGACGTCCGAGGACGACCTTATTCTCGGCGGCGTGCTGTCGAGGACAGTATTAATGATCCGGCGGTTCAAGGATATCCGTATTGAGGACCTCGGACGAAGCGACTGAGAGAACGGGATTAAGGAATAAAGAGAAGTAGCAAACAAATATCAAGAAAAAAGCTGCTACCACCGCATTGAAGGCACCATACCTACCTCTCTAGCAGTATTAATAAGGAAATGACGCCTGAATATTGAAATTGAACCTTACCCTCACTGCCAAAGACTTTAGTAAGAAGGGATAATGGGATAAGTATCCAAAAAGGAACACCTAGACTACACGTGGAAGAAAGGGGAAGCAAATGCAGGCCTATAAAAGGAAAAGGAGGGAGAAAGGAGAGGGGAGAAAAAACTTGTAAGAAAATGCTAAGTATTGTCCTCGGCATTAATATATCACATGAGATTCCACCCATACATGCCATGTATGCTGGTGTTCTGTAAATGAATCCAATTCTTGTGTTATCTACCGCTCAAAACCCTAGATTATAAGTCCACTCTCTATAAATTCATTGTCTAAGGCCCATTGAGCTGGTCTGAAAACGTAGCTTCAACCAAGCGCAATTTGTGTCCTTACAGGTTCAATGTGCATAAATTTATTCATTCCAAAAGGTAGGGTGGTGCAAGTGGTTAAAGGGCTTCAAATTTTTTTTTTTTTTTTTTCCAATTTGACATGAGTGACTTCTACAATCCCGACCGACTTCTAACAATCCGGAGATGATCTTGAGACGTTGTTTTTTCTAGGATGTATATAATCAATTTTTACCAAAGATGTCAACTTTTTAGCTCTTTGATCTAAATTTGTTAAGCTAGAGGTTTTGGAAAGTAGTACCAAACTAAAGGTTTTGTCCCAAAATTTCTACTTTGGTATTTTTCATAAATTATTTTTGTTCAAGTGTAATTTTTTTGTGCTTCAAGCCTACCAAAATAAAACTTTTCATGGGACCTTTGTAATGACTCTTTATTTGTACCAAACTAATGTCTCTTTTTACTATAACTGAGCCAAGATTAAATCATAATCAAACTTTAAGATACTTTTTCCCAAAATTGACCAAGTGTTGAGTACCTTCTAACTGCTTTGTTTTTGGTGATATCTTGCTTGTCTTAAGTTCAACCTGGGCTTGTGGGCAGTTATTTTAAAGGTAATTCAATTATGTTTTGTATGACCTCATATTTATCTTGATCAAACGATCAAATTTTTCGTCAAATCATTGTCAAACTTGGGGAAAATGTTTCGGAAGATAGACCTTGGCATAATTATAATATCATGGAATTTGGTAATCGAATGAAATTTTGATTTTGTTGACTACCAGCCAACTTGGTCAAAGTTTGGTCATTAAAGGGCATTTAGGTCATTGTGATTCTTCATCCCTAAAATTGGTTAATTTGACATTTGATTGAGATAAATTAAGTTTATTTTGACATTCTCTTAATCTCAAGGTAAATAAAAAGTTTTTTTTGGAAATTCTGAACTTGAATTGGGAGTTTTACTCGTAAAATAAAGCTGATAAAACATGGTATCAAAACCCATGCCACCAAATTTTTCTAGGGATGGTATCTTGAATTTGGGAGGCACTTAGACCTTGGGAAATGGGGATAGCAACTATAGGTTCACAACTCCATCAAAATGACAAACCTTTCGGACTAATAGCTCCACCTTGTCAAGATATAACTGGAGTTTTTTTTTTTTTTTTCTTAAAAAAAAAATCTATGGCACTTTTTACAAGTGACAACACACTTTGTTACAACTTGTACATGCATCAAATGATGATTAGAATACTTTTTTATCAAGTACCAATTTTTTGTAAGGCATCACTTGAATGGTGTACAAAGAATCCTCACAATTTATGAACAAGCCTTTGGTTAGCAGCTAAACCGAACTAAAACTTCCCTCTTCTTTAGTGGCAACACACCAAGTGATATTCAACAAGACATAAGAAACAAATATGGGATACAAGTTATCAGACAACATGAGAAGTACTTAGGGCTACCATCTCTTGTAGGGAGGAATAAGAGGAACACCTTCAATGACATTAATGAGAAGCTTAGCAAAAAACTAGCAGGGTGGAAATAGAAACTACTTTCAAAGGTTTATTAAGTTAATAGCTCAAGATATACCTACTTACACGATGAGTTACTTTAAAATACTCGACTCTCTATGTGATGATATGACTAGCATGATCCGGAATTTTTGATGGGGTCAAAAACGGGATGAGAGAAAGGTGGCATGACTTAGTTGGGAAAAACTTTGTGAGCCTAAGGATTCCGGTGGTATGGGTTTTCATCAATTGAAGCAGTTTAATCTTGCCTTACTTGCTAAACAGCAATGGCGACTTCAAACACAAAAAGAGTCATTAGTTTATCGAGTATACAAAACAAAAACTTTCCCTCATATTGATTTTGTTCACGCTTCAATTGGTCACAATCCCTTGTATACGTGGAGAAGCATCATGGCAGCTCAACACCTAATGTAGTAGGGCCTTCGGTGGAATGTGGGCAATGGAGATTCCATCTGGGTTTGGGGAGATAAATGGCTTCCGTCCTCATCAACATTTAAAGTTTTTTCTCCAAGACTGTTTCTGCATGAAGACACAAGGGTTAGTGAATTGATTTCACCTAATTTTTCCAGCTGGAAAACTCAAGTGATAGATGCAACCTTCCTTCCACATGAAGCTAATTTGATCAAAAGCATACCCCTATGCATACAACATCCTGAGGATAAGCTGGTTTGGGCTGCAAATTCTAATGGTTTGTTTAGCCTGCGCAGTGCTTACAGGTTAGCTATGGATCTCTCATGGCCTATCAATCATGGCACCAGTTCCAACAATAGCAGAAATCACAAGTTTTGGAGATTGTTGTGGCGCCTACAATTTCCTCACAAAGTTCGTCATTTTGCTTGGAGAGCTTGTCGTGGAATTCTTCCCACAAAGGAGAATCTGGTGTGGCGAGATGTTCTGCAGGATGACCAATGTGATGATTGCAGAGAAGGAGCGAAGAACTTTGGGCATTTCTTTTGGTCGTGTCAACGGGCAAAGGAAGTGTGGCATTGCACTAAGCTTCATCTTCATTTTGAGCAGTCTCAAATCAAGTCTTTTTTTGATCTTTTGTGGATGCTACTGATGTCTAATAATTTCAATAAGGATACTGCAACGTTGGTGGTGACTATTACGTGGTCCATGTGACATAATATAAATGAAGTTAGACATGGAGGAATCAAGAAAAGTGGCTCCGCCTTAGTTCAGTGGGCAGTGCAGTACCTACCGGAATATAGAGAAGCAAACAACGGGCCTCCAAAGCCTCCACTGATTGGAGTGGCTAGATGGATTCCTCCGCCTTTGTCAAGGTACAAGGTCAATATAGATGGGGCAGTGTTCTCGGCTCAAAAGGCTATTGGAGTTGGTGAGTTGATTCGTAATTCTCACGCTCAGGTGGTTGTGGTGATGAGCAAGAAGGTCAATGCACCATTGGGAGCTTTGGAAGTGGAGGCAAAAGCTTTTGAAGCGGGCCTATAGTTTGTTATGGATGTGGGAATTCATGATTTCATCCTTGAAGGTCACTCTCTGTTGATTCACAATGCTCTTTGCAGGCTCTCTCCACCTCAATCTTCAGTGGCTTTAGTCATTAGGGGTATGCTTATGTATTGTGGGGATTTTTACTGGGTTGATTTTTCTCAAATTAGGAGGCAAGATAATAAACTAGTCTATTTATTAACAAAACATGCTTTAGGTATTGTTGATTATTCTACTTGGATGAAAGATAATCTTTACTTTCTAATACAAGCTTTGATCCATGATGTATCTATTTCCGTTGAATTCTTCAATAAAATTTTGTCTTTCTATCCAAAAAAAAAAATATTAATGGTGGTCCAATAGGTAGATGATATAATTTAATCACAAGTTGATAAGTATTATAAATATCAAATTTGGAGCAAAATGTATTACAAAGTGTGTGTCCCACATTGGAAAATAAGTCTAAGTTAAAAATATTTAAAGTACTTTATGCAGTATATTCAAAAGTTAAGATATTTTGGATATACACTATTGTAAGTTTCTTTAAAATTTTCTCTCTTCTCTCTGTGTGTATTAAAAATATTTAGTATTCTCAAAAAAAAAAAAATTGTATCCCTTTTCTAAAAAAAAAAAAAAAAGAATGTCCCAAAAATTAGCAACCAAAAAAAATTGAGAGTATATGCGTCCCTCAAAATATTGCTTTTTTACGCACAACCTTACCTAAGCTTGTGTTCCCATTTGGCTACAAGGATATTGAAATATTGTTAGCCCCTCGTTTGACTACAAGTCTAAAAGATCACCAAGTGCTGAGCTGGATTCCCGCCTTTTTCTAATCCCCCTACGTGCTGAGCTGGCCTTACGCTTTTTAAGAGCTAGACGTACACCTCTTAATGTACAATTGTCAATTGGTAACTCGAACCATGATTGAGGGCAAGCTATGGCTATCGACATGTTTTCGATTCTTTCGTGCTTTTTTCAGAGAGAACTTTTTATTCTTTCACATTTGAAAAATGCCAACCCATAGGGTTTTCATTTTTCCAACTTCTATGTAGAGGTGTAAAGCTCAGCATTTTAACTTTGATTAATCTGCGAAATGAAAGACAAAGTACTTAGCACCTTATTTTCTTATTTTCAAAGGTGGGCTTCGTGGATGATTCGCCATCACATTATTCTTTTTTACTTTTTGAAATTGCCTGTCATAAAAAGTGACGTAAATACAAAAGACTTCATGTATTTAAAACTTAGATCCAGTATCCTGTTATATTGGACCAATCAAGATCTTGACACGTGTGATATTTATGGTCCAATGCAACAAGGGACTAAACCCAAACCTTAATCCTCAAAAAATTACAATGGCTTCGTGTGAGAGAAAATGGAATTATTCCTTTACATGATTGTCACCTTTTTCATAAATATCACGAAGCAAACTTAAAAAGTAATGGGCTCCATACCTCCCTCTTAAATCAGTCTGAACCGTGAATTTGTTTTATATATTAATGATATTATCGCTGATAATCCCATCACGTTTTCCATAAATATCACTTCGCGAACTAAAAAAGTAATGGCTGCTGAAAATAAAGGCTTATTAGAGTACAGTTTGTTGAATATTGAAATGTCATACAGCCACTATTCATCATCCCAGAGGGGCCTGAACTAAATGGTTTCCAAAGTCATTTCCCTGACTGATTCTTCTAAGTTCTAATTAATAGCCAAGATAATATATATCAGGACAATTTGGAGAAAGAATACCATCTAGTCCAAGTCATGTCTACCCAAAACAAATGTGTTTTAAAATTTTATAGCAATAGAAAATGGAAAGGACCAATAGGTTATTGGACACTTTTCAACATTTCTTATTTCTAAATAAGGCTAAAAGGCAAAAATGGTTCTCTAACTTTCTTTAGATTTTATTTCAATCATATTACTTTCCTTTCATTCATTCTAGTCCTTTAAATTTCAGATTTATTCAATTAAGACATTTTCGTTAATTTTTTTAAAAATTTTTTGAAAAAAAAAAACTGGAAAATATTTTTTAATAATTAATTAAATTTTTTTAATTTAACAAATTTGAAGAAAATTTTATAAAATTGAAAAATTAACCACAATATATAACAAAAGTTGATGGAGAAGTCTTAACTAAATAAACTTGAAAGTTAGAGGTTTGAAATAAATAAAAGTAAAGTTAGAAGACTGAAATGAAATCTAAAGAAACTTAGAGGGTCAGTTTTGCATTTTACCCTCTAAAAAATATATTTAGGGTTTAATTAATGTTTTATTTCATATTATTGTCATTATTGAATAATAATAAGAAGAATGGGGGAAAAAACTAAAAGTTGGATCCAATTCATTACAAATACATTATAGAATATCACAAAGTTTGGTGTAAATTAAAACTTCACAAATAAATCCTTACACCTTTTTTTTTTTTTTGCTAAAATGCAAGACTGACTCTCTAACTTTTTTTAAATTTCATTTTAGTCCTCTAACTTTACTTTCATTCATTTCAGTCCTCTAAGTTTCAGATTTTTTCAAATAAGGCCTTTCCTTTAACTTTTGTTAAATTTTTTTGGAAAAAAAAATCTGGAAATTATTTTTCAATTATTAATTGAATTTTTTTAATTAAAAAATTTGAAGAAATATTTATGAAATTGAAAAATTAACCACAGCATATAACAAAAGCTTATTAAAAAGTCTTAATTGAATAAACTTGAAAGTTAGAGGACTGAAATGAACAACAACAAAGTTAGAGAACTGAAATGAAATATAAAAAAATTTAAAGGGTCAGTTTTGCATTTTACCTTTTTTTTTTTTTCTGTTGGGTAATTAAATTTTTACACATTAATTCAAGCACTCAAGTTATTATATATATATATATATATATATATATATATATATATTACTAAAAAAATGTTTTTTTATTTGATAAACTAAAAAAAAGTTATATATATATATTCAAACGGTAATCAAGTGCAATCAAATATTCGTTAATGATATCGAAGAGACTTTGACGATGTGGGTTTCAATTAGGATTCTTAAATTGGTAACAGCCTAACAGGTGATGTGGTAGTGGAATACCCATTTGTTGTTCCACATGATGTGTAACTGCTCCATTTTAATTATAGAGTTTTTTCTTTTCTTTCCTTTTTTTTTACAGGATCTCCATATTATAGTTAATTCAATGAGATCCGACTCATACTTCTAACACTCAGTTATTGGAATATCGTAAATTTAATTATTTAATCACATACTTCTAATAATAATGGTGAAGAGAGAGGTGGGATTTGAATCACTAAGCTATTATATACTTCATGCTTATAAAATTTTAAGAAAATTAAAGATTAATAAGTATGTTATCAATCAAAATTTTAAATTTCAAGTTTTTTTTTTTAAAATTATATATAAAAAATAAGTTTGTTAATCAAATAGTAAATAACATCCAATTTGAACAAATTTGAAATGTATATTAAGAAAATAAAGAACATACAAACGATTAAATTTTCAAAATTAATGTTCAATAAAAAAATATAAGAGGAGTTTAAAAGATTTCTATCTAAATTAGTTTTTAATTAATAATCTGGTTCTTTTTTAGAACACAAAAAGATAGACACCATCTTCTCGTTAAATAAAAGATTAGTGGTTCAACGAGAAGATAGTCAAAAATAATCTCCACGTAATATAAATTTCATTACAATTGAAAATTTCAAGAACTATTGGTTGTTTAAAATAAAATACCAAACAACCATGAGGAATGGCAACTCGGTAGAGTGTTCAAGGGTGAATGATGAGCAGAAGGTGTGGAAGGCTTTATGGAAGATGCAGGTCCCAAACAAAATCAAAATTTTCTGATAGAGAGCTTGCCATGGAATCCTGCCAACCAGACTCAACTTAGCTAAGCGTAAGGTTATTGCAGAAACTGCTTGCCCCGTTATCTTTGCAAAGTCCAAAAAATAAGATGCACGTGTTATGGGACTGCCCCGCTGCTTAGGACGTGTGGGCTGGAAGTCGGCCTAAGTTGCAGAAATGTCCACATGGACAGCAAGACGTGATGTAGCTCTTTGATTACTTAATGTGCATATTGGAATCAGAGGAGATGGAGTTATTCCTAGTACAAGCTTGGATGTTATGGAATCAAAGGAATTGCGTGTTGCATGGAGGGAAGCTCAAGGATCCTAGATGGCTAAATAAAAGGGCTGAGGAATGGCTGAAGGAGAGTGCACAAGTGCAGGAGCAACTTGCGGTCACACCAAGGGAACCTGGAAGTATTGTGTGGCGTCCACCACCTCATCCTTTCTTCAAATTGAATTTTGATGCTGCCATATTCAAAGATAGAGGAAGGTTTGGGTTTAGGGTTGTGATACGGAATGAACATGGAGAGGTAATGGCTACACTTTCTGCTATAGGGCCATCAGTTTCGAGTAGTGAAGAAGCAGAAATTTTAGCATGCAGAAAAGCCATGGAGTTTGCTATTGAGGCGGGTTACTTTGAGCTAATAGTTGAAGGTGATAGTATTAATGTTATGAAAGCAATCTCCTTTTCAAGTCCGGACCTATCAGTTATAGGCAATGCGGTTGCTGATATTCAATGGCTAATAAATGGGCTAAGGAGGGTATCAATTAACTGGGTTAAAAGCGATTGTAATACGGCAGCTCATGTTTTAGCTAGATATGCTAGTAGCTTAAATGAGGATATTTACTGGATGGAAGATACACCTGCAGTTGCATTGGAAGCTATGTACCAGGATTCAGTTTTAATGAATACATGATAATTGATTCTGTCTTCAAATATATATATATATATATATATATATATATATGAAGCAGCCAATCAAGTTATCCCAATTTAAAAGATATCAAATTCTAACAAATAAATTAAAAGATATCATACTTGTCCTTTATTAAATGGCTTCTTAAAAAAAATTCCTTTATTATAAATATAAAATTCAAATATTTTATAAGCACAAATATTGTCCTAAGTATATTTTTTAATGGGAATTGTCCTAAGCAAGGTTATCAAAATCAGGATCCTACATAAGATCATAGGAGGTAGGTGAAATCTTAAAATCGTAAGATCAAATCATAAATCGTAAATCGTAAGATCCTACATTATTTAAGAAAAAAAAACAAAAAATACATGTTGATATGTTAAATAATTACATAAATTATACATTCATTAAAAAAAATGTATCAATTTGATGTCATTACCATATATCAAAACATCAATTTGTAAGCATTATTTAAAAAGACCAAAAACCTTAAAACGTGATGTACGGGATTGGGCCTCGGGGTCATTAGGCCTTGGACCCTAGTCTTATGGCACCATACAGGGCAGGGCCCTAGGCCCATTGGGCCTTGGGTCCTGGCCTTGAGATACAACACCTGACCCTTTTCCATTTGGACTTGTGAACTCAATCCGAACACCCCTTGAGACCCAAAATGAGCCCAAAAGCCGTAACAGGATCATTTTGCCGCGAACGTAAAAAACGAGCCCCCCCTTAATCTATCTCAACTAGAATGATTATGTGATTGCTTGGCAGTGCGACGTCTCAGCTTCCTAGTATTGCCTTAGGGAATATCGCTGCCAAGCAGTCCTCTAGAGATGGGAACCAGTTCCAATGCCATTACCACCTACCTCAACAGAATACCCACTTAAGAATGATGGAATTGGACCGCCATCAGAAGTTAATCATAACCCCTTCGTTTATCTCCAACTTTAAATAGGGAAATAGAGTAAAAAAAATGGGGGTTGGCAATTCTGGAGAGAACACACAGAGAAAAGAGCAATTGTTTCAAGGAGAGAGAGAGAGAGAGAGAGAGAGAGAGAGAGAGAGAGAGAGAGAGAGAGAGAGAGAGAGAGAGAGAGAGAGAGAAAGGCTTGCAAAATCTAGGGTGACTGGCTGAGTCTTCAGGCGAAAGACCATCTATAGTAGGAAACCCAAAACCCACAATACAAATAGATTGTGAGTCCAAAAATAGATCGATCCCGTTAACAATATTTTTGGCACGCACAATTGGTACCGTCTGTGGGGATCTCCTACAAAGCTGTGGTTCTGCCATGACGTGAACGAGAAAAAATCTAAAGGTCAATCAGGGAGTTATGTTGAAAGTGGCTCTGGGAGGTCTTCTCAAGGATCCACCTGACAGGAAAGAAGGTAGAAGGGACGCGAAGATAAGAAGTATAAGGAAGAAACGCAGTCTAGCCTCGGAGAAGGTTCATTTCAAACGCACCGAACAATGTTTAGTGTTTCAGGGCGCAATCGTTTCAACAAAAGGGATGAAAACCTCGAGTAAAGGGATGAGGAACTTGAACGTCAACATAGGTTAGTGAGGGATTTGGAGTTCAAAGCGAGAGGTAGGCACTGGAAAAGGGACCATAAGGAGTGAGGAGAAGGGTTGGCTAGTGTGGGAGGTTGCTGTAGGGTAGGGTCCTACCAATCCGGATCTCATTGACACCAAGATTGCTCGCGAGAGTATGCAGATCGGGACTCAATTTCCTCAAAGGAGCGACAACCCCAAAATGCCGCCATGGACGCTTTGGGCCGCACATTACGCTGAGCTGCTTGATCATCATTTTCAAGGGACATTAAACGAGCCCCTATGCCAAGAAAATTTACACAGCCGCCGTTCAATTCTTACGATGGGAAGACAGACCCAGTGGAACATGTAAGCCATTATATTCAAATGATGTCTTTACACACTCATAATGATGCACTAATGTGTAAGGTATTTCTATCGAGTCTTGGTCCCACTACTCTAAGGTGATTCAACGGGTTAAGGAAAGACTCAATTTACAATTTTTCTGAGTTGATTCAAGAGTTTGGTGTCCGGTTCATGACATGCAGCTAAGTTCCGCAACCCATAGATGCATTACTATCGATGAAAATGGAGGTAGGGAAAACCATCCGCAGCTATGCTAACCTATATTAAGAGCTGTATAACGAAATTAGTGAAGGCAATGAGAAAATCGCAACAAGTACCTTTTGGTTGGGATTGCCCTAGGATTCTGAACTATGAGACTTGTTAACAAGGAGGCCACCCAAGGATATGAAGCAGCTGATGAGGAACATTAAAGAGTACAAGAGGTTGGAGGATGACCGGTAGCAGAACAAGGGCAAAACTCCGATTGTGAACCAGCCTCCGCAGGGGAGTTTTCAATTAAGGCCTTGGAGGGATTTGAGGATTCAGGAGCCGGGTACACAGGTTGGGGAGGTGAACGTGACGTTTAAAGAGCCAGTGCACAAAATTGTAAATCGGATAAAAACGAGCCATACTTTCAATGGTTGAATAAGATGGGAAATGACCCGTCGAGGAGAAACCAAAACCTATACTATACTTACCATAAAGACAAGGGTCATACCACTGAGCAATGCAGAGTGCTCAAAGACCATCTAGAGCAGCTGGTGAAAGCAGGGTACTTGAAAGAGTTTATGGTAGACCCGAGGAATCAAGACACCAAACAGGGAGCTCGGCCTCAAGGAAAGCCTCTCCTACCCCCGTTGGAGTGATAGAGGTCATTCATGCCGCTTCAAGGGATACCGTGGTGTCCAGAAGGAGAGGGGTATTAACTGTGGTCCCAGCAGAAGGTTTCCCAAAAAACAACCATTCGAAAAGAAGTTAAAACTCACTCGGGGAGTGGTACTGAAGTGATGTATGCCAACCTATTCAGGGAGCTAGGGTTGAAAAACGAGGATCTCACTAAACACGACACACCCTTGGTGGGGTTCGATGGCTAGATGATGATCCTAGAGGGGCAAATTTCACTTCTAGTGAACATGGAAGGCAAGGAGATAACGATGACGTTTATAGTGGTCACCTCATTTTCACCGTACACGACAATTCTTGGAAGGCCATAGATTCATGCAATGAGGGAAGTTCCATCCACCCTACATGTGAAAGTCAAATTCTGCACTGAGCAGGGTATTACCATAGTAAGGAGAAGTCAGCAAGTGACCACGCAGTGCTTGGTAGCCGCTATTAACCAAGAAATCAAGCAGAAAGAGCTAGCCGAAGAAGTTCGTTATAGCAATTATAAGGGCCCCAAGAGGACAGGGGGGCTTATGGTGCCGATGAATTAATAAAGGTAAGGATATTACCGGACTATGATAAAAGTTTCCAGATAGGAGCAAGTATGAAGAACGAGGATAGGGTGAGGATGTTGTTATTCCTTATACAGAATGTGGACGTGTTTTCTTAGAGCCCGCATGAGGTGCCCGGGGTGGACCCCGAGTTCATTGTTTACAAACTCAACATGGACCCTTTGTACCCTTCCAAAAAGCAGAAGCCAAGAAGATCGACTAAGGAGCACATCAAAGCTATTAGGCAAGAGGTTAAGAGATTAAAGGAAACCGGGGCTATAAAGGAGATATTTTATCCTGTGCGGCTTGCGTATACCATGTTGGTAAAAAAGAAGAATGGCAAATGGAGGGTTTGTGTTGATTTCACCGACCTGAACTGACATCTCCAAAGGATTCGTTTCCCATGTCGAAGATTGATCAGCTGGTAGATACCACCTATGGACACACAAGGATGAGTTTTTTGGACACTTTTCAGGATTATCATCATATCACCTTGGCTGCTAAGGATCAGGAGAAGACAACCTTCATTTCCCCTGATGCTAACTACCATTATATCGTGATACCATTTGGATTAAAGAATGCTGCGGCCACATATCAACAGATGATGACGAGAATGTTTAGAGACAAGATTGGGCGCACAGTCGAGGTTTACATTGATGATATGGTGGTAAAAAGTAAACGGGAGATGTAACATTTTCGTGACCTGAAAGAGGTGTTCGAAGTACAGTGTGCTTTCTGAGTGAGGGCTGGCAAGTTCCTAGTGTATTTGATCACTAACCGAGGAATAGAAGTCCACCCTAATCAAATTAAAGCAGTAAAATGCCTCAAACCACTGAGCAATCCAAAGGAAGTCCAAGTACTGAACGGTATGTTAGCTGCCATTAACCGGTTTATTTTCAAATTTGTCGATCGATGTCGTCCATTCTACCAACTTCTAAAGAAATGGAAGGGATTCCAATGGAACGAAGAGTGTGAAAGGGCTTTCTAGGGCTTGAAGGAATATTTGACGCGTGCTCCTATGCTGACTTATACATGTATCTCTCGGTATCTAAACACGCTGTTAGTGACGTGCTACTGAGAGATTAGGGTGTGCAGTGGCTTATATACTATATCAGCAAGACCTTGGTCTATGTCAAGACAAAGTTTTTACCTTGGGAAAAGTTAGTGCTAGCATTAGTCCATGCCACGAGGAAGCTACCCCACTACTTTCAGGCTCATACCATTTATGTATTGACCAAGTATCCTCTATAGTCGTTATTGTAAAGATCTGATTTCACGTGAAGAATAGCTAAGTGGGGAACTCAGCTTATCTCTTTTGACATTAGGTACAGGCCTAGAAGCTCGGTGAAGGGTCAGGTCCTCGCCGATTTTATTGCAGAATTTTCCCCAAGGAGAGGAGAGATGATTTACCCTGTAGAGGTAATCCTGTGGAAGGTATTTGTGGACGGTGCATCCAACGCATTAGGAGCCGAGGCTGGAATCATAGTCATCACCCCAGAAGGGATAAAATTTGAGCATTCTTTTAGGTTAGGCTATAAGGCCTCTAATAACGAAGCCAAATATGAGGCCCTGCTTGCCAAATTGAGAGTTGTTTCTGATCTGGGAGCTACGAAAGTAAAGGTTTACTCAGACTCTCGGCTAGTGGTCAATTAGGTGCAGGGAAGCTTTGAGGCCAAGGATCCCCATATGACGGAGTACTTACAATTGGTGAAACAAACTATGGACTGCTTTTTAAGTATTAGAGTGGTTCTGGTGGCTAGGGGGCAGAACCAGCATGCTGACTCTTTGGCTACATTGGCATCATCATCAACCGAGGAAATTCCTCGATTAATAAAAGTGGAGTTGGTAGCAGAATTGAGCATCAATGCAGGGGTAGGTGTTTCAGTGGTGATAACGGTTGAACCATGTTAGATGAATCCAAATATCGACTCTTTAGCCAAGGATTGATTACCTGCTAACGAGAAGGAAGCAGAAAAAGTATGCCGGATAGCTACTCGGTATTGGTTGTCAACTGATTGTAAGCTGTATCGAAGATCTTTTGACGGGCCCTACCTACAGTGTTTGCACCCAAGCAAGATTGTAGAACTCCTAGCCGAGCTATATGAAGGAGTGTGCGGCAGTCACGTGAGGGGACGTTCGTTAGCACACAGAGCAATGACTCAAAGATTTTAGTGGCCACGAATGCAAAGGGATGCTACCGAGTATGCACAGAGATGTGAGCAGTGTCAGAAGCATGCCCCTTTGATCCACCAACCAGCAAGGAGCTTAAATCCCGTTAGTAGCCCTTGGCCTTTTGCGCAGTGGGGGCTAGATATTATTGGTCCATTCCTTTGGGCTATAGGAAACGGAAGATTCGTTTTAGTAGCCATAGATTATTTCACCAAGTGGGCGGACGTAGAGGCGTTGGTGAACATCCGGGATGTGAATGTTAAGAAGCTTGTATGGAGGAACATAATTATGAGGTTCGGGGTACCAAAGTCCCTAGTGTCAAACAACGGGTTGTAGTTCGACAGTAGACTTTTTTGCGAGTTTTGCGGTAGTCTCGGCATTACAAACCAGTATTCCACTCCGGCATATTTGTAGAGCAACGACTAAGTCGAGGCTACCAACAAAGCCATCGTGAATGGGTTGAAGAGGAGATTAGAAGGTGCTAAGGGTAGGTGGGCAGAGGAGTTTCCTAATGTTCTATGGGAATACCGAACAACTCCGAGGAGGTCCATGGGGGAAACTTCGTTCTCTCTAGAATACGGAGCGGAAGTAGTTATACCAGCAGAGATAAAATTGTGCAATGCCCGAGTTTCAAAATTTGACCCCGCCAAGAATTCGAGATTAATGCTGAAGCAGTTGAAATTGTTGGAAGAGCATCGAGAATCCGTGACTATACGGCTGGCAAGATATCAACAAAAACTTGCCCAGAGATACAATAGGGATGTGAGGAGAAGGGAATTTAAAGCAGGGGATTTGGTACTTCGAAAGGCAGTAGGGAATATGCAAGATGTCAACGCAGGGAATTAGTGCTGACTTGGGTGGGACCCTATAGAGTCACCGCCATTGTAGGCACAAGGGCGTACTATCTGGAAGATTTGGACGAAAGACCCCTTCCCCGGTCATGGAATGCCCACAATCTAAAGAAATTTTACCACTGATTATCAATATACGAGGGCACAGATTTAGTATAATATTATATATGCATATTATTAATTAATATGAAGACAATGTTTATCCATGCAAGTGTATCTGTACCTATAATTCTGTTGTTTGTTAATTCAATAGCCCCGATCAATGAATGTGAGGGGAACTAAGGCTAATTATTCTAAGGACAAAAACCTGTTCTTGGTTCAATTTTCATCACCAAACAAGTGGAAACCTAAGTTCAAAATTTACATCAGAACAGAAACCTATTACCGGTTCGATTTTCATCACCGGACAAGTGGAAACTTAAGCTCAAAATTTACATAAGGACAGCTTGTTCCCCGATTCGATCTTCATCACCGGAGAAGTGGAAACCTAAGCTCAAAATTTACATAAGGACAGAAACTTGTCCTCAGTTCAATCTTTATCACCAAAAAGATGGAAACTTAAGCTCAAATTTTACATAAGGACTTCGTGGTTCGATTTTCATCACCGGACAGTTAGAAACCTAAGCTCAAAATTCACATAAGGACGGAAACCTGTTCCCGGTTCGATCTTCATCACCAGACAGGTGGAAACTTAAGCTCAAAATTTACATAAGGATAGAAACTTGTCCCCAATTCGATCTTTATCACCAAATAGGTTGAAACCTAAGCTCAAAATTTACATGACAAAAACCTGTTCCCGGTTCGATCTTCATCACCAGATTGGTGGAAACCTAATCTCAAATTTTATCTGACAGAAACCTGTTCCCATATTGATCTTAATCACCAAACGAGTGGAAACCTTATGTTGACACCTCATTTTGCAACCCGCATTTAACCTCACTTGGAGGGTAAAAGGGTAATTTCACCTTGAAAATATGCATCTCGATTTTGGTCATTAGATCCTTAATCTCATTTCACCAAAATGATCTTAATGTTGTAACGATCAAATCGACTGGTTATAAGCCCTAATCGGACCATCAGATTGAAAGTTATCATCAAATCAATTTTTAATGGCTGAGATGCACTATCATAAATTGAGTACGACCTTATGTGATTATGAACAATTGATTCTAATTGGTTATAATTATAATCAATTTGAAATTAATGATGTGTCATAATTTGATTGGTTAGGACTACATTTTATGGTAAGGTTGCATACACCTAATTAATTAGATAGTTAAACATTAATTATTCAATGAGTAATTTGTGCAATTATCTTTTAATTAGGGTAAATTTGGAACTAATTAGGTCTGAAATGGGAGTGATTGGAGCCTATTAATGTTAATTGGAAACTAATTTGGGACCTATTAATGTTAATTGTGCTGAAACCATTTTTCTAAGAAATGACCTCTACTCACAATTTCATTGATATCTCTCAGAATATTTTTATTCTGTGAATGAGGTTAATTTACCCAGAAACTAGACATCCGGGGCTTCAATTTGAGCACAAGAACGAGACAATTCCGATCAGAATTGAGTCAGATATGATTTTTCAAAGTTGGCTCTACAAGCTGTTACAGCAGCTACGGGAAAACCGAATTTTGCCTTGCTCATTACTCCCACCAATCTTTCCATTTAATGCACCAAATCTCCCCAAAGGCTAAAATGAGGTCTAGGTTCATAATTCTTTGTCAACACTCATTAATGGTCTTCCATTCATATTTCCTCCACCACTACTATATAAACCCCCCTCTCCTTCATTTCAAAAAAAAAAAAAAACCCTCTCTTCTCCTCTCTTGAGTTCTAGGAAGTTGAGTAGTCTTGTCATATCTTGGTCTTCTTGAGACTCAAGGTATTGAGTGAGACTCACTCTTCTTCTCTGAACTCTTCTTTTCCTCCACCCATAAGACCTCCCTCAAGAATCTCCTCATCCATCATATTGATCTTGCATGAAGGTATAATTTCTTTTCCTAACTTGTTTTTTTTTGTGTTGCCATGATAGAAATTTAGGATTAAAGCATGATAGTAACTTTTAAATTCCCTTGAATATGTTTGAATGTTCTTAAATATTCTTATGTGTTCATCACATGTTCTTGGTTGTTCATCACATGTTCATGCATAACACTAGTTTTAATCTTAAATTCACATAAAAAATATGAAAAACATGTTTGTTTCATAATTCTTTCAAATCCTTGAATCTAGGATGTCACCATATACACACATTCACTAGAATTTATTTTTTCAATCCAAATGAAATGCTTAATAAATTGAATTAGGGTTCATCACATGCACACACCTTAAATTCAACATGCAAATTGATTGACATATTGGATGATATGATATGAATGTTGGCCACCATAGTCTAGAAGACCGGTTTCACCAAGTAAGGTGGGTGCCTAACACCTTCCCACCTTGTAACATAGCCTTCGAACTTAAATCAAGGGTTAGTAGATCATATGCTTGTCCATGTAATTTTCAATTTTTAGATTGTAACTAGGAAACAAAGCCATGTACTTTTTCTTAGATTGTATCTAGGACCAAAGCCATGTAATTTTCTTATGACCAATGTAAATTCAATTGAAAATTAATAAAATGATGAATTTTTCAATTTCGGTTTTCTTATTTTTCCAATAATTAAATAAGTGGCGACTCCATTGTAAAACCCTTAATCTAAAGGGAAAAATATAACTAGTTGAACCTCCATTTTGAGAGGCAATAACATGACTCCACCCATTCACGTGAGTTTGGCCACACTTATTATAAAACGGGCCGGGGGCGCGGTCTCTCACACCTTACACTGAGTTATTCCAAAAATAGAAAACCGCATTCCAGCTTTATTCTGACCACTAGGCACTTAGAGCTTACGTCGAATTAGTCAGAGTACTAAAACCGATCTCTTGGATTCAATCTAAATCACAGGTAAGGTAATTATCTTACACTAAATTTTCCTAGATAAGTCAACGTATGCCAAATTCAATTGTTATTGCTAAGGAGCCAATTCTTTCTAGAGATAGGCAACCCCCTTCCAAACTGGACCCGATCACTATACATGCACAGATATAATCTATCCTTGTGAAGACAAACAAGAAAATAGTCTAAATCGCCGTTCAGAGGTGAACTGTGATTTGACTACCTGATCATTAGGAGCATAAATATAAAGAAATGAAAATAAGCAGGCAGAGCACGATAGAATGAATAACTTAGTAACAATTAGGCAAACAATCATTAATATGATTAAACCAGATGTTTGTTCACCATGTCTAGATGACCGATAAAAGCAAAGAAAAGCAAACAAAAATGACAAACCAAATCATTTTCCTGTCACCACAACTCGGTGACTATAGGCAATCCAAACAAATAAAAGCAAAAATTAAATGCAAGCAGAAAATAAAAGCAAGTTAAAAACATAAGTATCAAATTAAAGGATCGATGGGTGGGAGGTGTATTGCATCATAGGCCTGTTGGTCTGGGGTATCCTCGGTTGGCTGATCGGTGGGTGGTTGTTGGACTTATGCGTCTTCAGCAACATTGAGGTTGCTGGTGACTTCCAGGTTAACTAACTCCATGTGGGAGTCAATTTCCTACACCAGCTCCCTCATATTGGGAGTTTCTTCCTCGTCATCGGCATTTGGAGGAATCTGAACGGGGGGAGCAGGATCCGGGAAGGGGATCTGGTCTGGTTCCTTAAAAGAGAGTCTTTAGGGACCCCCACAACTTGTAGGGCAGCCAACCACCCCTCCTCAAATCCCAGCTTCTAAGCTTCGCAAACGACAAGTTTAGCTCCAGTGTTCATTGTACCATTTTTTTTCACAAGCCTCCAGTGTTGCCTTCAGGTAATCAATCTCATCAGCATGTGTGAGATTCAAGCTCTCTGCCTCCATCAGCTTTAGCTCAGTCTCGCTCAACTTTACCTCTATCTCTGTTAGCATGTTTTCCACCAGCTCTCTAGCTTTCTTGGACACTTGGTCTTTCTTTTTCGTGACCTCAGTAGCTTCAAGCTTCTCCTTCGTGGTGGCCGCAGTGACATCATTGAGGCCTTATCCCATTCGACATCCTTGGCAAAGCTCCTTTAGCCTCTCATCAAGAACGTGAGTCGGCTGGGCGGCCTAATAACATGATGATGATGAGTGTGAAGGAAAAGGAATGCTCACACATTAAAACAAATGGAAAACAGAAGGGTAAAAAGTTACTGCTATAGTGTGCCACTACAATCGCCTAGCCAAAGATTCCTCAGTCCTGTCCAAGAAAACGCAAACATCCTCAAGTAAGAGGAGACCCTACACTAAGCTTTGGGAAACCCGCCCCCCTTCACCCTGGGACCATGTCCTTACGCTGGTGAACACTGGTAGAGGCTTGTTGCCGAGCTTGAAGGTGGGCTGCCAACTCGCCTCGAATTGAGAGGAGGACGTCACGTTGGTCCCAACCTGGGCAGTTGGTTCCCAGATAGTGATTCCTCCTCAATGGGGGGAGGGGGGGAGTCCTTGAGGGCTCATTGCCTAAGCCTGCAGGAGGTTGTTCTGTTGTGCGTTTTCTCTTCCGGGTGTAGCCAGAGGGAGGAAAAGGAGGAGGATTTGGGTCTCTACCTTAGGGCTCTTGCAGTTGCGAAGTTGGCCAAGCACTGAGCACGAAGCGACTGATGGTCATCGTCTTTCTGGTCGCCATCTCGTCCTCGCCGGGGTCATATTCGGTACCTATGGAATGTACTGATTCGGCTACTTGAGTGAGGGCTTCGGGCCTTTCAACGGGAACGTGGACTCTGTGGCTTTGAGACATAAGTTCAGTCGAGGCATCCCTCACTAGTGCAAGGTCTTCTACAGTAGTATATTAGGGGCTAAGGTCCCGAGCTTCACCAACAGTTAGCTAGGGAGGAAGTAGGTTGGAGTGCCGCACGTCTATATATGACAGCAAAGGGTTGTCCACCAGCAAAGCCTGACCGAATGGTTGCTAAGTTCTGTAAATGGGAGAGTAGCTGAGTATAAGGTGGGACGCTTGGAGCTAGCTGTTAGAGTTCACGAATATCTCAGACTTGAGCACAAAGTTCAAGTCCCTTACGTGTACTACTCAAATGTTCGGAGTAAACATTTTGCTGTTTGCAACAAAACAATACAATAGTTGGCTAGTGCCTATGTGAGCAAATTAATCTCAGGCAAATCACAATTAAAAGGTAAAAAAATGCTCGGTATCGACTACATCATGCGGTGAAAGTGGGCAGGGGAGCTCATTGGCAAGCTAATTGCCGCTCACCCGAACGAATTCTCTCGCTGAGTTTCTATTGGAGTCGAGAAAGCATGATATAAGCCGTACCCACATGTCCCTAGTTTTTAAATAATAATCGGTCCTAATATTGCCGCACAAACTATACATAAAATTGATATCGTGATGGTTCAATTGCAACTCGTATATTTGGTTTAGTCTACTAACACAACTCACAATCCTGTAAAAATTGGGGGGAAGTTGGTCGGGGTATAATCCATAAAACCTAAGGGTACCTACGATGAGAGGGTTGATGGGAAATCTAACCCCACCCTCTAGTATGGACATCAAAGGGAAAAATGCTACATTTGAACCTGAGTGCCTCTGGATAGCAATATCGCCCTCACGACAGTAAGTGATATCAACATCTCCAAGAACGCCATAGGTTGCTCTAAAACTAGCCAAGGCCTTTTCAGAATTGAGGAGGTGAGAATAACCTATTCTTAAGACTCTAAGAGTGAAGAAAAACTTGAAAAAAGAGGAAAGAGTAAAGAGGACTTACTGTGGGCTCTAAGAAATGATGATTTGAGCTGGAGGATCTATGCACGACAAAGAAGGAATCAAAGAAGAGAAGATGTAAAAATGGCGTGAAAGGTCAGGAGAGGCTATTTATAAGGCTAAAAACATTTAATGAAGCAGGAGGCAGGAAAAACCCTTCTGATCTCTTATAGTAACCCCCATGCATGTGGGCTCGGTTCATGAACCGTTGGGCGTTTCACGAACCGTCAGGTTATAATTACTGATGTGACAGATTGGTGCAACACTTCTTTTAAGAAAGCATTTATGGTCACTTGGTTCGTTTAACAGTTGATGATCGGGCTTCCCGAAGAGGACATTAATGCTATTTGGGCCATCCTTGATTTGCTCTCGGTAACTGGTCGCAAATCAATGAGAGGCTATTGTACAGGGTTGGGCCCTAGGGTCATTGAGCCTTGGACCCTAGTCTTATGGCACCATACGAGGCAGGGCCCAAGGCCCATTTGGACTTGTGACCTCAATTCGAACACCCCTCGAGACCCAATATGAGCCCAAAAGTCATAACGAGATCATTTTGCCTTGAATGTAAAAAACGGGCCCCCCTAATCTATCCTAACTTGAACGGTTGTGTGATTGCTTGGCAGTGCGATGTCTCGGCTTCCCAGTACTTCCTTAGGGAATATCACTGTCGAGCAGTCCTCTAAAGATGGGAACCAGTTCCAATGCCATTACCACCTACCTCGACAGAATACCCACTTAGGAACGATGGAATTGAACCACCATCAAAAGGTAATCATAACCCCTCCATTTATCTCCAACTATAAATAGAGAAATAGAGTAAGAAATGGAGGTTGGCAATTCTGGGGAGAACACACAGAGAAAAAGAGCGATTGTTTCAAGGAGTGACTTAGAGAGAGAGAGAGAGAGAGAGAGAGAGAGTCTTGCAAACTCTAGGGTGAGTAGCTGAGTCTCCAAGCAAAGTACCACCCATAGTAGGAAACCCAAAACCCACAATATAAATAGATTGTGAGCTCAAAAACAGGTTGAGCCCATTAACAATATTTTTGGCACGCACACATGACACTCTAAGATGTTATTTTTACTTGGGTCAAATTGACACTCTATCTCTCTACATTAGAATAGCAAAACTTGGTTTATTGGGATGTTATTTTTCATTTTAGCCAAACTAAGTTTTCTGTCAAATTAAAGAAGATTACAACAAATTAGAATCATTTTGGATCATCAAAATTGTACGATTCTACTGATCCTGAACAATCGTAAAGATTCTTAAAAAATCTGAATCGTTTTGAGTAAGTGGGATCATAAAATCATAAGATTGTATGATCCAGATCAGAACTTTGACAACCATGGTCCTAAGTATATTAATCCAATGTATTAGTTCAATAGCATGTTCTATAACTCTTATTTTATTTTTTTAATTAATTATTTTTCTTGTACCAAGTAGCCTAAATATAAATATTTAAATACCACCCCTTACACTCCAAAAGACTACCGATATATACAAATATTTGAATAAAGTTTAACTACAAAATTGGTTGTAATCTAAAACTCCAACTTTAGTTAAGAAATAAACATTATTACATATTTTAAAAATCTAGCCGTTGAATTGCATATTCCTTATGCTCTCAATACACATTTCAAATTTTGTGTCAATCGAATATTATTTACTA
The DNA here is from genome assembly GCA_032878915.1 of Castanopsis chinensis. Lineage (NCBI taxonomy): Eukaryota > Viridiplantae > Streptophyta > Magnoliopsida > Fagales > Fagaceae > Castanopsis > Castanopsis chinensis. The sequence goes on from JAVQMG010000113.1 coordinate 8,796,211, forward strand.
AATGATCTATAAACTTATATTTTATATATAATTTTAAACTACAAAAATTTGCAATTTAAATAATTTATTGATAACATAACTATTGATCTTTAATTTTTTTTTAAATTTTGCAAGTATGGAGGATATAGGAAAAATATGTAATCCAAAAGTGGATTTGTCAAAATTCATCCCTAATAAAAAAATATTGAGTAAGGTTGTCCCTTAAAATTACAACTAATTTTATAACTAAACTTTATCCCAAATATTTTATCCAATAAATCTTACTCTTTATGAAATTTGATTTTTTTTAATAGCCTCATTCTTTATAAAAATTGAAGTCTCAAGTCCATAGAGATGCATGATTAATTAGTTGATTACTCCATGATATAATGATTTCATTACAATTGCCGATCCTTGAATGCGTTACCCTTTTCCGCTTTTTGTTGAAGACGTAGGTCAATACTGGTATTTTGTTTTTATTATTTTTTTTCCAAAAGGAAACACGTAGGTCATTGGTCCATACCCACAGGAAGAATTTTCCATTTGTAGAATCCACTGAATCGGTACGCGCCAACACTAGTCGTGCTGCTCTATATTTTAATGCTAAACAAAGGTTAAATTTAATATATAATAATTCTTTTTCTATCTTTATCTTTTTGATCAAGAGATATGATACAAGAGATTTGGGATTTAATTATTGTCTATACTAAAAATTGATTAGTATATTAATTTGATGATAAAGTGCTATTATTAGGATCTATAGATTAAAATTTTCTTTGTTGTGTCTTTAATATTATTGTTCAATGTATATTCTATTATCCTTTTTCTTTTTGGGGGATAGATTCTACTGTACATTTGTTATATATGATATATGAAATTAAATTAAATCACTTATTTTATAAGTTAAACATGAGGTTAGGCTGAGAGTTGGAAGTCTTCCTGCTCGCTGGGTTCCAGTTGTGGCTGATTGGTATAAAGTCAATTATGATGCAGCAATCTTTGATTCTTTGGGTTATGCAGGTCTAGGAGTGGTGATAAGGGACAACGCTGGTAATTTTATCGCTGCCTTGAGTCAGAAAATTGGGCTTCCTCATTCTGCTGACACAGCTGAAGCTTTGGCTGCTCTTCGGGTTGTTGTTTTTGCTAAAGAATTGAGCATCTTCAAGGTTGTAGTGGAGAGTGATTGTTTAAAGGTGGTTTGGGCTTTGAAATCTAAGGAGCGTTGCAATACTTTGTATGAGAATGTTATTGAGGATGCGCTAAGTCAAGAGGTTTCTTTGCAAGCTTGTTAATTTCAACATGTTCAAAGAGAGAGTAATAAGTTGATAGATGTCTTAACTAGGAGAGCGGTTTCATCCGCAAATTTTGATGTTTGGGTAGAAGAGTTACCCAATGATTTAGAGGATGTTTTCTTGTCTTATTTTTCTACTTTAGCTTAATAATATGGATTTACTTGCTTTTAAAAAAAATATATAACTTATTATAAAAATAATAATAATAATAATAAAGAAGAAAGAAAGAGCGTACTATAATTTAGTAGTAAACTTTCTACTGGAGTGCAACGTACGCTATACCGGTGGTAGTAGATGACGCATTGATTATTAAATGCAATCAAGTTAGTTGACTTTATAAGGTGGAAAATTCAATTTCTTTAGGTAAATATTCACCTACGCCTCAATTAAGAGCATGTTTAGAAAGCATCTCCAATAAAATCACTTCAAGTTATTCCTCTCCTCAGTCAGCCCCCTACCCCTCCCTCACTTCAATTTTAAACTTTTGTTTTAGCAATTTCTTACTAATTCTCATAATAGACACCATTAATATTACTTTTTAACTTACAAATACTCATTCACCAAATCAACAATTTGTAAAAACGTTTGTTATAATCAATTCCAAAGTATCAAGGATCTATAAGGATGTCTAGATTATATAAAAATTTATAGGCAAATGATTCAATTAAGATTTGGCAAACAAATTGGGTCGGTTAAGTTCAACTTTGAGATGGTCAAGTACAGGTTAGAAAAGTATGAAACTAAAATTTTAGTATTTCTTTGACCCTTACGTATCCTTTGATAAGTCGAATCAATCCAGTATGGCCTAAATTTTTTTTGTACAAAATATATAAATAAACTTAAAAATGGTTTGTAACTTTTTTATTCAAAATTATTTTAATACAAATAAATAACAAATACAGCTCTCAAAAATAAAATTTGGACAACACATAAATTTTTAAGTTTACACTAAATTACTCCATTTTACTTTGACAGGTTTTCCATTCATTTCTTAGTTTAATTTTTTTTAATCCTTTTACTTTAAGTTTAGAGACAAAAAAACAAACTTCATGCAAACTTTATAGATGAAAATAATATTTTAGCCTATTTTATATATTTAATTTTAGGTTAAATTGACATTTTTTTTAAGAAGAAGGTTAAATTGACTTGATCCATCCGTTTGACTCAACTCATAATAACAGAATTGGGTTAGTTATTTTACCGATTTTGATTTTTCAAATATAAATGAGATAAATATAAATAAATTTCTAAAATTTAATAGGTATTGTGAGGGCTTGGAACGTAAAATACTTAAGAGGGTTTGAGTTTGGAAAAAGTTTTTTTCATATTCATTGCCATTCCTATAAAAAAACCGTTTCCTATATAATCCAACATAATTTGGAGGGAAACAATTATTTCAATAGGAAGACAAAAAACCATGAAAGCCATTTGATAGAGAATGTGTGGGGGAAGGGGGGGTCCGAGGAGCAGAGAGGATTAGACTACGGAAAACCATGTATAAGCCAGCCTGAAGAGATGAGTCAGATCCGAGGAGTCCACTTGCCCGAGGATGGAAGCGAAAACAGAGTAGTTAGTATCCTATAAAGGCCCAGGAAGGAAAAAGGGAACCATGGAAGGGGCAAGGGATGTGGCAAGAAGTTTGTTAAAAGATATGCTTCCCACTTTTGCATTGAATACTTCATATCAACCATATCAGCTACATTATTATCAAAATGACACTTAAACAGTGACTTTACAGCTAGCAGCCATTTCTATCACCTTCACCAGAGCTGTGGTGGGACAAGTATCTTAAGAAATGTTTAAAGGTGTACAAGTGGAGATATAAAAGAGAGGGACCTCCTAGAGGGGGCTTTTTTTTTCTGGAATATAGAAAGTTAGGAAGTAAACTGTGTATTACTGGTAACGTTCATATATAAGAAATCAATCTTCGAACTTACCTGAGGATAGCATTTTTCTCAATCATCACTTATACTTCACTTCTCTACCACTCTCGTCTGATTGGCTACACGCCAGGACTTAGTTTAGAATTGCACTTGAAGTGTTTTATCACTCTCTTTCAAGAAACTCCATTGTTTGGGTTTGATTTAAAAGACAAGGCACCACTGTTCTTAGTGGGCTTAGGCTTTTATTTTCTGAGCACTTACAGAGAATATGAAGAAATGTGGATATTTGTTTTTTCTTTAAAAAAAAATTATTGATACATCTTTCATTTGTTTTTTTTTAAGATGCTCTTTTTTTGTTTTTGTTTTGGAATGATAATATTTAATTTTTTAACTCATGGTGTCTACTTTATGATGATTATTTTTTTATCTTCAAGCTAAGACATCAAATAGTTTATGGTGTAGGTGGGTTGAGCCCCTAATTTCTTATTCAATGACGAAGGACTTACCAATTATGCTAATTAATTGGGATCCATAAAGATGCTTTTTAAATTATACTTAATTTTTTTTTATGGAGAATCTTTCTTACTTTTATATAATAAATATTGCCAATAAGCCAATTCGTATACTTAAGTGAGAGGACAAAAAAAAAAAAAATTTATAGTGTCTGTTTGAGAATAATTTATCTAGTTTTTATTGGAATTTTTTGCTGAAAGTATGTTAAAATATGCCTATATTTAAAAAAAAAAAGAAAAAAAAAAGAAAAAGTGAAGTTTTAAGAGGTTACATATAAAAGTTAAAAACTAAAAATTACTATTAAAAGTTTATGTCAAATACACTAGTACGGTACTTGGTATATTAAATTCAATTTTGGTAGGAGACAAAGACAAAACACTAAAATCACAAATTGTTTTTTGATGGGAAAAACATCACAATTAAAATGATGAAAGATAAAGAACATTATGTATTTTAATAATTCCCATATGAGTTATTAGTTTGTAGAATTAAAGATATGAAGCATAAACAGCAAGTGAATCCCCACACACACCCCCCCTTTCTTCTTTAGTAACCGGGAGAAGAATTTGTAAAATATAGAATGGTCATGCACCGGTGATGTCATTCGACTTTGGAGTATGATATTCCTGGCAGCCAAACAGACCACACTATGCCCATCACATCGGAGTGAACGGTGAACCCCACCCTCCTGGGAAGTTAAACTCACGCGCCCCTCCTGTAATATAAGCACGAGTAGCTTCATACCCAGCTCATGCACTGGACACGTGGCACCAACTTCCCCACTTAATATCTTCCTCAAAAAAAAAAAGAAAAAAAAATCCCCACTTAATAATTTTAAAAAAATAAAAACAAAAATGAAAAGCTAATCCTACTAATAGTTCCCTTGAAGACATTGGAGTAGAGTTCATTGGACTTGAGAATAAAAGTTTAGTATGGTACATGTGTTTGAATATATATTTTTAATTTTTAAATAATATTATATATATTTTTACATAATTTTTTACCTATATGTATCTCTAATAAATACAAACAACGTTATTAGAATAACGTTACCAAACAGCTACTAAGTTGTAGGAACTGACTTGCATTGCAGCAGTTTTAATTTTTTTTTGAAAGGAGCAGTTAGATATATGTCAAATAATTATTGTATATTGACTTCTACATGGGTTTGCTACACCAAAGTCATGTACTTAACTTTTGCCCTAAGTTGTAAACTCGAAAGATTCAAAGTTTCATTTGTCCTATTATCTATCTATGAGATATTCAAGATGTTTTAGGAGTTGAAAATAAAATAATTGGACCAAAGACAAGAAATCGATTTGTTCTTTATATTCAAAAAAATATATTTGACATAATATCTATTTATGCTAATTTTACGTCCAGTCATCCACTGCATTGTACAATATCCACAATTGATCTAATGATGTTCACATTTTAAAAAGAAAAAAGAATTTATCCATGTTTGAAATATAAAAGTTAATGAGGGAGGTTTTGGTTAGGAGAATTAGTAAAATTCTTATTATTGTATAAGAGATTTAAAATTTAAATATTATTTATATAAAAAATTAATTATGATTTTGATATAATGATAAAGATTTGTCGTTACGAAGCAGATTTTATAAGTTAAAATTCTATTATTTATTAAAAAAAACAGAAAAGTGAATGTAAAAAAAGTGGATAAAACAGATGAAAATGAGAAAATGAAGGGCAATATATTATAGTTGGTAGTATACTAGACCACACTTCACTACTAGTTCTGTACCATGTAAAGCGGATTTGGTTCAACAAGAAGGAAAGAAACGTTTGGAATTGGGAGAGAGGGAGAGAGAGAGAGAGAGAGAGAGAGAGAGAGAGAGAGAGAGAGAATCCAAAAAAGAAAAAAGAAAAAAGAAAAAGAAAAAAGAATTCATTAAGAATTCCTGTTTGTTTAGTAAAATTGTTTTGGTTCTGACGAGGACGTTATGTTTCAAAAGAGCGTCCAAGTTCTCTTCATGTAACTCCCCCATGGGCCCCACACTTCTCTCTCTCCTTCCCCACCTTGTCCTTCTCTCCCTTCGCCCTTTTTATTTCCTTCTTCTCCTACTCTTTCCTTCCCTACAAAAACAACGGCGCGGACAGCCTCTCTCTCTCTCTCTCTCTCTCTCTCTGTCCAAAGCGGTTTTTTTTTTGGTTGGGCTTTTGGGTCTGTTTGAAATTTGAAAAACAAAGAGGGAGGAAGAAGAAGAAGAAGAATATGAAAGTGTTTGGTGAAGAAAAAGAAAGTTGCCTTCTTTAATATTTTGGATGTTGTAAAGAGAGGTAGCTGAAGAGTTTGGAGCAAAAAAAATAAGAAACAAAAATAGAAACAAAGTCTGTTTCTTTTTTGTTTCTTGTATGAGCAATTTACATGGTTTTTAATCTAATGGAAGAAGATGAGGTGGTGTTGGTGGTGGAGGAGGGGTGTTGCTGACATGTGCAAATGAAAGGTGGGGATTTGGTGCTGATTGTTGTTGAAGAAGAGCTATAAAAAAAAATGGGTTGCAGAGGTTAAACGCTTTGCATGTGTGAAGCATAAGATCTGAAGCTGGGTTTGATTGGAAAATCTACAAACTGGGTTTTGTATTGTGACTTGTGCCTCTTCAGGTGCGTTTTCTACTTTGACCTGCATTTCTGGATTTATTTTTTTTCGGGTTTTTTCGTTTGTAAAGGTTGGTGGGTTTTTATTTTTTATTTTTAAAGCTTGATTTTTTAATGATATCTTGCTTGTGGGTTTTGTTTTTTGTTTCTTTTCCTGGAGGGTCTTTGGCTTGGTGGTGTTGTTGTTGTTGTTGTTGTTGTTGTTGTTTTTGTTTTGTTTTTTGTTTTTTTATTTCTTTGGGTATATTAATTTGGTGGAGAAAAATGTCGTCATCTTCTTCACTGTGCTATTCATGAATTTGTTATGGAATAAAATAGTTATAATATTTAAGTGATTAGGGACAAATTATAGAGATAGAGAATTAAGCTAAATTCTTAAGAGTATTTAAAAGGAAAATAGTGTTTATATACATAGATGGTTGGTGTGTTAGATCTTAAGGCATTTCCGTTGAATTCCTTTAGATTTTAAATAAGCTTTCCAATTTTGCTGCACATGTTTCTTTTACAGGAAATGAGAATTGTAGATTGGCATTTGAGTTTATAATTCAATACATAGTTTTTTCAGAAGTTTATTACTGTTGCTGCTGGGGTTGTGGAGGATTGAAACTCTATTGCTAAATGGATTGAAGGGACATTTTTCTTTGGATGCACAATGTCAAAGGCATTGGCATCTGGGCTGTTGATTTCACTTCTTATAATGTCGGTATCTGCAGCCGATAACGGATTTCCCCGATGTAACTGTGAGGATGAGGGTAGCTTGTGGAGTATTGAGAGCATTCTGGAGTGTCAGAAAGTGAGTGATTTCTTGATTGCTGTGGCCTACTTCTCGATACCCATTGAGCTGCTTTACTTTGTTAGCTGCTCAAACGTCCCGTTCAAATGGGTTCTCTTTCAGTTCATTTCATTCATTGTACTGTGTGGACTGACCCACTTGCTCAATGGCTGGACTTATGGTCCACACCCATTTCAGCTAATGCTGGCTCTCACGGTCTTCAAGATTCTCACTGCTTTGGTCTCATGTGCCACTGCTATCACACTCATCACTCTCATCCCTTTGCTTCTCAAAGTCAAGGTGAGGGAATTCATGTTGAAGAAGAAGACTTGGGATCTAGGACGAGAGGTTGGAATTATTATGAAACAGAAAGAAGCCGGGTTGCATGTTCGGATGCTTACTCAAGAGATTCGGAAATCCCTTGATAGACATACAATTTTGTACACGACCCTAAATGAGCTATCTGAGACACTGGGTTTGCAGAACTGTGCAGTTTGGATGCCTAATGAGAATAAAACAGAGATGAACTTGACCCATGAGGCTTATGAGAGGCGGAATCATTCAGATTCATATAATTGTTCTATACCAATTACCGTTCCAGATGTTGTAAGGATCAAGGGGAGCGATGAAGTGAATATCCTTAGCCCCAACTCAGCACTTGCCGCTGCAAGCAGTGGAGAGACAGGTGAGCCAGGACCAGTAGCTGCAATTCGAATGCCAATGCTTCGGGTTTCCAATTTCAAAGGAGGAACTCCTGAGATGAGACAGGCTTGTTATGCAATATTAGTTTTGGTTCTTCCAAGTGGACAACCTAGATCTTGGAGCAGCCAGGAAATTGAGATTATTAAGGTAGTTGCTGATCAGGTGGCTGTGGCTCTTTCCCATGCTGCTCTTCTTGAAGAGTCGCAGCTCATGAGAGAGAAATTGGCCGAGCGAAATCGAGCCTTGCAACAGGAAAAAATGAATGCTATGATGGCAAGCCAGGCAAGAAATTCCTTTCAAAAGGTAATGAGTGATGGGATGAGGAGGCCAATGCACTCAATTTTGGGTTTGCTTTCAATGATGCAGGATGAGAATATGAGTAGTGATCAACAAACCATTGTGGACACAATGGTGAGGACCAGCAATGTTCTATCAACCCTGATAAATGATGTGATGGACAATTCTAGGAAAGATAGTGGAAGATTTCCATTAGAGATGAGATCATTTCGCTTACATGCCATGATAAGAGAAGCAGCTTGCCTAGCTAAGTGCTTGTGTGTTTATAAAGGCTTTGGTTTTGCAATTGAGGTTGAGAAGACACTGCCTGATCATGTAATGGGTGATGAAAGAAGGGTTTTTCAGGTGATTCTGCATATGGTTGGGAACCTGTTGAATGGAAACAATGGAGGGGGTTTTGTAATTTTCCGGGTTTTAAAAGAGAGTCGAAGTCAGGGAAGGAATGATCAAAGATGGTCAGCCTGGAGGCATGGCTCTTCTGATGGGGATGTATATGTTAGATTTGAGATTGGGATAAACAATAATGGTTCTCAATCGGAGGGTGCAATTTCTATTGCACAGCCTGTTGGTAGGAGATACACCAGCGACGGCCTTGAGGAAAGCTTGAGCTTCAGCATTTGCAAAAAGCTAGTGCAGGTGAGAATGATGGATTTTGTGTTTGCATTTTATTTGTTCCTTCATCTGGTAATTGGTCCTGATTAGTTATAAATGTAGACAAGTTGTTCTTGAAACCAAACATATTATAATGCAGTGTTGTTAAAAGCGCGCTTAAGCGCAGAGCGCAAAGCCCTTGGGGCTTTTTCCCTCTAAAGCGAAGCGCCCTCACAAAAGCGCACTTTTTTGAGTTTTTTTAATAAGCACAAAGCGCTCTTTTTTGAGCTTTTTGTAAATTTTTTTAAAAAAATTCCTGATTTGATTTTTAGCCATTAGATATAAATATGTTTGATATAAGCCATTGATTTAATATATAAAAACTAATAGTGTGGTGTGTTACCATACACCTAAGTCTATCTCTTTCGATATTTTTGAACTTTTAACCACAACCACACAAACAAACGCTAAACCAAACACTCACAAAGATTAACAGTACTTAGCATTCTAGTACTTTTTAGCCTTTGTCTTCTTGGTTCTATATTTCTATTTTGATTCAATTATGTTTTGTAATCATGGCCATCAAATATCATGGTTGTATATATTTTGTAAAGCACAAAAGAATTATATAATTGTTATCTAAATTATATAAAATGTTTTATTGTAATTTATATGATAAATTGATCACGTGATTGTTGTATTGATCATTAATAATTTTTTTTTTTAATTTATTAAATTTTTTTTTAAAATGTGCGCTTCACATTGATCAGGCATGCGCTTGCGCTTTGCGCCTAGGCTCTAGTAGGCCTTTGCGCTTAAGTGCGTTCAGCGCTTTTAACAACACTGTTATAATGGCCTCTTGAGTCTTGATTGACTACTTGCAAAGGACAAGGATTGAAGCTGTTTTGGTTACTATGATATTCCAATTCACATGTTTTCTTAGTGTATACAGAATTTATCTTGGATCAGCCGTAGCTGGCATTGATTGTCCACATTATGCACAACTGCTTCTTTTTTTTTGGGGGGGTGGGGGGAAGAACATAGTGTCCTTCTATGTTTGTTGGATTGGGTATCTTTATGGCTGAGATCCTCAAAATGGTTTTATAGTTTTTAAATTTTGGTGAACAGAAAGACATTGTGATGAATCAATTTATTCAATTCGTAAAGGGTTACTTGTATATTTGCATTATTACAAGATGGAACCATCATGGCATATAGAACTTCTCATATTTTTTCTGACATGCAAGTATCTCACACCTTGAGAAGGGTCTACTGCTAGTACTTTTTCAGTTGGATTCAGAACTTTATACATTTTTAACTTCAAACACTGCTGAAGCGACTGACAGTAGCCTGTTTTTTATTTTTATTTTTTAAAATTTAGATTATCTGATGATTCTGATAACTTATTATTGTTGCAGTTAATGCAAGGTAACATACGACTTGTCCCTAGCCCTCAAGGTCTTGCTCAAAGCATGGCACTTGTCCTTCGCTTCCAACTCCGACCATCCATTGCAATAGCAATCTCAGAACCTGGAGAATCTTCAGAGCAGCCTCTTTCTAACTCTCTTTTCAGAGGCTTACAAGTTTTATTAGCTGATGATGATGACGTGAACAGGGCTGTGACACGAAAGTTGCTTGAAAAGCTAGGTTGCACAGTTACTGCTGTATCATCTGGATTAGAATGCCTTAGTGCTATTGGCCCTACAGGTTCTTCTATCCAAATCATTCTTTTAGATCTTCACATGCCCGATTTGGATGGGTTTGAAGTTGCAGCAAGACTTCGACAGTTTCGTAGCCGTTGTTGGCCGCTGATTGTTGCCTTAACAGCTAGTGCTGATGAAGATGTGTGGGAAAGATGTATGCATATTGGAATTAATGGAATCATTCGGAAACCGGTTCTGTTGCAAGGTATTGCAAATGAGCTTAGAAGAGTCCTGATTCAAGCAAACAAAGTTGTATGATTAGTCCGATGACAGGCTGTAAGTTAGAGAATTACAGTGGTCAGGATTCTTATACATCCTTTTGGGGTTCTTGATAAAAATAAGAAAAATAACATTATTTGGCACCCCCAATGCCCCCACAAGGCGTCTAGCACACAGATGTTATACAAACAACATTCAAAGTCAAAATGCTATACAAAATTAGGTCACTTCTTTTACCTTTATGTGGTTTGAGTTATATTATAATTGCATGATCTAATCACAGGTAATTAAAGTTGAACACGCCCCTCTAATGAAAAATATTGCATGGTCAAAATTTTGCTAGTTTGATTTGCAGATTTTTCATACAATTGTAGAGCACATTCAAGTACACTAACCTGAGGTTAGATGCAACATTGGGAAATTTAAGGATACTGTTGGGGGCATCCGAAAATGAAAATGTATAATCTTTAAGTAATTATTATTTTTCAGTAATCACTTTATATTCCTATTGTTGCAGAACTGGAAGCTTTAAGCATTGGATACAACTGTTTGTTTTTTGTTATAGCAATCATTTTATAGATCAATGATAAGATTGTAAATTGAAATGAATTAGGGTACTTTCCTTGAAAATGAAAATTGTAATAGGGACTCATGGTCATAGGGACCAATGTTTTGTAGCGTTATCAATTCACTGTCATTCATAACAAGCAATATGTGCTACATTGTAAAAAGGAAAAGGTATTCAATGAGACTTTCTTTTTCGGTTAAGATCTTTTATGTAATAGTAATTCATTAGCACTTTAGTAATGCGAAAACTACTAAATGAGTATCCAAGGAGATTGATACTAAATGTTATATTGTCTACATTTTTTGTAGCAATGATTTGTTGGAATATTACTAACACGAAAGCTACAGTAGAGCATCTGTTTCGAAGGACATTGCTGCCTTTTGTTTGTTTTATACATGTCTTATTAGGTTTCTATGGCATGTATTTGCCATGTTGAGAGAGTATTTCATGCATTGGTATGTGTATCATTTCTTTCATAGCGTGAGTCCTATACAGTTAGATTCATATATTGAGATAAAATGAATATATTTGATGATTCAATACATAAGATAATTATTGGAAAGAGAGAGGCAGATTGTAACTCTACTAAAAGCATAGGATAGTAATCCATGACTTGCACCAAAGATTAATTTAACTTCGAATATTTAGAGAGGATGTTACATAATTTTTGAAGTAGATCATGTTTTAAAATGAAGTTTGTCGTGATAATTTTTTCGCAAGCAAAAGTTTGGTTTGGTAACTCATTGGCAATGGAGATTACTTCTATTCAGGGGAAGGGGGAAACAAAGATGAAGATTACTTGTACAACATCCCATTATTGCCAAAGATACGGATTCGGAAAGTTGTGTAAGAGTATGGGTCAATCTTCTTCATTGTGGTTACTTGTTTTGAAACCATGCATGAATCTTAGTACGATTATGGACTCTTTTCTTTTGCTTCACTATCATGTCACGTGGACCCTTTCCTTATCCCACAAAAATCTCAGCCCAAAACAGGAACTTGCTTTGATATTCATCAACAATGTCCAATTGATTCTACATCATCATTATTATATTTGGAGGACTTTAGACATTTACATCCATTTGGATTACTGACTAATTCCCTACACGCATACTTCTCTCTCTCTCTCTCTCTCTCTGCTATCCATCACTTTTGCCTATCAATTGCTCTACTACATTTCTTGTAAAAGTGGTATAAGGTGGTGGCTCATCTTGAATCATTATTAGGTTGGTGAAATCCTTGTCAACATTATGGGATTAGATCTTAGGCATATCACTCTCAATGGATCCTACCGACCACCCACTTTTTTATTCCCACAATTCAATGGGCGTTAAATGTTGTCTCTCTACATTCTGGTTTCTTTTTCACATCTTAACTAATCCTATGTAGAAAAATACATGGTTTAATAAACACACCATCTGAGCTAAACCCCAGAAAAGCCCTCAAAGTCTCGAGCATCAAAAACGTCAAATGCATATCGAGCTGCCGGTCTAATTGTTGGTGTATAGAGATCCACTCGCTAAGACAATATCATGTGTGAAGTTAGCCTCCTGGCTCCACGCCTCCACCATATTTGAAAATTACCAAGAGGTGCTGTCTCTTGGGAAGCAACAACTTCGTCAAAATTATTGGCTTCAAGAAAAAAAAAAAAAACAATTTGATGTGTGTTCCATTACGGATGATGGGTCTCAATTCTATCATGCAACTATCTCCATAAATTTTATTTGCCTAGTAAACATCCACTTTTCTTCAAAAACTAATAAAAATATCTTTAGCTTTGTTTTATTTAGTATTTGATTGTTGTGCCAGGTTCTCTGCATCCTAAAATAAAATAAAATAGGATAAAGTTGGGCCTTTCATGACATTGGGTTGCATGAAGTGAATCTAGCACCTGAGTTAATTTATTTTTCTTTTACGGAATAAACTTTTGAGAGAGGGATAGATGGACTTAGATTAATCCTATTTGCATTATTTAATCCTATATTGGCATTAGTTAAATCTTTACTTTGATAGGGCTAAAAAGTTTGTGTCAAAGGGCTCTGTATGTTGAAAAAGTACAACAGGAAAAGATCTAGAAAGGCATAGGATTGTGTGTGGAGATTGGCAAGGATTTCAAGAAGCAATCAGACGTTAGCTTTAAACAAAAGAATAATGTTATGCATACCACATATTTGCAATAAATTTTACAATTATTAAAATAATCAGTTGTGAGTAATTATCAAAAAGTTAAGGTTCTTCACGTACCAGAGCATTCATATCTATTTGTATAATTTTTTAAAAATCTATTTTAGTATATAAATTATTTTTTTAAGTTTACGCACTTACTTTTTAAAATACTTTACATTAAATTATTTATTTTATAATATATTTTATTAAAAGACCATTTTATTATCATTTTTTTAATTTCAAATAATCTCTTTATGATCATCCTGTGAAACCAAAACAAGTAGAGAATCATTAAAATATTCATTTGTAAAGGGTATAATAATTATGTAAATTTACACTATTATTGCCGTAAGAGGTTTTAAGAGTTGGTTGTCAAAAATGTGAGCTTATTATATTTTACAAAAATTAATGTGAATGCTCTGTCGCGCTTATCTTTCAATCAACGAATTCAACAACTATGAGATTTGTTGCAAAAAAAAAGAAAAGAAGTTGTGTTGATAGGATTACTCTAAACAGAATACTTTAGTAATCCTGAAAACAAAGCTTATTAAAGTATTTGTATATATATTTTGGGCTTGTAGTAGATCTGAGCTTCCTTCATTTGTCTTTTTATTTTATTTATTTAAATCTTTTTGGAACTCTAAAAATACTCCATACTATATTAGAAAAAGCTGCTGCTGCTCTTGGCCCAATATGATGAGAACTTCTAAACTTGCTTAGCGCTTATCTTAAAATAAGTAAGTTTTCTGAATTGAGTAATTTGGACTTTGCTGTTTAAATGTATGCTTAATAGTTAATAGATTAATGATCCACTATAACCAGAAAAGGTGGCAAACCTGAATATTACAATAATAATAATTAGGTGCCTAGTCCTTTCGATAACAATGAGATGCTCCTATATGATAGACTCCTACACTATGCCCAACGCGTTGCTTATATTCTTCGAAAACCGGCACTGTTTTATTACTCTTTTTAGCTATTGGAACTTGTAACCTCAAGTATAACTAGGTTTTGACTTTCTTTTTGTCTCACTCTACGTTGTGTAAAAAGCACAGAAAGCTAGATTAGTGTCAATCAGGAAACGAATCTGCTATTTGCTTAACAAAGACGATAAAGAGGGTTTATCCCTTTTTTCTGTTTATTTTGTAACTAATCACCAAAACATGTAAACTAAAAGAAGAGGGTACATCCCATTCCATTGATCAACATCAACTGATCACTGAAAGCTTTGCTATAGCAGAAGCAGTTGTGCAGGGATTAAATAATGAATACGCAGAACGAATTAAAATATCAAGAATGAGAGAATAACAACAATGAATTTGAGAGTGAATTGCATTACATTCTGGAGAATTTGTACATCAGTATTTATAGACATTATGCATTACATTTCTGATGTAAAATACGTAAGTATTTTATACACTCCTAGACCACAAAAACAATACCAGGAGATGGGTACAAGCTTAAATACTCCAACTGTCACACCATAAGGTTGTTACAAAAGGCTTAAATTTTTTGGTTACTAAAGGCTTAATTAATATTCTAAAAAAGGCTTAATTAATCCGTTAACAAATATATTTAGTTGGGTGCCATTGTAATTAATCACGTGCTAGTCACGAGTGTCCAAGCTAAATTTTGAGTTTAGATCGTTTACTGTTAGGCGTGGATGAAGCCCAACAAAAACTCCCCCTCCCTCTATTACACATACGGTTTTTGTATTAACATTATTATTTTTTTAAATTTGTGAAACTTAATTGAAAAATCTGGGGAAAAAAAACAGTTTCCTCTTTTAATAGGTGTTCCACAATGTCAAAAAATTACAAAAGAAAAACAAGGATTTAAAATAAATAAGAAATAAGAAATTTTTTTATTTGAATATTAAAAAAAAACCCTAACTTTAAAATGGTCCAGATCAGCTCAAATTCTATGATAATTTATTATTTTACATAAAACTGAATGCATAAGAAATAAATTTTTGAAAAAATTATGTAATAAATTCCATAATTAGATATTGTTTTTGTTGATGTTTGAAGTTTGTTAGAGACGTTTTCCGACAAGGGCCAAAAATGCAAATTAGCCCAAATCTCTCATTGGATTCTTTAGAAATGCTTGTTTGTAGAGAATCAAGCCCAAAATTCCAAATGTATAATGAACAAAAGGCTAATAGTGTTTTAATAAGAGAGAAATTAAAACACTATAACTGAAATACAAGAAAATGCAGAAAAAGCACACAGGTCCAAAACTTCGACCTACAGTCAACGATAAGAGGGAATTAAGCGAGGTTGTGATGAAAAGAGGGAAGGTTTCCCTGTACTCTTCTTTGTACTCTTCTTTCCACTCTTAAGCTTCAGAATTGTGAGAATGTTAGCTAGCTGAATGGGCTTTTGCTCTAAAGTTTCAACTCTAAAGGTAGAATGTGGATTGTCATTTTCTTGTGAGTTTGGGGTGCTCTAAGTGATTGGTTTTTGGTCAATAGAAGAGACATTGAACCCCAAGGTCTCAATCAAAGAGATTATGGTCAGATTTGCTTTAATTGGGTAAGAGGGTTGACTTGCTTTTTGCATAATTTGGGAAATTGGGTGACTTAAATCCATGAGCTGATGTTTCCTAGACATGGCAGACCCTTGGAGTTTGAATTTGGTTGTTGCAGTAGATAAGGCTAGCTACTTAGGGTTAGCTATTTGTTTTAGAAAAAAAAATGGTGGAGTAGAAAAGTTGGGCCACGATCAGCCAAGGCATAAAGGCTCTTTTACGATGGAAATTTTGAGTACAAGACTTCTTCCATGAGTCTGAGGTGCTACCAGTGTCTCTTGCCCACTTGGTAGCAACGCATGGGTTGGGCTCATGCAAAAGGTCTGAAAGAAACCAACTCATACTCTCCAAACCACACTTTCTCAATTTCCCCTATATGTTGCATGGGCTTTGGTCATGCTTAAAGGAAAAAAATATATAGTACAAGAATTGGACCCATAATGAGGTTGGGTTCGATTGAGTCGGGCTTATAAAGAATGTGTCGCAAAAATAGGTATTAACAAAGTTTTAGATGCACAAATGGTTACAATAGGACTTAAAATTTTTATAATATAATTGTTTTATCTAATTAGTAATTACTAACATAATTACATGAGAATTATAAGTAAAATTTGATAATGAAAAAAAACTACAACTCGTTCATATATAAATCCTAACAAATAAACATATTATATATATATATATATGATATATCTTTATGGGTCCTGATGATCCAAATTATTGTTGAGTTCTTGGTGGTTCCTCTGCTCTTTGTATGCTTTGATCTGGATGTTCGTCAGTCCTATTTCCACTAGTATGACGGCTTCAGTTCCAAATGTTAGTTTGAATGGTGTTTGTCCCATTGGCACTTTTGTGGTCGTCCTGTATGCCTATAGAATGTTAGGCAGCTCTTTTGGCCATGCATCTTTTGCCCCCTCAAGCCGAGTTTTGATAATTTTTAGTAAGCTTCTGTTCGTCACTTCGGTTTGGCCATTAGCTTGAGGGTGTCTTGGAGAGAAGTAGTGGTTTTTTATGCCTAGATCTTGGTAAAATTTTTGAAACTTGGGGTTGTTAAACTGCTTCCCATTGTTTGATATGAGTACATTTGGAGTGTCGAACCTACTGATTATGTTCTTCTATACAAAGCTGGTGATCTTGACTTCTGTGATCATCGCTGTTGGCTCAGCTTCGACCCACTTCGTGAAGTAGTCAATTGCGACGATGAGGAACTTGTATTGCTTCCTTCCTATAGGGAGTGGTCTCATTATGTCGATTCCCCATTGAGTGAAGGGCCATGGAGCGCTTATCGGCGTCATTGGCTCACTTAGTCTCATTTGGATGTTCGCGAAGCGTTGGCGTTGGTCACATGCTTTAACGAGGTCATATGCACCCTTCTATAGCGTTGGCCAGTAATATCCTACTCTAAGTGCTTTTTTCATCAAAGATATTGCTCCAGTGTGGTTACCATAGACCCCTTCGTGTATCTCTCGAAGTATGTAGTTGGCTTTTTCTCTGTTAACACGAAGGAGATAGGGGATAGAGTGTCCTTGTCTGTAGAGGGCGTCGTCAATAAGGACAAAGCTAGCAGCTCTGATTTGTATCTTCTGTGCTTTGTTCTTGTCTTCTGAGAGTCATCTTTCTTTCAAATAACGAACAATGAGAGTCATCCATTTGTCTTATTCTTGTATCTTTATCACCCGTTCTCCCTCAGTGCTGGGTTGTCCCTTTGTTTTCGTGCATAACTCTAGAGACATGTTGTGTTCGTCTGACAAGACTAGACGTGCTAAGAACTCAGCTTTAGTATTCTTTGCATGAGGAATTTGTTGGAACTCGACACTATCAAAGTGTTGTTGGAGTTCTTTCACGATCTTTAGATACTTCTGCTTTCTTTCTTCCTTTACTTCATAGTCTCCTTTTTCCTGGTCAACTACAAGCTAAGAATCGGCTTGGACGATGAGGGTCTTGGCTTCAAGGACTTTTGCTAGGCTCAATCCTGTTAGTAGTGCTTCATACTCGGCTTCATTGTTGGTTGCTGGGAACTGTAATTTGACCATGTACTTTAGGAGTTCTCCTTTTGGTGGTACATGGACTACACCCACTCCTTTGGCCTTCTTGGTGGTGGACCCATCTGTATGGACCATCCATGTCGGGGCTTTTCTTCTTCTTAAGGATAAGTGAATTCTGCAATAAAATCAACAAGAACTTGGGTTTTGATTGCTATCCGAGGCTGATATTCTATGTCTAACTGGCCAAGCTCTATAGTTCATTGGACGGGTGCCCTGCTGCATCTATCTTGTTCATTGTCTTTCTTATCGGTTGGTCTATCATGACGACGACAGGATGTACCTGAAAGAAGTGACGTAGTTTTCTAGAAGTGACTACTAGGGTGAAAGCGATCTTTCCTAACCTTGGGTAATTTGCTTTAGCTCCCTGAAATGCTTGGCTGGTGTAGTATATCGGCCTCTGCACGTCTTCCTCTTCTCTGATCAGTGCTGAGCTTAAACTTGTCTTGGATACTGCCAAATAGAGTTGCAGCTTTTCTCTTGTTACTGAAGGGCTTAAAAATGGCGGCTGTGTTAGGTATTATTTTAATTTCATCAAGGCTTCCTCACATTTTGCTGTCCACTAAAAGGCCTTCTTCAAGACCTTGAAGAAGGGTAGGCACTTGTTTGTTGCTCGAGAGATGAATCTGTTTAGCGCTGCAATTTTTCTTGTTAAGCTCTGTATTTCCTTTATTGTTTTAGGGCACTTTACCTCCATTATTACTTTTATCTTGTCTGGATTAACCTTCATGCCCAGTTGAGATACCATGAACCCCAAGAATTTCCTTGGTGAGATAGCAAAGTCACACTTTGTAGGGTTTAGTTTCATCTTATATTTACACAATGTGTCGAAGGTTTCCCTCAGGTTGTCCAAGTGGTCCACTTCTTCATTGTTCTTCACCAATGTATCATCTACATGCATTTCCACATTTCTTCCCATCTGATGAGAGAACATATGGTTCACCAACCTCTGGTATTGTGGGTCTAGCGTTCTTCAGTATGAAAGACAACACCTTGTAGCAGTATAACCCTTGGCTAGTGATGAATGAGGTATTCTCTTGATCTTCCTCTTCCATCATGATTTGATTGTAGCCGGAGAAGGCTTCCATGAAGCTTAAAAGCTTATGTCCAGCAATTGAATCCATTAGTTGGTCGATCTTGGGTAAGGGGAAGCTATCCTTCTAGCATGCCTTGTTGAGATCTGTGAAGTCGACACACATCCTTCACTTGCCATTGTTCTTCTTTACAATCACTGCGTTGGCTAGCTATTTAGGGTAGAACACTTCCCTTATGAAGCCTACCTCTAGGAGTTTCTCAACCTCCTCTGCTACTGCCTTATTGTGTTCAGGCGCAAATATTCTTCTTTCTTTGCTGCACTAGTCTACACTCCGAATCAACATTGAGACGATGTTGGATAACTCCTCTGTCGATTCCTGGCATATCCTTATGCTTCTAAGCAAAAATGTCTTGATTCTCTCTCTGGAAGTTTGTTATCTTCGTCTTTTCTGAGGTCGAAAGTGCTGATCCCATCTTCAAGACTTTGGATGGATCTCCAAGGACGACTTCAACCTCTTGTGGCACTTCTGTTGGCTCGGGGACTAGTTTAGGTTTGTCTATCATCCATGTGTGGTTTTCCCTTGATGCTAAGGCAGCTTGATAGCATTCTCTTGCAAGGACTTGGTCTCCTCTGATTTCCCCTATGCCGTGGGTTGTAGGGAATTTAACCTTTAGATAATAGGTCGACGTTGCCGCTTTCAACTTGTTGAGTGTTGGTCGTCCAAGGATGACATTTGATGGGGTGTGATAAAATACAACTCCAAAGTTGTCCATGGAGATCGTCCAGGACGAGCAAGGTGCTTAAGACGAGGTAAGCTGCCTTGATGTGCTCAAGACGAGGTAAGTTGTCTTGATGTGCTCAAGACGAGGTAAGCTGTCTTGATGTGCTTAAGACGAGGTAAGCTATCTTGATGTGCTTAAGATGAGGTAAGCTGCCTTGATGTGCTCAAGACGAGGTAAGCTGCCTTGAAGGCCTCAGGGCGAGCAATTATGGACGACACGAGGGCACTTTGAAAATTTATGAATGTGTAAAACGTCTCCGTATCATACGTGTAAACTCCAGTGACCGTTGTGCACAGAGGGTAACTCTTAAGCAGTTGAGGAAGTTATATTCGAACACAAACCTCCTCAAATCAAGGGGAGGTTACAAATCCAATAATTGCTCTTAAGACATTATATAAACGTTGGTTCAGACCAAGAAAAGGTACGTGAAATAATTCCTAAAAAGTTGGAACTCAAAAATAATTGAGAGAAAAACTGACTTTGTCATCGGAGGGTTATTGGCCGGCAGCTCCGATCACCTTTGATAAGTTTTCGTTCTTTTTCAGGCTGTCAAGATCAAGCGTTAGCCCTCTCTAATCCGAAGCATCTAGCCTACTGATTTTCTTCGCATCATCAACATTGTATGTCAATAGGCAATCTACCATGATAAAATCAATCTCCTTGGAGATTTGTGCTGGATAAGTGCCTGCAATTATGGTTAGTTTAACAATGGGAAGTGAATGGCCGTAACCTTTCCTTGTTCAGCTTCATTTTTTGGAAGGTTGGTAGATAGATGATGTCTGCTGAGCTTGCATTATCTATCAATACCTGATGCATGTTGAACTCTTCCACCCTGAGCATTATAATTAGCAGATTGTCATAGGGCTATCTAACGCCACAAGTGTCCTTCTCGGAAAAGACGATATCTGGTTTGTTGTATATAGGCGTTTTTTAAGGTGGGAACCATGAGTGTATGCTGTTTACTTCTCTTGCATACGCCTTCTTCAGTAATTTGGAAAATCCTCCCACTACCAATCCTTCTAAGATCATCCTTATTTCTCCTATTGATGCTTTATTGCTGGTGTGAAATTTTAAAGTACTTGCAAGTATATGAACCGTACCAAAGTATATTTTGACAAGAACGACGTCGAACCCACAAGGACTTGTATGTATGTAAGAAAATTAATTAAATCTCAACCAAATTAATCCTAATCTAGTTTAATAAAAATTGGTTGTTTTGAAATTAAATAAACAAAAATAAATAAATAAATAGAATTAAGCAAAAGATATAAAGCAATAAAATGATATAAACAATTAAGGGAAATAAATTAAGGTTTTGGAATCCACCTTGTAAGTCAAATCAGCATATATATATATATATATATATGATTATTAATTTTTCCCAACTCACTACATGATAATTTGTAAATCAATCTTACTATCATAGAAAATATTCTCATTAAAATCCTTATTTTAAAAATCAAAAGCAAGTTATTCTTCGCTTATTAAGTATAAAATCAAATCATCAATTGTATCCGTAGTCAAACAAATCACAAGATATATTCAATTCATAAAATCAAATCATAAGTTGTATCCATTGATAGACAAATTACAAGTGATATACAATTTTATAATTAAGAATTAATAAACTAAGTATTCAACTAATCTAATCTAATACTATATATAATAGCAGAAGACTTTTGCTACAATTAAGACGGTGTTGACACGTAAGCAAAAAAAGAACCGTACGGTGCAATGTCAAGATACTGTTTGGGAGGCCTTCTTATGAAACGAAACTAACCGCTTAAAAAAAAAAAAAAAAAAAACGTGCGGTGCGATACATTAGGTTGTTTCGTAACGCTGTAACACCGTTTAAAAGGGGTATATTATATTGTTTTCCTGTCTTAACACACCGTTTCATAGCCTCTTAGTATAAAAGTAAAATAACCGGTTAAAATACAAAGAAGACTGGGACACAGAGAGAAATGGAGAAAGAGGCGATGAGGACACAGAGATGAAATAGAGAATAAAGAAGGAGGCAGAGATTAGCAAGATAGAGAGACATCTCAGGCCAGCACCACCGTCGGACTCTGACCACCAAAAATCTTGCTTCCCTTAACTGACGGTACCCTGTTACAGAGTGAATTTTCTTTTTTTGCCTTTTGCTTTTTGATTTTTTTGATTGAGTTTTTTGGTTGGATAGGTTTAGATTTGATTCGTTTTTGTTTTGGGTTTTTGGATTCTCTATCAATTTTTTTTTTTCAATTTTAAATATGATTTAGGCTTTTGAAAGACTTGATTTTGGTTTAGGGTTGCGTTTTTGGTCCAGCACCACCCATCTCCGGCTCCATTCAATCACAGCCTCAACGGTGATTTTGGTTTAGGGTTATGTTTCTCTGCTCTGTTCGTTGTCTGCCTCCATCACTTCTTTTCAACGGTGTATTCGGAAGGTACGCATGATTTTCTTGGAACTTCTCGCAATCGCTTTTTATTATTCGAATTGGTGAAAGGGCGCTAGACTGAACTGGTGAAAGGGTGGGTTTTCTTTAGCAACACATGACACAAAGGCCGCACCTAGGTTGTTTTGTTTCAATCAATTTGGGATCTTTCCTTTTTGTTTACAACCCTGTTCCTTTCTTCTTCTTTTCTTTAAAAAAAAAAAAAATCTATTTGCTTATATTTGAATCTCTTGGCCTCCCTCTACCACTCCTTCAAACCCTTTTTTCTTTCCCTCCGCCCAATAATTGATTAGATGCACTTCAGTCCCCACCCGTTATGTCCTCCTCCACGACCATTGCCTTGATTGTAATTTTATTTATTTTACTTTCTTTTTTAATCTTTTACGTTGCGACTTTCTACTCTATGTGCTTTTAAGTGCCTAAATTTTGGTGGGTTTGTATTTGTGGGTGTTTTTCCCTTTGGTTGCCTTTAGACTTTGGAATTGAAAATTTTGTAATTTTTTGCAATAACCACTTTTTTTTGTTATAATCTATATCACTTTCTATAGTACTGTTAACATCTTTAAAATACCTTGGTTTGATATTGCAGGGACATTCTCACAACTTTGGAGATTGGTACCTCTCTTCTTGCTCATCAGATATGTATGTACTAACCTGCTTCACACTGAGCATAAAGCATTATTGTAAATCAGTATCACAGAAAATAGTGTCCATGTTTGAGCATATATTCAATTGTTCTTCTTCCACGTATTCACAAAAAATAAAATAAAGGTATCCATGTTTGAGTTCTTAACTAACATCTCCTATCCATGTATAAGAACTGTGTTTTGAAGCATATTTGAATGCCAAATGTTTGTTGAAATGTCTGATAGAAAATCTAATAGCCTATGTGCAAATAAATATTAGTTACTACACACTGCCAAACCATTTGGACTAACTTTATAACAATTCATTATTATTGCATCTTTTACTTTCCACAAACTTTTATGCTTAGAGCTTTAACATAATATCAAATTCATATCTGATTATTTTAAGAACTCCCTTAACTTCAAACACATAACATGGTCAAAGTATAACGTATTTTGATAATAATCTACCCAAGAGTGATTAGATTCTATGAGAAATACTTTATTCAAGGCAACTGGCCTCCAAGAATGAGAAATAAGATTTAGAGAGAACAGAGAAGATTAGGAGAGAAATTGCTGCTTATTTCATTCAATGGTCCTTACAATCCCCACTCTAGCAAACCGCTTATATCCAGTTTTGTTGAGTATTCAAAACTATTTCAAGTAAAGCCATATATGTTGCATTCTAACAACCTTTCTAACTAACTGACAGAAAAAAACAAATGTTAATAGTTTCTACAGTAAAAGACTAACAATTCCCTAACTCTAATGCAGCGGCTTAGGACAGGTGTATGTTAGGCAACATCAACAGTAACAGCTATGGTAACAAGTCAACTTCAGCAGCAACATCACAAGTGTTGCTTGATGACTCTTAACATATTCTATATTTATTAAGTAATAAAATAGCTTACTATATTTTAATATAATGCATTACTCTTCTTTTTTTTTTTTTCCCCCATTGTTTAGTAATTGAGAAAATGAAGGAAAATAAGCTAAGATAAAATTCGAGAGTTTTAAATGTTTCTCAATTCTGTATAATATAAAAAATCAAAGTACGAGGTCTTTGGAAATAATTCTCCAGATTGGAATGATTGTCATTGATATATACTTATAGTTGTACAAGTAAGATTATACAAGTTACAAGGAAAGTTTTGATGCAAAGGTTAAATATGATTTGTCATGATTTATTATTGCATAATATTCTCCTTTGAGTTTGGCAATGATTTGATTTGATGCAATGATTTTCTATGTTCGAGTTTTTACCAGAATGAGACTAATTTTCAGGATTTATGATGGCTGAATCAATGCTCATGGTTGGTGGCAATAATACTCAACTTTAGTTGCTGCATAACTGATGTTGGTGCTGCTGCTGGAGGCTAAATTAGCTGCATAATTGCTGGTGTTGTTGTTGGAGGCATGATGGATGTTTTGATTGATTTGGTATGTCATTATATAAACCCATAAATTTAGATTGATAGTATTTATTTCTCATTCAAGATTAGGATCAAGAAAATAGCTCAGATTGTTATTTACTTTAAGATTTAACAATCAATTTGTAAGGTATGCATGACTTCACTAAATTTTACCTTCATTTGGTACTGACTTCCACCTTGAGTAATTTTTCGAATTTTCATTCTCCTAAATTTTTATTCCATAATCATAGCGCATTAGTTGTTTGGATTTGTTTACTGTTAGTTGACCCTTTAGAACTAAGAGACTAAATATGATTGAAGAATGTGATCATCTAAATATGCATCATGTAACAAAAAATACGATTTGATATATAAACCTGCATTTCTATAAGTGGTTTGGTAGATGTACTTTGAAAAACACCAAATGGTTCTCATCAATATCTGGTTTGTTTTCATGAATTCAATTTAGCCTAAAACATGCTTATGATATCCATAACTGTTTACAATAAGAATAAGTATGTGCTTTAAGCATGAATGATTTCCTGGGGCATGTTATGTTTGTGGTGAATATATTTTTAAAGTCATATCAAATGTTGTATATGCAGATGGATGTTTGAAGTGTAGCTATTGGAAATGGTTGCTAATGTTTTAGTTCTATTAATAGTGATGATCTTTGTGTTTTGTTTGATTGAACGGGATGGCAAAAGAAATTTTTGCGGTTTCTTTTCTAAAAAGTTTTGAAACATAATGATGCAGGTAGTTTTGGAATAATTACTGGCAAAAATGTTTGTCTTTGTTATGGAATAGTTTTGTTAATTTTAATTTCTTTTCTTTTATGTCATATAAAGTGTTAATGAATATTCTTTCATTTCATGTAAAGATATAATTGCATTATTCACTTATTGTAGAGAAATTTGGTACAATATATATTTACTATGATTGATTGCACCAGTTTCATTTAATAGCTCTTCCCTATAATTATTAGGAAACATTGTCCTAGACAATTTATGTATACTACCCTGTTTCTTAAATTATTCTCACCTGAATATCCTTACAAAAAAACTTGGTAGTAGTATTGCTGTATATTTAAGTACTCTCAATCATGTTATGATATTAGAGTAATTATTAGATTAGTCCATGAAAGAATCATCCTTCAATTGTTTTTAAATATGTAAAATGCTCCTGCGCATTGCGCGGGTTAAATGCTAGTATATATAAAAGTAGAAGCCTTTAAGAAGGCGCTACCACATCAAGAAAAAAAGATATCTAAAATTTTGCCATGTACAAGTTAAAAAGAGATATATTATATTGTTTGGCAACCTTTACACGGTTTGATAGTCTTTGGGTAAAAAAAAAAAAAAAAAAAAGAACCGGCTAAAGTAAAATAAAAAAAAGGGATTGCAACTAAAAAAACCTAGCGACACAGAGAAAGGGAACGAGAAAAAAAAAACGCTTACGATACAAAAAAAGAGAGACGATGAAGACACATTCAAGGAAACAGAAAAAGAGAGAGAGGCGATGAAGACACGGTCAAGGAAACAGAAAAAGAGAGAGGCGATCCTGGGACAAGGAGAAAGAAGAGAACGCCTCTCTGTTTCTCTCACTAAGATCAGAGTTCATTCGACATTTTGATTTTATCAAAGCAAGAACTAGAAGAAGGAAGATGAATAGATGATACCGACTTCAGTGTCAAGAACGAAAAAAGTCCCCTCTGCCCATAAACAACGTCTCCGATAGGTTCTATTCTTTCTCTGATTTTTAAGGTAACTTAGATCTGTTATATGCTTTCAATTTTTTCAATTTGGTTCTAGATTTGGATTCAAATTAGGGCTAAGGAAATCAAGTTTTAATATGTAACTACCCTTTTTTTTTTTAAAATTTTTTGGGTAATAGATTTTTTTCAATTCGGCTATTTTGGAATTAAATCATTCAATTTCTTTTTCTCCAGAGATGAAGTGGAATCTTTCCACAATCTAGAGTCTCTAATTTCATCAAATCAAGATACTGATTTCTTTTCCCCAAAATCGTAAAACAAACGCAGAGTGCAAATACCGCAATCAATATTAATTTTCATTGAAACCTTATTAAAGACCACTATTAGGTTCCAATAAATTATACTTCTACAATGATTGCGATGTGTATATATATTGTGATTGAAGTTTTTTTAATTTAGGCTTAGGTTTGGGTATGATCTGTTAAGGTTTCTGATATTCTCATAATCTGTTTTCTTTTTATTTTCTTTTTTTGTGTGTTGAAAATGTTGTTAGGTTGATCATCATATAAACATTTAATGCCTGCTGATTTTTTTTATTGGTTCTAAGTTTGCATATAATTGTTATTATTATTTTAATACTTGATGTGTAGAATTGGAAAATGGGTGAATTAGAAACTGAAATCATAGATTGATGGGGTTGGATCCGTAGTGGGGTTTTGATCATTCAAATTTACTGTGTGCATTGGATTGTTATGTTGCTATCTGTGTTGTGATGTTCATACATGTATGTTTGTTGCTTTGATGGTCTCAAAACCGCAAAGTGGGTATCATTAATTCCACTTTTAGATCGTAGATCTTTGATCATGTTCAATTTGAATGGTTCCCTTTGCTCAAAAGTCCATACCTTACATAAGATTCATTGGAACACCACTTTTTTTTTTTTTTTTTTTTTAATTTAAGCTGTATATTTATTTGCAGGCATAGAGAGTTGAATGTAAGAAAATTCCCAACAAATCACTTTGTAATTTATGCCCACCACAACATTTAGTTTAGTCCCTTGCAAACAACGGTTTCTTGAATCTATTATTTTATTTTTTGTATGTTTGCTAGAAATTTATTTTATTTTATTTTAAGGACATTGTAATAAATAACTAGATTTTGTGAGAATAGTTTCATATTTTTTAGCATACTCGAATAGCTGCCTCCCTCAATTACACAAACCCATCACTTTTTGGTTTTCACCTCCTCCTATTCTGCCTCTTCCTATTCTGCAAATCCATTGCTTTTCACCCATTAATAAATTTGTCAAGTTTTATTTGCTTCTGCTATTTCTATCCGTCCTCTTCCTTTTCTTTATAAACAGAATAATTACCCATTTATTTCCTCTTTGTATCCGTCCTCTTCCTTTTCTTTCTTCAAATCAATTAATCTCTTTTTTGGACATAAAGATCTACTTAATTAAGTTTGGACCTCTTAAGTTGTACCATAAAATGTGAATTTGTAGGTCATGGAGATTTTAACCAATTTTTTTGTTGAAGCATTATGATGTCAAAATATCTTGAAAGAACTTGAAGATTTACAAAAGGTTTACCTTACCTTAACTTCTTGCAATGCAAATAATATTGATCAAACTTCTTAATGGAAACTCCATCCATGGTTGGATCCCTTTTTTTTTTTTTTTTTTTTTTTTTTTTTTTTTTTTTTTTCATTCTCTCTATTTTATGATTTTGTCTTTTATTTTTTTCCATAGACACAGTAATCTTACTTTGTGTGTCTTATATTTATTGATGGTTATGGTTTTGAGCAATTGTCTGAATATTGAAATGGAATAATATATATCTATTAGTTGGTCTTAGGCGAATGGTTTAATTTTAAATATGTTACATGCTGATGTGATTAAGAAAAGCTGTCAAATTTGATACTGTTTGGATAGTCTAAGACTGATTTGATTAAATAATTTGCTTTCGTTGGGCATGTAGAAAAATCCATGAGGGAGAAGCCTAACTAATAGATTGAGCTCTTCCATGTCATGTGCCATCATAGCGCAAACCCATGTATCTATATGGATTGGGTCACAATCAAAACTCCAATGGAGGTGAAACTTCTGTAGAGGATTCACATTACAAAGATCCTAGGAGTAAGTATATATTTTATTCTAAATCCATCATGTTTGATAAAATTCTTGAAAGAAAATTGATTAATTATATTTCTAACTTGATGACTTTAAATTTATTTTTGTTTGTTATGTATTTTGTTTAGTATTAGAGACAATTAAATGTGGGAAAGTTGGTTGAAAGCTCTTGCAGATACATATCTTGCATTCATTGGGTTTCTTTATTGTTGCTCATACCGATGTTGGCTGTATGATGTATCAATTTCTAACTGACATGTGGAAACAAATTAGTGGTTTTTTTTCCCAAGTGAATAATTTGTTTTTAACTATTGAGGGTTAAAGATAATTTGGCAGAAATTTATAAAAGTATCACCACAATATGTACTATTTATGTCTTGCTAAAATGACAAAAACTCACTGCCCAAAAATAAAAACAAAAAATTAACTCAGAATGGTGTCTCCATTACATGGATAGCAACAAATTATATGGTTTCTTCATTATTTAACTAAAATGTAGTTACCATTACCATTAGAACAATATTTCTAACATAGAGACCATCAATTACATACAATTGGGTTGATGTTTGGGTAGAAAATGCCTGAGAAGTTCTTGGAGGACTGGTGCTTATTCATCTGAAAATTGTGGGGCAATACTATCTGCAATGAGTAAGCACACCATCACATAGCGATGAAAAAAACTATGTACATGTTATGTAATATCTTCTAGATTTCATCCTTGAGAACTTTTGTTCATATTCATTGTTCATAAATGAATAAATCGTTTAGATTTATCATTGTATGGGGGGCAGGAAAAATAGAATCCAAGCATCACATATTAAGTGTAAAACTATCTGCTTTTGAGACAATGTGCCAAGTCACAACAATCTGCACAAACAAGACAGGCATCCTCACAAAAAATGAAAAGAAAGTAATAGAGTTTCAGCTTGGAAAGGACGCAGTAAAGGATGACCCTTCTTTGGATATGGCAGGTGACCTCCTTAATCTACTACAACAAGCTGTTGCTTTAAACAAAATTGGTATAGTTCACAAGCCACAGTCTGCATCACTTCTTGCGTTCTTCACCATGACCTACATAGACTCAAAACCCAAAAGACCAAGACCCTTTTCCTCCTCAAACCCATGTCAAACTCAACCTCTTGCCACCCCAAGGATAAATGCTATGTTAATGGAAAATTGTATTGATGCAACCTATTACTGATTAGTGAATGATATGATTTGATAAAATGGTATTTTTTTGGTTCCTAAGTTATTTGTTCTCATTTTTATTTTCTTTTTGAAAATATAAATATGCAGTGTAGTACCCATCTCCAACTTTTTTATATTTATTTTCCTCTCACTTTCTATTTCAAAATTCTGTAATCAAATATTTTCTTTTAAATTTTATTGATTCTCAAATATTCTATGCTATCATTCTTTTATTCATTGTGGTTCATTAATTGGTTAACTCAGAATGGTGTCTCCATTACGTGGGCAACAACAAATTATATGGTTTCCCCCATTATTTGAAGGTGAGCCCATAATCTGTATTAACTTATAATCTCTTCGTTTGAGAATATGTCTGCTTCTTGGTATTAAAAATTTGTTAAATATGTTTTACAGGTACACCTTTTCTAAATATTTATTAAATATTTTGATTCATTTCTAGCTCAACCAACATTGAAACATCTTACTTTTTTTCATTTCATTATACCATTGATCTACTTGAATTTCTTATTTTTGCCTTAGTTTATGAAGACGTTTAACATGTAGACCAATTGAACCAAATTATCAGAAAATGGGATGTGCTTAGGTGAAGACATTTGATTGGTTAGCATCTAAATGTTTGATCATTCTACTATGGACACATCAGGCCTAGACTATAGGATTTGAGTTGGCAGATAATACTTAGGCTCTAAAAACCGTATCTTTTGTCTATTTTTCCATAAGGATTATGTCAAATAAGAACAAATTACTATATTTGCTAGATGTTTAATGAAAGGCCTCCAATTTTATTTTTAATTCTCATTTAATTTGTCTTCCTTTGTTTGTGTACAGATGAAAATTTCCTGCGGTGGAGCTTAATGCTCTATAAAACATTGAAAGAGAATCATAAGCAGCATTCCCAATTAGTGCTTCCTAAGTCCAACATGTTCTTTTGATTTTGTTTTTAGCTCTTAGTGTTGTCCTTATTTAACTTCAAGTGAATTGGTGCTTCCTTTTTGTTTTATTGAAGTCATTTGCAATTTTTGGAGATGAGGATAAATGTTATAATGAGTCATTGCCATTTTCACGAAACTTATGCCATTTTGGGCATTTGGGCTAGGTTGGTTTTGGTTATCTATCTATTATTGATGAGGCCAAGGGCAACGGCTATACAATATGACACTTAAATTTATTTGGTTAAATAACTCACTTTTCCTTTTTTTACGAATTACCTACAATGAGTTGGGGAAAGGGTATTTCTAAATTTAAGCTAAGTATATGGATAAAGTATCTAATGTAGAAAATATTTGTATATAAATCCTTGGTTTAATTTACAAAAAAGTTACTTTGTAATATCTTAAATTATTCTTGGTTTATGGCTTCAAGATGAAGCTGAAGTTCTTTGATATGACATTTGGTTTTAGTTCTAATTGCACAGTACCTATTGAATGCATACTTCTGAAATTTGTAGAATGTACACATTTAGGTGTCTATCTTTGTGATAAATCTTGCCTAGAGAGTGGTTTATTTAGAAGCTTTCTTTGATCAATTTTTCAAAATTTATGAAGGATCATGATAACGTTTGATTTTGGTCCTCCACTAAATATGCATATAGTTCTAGGGTGCAATTTCTTCACTTTATATGTTGTTTGAATAGATAATATTTTTGAAATTTATCCCATGTTTATTTTCCAGCTAAATAACAATTTCATTTCAATAGAAACAGGAAATTAGATATTGATTAGGCATAAATATTGATGTTTATATTTGGCTATAATAAACAACAAATGTTTTTTCTAGAATAGATGGGTTTTTTTTTATAATTTTTTTTAATTTTATTTTATTTTTGAGAATCTGAATAGATGGTTGTTAAAGACGCTTACAGACAAATAACTCATTGTAAATATGCACCAATTTTAGATTTTTAGTCAATCTTCTTGCACTGCAAAAGCTTGACATGATGCTCAAATGTAAGTTAAGTTTTATTTTCTTAAAGAGAAATTCCTTTATTTTAGATAAATGCTATTTTCCTTTAGGTGTGGAAGCTCATAAAAACGAAAATATTCTTTGACAGGAAATATAAAATATTTTTGAAGATATTGAATTAGGAACAGTATGGAGAATTCCCTTTGTTTGAACTCCATGTGTTGCTCCAAGTGGCCCCTTTGAGAAGGGAATGTCTACATATATTACATTATTTTGGGAATATTGGATACTATATGTCTACATATACTACATTATTTAAGTTTGAATGTATGCAATGGAAGTGGGAGAACTAAGTTTATGTTGAATGCAAAGTATTTTAATTCGTAAAATGATCCCGTGCATTGCGCGGGTTAAACGCTAGTTATGATAAATCCTAAATCATGAGAAAAACATGATTGAACTTATATCTAGAATCTCATCTTAGTCAATTGATATGAAGCAAGAACAATTTAAATCATTAAAGAATAGCTATTGTGGAAAAAATAAAATTACATAAATATTACTAATAATCCTTAACAAGGTTTCATCCTCAACCCTAATTATAAATTTAGCTACTTATAGTAATTGAAAGAAAATATAAAAATAAAA
Source organism: Castanopsis chinensis (assembly GCA_032878915.1). Taxonomy (NCBI): domain Eukaryota; kingdom Viridiplantae; phylum Streptophyta; class Magnoliopsida; order Fagales; family Fagaceae; genus Castanopsis; species Castanopsis chinensis. Next base: position 8,827,981 of record JAVQMG010000113.1, read on the forward strand.
TACTAAACATTAAACTAGAAAAATAATTAAAACTAACTGTCCTGGAAGAGGTAGCCGCAGCCGCAACTCTCTATATGTTCAGCCCTCAGTCCTAGCACTCACCTCTCTTCTCTATATGCTTATATTTATATAACACAAAGACACACGCCAACCTAAAGCTTGTAAGTTTAAAACCGTGGCCCAATTGTCCTATAACAATTCGTAAATGGATTTCCGTGAAACACTAGAGAACCCAAGTGGACAAGTAAGCAATTAAGACTCAAGCATATATGCAGATCTTTATCTCCACGTTAGATTGGCTCTTAGCTCTTACTCTTTAATTTTCTTTTTCTTTTTTCCTTTCTTTGTACTTCACGTGCCTCCAGATCCTACTTTTTGTACGTTTTTAAACCCCTTAAAACACAATAAGGTTAACTTAGTTATTTAGCCAAGTGATTAACTTAGGTAAATTATACAGATCTAGGTTAATACATATATATCATATCATTGTAAAGTGCGGAAAATAATCAACACAACAATTTGATAACCCAGGAAAACCAAATTGGTAAAAAACTTAGGGAGGATTTAACTTAACTATCCTCAAGGTAAAACAAATCCACTATGAAAGAATTGAAGTTTACACAATAGCGACTTAGACCACTAACATCCTATGACTACCTCGAGTAGGAAACTTACTACTACGATCACGTGATAGTTTCGAATCCACGGACTACTTCTTTCTTGGATTCCCAGCAAGCATAAGCACTCTCGCTTGTATATCTTTAAGCTCTTGAATCTGCAACTGAATTGATCACCAAACTCTTGACATCAATCTAGATCTTGATAACCCTAAGTGTATGTGAAGGCAAACACCTCCAGATCTCACAAGAGATTCACATACACGGCATAAAAAGCAACCTTAAAACATGGCTAGGGTTTTCCCTTTTATACTTAAAACAAAACATAAAACCTTACACGTCAAACAGGCTTGGATTGGGTTGGGAAATTCTGCAAAAAAACAATTTGCATGAGCTTCGATCGATCGAATCTAATTTTCGATCAATCGAGCCAGGTAGATTTACACAGTAAATCCAGTAGAACACTTGATTCCAACTTTATACTTAAACATACTTTGAGGAAGTCTAAAATAAGACTAAACGTTTTGATTATGGTTTGCCAACATTACAAATTGAAGTTCTACTACATTTAAACCTAAAGTCTTAGAATCCAACCCTTTTCATGTTAATTTTTTTTAGAGAGTGTGTTGGTTTTTGAATCAATAGGCTTGGACCTCTTTTTCTTCATTTTATTCTTCCGCCACTTCTCATTAGCATGTAAATCATTTATTGCCTATAAAACAAAGACAACTTATAATTAGCCACAAAATAGCATAAAAGTAAGGCTAAAAATGCAAATATGGGAGTACTTTATTGTATATATTTCATGCACAACAATTTCCCCCATTTTCTGGCTCCTTTTCCTTCTCGTCCCTTTGTTGTCTTCTATACGACTTCGTTCTTTGTACAAACTTCTGCAATTTTTCCTGATGGATTAATGTTTCTTTGATGCTTGCATTCGTCAGTGCGATGCCCGTGGTCTTGTGGAATCTGCAATACTTGCTTTCGTCTCTTACTTCTACTAGAGCGTGAATGGGTCTAGGCCATTGAAGAGAAGGTCCGTCCCTTATCTGCATCAATACTTGCTCGATAGGCATTACTAGAGGAGTGAAGCTAGTAAACTTAGGTCTTCAATTTGGAAGGTTCTTCCTTTTGTCTAGTGCATACCTAGCACCCCGTGTTTCCTTCTTCCTATCAGGGTTGTGATTGGTTCCTTCGTGTCTTTTCCTTTTAGTCTTTACTTCTTTAGCTATTATTGCGTCCTCTGCGTTCATATACTTCTAGGCCTTGTGAAGTAATTCTACTACTATTTTCGGTGGACTCTTGGTGATTGAGAAGAAGAAATCTCCTTGTAGCAATCTTTCTTGGAAGGTCATCAGGATAACTTGATCTTTCGCTTTGTCCACCTGCAACAACTCTTTATTGAAGCGCATCATGTATTGTCTCAATGATTCTCCCTTTGCTTGGTGCATGTTGAGAAGATGCCCCGTTTGCTTCTTGTGTTGTTGCCTGCCAATGATATGACAAACAAATACTTTGTTGAGCTGATCGAAGTTTGCAATGTTGCCTGAGGGCAGTTTGCCAAACCACAACCTGGCTGTGCCCTTCAGGGTTGTTGGGAAGGCCCTACGCATTACTTCGTCTAGGGTCAACTGTAAAAGTATCAAATCTTGAACGACTCGATGTGATCCAAGGGATCTCTTGAGCAGTCAAAGAACTCCAATTGGGGAAGATGAAAATTTTGTGGGAGTGGATAGTTCAACACTTCTGTAGTGAATGGTGAATCTGTCCTTCAGATCATTTCGTCTAAGTTCTCCACGACTTAGTCTTTTTCCGCATTCCTAAGTTTGTCTATCTCCCTCCTTATGTCGCGAAGCTCGCTCTCCACTCAGGATGGGTTTTCTTCTACCGCTCTCGTCCTCTTGTTCGCATGGCTATCCAATCCTTCTTGATTATGATTTCCTTCGATCCTTCGATGCTTTTCTTCATTCTGGTTCCCCATGATCCATTGTCATTCCTCATTTTGGGATTCAACGGCTCTCCTTAACTCTTCATTTTGGCGAGTCACTTCTTCCAAGCTAGCTATCAGGGTTTGGATTTGCTGTGTAGCTTGTTTAGCATCCATCTTGTGCTACAATGTTCTCTTTTTTCACTTAGGGAAGATGGCTTTGAATGATCAACGATCCCCACAGATGGCGCCAAACTGATGATGCAAAAAATCATCAAGTTGAGGACCACGTCTCACTGGATGGACAATCTCGTGATGAGTCGTGTCTCCAATCCAAATCTGCAAGAAAGCTTGAGAAAGAAGTATAATATATTGGTGTGGTGTTTTCCAAAACACTCCAATGCTTAAGTCAGAAAGGAAGAAGATGATTCAGAGAGAAAAATGACTTAGTGTGGTTTTTGGTTGACAATTTGTGTGTACCTTTAGATTATGTTGTTCCCTTCTTTTATGGTTGTTTTCCCATCTTTATGGATAATGAATTCCGGCATTTATGAGCAACGGCTAGTGTTTCATGAATGGGAGCTCTGAAGTACACAACTCACATGTTACCATTGCTCCGACCATTACATTTTATTATCAATGCATGCAATAAATGCAAAATGCTCGTTTGGTTTGTCATTGACACGCAATGACAATCCTGTGTCATTTTTGACTCATCAGGTTCTATAACATTAAAATACCACTCAATATTCATATTCATATTCATGTCATTTTATTATTTAGATTGGCTTTAAATATTACACATAAGGAAAATGTTTGTCTCCAAACATGTTTGTATCCTTGGGCTCAAACCACTTATAGGAAGTTAATTGACATGTGTCTGTCATGTGCTCACTTATTTAGTTATGTTAAGTGAGTTATGCGCATTGAATATGATAAAGACTAATTTTATATCTTTATTGGTAGTTGGAACTCAAAGCTCCAAACACATATTTGGAGCCAAACTTTGTCCTAGGCAGAATGCATGCATTGTACATATGCATCTATATATGTCCACAATTGTATGAAACAAATGCTACCCCCTTGAAGTCAAATCATGGCACCAAGTGGGCCATGGCTCTCATCACCGGTGGCTTTATGAATTTTTTTTTTTTTTTAAGATGGTCACTAAGAAATATAAATTATAAAAAATATAATAAATGGATAACTTGAATATTTGCTACAATTACGAGTCGAGTCACGAAGGAAGGAAAATTCTTGTAACTGCAAAGCCAAAAAGAGTATAATTGTCGTCACCATCAAGGAGAACTCACAACCACAATATATATATTTTTTGTATCATTTCTTAAGAAAAAATGAAATTAGAGATTATTTTTATTGAATAGGTTGAGCGGGTTACAAATTTTATCTTTTTGTTTTATAATAGGCTTTTTGTTGAATAATTTGTTCACTTGTTATTGTTTGGTCTTGTCTTGTTTTTGTTTGGTTTATGTTTGTTGTTATCTGAGCTAATATTTGTTGTTGTTAGTAAGGGTTTTTTTTTTTTTTTTTTTTTTTTTTTTTTTAATTTTAAAAAAAATGATTGAGAATTATGTTTGGGGGGCAGAATTAATTTTAGAGTAATGCTATGTACACAACATTTTTATAATAAATTTTATGCAAAAAGCTATTATTGGTGAGTAAAAAAATAATATCAGTATTGAGCCCAAATTAAAATTAGTACACATTGGATTTGTTGTGAAATTATTGCAAAAATGTTGTGAATGTAGTAGTATTACTCTTATTTTTGTTGAACCCAAATATTTGTAATTCTCAAGTTAGGGTGTTAAACATTTCTATTAGAGTGGTCACAATAGATTACTTTAGCATATATTTTTTTTGGCAAGTATATATATACATTTTTTTTTGCAAGTTAGAGTATTCTTATGACCATCCTAGCTTGCATGTAGAGCCGCCAATGACTCTCCTTCCAAGAGCCATTGCTTCATCTCCATAGTCTTTCTATGTTCAATTAATTGTGTTTATGATATTGTATTTGGAACCAAACATTAGATTCTAAAACAGTGTGTATGTAAAAATATTCTATTTTGGGATGTCCCAAAATATAGTCCTCTTTAAAAATTAATAAATGAATTTTCTAACTTATCATTTGTTTTATATAAAAAGTAAATACCATTTTTTTATTAAAATTTAAATTAATTGTGGTAATTTTAGAAACTTGTACATTTGTATTTAAAGGACAACACATTAAATGATGTTTCATTGAAAAGTTGGGTTTTTTGAACATGGCCATCAATTTGGGACAGATGTACAGTTTTTAATATTTTAAATGGTGAATTAAAATTTTTATTCTATATATATATTTTAAAAATATTTGATGCTATATAAATATTTTATATATATATATATATATATTTTTTAAAAAAATATTAAATTTATTTAAAAATATTTTATGCTGAAACAAACAAAGTAAAAAGGCTAAATAAAATTAAAACAAAGTGATTGAATGTAGCTTAATTTTTTTTGGAGGAAATAGTAATACTTATTAGAACACACAAACACCAAAGTAGTATATAGAGTTTTTTTAAACAGGCATATAATATATTACATAGCTGTAGTACCACTACGAATGTTAGACCCTTTTGTAGTAGCTTGGGGTTATAAGGACTGAAATTCTAACACACGTAACCAATGTGGGATAAACATCCCTTTTTACTTTTTTTGAGGAAATAATAATACTTATTAGAACATATGAACACAAAAGTAATATATAGAATTTTTTTAAACAGGATACTACACGAAAGTAGTAGCTTAATTTGTGTTTCAACTTTCAAGTTAACTCTCCCCTCCTTTGTGGTCAATGATTATTAATAATATATAAAATTGAAGATGTTTAAGTTTTAATTGACTTTAAATTATTTTTCCACCTATGTTTTTTTTTTTTTTTTTTTTTTGAAAGGGAAGAAATTCATTCAACAAGAAAAGAATACAACAGAGAGCCACCGGCAACAACTAGGAGGAAGGCTCTAAATCTGAGAGAATTAGATGAGATACAAAAGGAGGAGAAACACCTTTCCAAATTTGGGTGCAGTGATTTATCATGGCACATTGTGCTACCTCATAAGCAACCCTGTTGTAGTCCCTCTTCAAATGACTAAAAGAGCATCTAGCAAAAGAAGTTTTTGCTTGCAGAATACCTTCAACCAAATGCCCAGCTTCATTCCCAATAACACCTTGATTGATAGCTTGAATGGCCGCCAGAGCGACAGACTCACAAATGACCCGGGAGAACTCCATTTCTTGTGCTAGCAAGAGGCCTTGCTCTAAGGCATATAGCTCTGTCAAATCAGGGGAAATGGGAGCAGGGAGGTACTTGCTTAGGGCTGCTATAACCTTACCCTTATCGTCTCTAATCACCACTCCAAACCCAGAATTCACACTCGAGGCAACAAAGCTAGCCCCATCAACATTTACCTTATAAACACCAAGAGGAGGAGCAGACCAGCCCCTTAAATTGGACTGCTTAGGGGGAAAATCCAGCATGAATGCACCTTGAAAATCCTCCACCAATCTCTTTGCCAACTCCCAAGTTTGAAGAGGAGTAAGGCAGCCCTCATTGAGAATCCGTAGGTTCCTGTTATGCCAAATCGACCAAGAGATGGCAAAGAATAGCTCCATGTGCTGTGAGGTGGTATTCAAGTGGAAGTGGAAAGCAAGGTCTTTGAAATTTCTTTTTTCAAGTAGCAAATTAAGAGGGCAGTCCTGCCATAAGGCCCAAATGGAGAGGGCATAGTCACAAGTTATTAGGCTATGAGACAAACACTCTACTTCCTCAACACAGACCGGGCAAGTATAGTTAGTGTAGAGACCCCGAACTTGCATATTGTCTAAGGTTGGTAGGCCATTTAGACAAGCTCTCCAAGCAAATATTCTAACTTTCTCTGGGAGTTTTAGCTTCCATAGACTCTTCCATAGAGAGGAATTAGGGTCACCCGAGGAGCATTCACCTACCATAGACGATTCAAAGAGTTTGGTAGCAAGGAAATAAACACTTTTGACAGAAAATTCTCCCTTTTTATTCCCAGTCTAGATAATCTTGTCCTTAGGTAGATTGAAACTCAGAGGAATCTTAAGAATGGTATTTGCTTCAAAAGGAAGGAATAGATCCCTTACAGTATTGACCTTCCACCACTTAGTGTCTGGATCGATGAGAGAAGAGACCATGGGATAGTCTTCAGTAATCCTAGGGGGAGAAATAACCTTAAAAGTTGAGGGGGTAGGGAGCCATTTTTCCTCCCAAATATGAATCCTTCGACCATTTCCAACTCTCCATCTAGAACCTCTTCTAAGGACCTCTAAGCTACTATGGATACTCCTCCAAGTATAGGAAGGGTTGCTGCCCAAATTAGCATTGAGCACATCGCAAAAGGGAAAATATTTAGCCTTGAGAATGTGTGCTACTAGTGAGCTTGGATTTGTGAGAATTCTCCACGCTTGCTTAGCTAGAAGGGCAAGATTGAAGGCTTGCAAATTTCGAAATCCCAAACCCCGAAGAGATTTTGGCTTGCACATTCTTCTCCAACTAACCCAAGCAATTTTTGACTCTTGATTTTTCTGGCCCCACCAAAAATTCCTCATCATTCTTTCGAGCTCATCACAAAGGCTTTTCGGAAGTTGGAAGTAGCTCATTGTGTAAGTAGGAATGGCTTGGGCCACCGCCTTGATGAGGATCTCCTTACCGCCTGAAGAAAGCAATTTTCCTTTCCAACCAGCCAATTTCATCCCCACACTTTCTTTGATTTCTACAAAGACTTGTTTCTTAGATCTTCCAATGATGGAAGGAAGCCCAAGGTATTTTGTGTGTCTCGAGTCTTGCATAGGCCCTAGAATATTAAAGATTGTTTCCTTTATATCCAGAGAGGGGTTTGGGCCCCAAAAGCTGCTTCATATTTTCCAAGGATCTCCTTTAGCTTCCTACATTCCTCACTGTTAGCCTTGCAAAAAAGGAGGCTGTAGTCAGCAAAGAAAAGATGGGTGATCTTTGGGCACCCTCTGCTTATTGATATGCCATTTAAAAGTTGATTCCTTGCAGCCTCATGAAGAAAGGCAAATAGGCCCTCAGCACAAAGAAGAAACAGGTAGGGGGAAAGGGGGTCGCCTTGCCTAAGACTTCTGGTAGGGACAATGTTTCCAAAAGTGTCACCGTTAATAATGATGGAGTATGAAACAGAGGAGATACATCTCATGACCAAGTTAGTCCACCACTCATTAAAACCCAACTTCCTCATGACCCCTTTGATGAAGCCCCACTCAACCCTATCAAAAGCTTTGCTCATATCGAGCTTTGCTGCCATATAGCAATTTCGTCCCTCTCTTTTATGATTTAGGTAGTGCATTAATTCATAAGCTATAAGAACATTATCCGTGATGAGCCTATCAGCAGTAAACGCACTTTGACTTTTTGTGATAATAAGAGGAAGAAGAGCTTTGAGGCAATTAGCTAAGGTTTTTGAAATAAGTTTGTAAATTACACTACATAAGCTAATCGGTCTGAAGTCAGAAATTCTATTAGGGTTGTTTGTCTTAGGGATGAGGGCAATATTTACTTATAGCAGCTAGAGACATACCAGAGTTAACCACATTTAGGACCATATTTGAGACACTAGTACCAACAATATTCCAGTATTTTTGAAAGAAAATAGCTGACATACCGTCGGGCCCTGGGGATTTTGTGGGATAAATCTGTTTGAGAGTAGTCACTACTTCCTCCCTAGTGAAATTCTTAGTCAGCTCCATGTTCATTTCATCAATAACTCTAATGGGTCCTCAATAAGGCTCAGGCTAGAGGTGGAATAAATGTCTTCAAAATAAGCAATTGCAGCATTAGCAATATTGCTGCTGTCCTCACACCACCTCCCATACTTATCCCAAATCCCAGAAATTGTGTTTTGCTTCCTTCTTTCAAATGCTTTGGCGTGAAAAAATTTCGTATTCCTGTTGCCCTCTCTAAGCCAGTGCACCTTAGACCGCTGCCCCCAATAAATCTCCTCATCATCTAACAGACCGTTTAACTCTTTCCTAACCTTATTAATCTCCTCCCCAAGAGAACCATCTTTGTCTTGCTGAGTCAAACTAGAGAGAATTTTCCTTTTCTTCTGGATCAGCTTTGGAATTTGCCTGAAAGTAGAAGAGTTCCAAAGTGCAAGTTCAGAAGCACATAATTTCGGCCCATAAGCCATGCCTTTCGAAGTGCTCATATCACTTGTGGTACCCCAGACCGAATCAATAATACCTCTGCAATCATCTCCCTTTGTCCATAAAGCCTCAAAATGGAAGCGTTGGGAACGGGGCCTTTTAATAACTAGGGGTCAGAAATAAATAGAGCACAGTGGTCTGAGGTGGAATCAACCAAATGGTGAACTCTGACTTCAACAAATTTCTCAATCTAGTTACACGTGGCTAGTGCCCTATCTAGCCTTAGATAAATCCTATTATCCCCTTCCTGCATGTTGCACCAAGTATAATCCGGTCCATTGAAGCCCAAATCTTTGAAACCACAAGAGTTAATGACATTTCAGAATCCCTCCATTTGACTCTGTGATCTAATTGCACCACCCCCCCCCCCCCCCCCCCCCCATTTTTCTTCCATAGACTCAATCTCATTAAAATCTCCAAAACAAAGCCAAGGGAGATGCAATTGGTTACTGAGCAAAGTAAGTAAATTCCATGATTCATGACGTAAGTGAGTTGGTGGATTACAGTAAAAACCAGTGATTCTCCATTCTAGGCTTGAGTTTTTCTCAGTGTCTGTTGCGTCGATATGGTGATTGCTGAAAATTTTAATGCTAAGATTTATCTTCCTCGACCAAAGAAGGGCCAGACCACCATTGTAGCCACGACATGGCACGATAAAGCCATTCACAAAACCTAGTCTGCTTCTAATTCTTTCCATACGCCTTACCTTAAGCTTGGTCTCCAAAAGAAAACTATCCTGGGATCCCATTGTCGCACCATATCGTGCAACGCACGAATTGACTGGGGGTTCCCAAGACCCCGGCAGTTCCAGCTTAACAAATTCATGGCTCCCTGCGGTGCTGCCTAGCAGACACCGCCGATAGATTTTAATCACTTGAAACTGCAGTGAAGCCACCACATTGCTTCTTGTGAGCTATGAGCTATTCATCCTTTGTACAAACCGTGGTATTTGGACGTTTAGTCCCTAGAATTTGGTTTTGGCATTCTACCTATTGGGCCTGACTTTGCCCTTTTTCTCTGGCAACCTTTTTTAAACAGCCCTTACCTTTTTGCAACTTACTTAGCTCATGGGCCTCCTTTTGCTCCTTCTCTACATTGCCCGCTTGAAGTCCTTTCTTGGGCTTATGTGGGCTGTTTACTTTGGGTGGATTTTTGGCCTTATGAAGAGTAAGGCCCACATTAGATAATGCATCAGTCACAGCTCTCTCTATTCTCTTTCTGGGTCTAATTTCAAAATTCTGAACTACCACATCTTCACAGAGACCATTTCCCAAGTCCAAAAGCTGATTAACTTTTCCAAACTTGTCCCATCTAGCCCCATTCTCCTCTGTCTGGCACGCTTAGGCGTCAGAGGTGTCACCTTCGCGCATGTGACTGGTATTTTTTGAATTTTGAAAATTGTTGCTGCTTCCTGCACTACCTCCGTCGCCGTCCATTGCGGCCAAGTGGAGGTTCCTTACCGTTGGTTGGCCCTTTCCTTTGGTGGTATCCTCGTTTACCTTATCACGGCCATCTCTATGACTGTTACACTGCCCACTTGAGCTTCCTTTGAATACACCCCTAGATTTAAGCCATTCACCATACTGCTTAAGGGTGTTTTGCCAGCCTGGAAAGCCAAGGCAGTGCTTGTCGTCATGGCCTAGCTTGCCGCATAGAAGAAGCAGGTTGTTCTCAAAATTCCATGGACCACTATTCTCCACCCACTCCATCTGGTATCTTGAACTGAACTTAAACTGAAGAATATTATTTCCTACATCCACTATTTTTAATTCCAAACCCATCTTCCATGCGGACTTTAGAGTATTTTTTAGTGCTCTTTGGTTCTGTTGCCTATCTGAGAGTAGGCGGCCAAACAAACTTAAAGAAAATTCCTCCAATAGATCTGATTTACTTCTAGCTGTGATGGAGATTTCTTCTTCCACTTCTTTCGTAAGACATAGATTTTGCAAACCATCAATCATTTCTTGTTCCATAGCAATCAAAGGAAAATACTTAAAGTTTCAAGAAAGCAAAGGAGTGGACTTCATGGGGAAGCCCCACAGAGGGTGGGAGGGAGCATCTCTTCAACAGGGAGAGAGGGAAGGACTCTTACTAAAGGGAGAGGGAAGACTCTTATAGGGGAGAGGAACGCAATAACTCAAAACAAGTAACAAAAGCTTTTTCCACCTATGTTCGAAGCGTTATAACTCTACACATCATTATTCTAATATATACTACATATTTTTAATTTTTTTTGAAAGAATTTCAACTTATGACGTTCGTTACTGATGATAGTGTTTTATTATCAGATTAAAACACCAATCGGTTTTTTGGTTCAGGCGGGGATTGAGCTCCAAATCTTTTATTCAAATATTAGAGACTTTACCAGTTGAGCTAACTAAAAACCACACATATTTTTAATTGAACTTAGATTTTCCTTTAGACAAAAAAATAAAAATAAGATAAAAAAAATTGTTATTAGTGTTAAACTTTTTGGTTCATTACATGATTTAACAACTAGTGAGATATTGACAGCAACAAAGCACTTAGGATATTTTTAAATTGGGTTTTCCATTTTTGTTGAAATTTTTTTATTAGGTGATCAACATAACTCTCATTATGGCAGAATGGAAAATAATTTTTGACTAAGATTTTGTGACACGTTCTTCCTTTATTTCCCCCTATATATGGTAGGACGAAGTAATTCTTCTAGACTTCCACAATTCAGAAATAAAAAAAAAAAAGAAAAAAAAAAGAAGAAGAAATGATTTAATATTAAACAAGCGATTATTAAGTGTTCTGGAACACAGTTGATGATGTGAAAAATTAGCAGTTGAGATCCTCGTCTCAGTGGATGGACAATCCTGTGGTTGGTTGTCTCCTATGAGAACCTGCAAGAATGCTTTGGAAATAAATGGAACACACCGACGAGGTGTTTGCCAATAACACTCTGATACTTAAGTCAGAAAGGGAGAAAGTTTGTTTAGAGAGAAAATTATTTGGAGTGATTTTTAGATGAGTATTTGTATGTACCTTTGGATTCCGTTGTTCTTCTCTTTTATAGTTGCTTCCTGTCTTAATGGATAATGAATCCCAACATTTATGAGCAACCGCTAGTGCGTTATCAATGGGAGCTCTAAAGTGCACAGCTCACTTCCTACCGTTGCTCCATTTGTTACGTTTCGTCATCAATGCGTGTAATAAATGTGTAACGCTCATTTTGGTCATCATTAATGGGAATGATGACCCTAGGTTATTTTCTGACTTATCAGCTACCCCACTGTTCATATCCTCGTCTATGAGACGAGGTAAGAACCTAACTGTTTGTCACTTCGTGTTTTGTGTTTGGCGCATTTCTTGCAAATTGATGTCTTGTCTGCCACATGCCACGTGTACGGTCAGGATGCCTTCTTCATCTCAGTTTTCCCATGCATGATCTTCTATTTATTCTGCTTTTTCCCTCCTCTTCTTTTCTTTCCATTTTGCTCTGTTATTTCCTTCTTCGTGGCATTTCAATTGCTTTGGAGCCTCCCTTTTTCTTGAGCCTCCCTCATTCCTTCTTACTTTCTGATAAGTCTTTCGTGTTTCTCTCTTTGTTTTCTTTCTTTTAATGGTAGAATATTCTGTAGTTAGGTCCAATTTCCCCTCAATTTCTTTTTTCTTTGCTCGTTTGTGTAGTTTGCTTGAAGTTGTAGGTAGACGATGCCCCAAGGTTGGGCTTTTCGTAGGTAGAAACTGTCCCTTTAGGTTCTTGTTGGGTTTCATTTTTCCTTTGGTTCATCATTCTGTGTGGGTTGATCAAATGTTGGCTATGTCAGGAGAGGGTGAGGTTAGGTCTAGTGAGCTTGAGACAAGTTCATCCTTGTCTGAGGATCATGGGGCTCTTAAGGTTACCTCTTTGTCAACTTCCTACAAAGCTTAGGATAAGCTGTGCATTGAAAGGGAAAGACGAGGGGAGAATTAGGAATAAGTTTCAATTCCCTTTGTCGATTAAGGTTAGGAACCCTGATGGCGATGATAGATCTTGCCATTCTTATGCTGATGAAGTGTGCTTCTACGAGGCTAACTTCGTCAATGGTCTTTGTTTTCCCATCCACCCCTTCCTCAAGGAGCTTTTTAGTCATTTATTGCTTGCTCCTGCTCAACTAGTCCCTGATAGCCCAAGAATGTATTGACCCCTAGTGATTAATTAGCCAAGTTTATTAATTAATCAAATTAACATGCAATGTACGTGGCAGCACAAACAAATCACCAACTAAAATATAATGCAGTGAAAAATAAAGTTGACACAGTGATTTGTTTAAGAATAGGGAAAACTTCTGAGGCAGAAACCCTACTAGGTGATTTTAAGGTCACCACTCTGGAGAATTCACTATTATCACTATAAGCAGTTACAAATAAAGGAATTCTAATATCTTATACCAACTTACAGTTGAACCCTTACCCCAATACCCAATTGGATTTGTTCTGTAGTGACAATCTCTCCTTGTATTGCACGACTCCTAGTACGTGACTAACCAAAAAATGCGTGGATCCTAGTACGCGACTTTATCATCAACTTAAGAAGGATGTTGGCTTCAAAGCTCTTCAGTTCATCACACAATGAAGATCATGAAGTTGCTTGGTCACAAAACCCTACGGTGTACAAACACAGCAGCTTCTTCAAGATGAATTAGGGCAAATTAGGTTTCCGGTCACAATTTGTATGAACAATACTTTTCTCCACACTTTTGCAATTGTGCTCTTGTTCAACCTGTGTGGCCCTTAAAATAATCCTTATAGATGTTTAGGGTTGTGAGAAAAGAAATCTCAAACATACATTCACGGATTGGATGAAAAATAGAACTGAAAATTTGTTTTTCATAAACCTTAATAGATACCCTATTTATCGAGCAGTTGTCAAGCCTCGGGCTGAAACAACTTTTTAAGCCTCGATAGATACTAGCTGTCAAGTTTTAATGAACAACACTTCTTCACTTGATTCTTAGACAGACTTGCATGGCTTTAACACTTGAACTTGAAACCTTGTTTCTTGAAGTATTAAACACATCTTAGATCTACCCAATTACAAGTAAAGTATATTTTGTCAAAGGATTAGTCAATTACATAAAATGTTGACATATGTTCCTAACAAGAATCACATATGTGCTAACAATCTCCCCCTTTGGCAATTTGTGACAAAACCATATCAAACAAATGAATATATGAGAGAAGTCATAAATCACTCAACTCATACTCACTTGTTGAATACAATAAAATCTATTCTAACACAAACTCTTGAAAAACTTTGCAAGAAGAGAGTCATGGCAAGGAAGACTTTGACAACAAGTATTTCTGAAACACTTTAAACAAAACTGATCAAGGTATTTTAGTGTGAGATATAAATAAAATATTGCATACAAAATATATAAGAAGCATGTGCATAAAGAGAGAAAAGAAACAACGCGTGTAAAGATAGGTGAAAGAACTGTAATAACAACCTCAAATGTATATATATCATCAACAAGTACAAGGTTTGCTATCACAAAGTGGTCACAAGACCAAAGGTACAAGAACAATGTATCTAAAATAGCAAGAAAAGAAAAAGATACATAAGTTCTCACTACATCCCTCAAAAAATAGACACACTCCCCCTAACAAAAATCTCTTAAGTACTAATTCTCCCCCTATGTATATGACTACTCACATAACCAAAACTACTTCCCCTTTTTGTCACGAGTGACAAAAGGTAAGTACATCAAGTAAACATCTCATCATCACTAGGTCAGCTAGCACCATCGTCTTTATCAGCATCATCACTGCCAAAGCCATCATCACTCTCATCCTCTGAAGCCAGTGGAGATGGAGAGGAAGCAACAAAACCACCCCTGACAGTGTGTCGTCATGTGATACGACTAACACAGATGTTCACCTGACACAACTCATCATTGAGAGTGTTAAGGCAAGCATCCATGTGCACAAGCTATGCCATGATGTCCTTAAGAGTCACCTCACCTATGGAAGAAGAAGGAGTGGGGGTGGATGGAGCGGTAGAAGTTGGAGGAATAGCCGTCCCGGGCTGTCTCGATTGAAGCTGTGCCTCGCTCCGTTTAACGATAGCGGTGTCTATGGCACACATAACTGAGAAATGGTCCGACTCGGGATAGGAGACTGAAAAATGGCAAATAATTCGCGTGATAGCCGAAGGAAAAATAAGCTTATCACGGGTTGCCGTATCCCTATAAACATCCATGAGGGATAGAATGAAATGATAGGAGAAGTCTATAATAAGATGCTCTAAAAGGAAAAGAAAAAATCTAGCACGGGGCTGTGTGATAGAGTTATAGTGAGACAAAAGATGTAGAACAAAGTTATCATCATATCAATGAACCTCGGACCTTTAGCAAAGTCCAAACAAGGAGTGTACTGCGATCACCCTAATCAGAAGGTCGCTCACAAAAAGAAGACATAAGCTTGTCTTTAGACACAGTCTTAAGACGATCATAGCCGAGGTAGTTAGGATGCGCTACCCTCGAAAAGTAGAGCACCTCAAATATGATATCCGGTATGACCAAAATGAGCGTATCTCGAACGCAAGTGAAGAAATGAGGTAGTGAATAATCAAAACTGTGCATGTTGGAGTAGAACTCCTGAATGATCACGGATGAACAAGTGACCGGGATGCCACACAGTGACTCCCAACTCCTACTGTGAAACACAGTGGGTAGGTCAGTATCAGAGAAGTCTGACAAAATGACTTGGTGTTTCGAATGAATGTCTTGTCTAGAAAAGTTCTCCGAAAAGTCCTTGCAGGCATTATCATCGTGGAACCAAATATGGGAGGGGGTAGAATCAGAAGATGATGCCCCGAAACGAAGAGGGTTCCGAGATGGATTAGATTTTCGTTTGGGTGCCATAGAGCAACTAACTGAGAGAGAGAGAGAGAGAGAGAGACATAAAAGCACCAACACGATCAATATATAAGAATATAAATTGAAGGTACGTATGCATGAACATGTGACCTGTAAACATAAAAACATCATTGGCTTAGTCTAATTCAAACCTACCAGCACACAAGTTTGCAACAAAGTAAACACACATCTAAAATTCATGAAACATTGTTATAATACAAATGTGATGCAATGCATGATGATTTGAAAACACATAAACAAGACCCATCCCAAAAATTTCACGAAAACTTCATCAATTTTGAAAAACCCCAACATTTTTCAAAAATCCAAAGTTAGGTCAAAAGATATGAAATTCATGATTAATGAGTGAAAAAGCATCATACTAGAGAAGAAAGAAGACCTTGAGATCGAAAAATGAGTGGGCAAGAGGTTTGGAGTGAGTGAGAGAGGTTTTGGGAGGTGAAGAGACTGATTCTGTAGAAAGAGATCGTGGAGAAATGAGCAAAAATCGCACTGACCCTATTTATATAAATCTTATAATTCTCGATGGATCGAGAGCTATTGAGAGCCATCGAGAATTAAAACAGAGAGAAATGGTTATCGAGGAGCTGTCTAGAGATTTCCATGGCAAAGAAGCTTGATGGATCGAGGAACCATCGAGAAGACATAAAATTTCTTGATGGACGAGGAGCTATCGAGATTGCGATAAAAAGAAGCTGAAGAGCTTGATAGATAGCCTATTTGTTAAGAGGTGTCGAGGAGCTGTCGACATTGCTTGAATACAGTTTTTCAAAGAAAAGAAAAACACAGGTATGAATGCAATCAAACATGCTAGTCAACCAAGGGTCTAAACAACATTTTAGTATCTCAAAACATCTCTCAATCAAGAAAAAAATGTCATGCATTTAGATCCAAAACAAACACACACATTAAACAAGTCTAACCAATTTTATATTTAAAAAACAAGTTAAGACAGTTTAGTGAGCATACATTAACACATGTAAACCTTGTGATGATCAAATCACATTGTACCTGCACATGTATCAAAAGTAGCATAGAATATTGCGTGTTGTGTGTGAAAAATATCGTAAGATTGCATAAGCATCTCTATGTCATGACAATTTGAGATATGAGTAACTCTATTTAACTTACACATGATCATAACTGCTTGATGGGGACTATCACCTTCGAGATACATCTTATAACTCCCACATTTCCTAGAATACACGCTTGCAATCATATTTTAAACCATTTTGATTTATTTGCTTTAATTTTCTTTGCATATTTTTCTTTTATTAAGCATATCATGCATGGGCATATAAAAGAGAGAAAAGAAGTACCCAATGATGTTAAGCTTTTGACATTACACTTTTGTTATGTCGAAGTATACAAATGTCATTTCATGATTGGCAGGCAACAGTGGTGAGATGGTTATTTATGCCTTTCTCTTAGGATTTTTAGCCATTTCCGTAAAAAAGAGTGATACGAGTGTTAAGTACATGAGACAACTTAATCTTACTCATCACAAACATGAGCCACAAAGCTCACTTGCTTAGTTGTGCATAAAGATGCTCATCTAAGCTACAAGAGATATAAAATTTAGATAACTTTGTTTCATTGGCTATTCAAGGTACACAAGTACCAATGTACACAAACACACACTGTTTTTGTATTTTTCTGATTTTTGTATTTTTTTTTATTTTATGAAAAAAAAAAAAACAAAAACTGAAAACAAACAAACAAAAACAAGTTAAGCAAAGCAATGCATAGAAACTAGATGCAAATGCATGAAAGCATGATTCTAAAAAGATAAGAAAACAAGAGAGAGAGTCATACTTTAGATAGAAAGAATTAAAGCAGAGGACAAATAGAAAGACAATTAAGTCTTAGGATCCTTTATCACCCACACAACACGAGTCTTTGATCGTGAAGATGAAAAAACACGTGTCCTAGTATGACTACTAAAGGACATAAAGGAATTAGAATTCCCCTAAAATTGAGTTAAAAAGCTCAAACTTTTAATAACTCTCCAAACAAAGGTATAGGTCCTTGAGAGGAAACCTGTGACCATTTGGACATTTGTTTTTGAGGATATAACTTAAAGTAATCAGGACGAGTGTGTCCAAAAACACCACAATGATGACAAACATGAGTAGTTTTAGAGCTACTCGGCTTCCTAGAAAGAGGTCTAACTTTAAAGGTTGATAGAGACCTCAACTTTGGATAATTTGGTCTAATATGACCAACAATATGACAATGATGACAAATGAGGACAATTTCATATTTTTCATTCAACCTAGGAGGAGTTTTAAACATAGGTTTAGAAACTTCAGCATTAACATCAAAATTTTTTCCCTTGTCTATCATAGCAATATTAGCCTTCAACTCTTCATTATTCCTTTAAATGGAGGAATATAAAAATCTTTTTCTTTTGAGTTAGGCTTAACAACAAGTTTGATACTTGTTAACTTTTTAACTTCAGTTTTAAATTCAACTAGTTGCTCTTCCAAACTCTTAATTTTGTCCAATTGAGATGAAATTTGATTTTTATAATTCTCATTCAAATTATTGGCTTTATCCAATTTGGAAATCAAATCATCTTTTTCAAGTTTGACATTTTTAAATTTAGCTTTTAATTTTGTAGAACATTAAAGAGATTTCATACAAAAATTATAAAGCTTGCAATAAGCACCTTGAATATCATCATCATCATTCAACACAAGATCATGCAAATCAAAACAATCAAGAGTTTCCATGACAATAGAGGTCAATAGATCACATAGCAAAAATTAAAATCTAATCAGAGTGTGCCTGCTCTGATACCACTTGATAGGCCAAGAATGTATTGACCCATTATGATTAATTAACCAAGTTTATTAATTAATCAAATTAACATGCAATGTACGTGGCAACACAAAAAAATCACCAACTAAAATATAATGCAGTGAAAAATAAAGTTGACACGGTGATTTGTTTACAAATGGGAAAAACCTTCGAGGTAAAAACCCCACTGGGTGATTTTAAGGTCACCACTCTTGAGAATTCACTATTATCACAACAAGCGGTTATAAGTAAAGGAATCCTAATACCTTATACCAACCTATAGTTGAACCCTTACCCTAATACCCAATTGGACTTGTTCTGTAGTGACAATCTCTCCTTGTATTGCACAGCTCCTAGTACGTGACTAACCAAAAGATGCGCGGATTCCAGTACGGGACTTTATCGCCAACTTAAGAAGGACTTTATCGCCAACTTAAGAAGGATGTTGGCTGTAAAGTTCTTCAGTTCATCATACAATGAAGATCACGAAGTTGCTTGGTTACAAAACCCTACGGTGTACAAACACAACAGCTTATTCATGATGAACTAGGACAAACTAGGTTCTGGTCACAATTTGCATGAACAACACATTTCTTCACATTTGTGCAATTGTGCTATTGTTCAACTTGTGACGGCCCTTAAAATAATCCTTATAAATGTTTAGGGTTGTGAGAAAGAAAGCCCAAACATACATTCACGGATTGGATGAAAAATAGAACTGAAAATTTATTTTCATAAATCTCGACAAATACCCTATCTATCGAGCAGCTATTGAGCCTCAAGCTGAAACAGTTTTTTAAGCCTTAATAGATACTAGCTGTCGAGTTTTAATGAACAATACTTCTTCATTTGATTCTTGAACAGACTTGCATGGCTTTAACACTTGAACTATAAACCTTGTTTCTTGAAGTATTAAACACATCTTAGATTTACCCAATTACAAGTAAAATGCGTTTTGTCAAAGGATTAGCCAACTACATAAAATGTTGACATATGTTCCGAACATGAATCACATATGTCCTAAAAATCCCCAATTTGTGGAGGATAGTTAATGGTGGTGTGGATGTCACCTAATGATGGAAACACCATTAGGATAGATGAATTTTTACATTTGTATTGCCTAAGACGTTCCAAGGATCCTAGTTATTAGAAGTTCAAACCTTGGGATAGGAGTTTAAGGTTGTTTCTTGACTCCACTTCTTCTCCTTGAAATTGGAAGATGAGCTTTTTCTTCGTCTCTGCTGAAGGTTGGGAAACTGTTCCTGGTGAGGATCTGAGTGAAGCTCCCAAGTTGTTTCACAGTTGGGGGACTTTTGTGTCTGGTGCGTCCTTTACTTGTGTTTATGTTTTTCTATGCTTGTATATTTTTGTTGCTTTTTGAATCCATTGTCTGTTGTTCTTTTATGCAGATAAAGTCTGTCCCTGACTGAAGAGGCGATTTCACGATTGTCTAGAAAAGGTTAGGGAGTATTTGGAGACCATCAAAGACTTTGATGAGCTCATCTACTCCCAATCTCTATTTCTTCATTTTCTTGGTCTCGAACCTTCTAACAAAGTTCGAAAGAATATTGAGATTGTCAAGAAGAGTATGTTGACCCCCCCTTAGTCTCTATTATTATTTTTTATTGTATTTCTTGTCTTTGCTAAGGATCACCATCCCTTTCTTTTCTTTTTTCAAGAATGATGATCAAGTTCAGAAAAGCAAAACTTGCTGAGGCTCAAGAGAAGAAAGCTAAGGCCGGTCTAACTGGTGGCCTTCTGTTGAGGAAATATTAGAGGGAAAACGAGGCACCAAAGGATGACCTTGTGGTGACCTCTTCTATCACCAAGTCTAGAGATCAGCGCCCGGCTTCACATACTTCGTCTTTGGAGCTAATCGTCTCTCTTGATGGCGATTCTAAGGCTAAGGCCACGAGTAGGGCTTTGATTGCCTCTTTCTAGGAAGACATAGGGATTGCAATGCAGAAGGCTCACTACATGATCTCTATAGAGGACTTAGAGCTTTTGATGGGGAAACCTCCTTCTGAGCTGATGTCGTCACATGTTCATAACCTCATGCAAGTATGCGCCCTTGTCTTTAGCCCTTATGCACACCTTTGTTTTCTTCTTTCTCTTTTTTTTTTTTTTTAACTGTCACCTATTTGTCATTGCAGGTGCTGGGAGAGTCCTTGTACATCTCAAGAAAATACTTGAAATATGACAGAAAGTTGGTCAATGCACAATCTAAGAATGCTTCTCTTTCTATTGAAAATGAGTCATTGAAGATCCAGATCTCTGCTCTCACTGACGAGGCCAAGAAGGACAAAGATTGTATGAAGACTTTGGAGAAGAGCATCAACACAGAGAAGGTGTTTTCAAAGCTGTAGGACAAGCAGATGGACAAGGCCTTCATGAAGGTCGAAAAGGCGGGTTTCAAAATGGTGGAGAAGTTTAAGGCTTCAGATGAGTTCTCGAACAAGCTCTGTGATTGTTACTTGGACTGTTTCGACCACTTTCGTAAGTACTTGGCCAAGCACCACCCTAAGTTGGACTTCTCTAAACTAGATATGAAAGAAGCGGAGAAGGAAATTTGGCGGATCGTCCTTCTAAGGCTGCGGTAGAGGATGAGGTTGTGCTAGGTGCAGCTAAGAGCATCCAAATTGATCCTTTCCCGTCTAGTTTTCCTTGAAAATTTTTGTTGCTTTTTCTCTCTCTCCTTTTTTTTTGTAAGGAAAAAACATTGTTATTTTTAGGGCTCGTTGTTTTTAGCACGTCTACTTATTTTTCACCTCTGAACAATCTTTTGAGCTCGTCTGTTTTGAGCATATAATTTACTTCGAGTAGTTTTTAAGTATTTTCATCCTTAAGTAGGTTTAATAATTGTTTCTATGCATGTATGAATGACAACATTGTTGCATATGATATTTTTACGTCTTGTATGAATGACGTCTTAGTTATGTGTTAACAATTTTTCTAAGCCTGTGTATCGATGACGCTATGGGTACGTATTAATAACTTCTTCTAAGTCATGTATGAACAACAGTTTAGTTATGTATTAATAACCTTTTTTTTTTTTTTTAAAGTCATGTATGAATGACGATGTTATTATGAAATACCAACTTTTTTTAAGTCAAGCATAAACGACGACATTGTTATGCATTAATAACTTTTATTAAGTCATGTATAATTGACGATGTTGTTATGTATTAATAAATTTTCTTTAGTCATGTATAAATGATGATGTTTTCCTAAGTCATGTTTAAATGATGATGTTTGTTATGTATTAATAACTTTTCTTAAGTCATGTATAAATGAGGATGTTGTTACGTATTAATAACTTTTCTTAAGTCATGTTTAAATGACGATTTGTTATGTATTAATAACTTTTCTTAAGTCATGAATAAATGATGATGTTGTTATGTATCAATAAATTTTCTTATTCAGGCGTGAATGATGACGTTATTACGTATTAATACTTTCTCTAAGTCATGTATCAATGACGATTTAGCCAATAGTTCGTAATGAAAAAATTTGCAAGAATAATTCCTAAATAGTACTTCTACTCATGTTTTATTGATAGAGAGACAAAATATTCCTTCGTCTATGGATGGTAAACAATAATAAAAGGGAAATACATCTAAAAATAAGCATTTTGGAATACTCAATAATTCTTACTAATAATATCTCTTTAGGTGTTCTATGTTCCATGGATGAGGTAGTTCTTGGCCATCCAGGGTCTTCAGATAATATGATCCTTCCTTGGAGTGACGAATTACTTCGTAGGGTCCTTCCCATGCTGGCCTTAATTTCCCTTGGGATAAGTCTTTTGTCACTTGTGAGACTTTTCTAAGGACGAGGTCCCCTATGTTGAATCTTCTTACCTTTACCTTCTTGTTGTAGTATTTGGTCATTGCTCCCTTGTACTTTCCACTTCATAGCTTTGTCTCTCACCTCGTCGATCAGATCCAAATTATTGTTAAGTCCTTCAATTGCTCTGCCCTTTGTACGTCTTGATCTGGATGTTCATCAGTCCTACTTCCACTGGTATGACGGCTTTAGTTCCAAACGTCAGTCTGAATGGTGTTTCTCCCTTTGGCACTCTTGTGGTTGTCTAGTATACCCATAAAACGTTAGGTAGCTTTTTAGGCCATGCGCCCTTTGCCCCCTTAAGCCAAGTTTTGATAATTTTGAGTAGGTTTCCATTCATCACTTTGGTTTGACCATTAGCCTGAAGATGTCTTAGAGAAGAGTAGTGGTTTTTGATGCCTAAGTCTTAGTAATATTTTCAAAATTTGGGATTGTCAAACTGCCTCCCATTGTCCGAAATGATTACGTTAGGAATCTTGAATCTACAAATTATGTTATTCCATACAAAGCTAGTGATCTTGGCTTCTGTGATCATCGTTGCTAGCTCAACTTGCACCCATTTTATGAAGTAATCGATTGCGGTGATGAAGAACTTGTATTGCTTCCTTCCTATACGGAGTGGTCCCATTATGTCGATTCCCCATTGAGCGAAAGGCCAAGGCGCGGTTATCGACATCATTGGCTCCCTTGGTCGCGTTTAAACATTCACGAAGCTTTGACATTGGTCGCATGCTTTGACGAGGTCATATGCATCCTTCTATAACGTTGACCAGTAATAACCTGCTCTGAGTTCTTTTTCGGCTAAAGACCTTGCTCCCATATGGTTACCGCAAATTCCTTCGTGTATCTCTTGAAGTACATAGTTGGCCTATTTCTTGTTAACACATCAATGATAGGGGAGGGCGTGTCACTATTTGTATCAGGTATCATCAATAATGACTAAGGGAGCAGCTCTGATCTATACCTTTTGTGCTTCATTCCTATCTTTTGGGAGTTGTCCTTCTTTCTAGTAAAGGACGATGGAGTCATCCACTCGTCTTGTTCCTATACCTTCATCACTTGTTCCCCTTCCGTGATAAGCTATCCCCTAGTTTCCATGCATAATTCAAGAGATAGACCATGTTCGTTTGATAAGGCTATTTGTGCTAAGAAATCAGCTTCAGCATTCTTTGCTTGAAGGATTTGCTAGAAATCGACACTGTCAAAGTACTGTAGGAGTTCTTGGATGATCTTCAGATACTTTTTCATTCTTTCTTCCTTTACTTCACAATCTCCTCTTACCCGGCCAATTACAAGCTGAGAGTCGGCTTGGATGATGAGGGTCTTAGCTTGTAGTACTCATGCAAGACTTAGCCCTATTAGAAGTTCTTCATACTCGGCTTCGTTGTTTGTTGCTGGGAATTATAATCTGACTGCGTACTTTAAGATTTTGTCCTCTGGTGATATGAGTACTAGACCTGCTCCTCTAGCTTTCTTGGTGGCAGACCCACCTATTTGGACTATCCATGTTGTCTTTTGAGGCTCTTCTTCTTCTTAAGGGTAAATGAACTCTACAATGAAGTCAGTGAGGACTTGGGCTTTGATTGCAACTTGGAGCCGATATTCTATGTTGAACTAGCTAAGCTCTATGGCCCATTGGTTGAGGCACCTTGCTGCATCTATTTGTTCATTGTCTTTCTTATCGGTTTGTTTGTCATAACGACAATGGGATGTGCCTGAAAGTAGTGGCGTAGTTTTCTGGAGGTGAGTACTAGGGCAAAGGCGATCTTCTCTAGCAATGGGTAAAGCGCTTCAACTCCGTAGAATGGTTGGCTAGTATAGTACACCGGCCTTTACACATCTTCCTCTTCCTTGATCAATGCCGAGTTTACTACCGTATTAGATATTGCCAAATAGAGATGTAGCTTCTCTGCTGTTACTAAAGGGCTTAACAATGACACCTGTGTTAGGTAGTGTTTTAGCTTCGTTAGGGCTTCTTCAAATGTGTTAGTCCACTAAAAGGCCTTTTTCAAGACTTTGAAGAATGGTAGGCACTTGTCTTTCGCTCGAGAGACGAATCTGTTCAAGACAACAACCTTTCCCGTTAAGTTCTATACTTCCTTCACTACCTTTGGGGACTTTATCTCCATTATTGTCTTTATCTTGTCTGGATTAGCCTCTATGCCCCGTTGAGATACCATGAATCCCAAGAATTTCGTTGATAGAATAGCAAAGACACATTTTGTTGGGTTCAGCTTCATTTTATACTTACGTAGTGTGTTGAAGGTCTCCCTCAAGTTGTCCAAGTGGTCTGCTTTGTCATTGTTCTTCACCAGCATATCATCTACATATACTTCCACATTTCTTCCTATCTGCCGAGAGAACATGTAGTTTACCAACCTTTGGTATGTGGTTCCTACCTTCTTTAATTCAAAAGGCATCACCTTGTAATAGTATAACCCTTGGTTAGTGATGAATGTGGTCTTCTCTTGATCTTCTTCATCCATCATGATCTGATTGTAGCTGGAGAAGGCATCCATGAAACTTAAGAGTTTATGTCCGGTAGTTGAATCTACTAATTGGTCGATCCTAGGAAAGGGGAAGCTATCATTGAAGCATGTCTTGTTGAGGTCTGTGAATTCAACACACATCTTCCTCTTGCCGTTGTTCTTCTTTACCATCACTACATTGGCTAGCCATTTAAGGTAGAACACTTCCTTATGAAGCTTGCCTCCAAGAGTTTCTCAACCTCTTTTGCTATTGCCTTATTGTGTTCAGATGCAAATACTCTTTGTTTTTACTGCACTAATTGGTACTTTGGATTAACATTAAGACGATACTAGAAGGCTTCCTTGTCGGTTCCAACTATATTTTTGTGCTTCCAAGTGAAAAAATCTTTGTTTTCTCTTAATAAGGTTCTTATCTTTGTCTTCTCTGTGGCTGAAAGTACTGATCCTATCTTCAAAACTTTGGATGGATCTCTAAGAACGACCTCAACCTCTTGTGGCACTTCTGACGGTTTAGGAATTGGTTCAAGTTCGTCTATTATCCATGTATGATTTTCCCCTAATGCTAGGGTGGCTTGATAGCATTCCGTTGTGAGGACTTGGTCTCCTCTAATTTGCTCTATGCTGTGAGTTGTAGGGAATTTCACATTTAGTGTCGATTTCAACTTGTTGGGTGTTGGTCGTCCAAGGATGGCATTGTATGTCGATGGGCAATTTACCACGAGGAAATCAATCTCTTTGGAGACTTGTGCGGGATAAGTGCCTGCAATTATGGTTAGTTTAACAACACCTTTGGAAATGATCTTGTCCTTGGTGAAACTTACCAATGGGTAAGTGAATGGTTGAAGCCTTTCCTTGCTTAGCTTCATCTATTGGAAGGCTGGCAGATAGATGATGTTTATTGAGCTTCCATTATCCACCAGTACTCGATGGATGTTGAATTATTCCATCCTAAGTATTATCACTAGTGGGTCGTCGTGGGGTTGTCTAACGCCATGAGCATCTTTTTCGGAAAGACGATGTCTAGTTTGCTGAATCTAGATCTATTTGAAGGTGGGAACCGCGAATGGACACTGTCCACTTCCCTTACATACGCCTTCTTCAATGACTTGGAGGATCCTCTAGCTACCAACCCTCCCAAGATCATCCTTATTTCTCCTATAGAGGCCTTCTTGTCCCTATCTCTGGTTCCCTATCTTTCTCGTCCCTTTGTTGTCATCTATATGGCTCCATTTTTCATACAAACTTCTATAATTTCCCTTGACAAATTAGGGTTTCTACTTGGTCCTTAATATCTGCATTTGTTAGTACGATGCTCATGGTCCTAGTGGAATCTGCAGTACTTGCTTTTGCCTCTTACTTCTACTAGAGTGAAAATTGGTTTGAGCCATTGCAGAGAGGGTTCATCCTTTATCTCCATTAGTACTTGCTCAATTGGCATCACTAGGGGAGTGAAGTTAGTGAACTTAGACCTTCGATCTAGGAGGTTCCTTTTTTTATCCAATGCATGCCTAATGCCCTGTGTCTCCTTCTTCCTATCACGGGTGCGACTGGTTCCTTCCTCTCGTTTCCTTTTAGTTGTCACTCCTTGAGCGATCATTGCATCCTCTGCATTCATATACATTTGGGCCTAATAAATTAGCCTTGCTATCGTTTTCGGTGGACTCTTGGTAATTGAGAAGAAGAAATCTCTTGGAAGCAAGCTATTTGGAAGGTCGTTAGGATGACTTGATCTTCTGCCTTGTCCACCTGTAGTAATTCCTTATTGAAGTGCATCACGTATTGTCTCAACGATTCTCCCTTTGCTTGGCATATGTTGAGAAGGTGTTCAGTTGGCTTCTTGTGTCTTTGTCCTCTAATGAAATGACAAACAAAACCCTTGTTGAGCTGCTCGAAATTTGCAATAGTACCTGAGGGTAACTTAGCGAACCATGCCCTAGCTGTGCATTTCAACATTGTTGGGAAGGCCCTACACATGACTTCATTTGGGATCATTTGCAAAAACATCAAAGTCTTGGATGATTCGATATGATCCAAGGAATCTCTTAAATCATCAAACGACTCTAGTTGGGGAAGGAATAGCTTCAATAGGAGAGGACGATTCAACACCTTAGTGGTGAATGGTGAATCTGTCCTCCGAATTATTCCATCCAGGTTATCCACAGCTCTGTCTTTTACTGCATTCCTGAGCTCGTTCATCCCCCTCCTCATGTTACGAAGCTCGCTCTTCATTCTGGGCAAGTTTTCTTCCAACGCTCTTGTACTCCTATTGGCCTAGATTCTTCCTCATTATGGTTCCCTTCGGTCCTCTAGCATTCTTCTTCATTCTAGTTCTCGACAATCTGCTGCCATTCTTCGTTCTGAGAGTCAGCAGCTTTCCTTAGTTCTTCATTCTGATGAGTCAATTCCTCCATGCTGGCTGTCAGGGCTTGAATTTGTTGTGTTGCTTGTTCAGCATCCATCTCATGCTACGAGGTTCTCTTTTGTCACTTAGGGAAGATGGCTTGAATAAGTAGCGATCCCCACAGACGGCGCCAAACTGATGATGCGAAAAATTATCAGTTGAGATCCTTGTTTCAGTGGATGGACGATTATGTGGTTGGTCGTGTCTCCTATGTGAATCTGTAAGAAAGCTTTGGAAATAAATGGAACACACTAGTGTTGCGTTTGCCAAAAACACTCTGATGCATAAGTCAGAAAGGGAGAACGTTTGTTTAGAGAGAAAATGATTTAAAGTGATTTTTGGATGAGTATTTGAGTGTACCTTTGGATTCCATTGTTATTCCAATTTATAATTGTTTCCTGTTTTAATGGATAATGAATCCCAGCGTTTATAAGCAACGGCTAGTACGTTATCAATGGGAGCTCTGAAATGCACAATTCACTTGTTATCTTTGCTCCGTTTGTTATGTTTCATTATCAATGCATGCAATAAATGTGTAATGCTCGTTTTGGTCAACATTAATGGGAATAACAATCCTACGTTATTTTCTTACTCATCAATGATTATTGTTAGTCCTACCAATATAATTTATAGTGAAATCCATTATTATAAATACGAGGGTAAGAAGCATTAAGTCACTATATTTTAGAAGCATTTAATAATTTTTTTAAAATAACAACAGCAGGTGAAGATGCTGGAAAATGTGCTTGATTCAGATTATTATCTAATGTAATGAAACCAAATTCTAGAACTCTTTTTTTTTTTTTTTCCTAATATAAATATATGTATTCGGGGGCCGTTAGATTTGAAGAAGAATCCGATAGATGTGATTTAAAGTCAAAAAAGCAGATCAAAAGATAATTGGAATGAAAAAACAAAACATGAGATTCATGCCAAAATTAATCATTGCCATTCAATTAAAGAAGTGGTGGGTCCGTGGGTTTCAAAATTAAATTCCACTTTGGGCTCTTCAGATGGTTTGTTGGCCCAGTTAGATTGGGACGTGGATCACTGAACGATGTTCAAAGGGCCATCATTAGCATATTTTTCTACAACAATTACTTTACGTTTTTTTTTGGGAGGAGACGAAAAGTTAAGCTTATTTGAAATTTTGAATTCTTTTTTATACTATTTATAGTTTTTATTGTATTTTTTAGTATTATTTATAGGTTCTATTTTATTATTCAGTTAGTTTTTAATTTTTTTTTTACACTTTTAATAAAAAGTTTTCAATTTCATTTAAATAAGCTGTTTCTAAATAAATCTTACAAATTTGAGAGAGTAGGTTGTTATTACTAGTTATAATCTAGGTCCACCACTTATTTTCCACAACAATTTTATTACAAATTTGAGATGATAGGTTGTTACTTATTAGTTATAATATAGGTCTACTACTAATACCACTTTTTAACCCATTAATAATAATTTACCACTTAAAATTTTTTATGAAAAGATTACAGGATATAGTTACTCTCTTTTTCATTGTTGGTAAGTATACAATAATAGATAGGGGCAGACTCCCCTCCCGTTATAATATCTTCAGTTCTCTCATATTTTTACACCGATGAAAGACACATGACAACTTGCAATTGTATGGGCTTACATACAATCAAAGTATGGGCTTACATACAATCAAAGTACCCCAGTTCAGATAGATTAGTGGGCTCAACTTGAAATTGTGTTGCTGACACGTTGCTAGTTTTTGTCTAACTTCTTAAGCTGTCAACCAAATTGACCAATACAATGTTACTAATTGTTTAATGCTTGGAATTTAAAAATAAATTCACTTCTTCTGTTTAAGGCCCATAGCCATAGGTTCTCCGCTAGCGAGTGGGCCTGCACACTGACAGGCCGTTGGTGTGTAGGGACTAGGGAGCCTAATTCAATGTTGACTAATTTGGTAAGGTTTGAATTCAAAATTAAATTAACTTTTAAAATAACTTTGCAGTATACTCATAATTTCATCTGATTTACTACAACTCTACAAGTTAATTTAAAATCTTATATAAATTAAAGAAAAAATTAACTAATATCATAAGAAACAGATAATTAAAAAAATTACTGTAAATTATGTGGTCATAAACATATCATGTGAGTCTGATTTTTTACAAAAGTAAAAAACAAAAAAAAAAAATTGATAATTGATTGAAATAATATAAAAGAAATAGAAATTTTTTTTTTGAATTCCTTAAATTTTTTCATAATAAAATTACAATTTGTATTTCATACTTAATAGAACGTTGGTAATAATTATATTTTTTATGGGATAAATAGTTCGTGATAAGCTTTCACCTGAAGCAAATATATAATACTAATAAAATGGTAATGGAAACATTTTACTTGTTATTAATTTCTTCCTACATTGCTACGTAAATCAATAAAACCCACATTTTTACACATAAACAATACACTATAGTGTCTATTTAGGAATAATTTATCCAACTTTTTATTAAAAACTTTTTCTACTAAAAGTGTGTTAAAGTTTATTTGTACTTCAAAAAATTGGAAAAAAAAATTGTGGTTTTAAAAAATTATAGTTAAAAGTTGAACTTATAAGCTCAACCCAAAAAGACACTATACACAAAGGAAGTCAATACCGTACTAGAGGCTGTACTGGTTTGGCCAACGATATGATTTACTTCAGATACCGGTCAATACCATGTACCGTTTTGGATTTACATTGCTATATATATATTAAATGTAATGGTAGTTATTTTTATTAACATATAAAAATAAAAATTTTAATAGCATGTACCAGACATCTTTAAAAAATATTTTTTTACAAGTCTAAATGTCTAATTTTTGAATTATTATTAGAGCTATTAATATAATTCCATGTTTATTTCTTCCCATGCCATTCATAATATTAACCCCAGCCAATTCTTGGCCTTTTATAAAAAAGAAAGAAAAAAGTCCAGGCGGACTAGTAGCTATGTCCCACTTTACCTAAAAAAGAAAAAGAAAAAGGCCAACACTTTTTTTATTCTCATACCGTGTCCCACATTTATTCTATTCTTCCATTTATTTATTTTTTTTTAACTGTTGCACGCCTGAAGCTAGTTGCCTGCTGCCTGCCAACCTATCATTCCTATTTCCAAGTTCCAACACACCATAGTTTCATAACTCACAAGCTGTCTCTTTACAACCACACATTACCTCTTCTTCTTTCAAATTAATTTTGTCTGCACTCGTCACTTTTTACTTCATTTCTTCCCCCATTAGTTACAGATCTCTCTCTCTCTCTCTCTCTCTCTCTCTCTCTCTCTCTCTCTCTCTCACGATTCACACCAGTCTAAGTCTTTTAGCATCAGTCCAATATATTTTTTTTTCTCACTTCAACCCGATTTTCCAGTGCATGAATCACTGACACCTCTCCTCACCACCAATCGGTATTTCATCGTCACCGATGTGATAAAGAGGAGGCAAAGAGAGATAGAAGTTTAGTGTGGCATGAGAAAAGGTACCGGTCCCGTATCCACTAACCGGCCGGAATTTGATATTTACCCTGGAATGGCCAAAACGGACCCAGTATGCCCAGAATTTGAATCGGTATGAAACGTTAGTGTTTCTGTAACGGCCAAGGCACTGGAACGGCAAATACCGGCTGGTTTGGTATGAGATTTTCTTCCTTGCTATACACACACATGTATATATATACATTTGCATGCCTGAAGCTAGTTGCCTGCTGCCTGCCAACCTATCATTCCTATTTCCAAGTTCCAACACATCATAGCTTCATAACTCACGCGCTATCTCTTTACAACCATACATTACCTCTTCTTCTTTCAAATTAATTTTGTTTGCACTCTTCACTTTTTACTTCATTTCTTCCCCATTAGTTACAAATTTGTCTCTCTCTCTCTCTCTCTCTCTCACGATTCACACCAGTCTAAGTCTTTTAGCATCAATCCAGTATATTTTTTTTCTTCACTTCAACCCGATTTCTAGTGCATGAATCATTGACGCCTCTCCTCACCACCAATCAGTATTTCATCGTCACCAATGTGATAAAGAGGAGGCAAAGAGAGACAAAAGTTTAGTGTGGCGTGAGAAAAGGTAACGGTCCAGTATCCACTAACCGGCCGTAATCCGATATTTACCTTGGAATGGCCAAAACAGACCCAGTATACCCGGAATTTGAATCGGTACCAAATGTCAGCGTTTCTGTAACGGCCAAGGCACTGGAATGGCAAATACCGGCCGGTTTGGTACAAGATTTTCTTCCTTGCTATACACACACATGTATATATATACATTTGGTCTTTTATGAGCAAATTCTAATTAATTATGTTTCATCATTATTTTTATAATTGTTTCATCATTCTATTGATTCTCTAATTTGACTTATATATATATACATAAATCTGTCTCGTTATAAATATTTTTGATAAACTTCGCTATGTATCCCTCAAGTTAGTGACTAATTATCTTAATAAGGGTTTGGCTAACGAGTTCATCAGTGCATTAGCTAAGGTCGAGTTTTTATTTATTTATTTATTTTATTGTAATTGATCAACTTTCACAATATTTAGTTAAAAAAAGTACCCCCCCCCCCCCCCCCCCCCCCCCGCCAATCCCAAATTGTGGTTCTATTCCATTTTGGGATGTCCCCAAATGTAGCCCCTCATTGAATTGTTAATAAGCAGAATTCCTAACTTACCATCTATTATTATTTTTTAAAGTTAATATCATTAAATCACTAGAGTTTAAATTAATGAGGATAGTTTTGAAAATTTGCAATTTTTTTAACTAATAAACAAAATATTAAATGATGTTCCCCTTTTTTTTTAGAAGAATGATGTTTCCTTAAAAGGATAGATTTTTTTAAACATGACCAACAATATGAGATAGAGCTAGTATTTGTTTATGACTTTTGTTAATAGGTGCACGAATGCACCTATTAAGGAAGAATTTAATGGCTCCCACTGCATTGGGATATAATAAAGAAAAATAAACATTTTTCTTAATTTTTTTTTTTTTTTTTGAGAATCAAGACCGTGCAATATTATTAAAATACTAAAAATCTGAAACTACAAGTGCATACATGTCTGAAGGAACATGCTCCATCTAGACTAACAAAGGAAAATAAAAGCTTGCTCTCTTAGCCAATGCATGAGCTACACAATTTTCTTGCCGCCTGGTATGAGAGAAAGAAAAAGTTCGAAGCAAACTAGCGATAAACACAATGTCTTTTACAAACTGTCCTATTTAGGAATGATCCACGTCTGCTGCTTTCAACGCCTTATACACTATCTCTGAATCTCCTTCAAAGACTGACTGTGTTATGCCCAATTCCACAACAAACTTAACTGCCCTTCTTGCAGCTAGGAACTCCACCAAATCCACTGAACCTAGAAAAGGAATTTTCTTGAATAATGCAGCTAGCACTTCTCCCCTGGCGTTGCGGACCACCACTCCGATCCTTGCTTCTTTCGAGTCTTCGAATACTGCTCCATCATAATTTGTTTTGTACATCTCACCAAAAGGGGGGTTCCATTTTTTCCTTGCCGTTAGGAGTTTACTCTCCTTACTCGAAAATTTTGCATGGAAATCCAAGAGGTAGAGCCTTGCTGCACTGAAAATTTTCTCCCTATCCAAGCTGCGCTCCTTAAGCTGTAACTTGTTCTTGCGATTCCATATGAACCACGCCACTACTGCAAACAATTCCAACCTCTGTTTCTGCAACCTGATCAGATTAACCAATTCTTGAGTCTCTCTGATGTTCGGATACTTTGTTCTATCCCAGCTGAAACAAGATAACCAAACTTGCTATAATTCTTCGCAACTCCAGATAGCATGAAGGTTATTCTCTTGCATTGAATGACAAGCGCTGCATCACGTGTCTTCAAGGATTTTTCTCTTCTTTAAGTTCACTTTTGAAGGTAATGCATTCGAGCAGACTCGCCACAAGAATGTTTTTATTTTGCTTGGGACTCGGATCTTCCAAATGCACTACCAAAAGGACTTCTGGAGCGAACCATCTGACTCCAATGCTGCTGCACTGTTTTCATCCTCACATAATAGTTTATAACCTGATTTGACCGAATACTCTCTGTTGGAACAACTAGGCCAAATTAAAACGTTTTCCTGATGGGTTAGACACAGTGGGATTGCCATCCTTGCTTTCATAATACTTTGCCAAGAAAAGGACCAAGATGAGTTTGAAGATTCCAACACCAAACCCCTTGGAAAATATTTAGCTTTGAAGACTCGATAAAAGAGAGAATTCTGGTCCCTTAATAGCCTCCACACCTATTTGGCCAACATCGCATCATTGAATTTCTCCAAATCTTTGAACCTAATTCCTCCCTCTGATTTAGGTTTGCAAAGAATTTCCCATTTTTTCCAATGGATTTTTCTTTGCGCCCCCTTCTACTCCAAATAGAATTTTTGAATCAAGGCTTCAATCTCATTACAAAGACTCACCAGCAATTTGAAGCAACTCATGGTGAAGGTAGGAATTGCTTGCACCACCACCTTAAGTAAAACTTCTTTACCGGCTTGTGATAGGAGCTTTTCTTTCCAACCTTGGAGTTTATTCCATACCCTTTCCTTTATATATCTTAAGCTCTCTTTTTTATTCCTTCCCACCACTGCTGGTAAGCCAAGGTACTTTTCATATTCTTTTACCTCTAATACCCCCAAGAAATCCAAAATCTCCTGCCTTGTTCCTTCACTTGTTGCCTTGCTAAAAAATATGGAAGTTTTCTCCCAGTTGAGCTTTTTGGCCTGAAGCATGTTCATACAAGGAGAGAATGGCTTGAATTGCTTGTAGGTTAGACATAGTAGCTCGACAAAACAATAAGCTATCATCTGTAAAAAATAGATGTGAGATTTTTGGACCATTTTTACATAAGGAGAAGCCCCTTATTTGTTCATTAAGAGCTGCCTTTTGGAGCATCCTATTTTACCTTCCGAGCATAGCAAGAAAAGGTAGGGGGACAAGGGGTCATCTTGCCTAATCCCTCTTGATGGTCTAATATCTTCCTTAGGCTCCCCAGTCACCAAAATTAAGTAAGAGACCATACTAATGCACTAAAAAATAAGGGACCCATTTTTCATAAAAACCCATTTTCTCCATAATCTTTATCAAAAATTCCCATTTGACTCTATCATATGCCTTGCTTATATCTAACTTCATAGTCATAAAGCCAGTCTTCTTAGATTTTTGAGATTTCATTTGATGTAGAGTTTCAAAGGTCACCAAGATATTATCAGAAATAGCTTTACTAGACTAAAAGACACTTTGGGATTTTGAAATAACACTAGGTAATATTTTCTTAAGTCTATTTGCTAGAACTTTAGAAATAATCTTATAGAGAGTATTACAAAGTTCTATAGGACGGAATTCGGAAACTCTTACCAGGCTTTTTACCTTCAGAATGAGTGTGATAAAGGTATGATTTATGGAATGAGGGATTGTACCGGAATTGAGGCAAATCAGAACTGCTTCTGTCATTTCCTCTCCAATGGTTAGCCAAAATTGTTGAAAGAATAATGGAGGCACCCCATCTGGTCCCGAGGCTTTTAAAGGTCCATCTATTTCAAGGCTAAGTCCACTTCAGTTCTTTGAAAAGGGGCTATAACTTCATTGTTCATCTCATCCATAATCATCAATGGTGTGGCTTCAAGAGCGTCCTCAATCTGATCCGGATAGGATGAGGAAAATAGATTATCATAGGACTCAATCAATATGTTTGAGATTTCCTCCTATTCCTCACATCTTTCCCCCCTTAAACTTTCTAGCACCTTAATTATATTTCATCAGAATCTATGAGTAGCTTGACTATGGAAAAATCTAGTATTTCCATTACCTTTATGCAGCCATAGAGTGTGTGATCTTTTCCTCCACATTTTTCCCTCCTTGGATAGAAGATCATGTATCTCCCTTTCTAGCCGAAACAACCTACCCATGGACTTCCCACCGATTGCTGCATCTTTTGCTTTGCGTAGCTACTCTTTTTTTTTTTTCCTTTAATTGCCGAGTGATGCTACCAACCCTACTCCACCATTTTAGTTTATATTGGCAGTGTCCAATCTTGCCTTCAACTCGAACCATGGTATGCCCATGGGATTCAAGTAACCACGCCTCCTCCATCGTTTCCCTACAGCCTTCTTCTCCAACCACATGTGCTCAAATCGCCATGGTTTTTGCTAGATTTTTGGGATCCCATTAAAGCTGATAAGGATTGGTTTATGGTCTGACAAACCACATTCAAAGTGAATCACCTTAGTGGCAGGAAATTTTTCTATCCACTCTATGGTTGCTATCGCTCTATCTATCCTTTCCCAAACAATGAACCCATCTGGATGGCCATTACTCCATGTAAATTTGCCTCCCACAAAACCAAGATCTTTGAACCCACACTCATCAAGAACATCTCTAAATTCTTCCATTGTCTTTCAGGCCTTAGTCTTCCTCCCTTTTCTCATGACTTCTAGTAATCTCATTAAAATCCCATGCATAAAGCCAAGGGATCAAATTCCTAGTCTTAAGTCTTTGAAGGCAAGTCCATGAGAGATGATGATTTTGTGTTTCTGACTCCCCATAAAAACCCGTAAATCTCCATTCATCCTCTTTACCCTTGTTCAAAATTCTATTGATATGATTTAGAGAAAAGGTGCCCAAAGAGAAATCAACGTCCTTTTTCCAAAACATGAAAATCCCCCCCCCCCCCCTCTTGTATCACAACAAACTTTGATTATACCACCAAATTTCAACTTACTTTGTATATCTTCAAGCCTACCTTTATCCAGCCATGTTTTGGCTAAGAGCACAACTGAGGGATCTTGTGCCCAGATTAAATCCTTAAGCTCTTGCTTTGTCGGAAGGTTCCCAAGCCCCCGAGAGTTCCAACATAGGAGATTCATTGTTGTTGGCGGGGCTGACAGTCAGCCTCCACCACTGGTAAATTTGTTTTACTATTATTAGGAACCAATCTTCTCTTTTTTTGAACCTCACACCCATCCACTTCCATGAGAGATCTTTTGGCTCGATAGCCAATCCCTTCTTTTTCTCCATCATCAGATTCTTGTGTAGGTCTTGCTATTTTAGTCCATGTTCTGGTTGGAGTTAGCCCTTTCCTTACACAGCCAAAAATTTTCCCAAGCTCCTTTGGTTGATGTGTTATTCTAATACTTGGAGTGTTTTCACTTAAGTTGGCCACATGACAATCATCTGACTCGAGTACACCTTCAGAGCTGTTTGTTTTATTTTTTTCCTCCTTATCCTTATTAGGAAGGTCTGAGACAACCTCTTTAAGATTAGACGTATCTCCCTTTTTTGGCTCTCATTAATTTCAATCCTATTTAATTCTCTATCAATCTCCAAAATCTGGTTGTTAATTATATTCTCTTTAATTCCGTGATTGCCTCCATTAGCCGTTTGGAGAATTGATGACCCCGATGCAGTTATTGTTTCAGTTACATGCTCCTCTGTTTTTGCTCTAGTTGTTTCCTTCAGCTGCCTTCCCTTTGTTAACGTCTACCCGGTTCCCCTTCAACAGCGGTGAATGCACCTCAGCTACCGATTTGGCAGGCTTTGGCATCTTCTGTTTTCTATCCTTGTAGTACCTAGGCATAACCACCACTGACTTACAACTCATCAGAACTAAGGCTGCCCGAATCCAAGCCCCATACTCTCAATCACTTTCTTTTAATGTTCCTTCACTCTTTATCCACCTATTGTAGTCCTCGTCCGAGTGATCCAAGCATCCACTCCAGTGACATATATTAGGAAGACGTTCGTATTTGAATGTCACCCAATGCTCTTCATCATCCTTAATGGAGAGAACCCGACCCCTACAGAGAGGTAGAGAAATATCCACTCGCACTCGGACTCGAAAGAAGCTGCCTCTATTAACCTCCGCATCACTTGAGTTACGATCCACTATCCCCATTTCATTACATAAATCCTCCTCTACCCCCTGCTCAAGAAGCTAACCAGAATCTTATGTACTTGCACTCATAATGACACTGTGTTCAAGGCCATGTCATGTACTAGAACTACACTATCCAGTTTCTAAAGGACGACCAGATGCCTATCGAAACTCCACAGTTCGCATGCCAGAATTTTTTTGACCTCCTCCACATTATCAAACACAATAACAACTTGTGATCTCCTGCATTGCGGACCTTAAAACCATTCCTTGATCACCATAGTGGACTAAAGGTCATCAGTATTCCAAACTCTCTTGGTTAGGAATTTGCCACAATCGTATGCTCATGGGAGACTCTATCCCTCTTCATTGCTAGTTTACCTCCTTCCCTATCGTTCAACGACAAATTGCGCCATTTGTTTGTCAGGTTCTCCATCCTAACTATCAGTGTTTCCCAAATTCTAAACAAAAAAACCCCACTAGCCCTACCAGTAACACTGTTACCCTAGGGAACATAGCCTTACAAGAAGGAATAACCACTTCTACTAACTAAGAGATGAGAGTTCAAAGTCTCTCTTCTCTAACGATAGAGAAACTTAAAGCAAAGTGGTTTTTTTTTTTTTTTTTCTTTCTTAGCTGAATGTTGTGCAACTCCCTAAAAAAATGTATCGATTACTATAAAAAACTTAACCTTAATTAATGTGTTAGCTTATAACTCTGTGCATATGCATGTAATACATTTACATCTAAGCATAACAAAATGTGTATTAAATTTTTACCAAGTTTATGTATAATATATATAATGTTTGTATTTTTGAAAATCTAAAATAGGTACTTATAAAATAAATATAAGTTTATTTGAAAAAAATGGGAAAACAATTATTTAAATTGTTATCCATGAAATTCGCAATTTGAATTTGTCCAACCACTATTTGATGATAATAATAATAATAATAATAATAATAATAATAATAATAATAATAATAATAATAATAATAATAATAATACTTTAAGAAAAAAATATTGATAGCAAATGTTATTAATTTTTTGTTGTGCTTGAGTTTAGTTTATGTTGATTTAGATCTATTCTAGATGGGAATGAAACCTAAAAGCTAAAGCCTAAATTCAATACAAATATAATTTATTATTTATTTTCCCCAATCCCCATTACCAATTACATCAATTCCTTATTAAAGTCAAACAAACTTTTTTTTTCTCTTCGGCTTTTGCATTAATAACTTGGTACAAAAATTTAAAAATTATATAGACAAGTGGTGCAAAATTAGATTCTAAGTGAAAATATAATTGAATTTTATCTTAATTTTGGCTTTAAATAAATATATATATATATATATATATATATATATATGATTGAGGCTTTTGTTAAACGAGTCCTTTATTTATTTGCTTTTATTACTTTTCAATGCAGTGAGATCCATTATATTTGTCCTCAACAAGTGCATATGTGCACCTGTTAACAAAAGTCATAATTTGTATAGTTATAGTGAGATACAAGATGAAATCATGTTGTGTGATGTGTAATGTTTACATTGTGTCATGTGGAATAAGCATGGCACATAAAGCAATTGTAATAAAGATACAACAAAGCTACAAGCACAATATTTTCATAATAAGACCTAAATAACAAGTTGTTAATGGTTAGTAGTGGGCTCAAATAAGAGCCAATAATAGCTTGTTACCTAGACTTTGTTGTGAAATTGTGATGAAAATGTTATACTCATATCACTGCTCATAAAAATATGAATCCCTATGCACGGAAACAAATTTATATAAGTATTAATTTTTTTTAATAATAAATAAACCAAATCCTCCAATTTTTAATGAAGATGAAATGCACTTTTACAATTAGCTAAGAGTTCTTAATATTGAAAGCCCCCTTCATGTGTCCGCATTTTAATTCTTAATGTCAGCTAATACGAATTAGAACTCACCTGTCATGAGTTCAATTTTCTTAAAATAGTTCAAAACAGAAAATACTTTGATTATATTATGCTTAAAATTATTTAAATAATCCCTTAGTCGAAATATAATATAATTATGAATCATTTTCTCTACTAGTTCTTTCAATTGACTTTTATTTGTTCCTCTCTTTAGGGTTTAGGGCAATGGAATTCTCTAGTTTGAATTTGTTTGTGGTTAATAGTTTTGGATTTCGATTTTATGCTTTAGGGTTTAGTATGTCACATGCATGTTTTGCCTTGTACCTTCATACAAATGGCTTTGTGCATTTACGAGTGTAGCTTGTTCTTTTTGCACTCTTATCTTTGTAGGAAATATCTTGACATCTGTGTGACTATTGTAAATAGATTTTCAAACTTGTTATGAATGATTAGTCAATGGTTTTGTTGATCTTGAGACTTGCATAGACTTGTGCCTATATATCTTTCCACCCTTTATTTTTTCTGCTTAAAGAGCTCAACCAATGTAAATCTCAAAATAAAAAAAGATATTGAGCTACAAAAGCCATCACACATACTAGTATTTGACTAGGAAAAAGGGAATATGACTTTTATGAAAATTTATGATGCCCCAAAAAGCCAAAGGCTTGTTCATCAAATTGAAATATCAAAAAATTCAAGCATCGATCTCAAAATGAGATATATTGATTCAAAATAATCAAATGCTATGATGTATATGAAGCCAAATGAAAAGTTTCAAAGTTATGTAATCAAGTTTTGTGGGTGTTCATATATGCATATTTCTATAATGGAGATTGGTCGCTCTATCTAGTACTAATTGTGTATGTCTTGGTTGAATTGATCATTAAAGTTTTACATTGGACTAAGGACTATCTCACATTTGATATCCACACACATCACACATGTCTATGTTCAATGAATGTCTTATTCTTTTGTGTGATTGTACTTGATTAAATGTGTTGCACATGCTCAATCATATGTTAATCAAATACAAAAAGTTTTTTGAGTGTTTTAATTGTTTTTGGAAAGTGTTTTTGTTTTGAAACTTTTCAAAAATTTCAAAAACTGTGCAACTCTATTTTGGCGACTATGTCTTGCGGGTGAAGTTAGTCGCAAGCCCTCAATTGCGAGCTTACACAGAAGCTTTCGCGACTCTCTGGCGGGTCAAGTCCTTTAGTCACAAAAAAGAGTTAGAAAAATTTCAATATTTTTGGGTTTTTTGTCATCTTTGCGACTTATGTTGGCGACTAGTTCGCAAGTGGAAGCTCTAGTCGCGAGTTTACTCAGAATGATTTGAGGCTCCCTTCGCGAGGCAAACGTCCCAGTCGTGAAAAACACTTGGACAAATTTTCAAAAATTTGTCACATTAGTTTTTGGCGGGTTGACTTGGCGACTTGTTCGCAACTCATTCCAGTCGCGTAAATCACGTGTTTTGCACATTAAGGGTTATTTTCAAGGCTGTTTTCAAAAACTTTTCATTTTTCCATCACACCTTGTGACTGTTCATTGTCTTGTCCATTCCTCTTCCTTACAAACTCACCACGTTCTATCAAAAATCCTCCATTTTCTTCATCATCTCTTCACCAATCTTCAAGAAAGGTATGGGTTTTCTATTTTTCTCAAAGCATTTCATGTTGCTAGCCCTTGTTTCTTGGATTTTGAGTTTTTGTTGAGTTTTGAAAAAAATATGATGTTCGAATATGGTTTGGGGATATTTTGTTGAGTTTGTTATAAGGGTTTTGTTGATAATATGATGCTTACATTACATATTTTCATGATTGCTTCTCTTGTTTGAGTGGTATATCCTGTTTTTATTGTGTTATGTATATCATACCCCGGGGTAAATGCCTCCTCGGCATCTTGTAATTTTGAGGATTTCATGGAAGACAATGATTGTAGGGAGCTTATGGAATACAATGCATCTTTGGTTATATGTTTTGCAGTATGCCTTAGGTTTACATGGTGTTATTTGCACCCACATACACTATTTGAGATGTTTGAGGAATTGATGCCTAAACTCTGTTGTATCTTGATGCTGTGTGTTCTCTGATGTCTAGTTTGTTATTGAACTATGATTTAGTTTAAATCTTTGGCCTAATTCTAAGTTCATTTTATGGCTACTAACCTGTTACTAATTTTTGGTGTTACCATATGTTGTACCCTGTGTTTGGCCTTTGCTGCTATATTTTTGCAAATGACTCCAAAGAAGAAGAGTACTACACATTGTGTTGACAAAACGAAGCAAATGGAAAATACTCGATTCCGATCTACTAAACACTTTAAGAGATACAATTAGTTCTATGAGAAGGCTCCAATCATCCAAGAGAGATTTGTGGACTTGGTTGATTTGAAGGATTATTTTATCCCAGGATGTTTTCAAGACAGAGGTTGGGACAAGCTCCTTTGTGATCTCCTTGGGGTATGTGAACCTTTGATCTGTGAATTTTATGCCAATACCATTTTAAGGGAGGATGAAATCAATTGTTGGATTAGAGGCCATGAGTTCAACATTGACTTGGAGTATATTGATGATGTTCTTAGCTTTGAGGATCTAGAGCATGATTTCACTCACTACAAGGACATAATGCTCTCCATTGAGATGGTTCAATCTCATATCATTGGTGTTCGAGAAGAAAGATGTCTCAACACAACTACTTTCCCACCGGACCTTAGATGTCTTACATACATTATGATGTTCAACCTAAACCTGGTGAAGAAGTTGACCATCGTCAGTATTGCTAGAGCTATCTTTCTCATGGAGCTTCAGGAGAACACTTACATTAATATTAGTGCTCATGTCTTCTGCATCATTGCTAATGAAACAAGGACAACTTCAAGGGCAAAGCTGATTCTCCCTAGTCTACTTATGAGGAGGGTGATTAAGCTCAAGGAGAACCTATGGATACTAAGACAAAAGCAGAAGGTCAACCCTCAAGCTCACAAAGCCGTGGTAAAAGGAGCCGAGCTTCATCATCTTCTGTAGTACCTCCAGATGCATTTTAGATCATCCTTGAGAGGATTAACAGGCTACGAGATGTCCAAAATGAGTAATCTGACAGATTGACTTCTATCCAAGACCAGTTGAATTTGCTTTTAGCAAAGTTTGACAGCTTCACTGCACAATAGTTGCCCTTTGGCCATTCCGGTCAAAAAGGAGGAGATATGGAATAGGAGTAGCTCTTGAGGAGGAGCGTCATTTTAAGGGGGAGAAACTTTAAGGATTCTCAATTTATGTTTTTTGTTGTTTATGTTTGGATTTAATTTGAATATGACTATGGTGTGTGGTAAACTCTTGAATGCCTAGTGTTTTAAAATTTATTTGGTACCTTTGCTTTGTAGCTTAGTACTTTTAGTTAATGTTATGTATTTTCTTTAGTACTTCATTCTTATGCCCTTGTTGGATTGTATATCCTTGATGCATCTACCTTGTCTTTTTGTATCGGTTGAGCGTTAGACATGCAAATGATACTTTGAATTAAGCTTATTAGCTTGCATATCCTGATGTTCATTCCTTGTGGGAATGTTCATTGTAATCACTACTTATAGTGATTGTTCATGTTTGGTCAAGTCATGCTTTATTGCTTTAATCTTTACTACTTGATCACATTGTGCTTGCTCCATATGCACTTCAAGATTTTTGCTTACAATGATCTTCTTGTGTTGTTGTTTTCAAGAAAAACTTGTTCGTATGGTTCAAGAGCTTCACAGTTTTTAGAGTTTGGTGTGAGTGAGTTTTGGCAATTGTTTCCAACTCACATATTAAGTTTAGAGTGTGTTTTAGGATTTTGTCACGGAATAGCCAAAGGGGGAGATTGTAAGGTTGACTTTATTCAATCGAGTGTTGGCTTTATTCTGTGTCAAATTTGCTTGAAATTTAGCAATTAGTTACCCAGTATTTAGGTGGGAATTATGTAAGGATAGTGTGTAAGAGAGTGTGAAGAAACCTTAAATATGTACACTCAAGAAAAGTCTCGCGACTGGATCTCACGACTGGTAAGTCGCCAAAGGTGACACATGTGTGGAGCATGCAGAGGAGCTGAAAGGTCATGACAGTTTGAGCACTACAGGAAAAAACTTCCAATTTGGCCAGGCAGTTAGCTCGCAACTCAAACTCGCGACTTGTTCCAATCGTGAGGTCGAGTCGCCAGAATGCCTTGTTCCTGTTTGGATGAAAACTAACGTTTCACATTCCTTATGCACCTTACTATAAATACCTTTATACCCACGAAATGTAGAGAGCTTCTAGAGAGAATTTTCAGAGAGAAAACCTAGAGAAAAACAATATTGACTCATTCACAATCCTCATCATTTGATTCTCTAAATTGCTCTACTCTCACCCTCTCTATTGTCATATCCTTGAGAGGTACATTTAGCTAAATCCTTATCTCACCATACCCATATCAGTGAGGAAATGTTTTGGTGTTTAGGAAGCAATTCAAAAGGACAAATTCATTTGGTTGCTGTAACGGGCTTATTGCGGAACCCAATAATCTAGAGAAGACAAGGTTCGACGTAACGCTGTTGGACCAAAAAGATTGAAGGGCTTAGGCGCACTGGGTAGATTAGACTTGAAGGGTCTTCTGCTATTCATGTATTCCAACTTCATTCTTTAATGGATTATTGACCATTTGGAGAACGGCGGAGAGGTTTTTTGCCAAGTACTTCAGTTTCCTCTTTTATAACACATCACCATGTTATATTTGTGTTTGCATCTCTCTTCCTTTACCCTTCACCTTTTAATTGCTGTTGTGTTTATAATTAATTATGGTTTAGAGTGTGTTACCAATTTGGTTTTAGCTTATATTCATTATTCCGCACATATATTGTTTATGTATAAACTTGTGTTGATAATTTTGGAATTGGGGGTTTAAATGCTCATTAGAGTTTTACACGCTATTTGAACTTTTAGAGAAAGATTAAAAGTTACCGTAATGATATTTCTTCTTTTCTTTTTCTCACATTGCAGCC
Source organism: Castanopsis chinensis (assembly GCA_032878915.1). Lineage (NCBI taxonomy): Eukaryota > Viridiplantae > Streptophyta > Magnoliopsida > Fagales > Fagaceae > Castanopsis > Castanopsis chinensis. The sequence goes on from JAVQMG010000113.1 coordinate 8,872,033, forward strand.
TAAAAAATGACCAAAATACCCTTTAAAACTTAAAAAATGACCAAAGTTCCCCCAAAGACTAAAAAAATACCATAATACTCAAACCTAAAAAAGACCAAAATACCCCCGAATCCTAAAAATGACCAAAAACCTCCTAAAACTGAAAAACTTATCAAAATACTCTTGAAAGCTAAAAATGACCAAAATACCCCCTAAACCTAAAAGAATGACCGAAATACCATTGAAACCTAAAAATGATCAAAATACCCCTAAAACCTAAAAATGACCAGAATACCCTTGAAACCTCAGAAATGACCAAATTATCCTCGAAACTTAAATAATGACCAAAATACCTCCTAAACCTAAAAAATGACCAAAATACCACTGAAACTTAAAAATGACCATGGTGGGCCTTTTTGAGATGGTGGGCTAGGCTTCCTCCTGCCACACTAAGGCCCAAAGGTTCTGGGTATGGGCGTCAAGACCGATCTGATTGCAACTCACCTCAAACCGGCTTGTCCACAAACTAGGGCCTTTTCTAAATGCCCTGGTCACGTGCTTATGGCAGATAAGGATGTTGCAAGAGAGTATGAAAAGCAAGTATAATATAATAACAATGAAAGAAATGTGCTTACTGTTAGTCAGAAGAATTCCCAAAAAATAAAGAAAAGAGCAATATGGCCATAAAGATGCAATAGAATGACAGTAATGAAGATGAGATAACACCAGTATTTAATCAATAAGAAAAGCAAAGCAGTTAGTACGTCGCGCTTAGTTGCCTTATAGAGTTAAAACCAAAAGGGGAACCACTTCCTCAACGTGGGTAACCTCACAAGAGAGTCCTGTCGTGGAGATTACCCACATTGATAGAATGGGCTTAAATGACTTATGCTCCAGAAATCCTTAATCCTAAAATAGAGGGTAGGCTTTTAGAGGAAGAGAAGGGGATTAACCTATTGGTGCATGCTTGCCATCTTACTCTTGCAACTCTCTTTTGTGTTTCTCTCTTTTCTCTCTAATTTTTCTACTCTATTTCTTTTTACTCTCTTGTTCCATGTTTTCTTTTTGATGTGTTGTGTTGCGTGTTCTTTCCTGGTTGTAGTTGGGTTGTTTAGTGTTGTCTCTTGTGCACGACAGAGGCTCTTTTTATACTGCTTACTGTGATTGATTTTTTACAATTTTATCCCTTAACCACTTTTGTCTGGATGTGGATGTCCTTCTCGACTACCCATTGGTTTGTCAACTGCCTAGCCACCACCATTTACTTGTGCTGGGCGTGCCACATCCTATTACCAGACAAAGAGACTTATTTTTTTTACTTGTTCACCATGGCATTCCTATTTGGATAAGGGTGGGCATTCTTTTTCACTATCCCTCATGGCATGCACCTAGTGATTCTAACTCATCTTCCCTCTTTTGGGTAGTATGTCATCCTAGTAAGACATTTTCCCCCAAAAGAGTTTGAGTGGGAACCTGAGAATAGACTCCTCCCTTCTCCCCACTACCAGACCATACCTCTCTTACTTTTGACCCATAGCTTCCCATTCCTATATTGGCTGGGTATAGGTTGGTGATGTTTGAGCCTTGTGCATAATCCACTTCTATGTGTATCCATAGCTTGCTTGCTGCTTATGCATTTGCCATGACCTAAAGGCTCATCTGTGCATTTTGCTGCTTATTCTTATCCTCCCGTGGCGTGAATGGATTTTTTAGCCTTTGTTCTTTATAGCTTGCTCCCTTCCTAGACTAGGCCTTGCTTTATTATGGGCTTTTCTTCTTTAAACCTGTTCTTTGTTCCTTCTGTGCGTCTGCAAGTACTTCTACTATGCCATCTTGCCATTCCTGCTGTGCTATTGTATGACCCGTGCTTGTTGGGTTTTCTTTTAGGTTTGCTGCATACTTTTCCCTTGCTTAATTCCAACGGCCCAGTGTTATCATTAGGGCTAGTATTTATACTAGTTTGGGCTTTCTTGGCCCGTTTCTATTGCTTCCAAGCTTCCTTGGCCCATTTCATCCATTTGGGCATTCGTAGCCCATTTCCTTCTCTTGGGCATCCTTCGCCCATTCTAATTCTTTACTCACATGGGCCTTTGCTAAGTCATTTAGGCTACCTCGGCCCAAATTTCCACATCCTTTTCCTTTGGGGGTTTATGGGCTTGCCACTACCCCCTTACTTACTTAATTCATTTACTTCGGGCCTCTTTGGCTCATTCTTGCCTACTTTCTATTTCTCATAGTGTCCATAGGTTTATTACTTCTCTTTCTGGGCTCGCTTAGGCCTGCATGCTTTCTTTGAGGCCCATTGGCTATTTTCTAGGCCTATGATTCATTATTCCTGCCATTTGGACTTAATGGTTTTTCTTCCCAATTTACTAACTCTTTTTCCTTCCATATTGTTGGGCTTCTTCCTGCTACTAGGCCTCTTGCCAAAATGAGCATCAACAATGACCAAAATATCCCTTAAACCTAAGAAATGACCAAAATACCTTCAAACCTATAAGGTGACAAAAATACCCCTAAACCTTTAAAACGACCCAAATAAACCCAATACCTCTAAAATGGCCACAAACAACTTGAAACCTCTAAAATTACCAAAAAAACCCTGAAACCTCTAAAACGACTAAAATAGCTCTAAACCTATAAAATAAACAAAATACCCCTCAAAATATCTAAAATGACTAACATACCACTAATCCTATAAGATGAACAAAATACACCTGAAGCCTCTAAATTTACCAAAATAGGGGTTTGGGGTATTTTGGATGTTTCGAGAGTATTTTCGTTAAACTAAAGGTTCTAAGAGTATTTCAGTCATTTAGTAAGTTTCGAGGGAATGCCACTAATTTTTTTAGGTTTTAGGGGTGTTTTGTTAATTTTTTGATTTTGGGGCTATTTCAGTAATTTTCTAGGTTTTGGAGGTCGTTTAGTCACTTTTTAGGATTTGGGGATATTTTAGTCATTCTTTAGGTTTCTGGGGTATTTTAGTCATTTTTTAGGTTTAGGGGGTATTTTGGTCATTTATTATGTTTAGGGAGTACTTTGGTCATTTTTTAGTTTTAGGGGGGATTTTGGTCATTTTTTAGATTTCAGAAATATTTTGGTCATTTTTAAGTTTAGGGGTTATTTTGGTCATATTTAGTTTTTGGGGGTATTTCGGTTAACTTTTAGGTTTAGGAGGTAATTTGGTCATTGTTAGGTTTAGGGGGTATTTTGGTCAATTTATAGGTTTCGAGGTTATTTTGGTCATTTTTAGGTTTCGGGGGTATTTCATTCATTTTTTAGGTTTATGTGGTATTTTGGTCATTTTTTAGGTTTAGGGTGTATTTTGGTTTTTGTTAGGTTTTAGTGGTATTTCAGTCATTTTTTAGTTTTAGGGGGGATTTTGGCAATTTTTTACGTTTAGGGTGTATTTTTATCGACTTACAGGTTTAAGGGGCATTTTTGTCATTTTATGGGTTTCAAGGTATTTTGATCATTTTTTAAGTTTCAAGAATGTTTTGGTCATTTTTAGGTTTAGGGGTTATTTTGGTCATATTTAAGTTTTAGGGGTATTTCGATCATTTTTTAGGTTTATGAGGTATTTCAGTTAATTTTTAGGTTTCAAGGGTATTTCGATCATTTTTTTAGGTTTAAGGGGTATTTTGGTCAATTTTTAGGTTTTGAGGGGTAATTTGGTCATTTTTAGGTTTCAGGGGTATTTCATTCATTTTTTAAGTTTAGGTGGCATTTTGGTTTCAGGGGTATTTCGGTCATTTTTTAAGGTTTAGGGCATATTTTGGTGTTTTTTAGGTTTCAATGGTATTTCAATTATTTTTAGGTTTAGGGGGTATTTTGATTATTTTTAGGTTTTGGGGTGTTTTGGTCATTTTCTAAGTTTCGGGGGGTATTTTTTTTTTGCCATTTTTTAGGTTTAGGGGGTATTCTTCTCCAATGACCTCCTTGGAAATCCAAATCTCCTAAATCAAAACCAATAAGAAATAAATGCAATCTAAACCTAGCAAAACCAAAACTGATTTCCATGGTTTTCATGCTTTGTTCTTTGTTTTTTGATTTTTTTGGTTTAAGTAGCATGTGGGTTTTGGTCTTGGCCGCCAGAGAGGAGCTTGCATCGATGGCTTGGGGTTTAGAGTGAAGTCCTGGTTGTGGGACCACGTCGGCGGTGTTAGGTTTTTATGGTGGCAATTTTCATTCCTTACCTTCTTCTTCTTACCCCTAGCCTTTCGTATTCTTTGTTTGACTTTTCTGAAGCCAAATTGGTTCTTTTCAATTCTAGATTGAGAAAGTTGGAGAGATAAAAGGCTGATATTTATTGACAACTAGGAAAGACAAAATAAAGAACAAAGAAGAAATAGAAAGATAGGACTTAAACATCATTTGTTGAAGTTTTTAATTACGACAAGTGGCTAAAATATAGGTGGGAAATCTAAGGAACTGTATATAAGATACTGTATCTAAGTTTTGCCATTTGTAAAACTAATACTTGGATCATAATTGGTTTAATTGAGTACCCAATTAAAACCCAATAAACATTAATGTTAATTGGGTTAATACCCTTTTAATCCAATTAATAATTGGATGGGTTTGGGTCTCATTTAAGTGGGTGAGTTTAGGTGGGCAAATAGATTGGGGTTGATTTTGTCACCTCTACTTGCAGGTGAGTTCACTACTCCTAGCTTAATTGAATTCTATTCATAAATGGCGTTAGATCATTTATGCAATTAATTAGTGTGTGCTATGTAAAAGTTACCAAAATAATATTTCTTCTTATGAAAAAGACCAAAATAATATATAAACAAACTGACGTAGATTTTTCATCAGCTGGATAAGACTTTCTTGGCCTCTCATGTTACAAATACCCATTTTTCTTCTCAATTGTCATCTAGGGATGATAACGTTTGTATTAAACAACTAACACAAACTAATTTTAATGGTTTTAAAAGAAAAGCACTGCCATGACATTTCTAAGAAGCATGGGAAACAATTATCCGAAGACTTGACAAACCTCAAGCTCCATGCCTCATACTATTACATCGTTTCTGACCATTCTTTTGGACCGATCCCAGTTTAGCGTGCAGGCTAATCCAAAAAGATGTTATTTAAAATGTCTTTAAATATTAATTATACATCTCATTTCATTAGTAGAAGGAAATGGACGTCACGGAAATGGGGAAATTGTAGTGTGCGACACGAGTCAATGCCAAGATAAATGTCGTATAATATGTATCATGTGATTTGACGAGAGCTACTTCATTTAGCTTTTGCAAAGAGAAAGTATATGGAAACAATTTTGATGTCATAAATTTTATCTAAAGTTTGATTGTGACTGAAAACAAAGAGATAGGTTCACATAATTTTTTTTTCCAAAATACTGGTTCTGATTGCTCAATCTTAGTGACTTTAACTTGTGACAAAAGTAATGGTTATAGTTTTTTGAGAAGAAGTAATTGTAATCAGTCATCGTAAAAGATTTGATATGCAAAGCGTGCTACGTTGCTCCAACCCAATTAAAAAAAAAAGAAAAAAAAACTTAAAAACTAAAAAACTTCTAACTTTAAGGTAAGAGAATATTTAAGGTCGAGTTTTGGGTCACAAGGATGACATTTTAATTTAACATGATTGATTATGAGCAGTGTAAAAAAATATCTATGTAAAAGTGATTATTCACCACTTACAATTAATTACTTAACTAATTAGGACAAAAATTGTGGCCACTGGAGAACTGCTATGTAATTCCGTTGTTATTTTTTAATTTTTCTAATGTAAAGGTAATTAGATGCATGCAAAAAAAAAAAAAAAAAAAAAGAAAGAGAGAGAGAGAGAGAGAGAGAGAGAGAGAGAGAGAGAGAGAGAGAAAAGGTAGAACACAAAATTGTCACAATTTTCTTTTCATAAATATTAAGGTAATAAATTGTAATTGAAGTAATATCACTTTCATAAGCTTATCATCTATACTACTAAAAAAATAAAATAAAAAAACTAATTAGATATATACACTTATAAATTAGATTCTCAATATAAAAATTATATATATAAAATAAAAAAACACAGTTTTTTTTTTTTTTTTTTTGTTATGATCACTAAAAAAGAAGTTTCATCGCACACGCGAAGCACGTGTAATGAGGCTAGTTAAATATTACAATTTTTTTTTTAATACCTAGATTTATTGTTTAACAATTAAAACAAAAAGGTAACCTTTGAATTCTGTAAGTAACTTCCAAATGGCCCAAATGTCTGGAGTTAATTGTTTAAAAATCCCGAACATAAACTCAACAAATATTAGCGATATAAATAACTACAATGCTCAATTAGCACCAGTGGTCTAGTGGTAGAATAATACCCTGCCATGGTACAGACCCGGGTTAAATTCCCGGCTGGTGCATAATTTGATTTTCTTTAATTCTGCTGTTCTTTTTGTTAACTTTAAAGAAATGTTTCACATACCACCTTGTGAGTGAAGTTTTTCTTCACCTTTTCTTCTTTTTTGCTGAATACCTTATGAGTGAACTTACAAATGTCTTATTAGAGATTTAGAGTTCGAAATATTTAATGGCAACAAATTAAATTTGATAATATAAGAGATTAAGGATATTTATATAAAATAAAAATAATTTTATAAATAGTAAAATTCTATTCACAACATGTTCATATATGAATAACATAATTTAAAAGCAATTCATTACAAAACATAAGGTACTTGACTATTTTATAGAGCATATTGAGACTAATAATTTTCAAAGCATTTAGGCCTTCTAAAGCAAGTATGAAAACACAATTATAGAAAAAGGAAACTATTTAGAAGTTATTTTATAAAATTAAATATAAATTTATAATCAATTTAGACTAAACAATCCTTAGAAATAGTCATTATTATATGAAACTTTCGTTGAAGACTCAACAGTTCATTAGAGATGGATTTGTTGGGGAAAAAAAATCTTAACATACGTGGTAAATGTTAAAAAGAATTGTTTGAAATTTTTTATAAAAATAATTCAGATTTTAATGTAAAAATAATTTTTACAAATCCTAAGTTTTAGGCTTCATTTGGGGGTTCATGAGAGAATGAAATAGAATGGAATGAAATAATCATAAGAGAATGGAATGAAATGTATTTAAATAAGGAAAAGGCATGGAATTAACTAACCTTAATTGGATGTTTTAAAATAATGGAATGAAAATAAATTAAATGTAAGTAATCTTGTTTGGAAGTAACATAGAGGAAATAGAATGGAATCATTTTATGACAATATTACTATTAAACTCCTATTTTAAAATAAAATGGTTTAAATATATAGGGGTATTTTAGGAGTTTTGGTCAAAAATTCATTAAATCTAATTTCATTCCCTCCCATTCCTCCCAATTTTGAAAAGAATGAAAATTTAAGGTTTTAAGAAAATAGAGAGAAATGAGTGTTCCCTCCTACCTATTTTATTCACTCCCACTTAAACTCTCAAAAAAGGAAATGAACTTTCCATTTTCTCCATTAAAACTCTCAAACAAGAAAATGGAAGAATATTCTAAAATTATTTTTTTCATTCTTTTCCATTCCATTCCCTCCTCTCGAACAAGGGCTTAGGGAACTTTGCATGATTCCTCCTATAGTTTAGGGGTTAATCGTAGGAAATCTTTTGATAATACGAATTCCTAAATCTTAATGATATTCTATGATCAACCTTAGAGAGTCCAGCTATATTGTATTGCATTGCATTATTGGAATTCTTATCATATATTTGAAATAGGTTGACCTCCTTGTTTTCTTACGTTACAATTTCCCTAACGTAGAGCCTTTATATTATATTATATTTTTTATATTATAATATTATAAAAAATTTCAATTTATTTATTTATTGAATAAACCATATATTTTTTTATTAAAAAAAAAACTCCACAAAAAATCCTAAATTTTTAAACGTGTTCTTGTTAGGACATATGTGAATCATATTAAGAACATATGTCAATATAGAATTAGTTAAAGCCATACAAGTCTATCCAAGAAACAAGTGAAGAAGTGCTGATTCATTAAATCTCAACAGCTCTCAACAGATAGCTCAATAGCTGTATCTATCGAGAATTATGAAATTCAGATTCCCAAATCTAATTTTTGGCCCATGCTGACATGTATGTGTAGGGCTTCTTTTCTCACAACCCTAGATATATATAATGCTTATTTTAAAGGCTGTCACATAAGAGAATTCAAGGAGAACACATGCAAAAAGTGACCAATGCCTTATTCTTTCTGAAAGAAGATACTGCGTCTTTATACCTTAGGGTTTTGTAACTAAGTGCTTATTGATCTTCATTGTTGATGAAGTGAAGAATTTTGTAGCCAACATTCTTCTTCCTCATGTACTGGGATTTATGCAAAGGAGTTAGTCGCGTACTAGGACCCGTGCATCAAAGTGTGTCATTCATATATTGAAGAGTTTAGAGGTTCTGAAACAGTAGAAGGTTTCTACTATGAGTTCATATACAAGGATTGTAAAGTCTAGAGACAAATGTTTTGTATTAGATCTGAAATTTCTTTTTAGTATATTGAATTGCTTTTCGGGAAGGTTTCCCCCCAAATTTTTTATTGTGAAACTAGTTTGTTTCATTGATTTTCTTGGGTCATCATATCTTGTCTTATTTACTTTTCTACTGCATATGATATTGATGTTTATTTGTTTTACTAAGGTTTATTCATAATAAATCTAATTAACAACTTGGGTTTAAAACTTGTTAATTCAATCAACTGGGGTCTAAATTTCCCAACAAGTAGTATCAGAGCGAGAACACTCTGAATGGATTAATTTCCTAGGTGTGATCCTTGACCCCCATTGTATTGGATTGTGGACAATCTCTTTTAATTCCTCCTTTATTTGATGGCACAAATTAAGCGTACTGGAAAATTCGTATGAAATTTTTTTTGCAGGCTCTAGGTGAACAAGTATGGCAAGCTATTGAAGTTGGCTGAATTAAGCCAAAGGAAGCGCAGGTGGATTAGGATGAAGCAACAATTATAGTTACAAATTTCAACGGTAGGGCCTTGAATGCTTTATTTTGTGGGGTGACTAATGAGTAATTCAAGAAAATATCATCCACGAAAGTTGCCAATGAAGCATAGGCCATTCTTGAGACCACCTATGAAGGTACCAAGGTAGTAAATATTGTGAAGCTTTAAAGACTCACTAGTACTTTTGAAGAAATAAGGATAGAGGAGGATGAGACCTTTGATGAGTTCTATGCTAAACTCAAGGATATTGTGAATTCTGCCTTCAACCTTGGAGAATCTATAGCAGAATTTAAAATTGTTAGGAAAATCCTTAGGTCCTTACCTGAAAGATTTTATGCCAAGATCACTGTCATTGAAGAAGTAAGGACATCGATCACATTCTTTTGATTGTGCTTGCAGGGAACCTTCAAAAATATGAGATGGGATTAGGTTTAATGGAAAAAGGTGGAAAGAGTAGAAACTTGGCTCTTAAAAGTATAGAGGAAGAGAGTGATAACTTTGAAGATGAAGATGAAGATGAAGATAAAGATGAGGATGAGGATGAGGACTTTACCTTCATAGCTAATGAGATTATCAAGATTCTTCAATTTAGGAAAAAGGATAAGGACAAACCTCCTAGGAAATCTAAATCTTCTAGAAATGGTAAGAATAAGAAACCCCTTATCCAGTGCTATGAGTGCAAAGGTTTTTGTCATAGGAGAATGGGGTGACCAAACTATCTTATAAATGAAAAGACCAAGAATTCAAAAGATAAAGGGTTGGTTGCTACCTGGAGTGATACTAAGGATGACTCTTCTGATGAGTATATGGATGAATGTGGTCACTTTATAACTTTTGCTACCACAATTGATAAGGTGATTGTGAAGAGTGCTAGTCATAGTGAGGATTCTTCTGATGATGAAGTACCTAAGAAAATGACCATTCAAAAAGCCTATGATAAGCTATGTATTAAATTTATAAAATCTTAAAAGACTTCTCATTGTTGTAGAAAAGATCTTAATGAGGTGAAAACTGAAGAAGCTGGTCTATTAGTCAACTTAGATAAGACTACAAGATTAGTTAAGACTCTTGTTGTGGAGAACACCTCATTAGAAGAGAAGGTCAAGAATCTCGAGGTTGAGCTTAGTCAAGTTAGAACTCAAATAGAGAGGATGTCTAGTGCAAAGCTTGATGAAGTATTGAGTACTCAAAAGCTTAGTTCTAATAAGATTGGCTTAGGATATGCTGTTTCCTCTAGCCCCTCCTCTTCCATGGCTTCTAGATCAAGGAACAATCGTTGTGCCCCTATCTGAGAAAGATAATAAAGGTTTGAAATCCAAAACTGATTTGGCTAATTGTAAATCCTTTGTTAGACCTCATGTTTTTCATCAGTGTAGTGTTTTTGGACACATTCGTCCTAATTGCTTTAAGTTTTATCCTCAAAAGCAAGTATCCAAATGGTCACAGGTTTTCTCTCAAAGACCTATACCTTTGTTTGGAGAGTTATTAAAAGTTTTGAGTTTTTTAACTCAATTTCGGAAGAATTCTAATTCTTCTATGTCTTTTAGTAGACATACTAGAACACGTACCTTTTCATCTTCATTACCAAAGACTCGAGCTATGTGATCGAGAAAGGAGCCTAAAACTTAATTGTCTTTTTTGTTTGACCTCTACTTTAATTCTTTCTATCTAAAATAGGACTCTCCTTGCTTGATTTCTTATCTGATCTTGGAATCATGCTTTCGTGTATCTGCAACTATCTTTCATGCCTTCATGTTATTTGTCTGTTTTTGTTTGATTTTTTAGTCTTTATTTTCTTTTTCAAAACAAAAAGAGAAAAATAAAAAAAAATAAAAAACAGTGTATGTTTTGTGTACATTGGTACTTGTGTGCCTTGAATGGCCATTGAAACAAAGTTTTTTAAATTTTGTATCTTTTGTAACTTAGGTGAGCATTTTAATGCACAACTAAGTTAGAGAGCTTTGTGGCTTGCTTTGTGGCTTGCATTTGTGATGAGTAAGATTAAGTTATTTTTTATACTTACCACTCATATCACTCTTTTTTATAGGAAGGATTAGAAAGTCCTAAGAGAAAGGCATAAATAACCATCTCACCATTATTGTCCTCCAATTATGAAATGACATTTGTATGCTTCGACATAGCAAAAGCGCAATGTCAAAAGCTTAGCATCATTAGGTATTTCTTCTCTCTCTCTCTTATATTCCCATACATGGTATGCTTAAAAGAAAATATGCAAAGAAAAATAAAAGCAAAAAGAATCAAAATGCTTTATATATGATTGCAAGCGTGTCTTTTAGGAGATGTGAGAGTTATAGGATGTACTTTGAAGGTTATAGTCCCCATCAAGCAGTTATGATTATGTGTGAATAAAATTGATTTTCTCATATCTCAAATCGTCATAACATGTAGACACTTATACAATCTTGCAATATTTTTCACACACAACACGCAATACTCTTTGTTACTTTTGATACATGTGCAGGTACAATGTGATTTAGCCATTGTTAGGAATATATGTGTTAATGTATACTCACTAAACTGTCTTGACTTGTTTTGAAATGTAAAATTAGTTAAACTTGTTTAGTGTGTGCACGCGCGCGCGCGCGCGTGTGTGTGTGTGTGTGTGTTTTGGATCTATGTGCTTAACAATTTTTTGTTAAGAGATGGTTTTGAGAGCTTAAAATATTGCTTACATTTTTGGTTAAGTAGCATGTTTAATTGCATTCATATCTGTGTTTTTCTCTTCTTTGAAAAACTATTTTTAAGCAATCTCGATAGCTTCTCAATACCTCTGGACAAATTGTTATCTATCGAGCCCTTCTTTCTTCTTATCTCAATAAAAGTTAATGCAATCTCGATCCATCAAGCTTTCTGGACTTTGTCTCAATAGATTCTTGATCCATCGAGAAACTTTCTATTTGGCAGATAAATCCTCAACAGTTTCTCGATCCATCGAGGTTGGCTCAATAGCATCTCAACAGCTCTTGATCCATCGAGATTCTCTTGCATGCATTGTTTTTCACATGTTTTGTATCTTTCTTTTATCTTGTTATCCATAGCATCTTGTTTCATTACATTCATGCATTTTTATGGATTCTTTGTACCTCTTTGATCATCCTTGATCATCTTTATGTTTCTCGGGTAAAGCTCTATAGTTTCTTGTACCCTTTGTCAATCATAACAAAAAAGAGGAGAAATTATGGAGAAATTGTGGTTTCTTTTTTAAGATTCTACAAGTTAGGGGGAGTGTTTACCTCCTTGTTGTCGTAAGAGCTTCTTTTAGCCTCTTCTTCTTGTACACCGGTCTTGTGACCATATTTATATACATTGTATTTATCTTGGATATATATATATATATATATATATATATCTATGTATATACATATTGATGATGATAATGATGATGATGATGATAATGATGATGTATCTCTTCTTCACCTATTTCCTCATGTGTTGTTTTTTTTCTCTTTTTATGCACATGCTTCTTATTTCATGTATGCAATCTTTTATTTCTGTTTCACACTAAGATGCCTTGATGAGTTTTGTTTAAAGTATTTCAGAAATACAGGTTGTCAAAGTCTTTCTTGCCATGAACTCTCTTCTTACAAAGTTTTTCAAGAGTTTTTGTTATAATAGATTTTATTGTATTCAACAAATGAGTATGAGTTAAGTGACTTATGACTTCTCTTATATGTTCATTTATTTGTTGTAGTTTTGTCACAGATTACCAAATGGGGAGATTGTTAGGACATATGTGAATCATGTTAGAAATATATGTCAATATAGAATTGATTAATCCTTTGACAAAACACACTTTACTTATAATTGATAGATTTAGGATGTATTTAACACTTCAAGGAACAAGGTTTCAAGTTCAAGTGTTGAAACTATTTAAGTCTGTCCAAGAAACAATTGAAGAAGTGCTGATTCATTAAAGCTTAACAGCTCTCAACAGATAGCTATCTATCGAGGCTCAACAGATAGCTTGACAGTTATATCTATCGAGAATTATGAAATTCAGATTTTCAGATCTAATTTTCAGCCCATGCTGACATGTATGTGTAGGGTTTCTTTTCTCACAATTCTAGACATATATAAGGCTTATTTTAAAGGTCGTCACATAAGAGAATACAAGGAAAACACATGCAAAACGTGACTGATGCCTTATTCTCTCTGAAAGAAGCTATTGTGTCTTTACGCCTTAGAGTTTTGTAACCAAGTGCTTCTTGACCTTCATTGTTGATGAAGTGAAGAACTTTGCAGCCAACTTTCTTCTTTCTTAAGTTGATGAGTGAGTCACGTACCGGGATTAGTGCATAGGAGTTAGTCACGTACTGGGATCCGTGCATCAAAGGGTGGCGTTCGTATATTGAAGAGTTCATAGGTTCTAAAGCGGTAGAAGGTTTCTGTTATGAGTTCATCTACGGGAATTGTAGAGTCTAGAGACAAAGATTTTGTACTAGAACTGAAACTTCTATTTACTATAGTGAATTTTTTTTCGAGAAGGTTTCCCTCCAGGTTTTTTACTATGAAACTAGTTTGTTTCATTAGTTTTCTTGAGTCATCATATCTTGTCTTATTTACTTTTTCGCTGCGTATGATATTGACATGATATTGATATTTGTTTGTTTTAACAAGGTTTATTCATAATAAATCTAATTAACAACTTGAGTTTAAAACTTGTTAATTCAATCAACCGGAGTCTAAATTTTCCAACTGTTCTAATTCATCTCCAGTCACTATTGACTAAAAAAGGGGGGGAAAATTGATATCCTTTACCACATGTGGTATTTTAGTGTAAAATATTCATAAAATAATCACATATTCATTGGACTGTATTATGCTTTACGATTTTAAGCCATTTTGTAAACTTTTGTAATAGAATATTATATGCGATTCTCATGAAAAGATTTTTTTTTTTTTATGAACCCTCATGAAAAGATTTTAGTACTAAGACTTAAGAGCATTCCCATTTACTTATGCATAAAACATACATTTTGCACCATAAAAAATCACTTATACATGTATCTATGGTTTTCATATTCAGATCAGCTGGTTCAACTAGGAATCAAATCTTAATCTACCAAACCCCTTTATGATTCTTTGACAGATCTAGATTTTAAAATTATGCATATATAATACATAATTATTTATAATTTACAAAACCTCTACAATCACTATAGCGTATAGCCTCAACTAAAAATAAAAACATAGAAGACGTATAGCCTCAAATTGAAAACTAAGAAATTTCTATATATATAGATTTGGAGAAAATGGGATTCTATCCTTTTTTAAAAAAAATATCCAGCAAAATGCCCGATATCTGAAACTATTTAGCGAAATGCCCCTGTTTTGAAACTCGATTTTCTAAAAATCAAGTTTCAATTTAAAACTTGATTTTTGGACAATTGAGTTATAGTGAACTAAAAACTTAAAACATATATATATATATATATATATATATTTTTTCTGGAACTCGAGTTCATGGAACTTGAGTTCCATTCAAGGAATTTGAGTTCCATGAACTCAAGTTCCTTGTGAAGTACTCGAGTTCATGGAACTCAAGTTCCTTGAAAAAATTCAAGTGGAACTCGAGGTCCATAAACTTGAGTACTTTGCTGGATATTTTAAAAAGAAAAGGCAAAAGCCCTTTTTCTCCATATAGATTTTATAGTGTAACGCAAAACCAATAGTATGGATTATATAACTAGAGGTCAATTTAATTAGTAAAGTCTCTTGTCGTTGATTAAGAGATTTGAGATTCAATTCTCTATTCATACCAATGATGATAAAAAAACAATCATTATGAAGCAGACACCATAAGTTTGAAATATTATTTAAAAAAATAAAAATCAAGTTATCAACCACTTGCGTTTAAACTTATGCTTAGAAAAAGAATGAAAAGCACCATTTTCCTAGTCAAAAGTAAGAAAACTCTCTAATGTGACTCAATCGGGGCGGGGGGGGGGGGGGGGCGGTGGAAATGAGAGAGAGAAAAGTAGGGAGAAAATGGTAGGAGTGGGTGTTTGGTTGAGGGAGGAAAATGAGAGAAATTTTGGTAGGGCCCAAGAGTGTTCTCTTTGGGCCCACCAAAAACAATTACCCTAAATTGGGGAAAAAATATGAGAGAAAAGGAGAACAAAAGCTTTGGACAAAAATGTCCTAAGAACATTTCTTCGCTATTTTTTTTTCCCATTTTCGTTTTCGTCTAATTCTTCTATAATTCTGCACTTCTACTACATTTTATTCTTTCTTTTCTTTTTCTTTTTTTGTTCATCTTTTTTTTTTCTCATTTGTTTTGAGTTATTGTGTTACTCAACCAAATAAAATAGTTTTTAATCATTCTACTTTTCCACCATCACAACTAAACACTATGAGTGAAAACTAAGATATTTTTTATTCTTTCACTTTTTCATCATTTTCACATTTTCTATTCTCTCACTTTTCCACCCCACCAATCAAATGGAACCTAAGTAATGTTGCCTAATTGGTTGTATAAACCTTTAGAAAAATTTTTAACACCACCCTTTTAGTTCTCATAATAATAATAATTAAGACCTAGAGTCTCTATCTCTAGAGGGAGAGGAGTACCATGCTACTAATCATTGCATCAGTAATTCAAATGTTAGGACACATTTGGTATATTAAATGAATGACAAGACTCAGGTACAGTATTTAGGTGTTGTTCTTTAGGTTCCTCTCTTAAGATTCTGACATGGATTTTTCATCATGGGATGGTAGTGTTTTTTTTTTTTTTTGTTAAATAACCACATAACTCAATCTTAAATGGGGAACCTAAGGAATAACACCTAATGTATTATACCTAACTTTTTTCCTTAAATGAATCTTATAATGTTTTAATAATCCAAACCAAATAGTTTTGAACTCACATAAAAATCTAAACCCAAAATTTCAATCTCTAGAAGGAGAAAAGTACTATGCTACTAATCATTGCATCAGTAATTCAAATGTTAGGGCATGTTTAATATACTAAATGAAGATCACCAAGGGGTAATAATATTTATTATTGGAAAAAAATGTTAATAAAATAATTATTACTATTCATTTTTTTTTTTGGGGGTAAAATTATTTGTTACATTTGGAAAGTTTTGTACTTTTAGAAATATATACAATTTTAAAATGACTACATATACTCAAAAATAGCTATTAGGTGAAGCAATAGTTATTTCTCAATTTAAGGAATAACTATTCCTACATAATAACTGCTTTCTATAACAAATATATAACCAAATAAGTGAAAAGTTATCACACACGAATAATTATTTAACTACAAGATCTAATACTATGTGCTAAACATATTCTTCTTATGCATTCCAAACACGTTCTCTCTCTTTTTTTTTTTTTTTTTTTTGGAGAAACAACATGTTCTCTTTTAGAAGATAGCAAACATGTTCTTATATGAGCGGTTCATCATTTCAATCACCAGGGTCTTTTCTTTTTTTTAAAGATAATTACAATATGCTGCTAATCCCGCAACTCAAACCCTTTTTCCTCTTAGACCTCCAAGCACTTTGTGCATGGGAGGGTGCCAATTCAACTACAAAGCCTTTGGCAATCACCAGGGTCTAAATTTCTACAAATGTTGATTTGGCCGGTAATAAATTAAAAATATACAGAAATTGCAATTGAAGTTCTCACACACTCTCTCACACCGTGTGTGTGTATATATATAAACAAATTCACATAGATACTAATACTATAACAGTGGTAAAATAACTCACTGAATTAACTATTTTTTATTGTTTAACATAAAGTAACATGTTATGTCAATCAAAAAAAAAAAGTAATATGTTATGCAATCATATTCATAAAATTGGCAATTAAATAATCAACAAGACAAGGCAGAAAAGGACGTTTGATGAAGCCATTGTTTGCCGCTTTGTTGTAAGATTAATGTAGAATAAGAGCAGTAATTATTTATTTATTTTTTTTGAGAAAGTAAGAGCAGTAATTAAAATGTGTTCACTACATCAATTTTAAGACATGTAGTTTTGTATTTCATTATTTTTTCTCTCACCTGTTGTCTCCTTAAATTCCCTCTCTTTCTTTCTTTTTCTCTATATGAAGATAATAATAAATAAAAAATATTATTTAAATAAAATAGAATGTAAAATAGATCATTTGATATGGGTGTTTTTGAAAAGTAATTGTGAAAAATAGAAAAAATATGTTTTATTCCATAATAAATAGGATTTTTTGCACTGAGCTAATGTGAATACTCTATAGAGCATTTATATTAGACAATGCAAAATAGAAAAATGACTCAATTTTACACATTTAAGCTCTAAAATCACTCACATCAATCAAGTTAAAAATATGTAAATTTGCAAAATTACTATAGTTACTGTATAAATTTACACTGACGTTATTCATTTTTTATTTTTTATTTTTTTTCTCCTAATAATGAAGAAAGAGGGTGGATGGTTGTTACTGTGTCAAACGTGAAGAAATATAAACAATTGATATTTTAATGAATTAGAGTTTAGAATAGATAATCTTATGTGTGTATTTTTTAAAAGTGGTTATGTAATATAAAAAATTAAAAAAAAAAAAAGATTCTTATGCTAAAATAAATAATAATTTTTCTACGAACTAATGTAAATGCTCAACCATGTAAATATATATGGTTACTGTAACAATTTTGCAAATTTATACATTTTCAACTTCACTTACGCGGGTGCTTTTGGAGTTTAACTGTGTAAAATTAAGCTCTTTTTTCTTTTTCTTTTTTTAATAATTTTGCATTGTCTTATACAGATGCTATAATTATGTAACACTGTCAATCATAAATTTGATTTTGAAATGAGATTTGGCTTGTCAAGACTCAAAAGCATGTCTTCGCCTTTGTCCATTAACTAGGATATTACATTTTTTTTTCCAAACCAAAGTATTTAATTTCCAATATTTAGTACTCTTTGTGTGATTCGCTCAATTTTAACAATCATCTCTAATTGGCACTTGGCAGTTTGACACGCTTAATATAAACAATAATCCCAATAATGCTGCTCAAGAAAGTCTGAAATAAAGTGTAGTGCTATCCATTACTTCAGATAGTGACAATTGTGTTTCATTTTTTGCCTATTGGTGTAAAAAGATCTAGCATACAGAAGATCTCATCATCATACCAAAAATATTTGCATCCCAACTTTAAGAACTAGATAATCTTGAAGCCACATTCATCTAGGGTTTTGTTTCATTGTTGACACTAAGAAACAAGTACAGAGACCCTTGTTTCATCTAACTCTTATCTTTATTGCAAAAGTTGCCTTTTCACTCTCAAGAAAGGAGCTCATTCACATTGATTCGTTCAAAAATTAGGTTAAAACCGTGACTTATTGAATCATAGATGACGTGTATTCCACGACAAGGGCTGGTGAGATTGAATTTCAGCATTGATATCGACTTGAAAGGAAAGCGAACATGTTCCCAGATTTCTCTTGGGTGATGTTTGTTGCTACGACCCCACCCTCAAAACTTATTAAATTTCTCATTATAATCCGTGGTCTATATTTCATTAACATAGGCTTTAATGGATTCCTCCTAAACTAGTGAAGCTAAATGAATTTTGACTGTCTCAAAAATAGCTTAAGTACTTGCAATAGATGGTGTGCTTACACTTGGAAAGGCAAAGGGAACAAAAGAGAGAATATATTTGTTTTTTTTATGGATCTTAGAGGAAGATTATATTAATGAAATAAAGACATAGTAAATCATTGAACGCAGGAGCTAGGGTCCATTAATATTGTTACTTTTTTTTTTTTTTGAAAATGATTAATATTGCGACTTCAGTGTGGAATGTTGTATCCAAGTTGCTAAGAATATTATAATAAGGTTTATTAGCTATAACACGTGAATCCACGTGAAGAGGGTCCTCCTTGTTGCCATGCCTCTAGGATCCTTTTGTAAGAACATTCTTTTGATAGTAGTTGATTAAATTACTACTAGGGAAATCAAAGCAATTTGCTTAACTTTATCAACTTTGGAAATCTTTTGCTGGCTCTAGGAAATTTGCACTTCTATTTTCATCACGCGATCCATTACTAAGATGTTTCTTCTCTCTGATAATCATATCCAAACAATTCATTTCTAGTAATGAAAACATCATCAGCTACTCTTATTTCCAGCTTGTAATTTATCAAAAACAAAAGATCAAATTTTAAAAAAGAAATATTGTAGTAGCAATCTCCATCAATGTCATCTTAGTGTGATTGAAGGGTGCATAATGTAGACACCATTTTATTAATGATTGAAGTTTAAAGACTGACTTTTTTTCCATTTTTGTATGACTTACTCTGACAGTAGATTTTAAAAGTACATCTGCTTCAAGGTAATGATTTTACCATAGGGCCAGGATGCCTTTTGTGGGTCATGACAACCCTCTAAAGACAAGCAATTCTGTTTTTTTGCTTGCTGAAATAAGTTTGTTGTAATTTGTGGAAAACTTACATAGAGTTGAAAAGCACAATAGAGTCACTTTAAGAGGTAAAATGAGAAAACTTAATTGGAGCAATATTGAACATGCTATTTTGGTAGAGCACATAAAGAAATTGTTTTATATATCTATCTATCTGTATATTCATATTCATGTATATATGGCCTATAAAACACCTAGAAAGGAAATTTTTGAAACTCTTCTAATTAAAATTAAGATGTCAAGTGGATTATTGTAGGCCGGTTTAGGGATTCTATTCTCCGAGAAGTAAACGGTAATGCTAATTAGCATGTGCTTCAGTTGTATCCTTGTGGAGGAGGAGCAGACCACAATAGATACCGCAGCTACTAGTTAAGCAATAATGAAATATGTCAATTACATATATTATTAGGCTACCAGCCAGGGTATTGTTTTATAAATTAAGCAAGATCTGACTATTCGGACATACGGAATTCAAAAACTTGGATCAACTACCTAATAAATATCATATGCAGCAAAAATATTCCCACAGTATGGAAAACGTTAAACATATATCAAACACAACCAAAATTATAGATTATTATATATGAATGCATTAAAAAAAAAAAAAAAAAAGATGATGGGTAGGTTAAGCTGGAAATTTTTAGCATATTAGCAAGTAACAACAAACTACACATGATAAACCTGAAAAAAAAAATAATGTAAATTGATGAACACAATTTTCCTGCTATCTAGCCTTTCAATTACTTGGAAATTCATGGATAAAAGAAAGCCAAGATCCTTTCTCATAATGCAATCGGAGATGACTAAAGATGTCGGCTTGGTGAAATGCACATTCAATTGTAAAATATAATTTTATACTCCGTAGCCCTCATTTTTTTACTAACTAATTATGTATTTGAGTAATTTCAGTTTTAGCATTCATACCACAGACTGAGGGCACACCAAATTATTTCAGAAAGTTTTATTTTTTATTTTGTGCTAAATAAGTTACTAATTAATTTCAAAAAGGAAAGCCCAAGTTACCTTTTTTGCTAATATGTTTAGATCCTACGCTACATATTTCCCACAGTATATTAGTTTCACTGGGAATTAAAACCACTTTCGAAGCAGATACCTTCTATTACTATAGACCAAACAATAAAAAAGCCACACACATTCTGAAGCAAGGAATATAAAAACAAAATGGAGAAACCTGAATTTCGAAGCATGGTTAGGGTTTGAGGTGCTAACTCCTAGAAGTGGCAATATCACCTGTAAGTTCTGTATAAAAATTTAAAATTTCTATTGACGTAGTTAATTAATTAATCCACAAAGCTGACTTTGACAAAAATATACATAGTTTAATTCTGCCCTTTGTATTTAATAACTTTTTTGTTGTATACTTAGAACATGAATCATTGAATTCAATAAAATTGACAATTGTAATTTGAACACCGACCCATCTCATGAAAGAGGAGATGTTGAAGCAACAAACGTTTTGGAGAATTCAAACAATACTCCTCAACGGTGGTCCATATCATGTTATAATCCTACTTTAAAGAGAGTAAATCGCGATGTGGAAAAGGTCAACATGCTTGCACATTTTACAAGGTTTCAAAACTCGGACATAAAAATTAAGAAAATGTTATAACTATTACTAATTTTATTTATAAAAAATTATTTACTGATTAAAATGACAATGAATATGATTAATGCACATCAAGAACATAATAATTACAATTTTTAATTGTGTTTTTCCTTATATTTTAAAATTGACACATTAATTTATGAAATGTATATAGAAAATTTGCAATATTCCAATTATCACATAAACAATTAGCACCCTGCGTGCTTTTGACATTATAGGTCAAGACTAGAAGGTGATTTATGGGTATTTTATATACACTCACACACACGTAGGAGTTTGGTTGTAAAAGTCTGAAATCTTATTTAGTTGTGTGAGGTTGAATGAGAGGTTTCATCTGAGAATGCTCTGTAAACTGTGTGAATCTCGCCTTCAAAACATGATTAAAATAGTCAAGAGGGAATGCATCATACATGTGTTCTAGTGTTGAAGACCCAGTATGTGTTAGGCAAACTCAATTAAGGTAAGCTAGAGATTGTGATAAAACAGTACGTAATTGTAGTAGCAGGCCGGTGTTACTTCAAAATGAAACCATCAAAAGTATTTTAGTCCAGAACTTTAATTTTGGCAAACATACAAAAACTAAGAAATTAGTGCTCAAAGCATGTTTGCACATGATGCACTTAATTGTAATCATCCCCAATTAATACAGACAGATAATTGTTGAGAAGGATACCAACACATCAATAATAATGATGAGGAAAAACAAAACAAAAAAAAAAATTTGAAAGCAATTGGGAGAATATTTTAACAAAAAAAGTTATCCTTGTCAAGACACATGCTGTCAACAATCATAGTTTTCAATCAAATAAACAAAGTACAATTTATTCGTAGAGACATGAAAATATAGATCTCGGACCAAGAGTTGCCACTTTGAAATTTCTTTTGCTTGGCTATTGACAGGGAATCCCCCTTTCTGCCAAAAGATTTGTCATGTTAAAAAACCCTCTGAAACTTTATATATAAATGGAACAGATCTAACTCTCTTGATGAAGAGCCTATCCAATGTAACACGTGGGAGTATCTGCAAAGAGGTTAATTTCCTCAAAATCGCAGAGTCCAGCCGTGCAGGAAATGGAGACTGTTTTTTGGCTTGGAAAACACAAGGTGGGGCTGTACAATGCCTTGTTAGCTAGAGTTGAATGAAATATGTGGCATTGAGGGTTAAACGGGACAAAGAGAAAAAGTTTCAAAAAAAGTGTATTTTAATTGTTACTCTTCTCCTAAATAGGTACCATTCAATTTGCATTGATGGAGTTTCTCTGTGCCATGCCAAGTTTGTGTCTGCCTCATGCCCTAAATACAATAAATTAAAGAAAACAATATTCTATCCTTTTTTGCCTTTTCTCCCTTAAATATTTTGAGCATTGCATGTTTAGTGTCTCTAAGAGACAGCACACTGAATTTAAAATTAGTTGCATATAATGCATGAAAACTATATAAAATGTCTTCCAAATACAAAAGAAAATAATATGTCATCCATTAAGTAATTAACTGATTAGACTTATTAATATAACAAATAGAGCCCATACCTCATCATGGGAATCTTTTTTTATAAATAAAGAATAAGACACTATTTATTTACAGGTAGAAAAATAGAAACCATTTATATATTTTCACACCCCATTAGCTCTTAGTGGAATGAATAATCAATGCAATCTTATGAAAATGTGACATTACTTTGTTAAAATTAGACTGAGACCTCAACGGATCAGTGCTTACCAAGTGGAAATCTTCTTCCTATTCATCTCATTTACTCTCTTTTTTGTGCAACTGAAAGCCAAAAATGCAACTATAACAAACCCTAGATGCCATTTAATACAATTAGACTCCTAACAACAAAACTAAAAAATAAGTCATAAATCAGTTCTTGAAATCTAAGGCACGCATCAGTTCTTCTGTGAGTAAAGTGAGAGGCAACCTTAAAACAGTTGAAAGTATTGATTAGCATAAACAGAAAACATTACCAACATAATGCCTCTCCAACTAACTGATTTTTTTTCTTCTCCCAAGTCTAATCCATCATATCAGATTAAACTATAATTCATAAAGAATCAATATAGATAATAAAGAAACATAAAACAACAGAAAAATTTGTAAAAAGGAAACTAGACAAAGATATAATAATTCATTTTTAGGTTAAAAAACTAAAAAAGACGCCAATCATATTTTTTATTGCAAATTAAGTAACATAAAGGATCCAAGACAAAGAAGCCTAATATACATTGAGATTTGAGAACACCATGGTTGCTCTTCTTCACACATCTTTCTTCCTATATCTTTTAATTCCCTACCATTGATATCCAAATTCAACAGACTAGAAGATTGATAAAAATCTTCTACAAGTAAGGAGGCCTATGAGCCCAACCAAAAGCATCATGGCCAAGCTGTGCCCCATTGGGAAGTAGATTTGGTGTGAGATTATAAGCAGGCAGGGATGAAGGATCAGGCAACTGGTTGGGCTGCATCTGACCCCCACTGCTTCCAATTCCGGGTGGCGATCCACTTCCCCCCCCTCCTCCGGGGCCTTGATGACCCCCACTGCCTGCCTCATCATCATCTTCAAGAGGCAATCTTTCATAAGTAGCATTAGCAAAAGTTGCAGCAATCACCATAACTGGTCCAGCTGCAACTAGTGACCCTACAACACTTCCTCCCACAACTTGCCCTTGACCGCCTGCTAAGTACACCGTGAGCCCGGTTGAGCCAGGAGGGGCAGGTCCAGGAAGGAAAGCTCCAGTTAAAGACAGAATCTCAAACCTGCCGTGAAGTGCTACTACAGCGCCAGGCGCAGCAGGTTGTCTGAGTGTCACGTTGGCAACAGAGCCACTGCCGCTAAGTACACAAACGCCTCGTTGACGCCTTCTAGCGAATTGGGCTATGCTTTCGGCAATATCAGCATTACCAGCTACCTCCATGACATGGCTCTTGAGGGCATTTGGGCTGTCACGAGTGACAAAGATTGGTGGTTTGGGTTTATTTTTAGATCCAGGAGGACGGCCCCTTGGTCTACGAGTACCAACCTCGACTGCGCCTTCTTTAGGCTCGTCCCCGTTGTCTCTATCATCACTTCCACCACTACTTCTGCCGCTGCTTTCGTTCATGGAAATCTCGCTGTGGCGTTTTGTTGCCATAGAAGAATTCGCTGCCGGGTCCATGCCCTGCAGCCCTACCTGACCGGCCCACCACGGATTACTAGACATACTTGCAAATTTGAGGTAACAAATTATAAAAAGGTAAGAAAAGAAGAGGACCCTATAATCAAATTGGTCGTGATCTTTTTGTAAAGGGTGAACCAAGATATGGGATTGCTGGCTACTTTGTACTACTCTATGTTTTGAAAGAGAATTTTGAGATAAAAAGAGTCAATCCCAACCCATAGTTCATCAACAATAAACCAAGGGCTAGCTACCTCTTTCTTTCTATAACCTAATATGCTCACTATATGAGAGAGAGTAAGAGAGAAGGAGGAGGAAGAGAAGCTTGTGAGAAGAGAGAATTAGATTCAAATTGCACAAGGAATCAGTAAAGAAAGAAAGAAAGAAACCATTTAACAAGTTAAGCTGAATTAATAAGAGTAAGAACCCAGAAGTGATCTCAGCTGAGAGAGAACATAGAACTGATGCAAAAACCCTTGATAGAATCAAGCACAAAGAGAGAGAATAAACTAAAGCACTAAGGAGAGATTGAATTGAAATTTAACTATAACATAATATTAAAATACATTATAAATATAGTGACTACAAACAAAACCAAATAAGGAGAATGTATTTTTTTTTCCTTTCCTTTGTTGTCAGCTATGTTGTGATTTGAGGAGCCAGGTTTTTTTTTTTTTTTTTTTTCTTCTCTTAAGTAAGATCTGCTTTAGGGCTCTTGGAAATTAGGGTTTTGTGGGGTCGCGTGCGCGTGGGCAGGTGGGGAGCACGTCGTTTTCTTGGGCCACGACATATCAAACTTATATATAAGAGGAGAGAGGACCGAGTATTACTGCTATTTCTTGCTCTCACAACCTTTTCCATGCCTCTCTTTGAACATGATCTTTGAGTCCATGCCCTACATTTTTGTTTGATTTGGCCTTAAATTCATCCCCCACCATCAATTTAGTAATAAAAAATTGTTGTAAAAAGGTCTTTGATTGTGCAAGTTGCCAGAGATTGTCGTTTATGTCTTACACAGTGGCTACTGCCTTTTTTTTTACTTCTTAATTATGCTAGTAAAAAGGATATAAATGCATGTTTGGCGGAAGTGGTCGGGATAATAATTAAATTGTGTAACATTGAGATGGAATTGCCTCACAAGTGATTCAAGGATATGTTGCTAGGAGAAGGAAAAAAAAAAAAAAAAAAAGGTTCCGAGTGATTCAAGGAATTGCCTAAGTAGAACATTGAGATGGAATTGCCTCACAAGTGATTCAAGGATATAAATGCATGTTTGCTACTGCTTTTATGTGAAATAGTAAAAGGTTCCGAGTGTCTTCGGGAAATTTTTTAATAAATTATTTGAAGAAATCTTTTATACTATTTTTATATGAAATATAAAAAAAAAAAATTAGAAAAAATAGTTTTTTTTTCTTTTATCATAAAAAATTGTTCAAAAAAATTGTTTTTTTTTTCTTTCTTCATAAAAGTTTCTAAAAATAGTTTCTTAAACTAATACCCTTAAAATATCAATCAAACTTTTCTTAATACTAGTAAATACTCCCATAAAGTATTAGTAAAAGAGCGGAGGCAATGAAAAAGACAAAGGTAACAGTGATTCCATACCATGAAAACTGTTCTATTTAAAGTTTATTGGGTTCATGGGGATGTAGGGGATGACAAGGAGACAACATGGAGATTGTTATAAATCTTGCACGCATGGATCAAACTAATATTTATATTTATCTTTTTTATTGAACAATAAAAAAACATAGTAAGAAACAAAAGTATAGTTATTAATTATCTAAAATTAAGTGTAAAGATATATATATATATATATATATATATATATATATATATATATATATATATATATATATATATATAGAGCGAGATGAGAAAAGGTTTACCAAACCAACCCCCTTCCCCTTTC
The DNA here is from genome assembly GCA_032878915.1 of Castanopsis chinensis. Lineage (NCBI taxonomy): Eukaryota > Viridiplantae > Streptophyta > Magnoliopsida > Fagales > Fagaceae > Castanopsis > Castanopsis chinensis. Next base: position 8,898,131 of record JAVQMG010000113.1, read on the forward strand.
CATCTTTTTTCCCCTAAAATCTTATTCCTTTTTCTTTGTCCTCATCACCGCGATAGAGTGAGCTGGACCCTCATATTTCGAGGTTCAATAACCATCTGTAAAGTGAAGATAGCTTTTTATATATTTTTAAAATTTACCGACTTCTCTCACAGTTTCACGTAGGTGGGATCTAATTTCAAATCCCTCGTGATACAATAAATAATAGAGTAAGTTAAGACTCTAGTTTCTCTTCTATCATAGGATAACTTAACAAGGTACCTCATCCATTTGTACATGAAAAATAAACAAAAGCTTTGTATATATTCATATTAAAAGATGTTGCAAGTATATTATGACACAATCATTATCCCTGTATGTGGTGTGGGGATTATATTACGGTCGCCTCGATCCAGATTAAATTAAGAATTTATTAATTTTCTTTGTAATTATATAATTAGCTATGTCATTAATATATTATATATTTGGACATCATTTTAATAATTTTTATTGTATTATTTCATCATGTTCTAACAATTTTTTATGAATTTCTTTTTCATTTATAAGGTTTTCATATAAATTTTTTGTTATATTTTTTTATTGCTATTATCAAATTTATCAAGATTGCTTTGTGGATAATCAATTAATCTTTTGATTCATCTCCTTTCTGTTATGTTCTTATATCCAAATTCATATTTTCTAAAAAAACAATTATGGTGAATCATATTACAATGCTATAGTTTTAAACTTTTCAAATCAAACAATAAATTTTAATAATCTTACAAATTAAGCCTTGAAATTTTGATTTACAAATGAAACCTTGTATTTTTGTTATATCAAATCGAATCTTTAACTTTTAAAATCATATCAATTAAAATCCTAGATTTTTGCGTTTGATTTTCTGGTTTGATGAAAGGTTTGAACTGATATGATTTTAATAATCAAGAGTTCAATTTGAAGATAACAAAATTAATTATGTAATTTAATTTTATAACAGGCTTAATTCTAAGGTTAAAAATTTGAAAATTTCAAAACAATAAGGTTAAATTTGAAACTCCCTAAAGTATAGGGTTAAATTATGAAACTATAAGGTTATATTTTCCTGGGTCATTCACCTGGTTGTCTTCGTGTGATTCATGTGTTTGTGGTGTTATTCAATTCAAATCTAAGTTATTATTAATCTAATTAATCACTTGATAAAAAAAAATTCATTAACTTTGTTGTTATTGGGGCCTAAACCCTAATAAAATTAGTTTGTGTGATTAGGATAGCCATCTATAAGTAATTCCTTGATATAATTAGGTTATGAAACATAATGAGTGGAGACTGATTTATGGACAAAGCAGGTTCGGGTGCCTAGCATCTTCCCATTCTCATAACTTATTACTTTGAACCTAGAATCTAAATGTATAGGCCTCTGCAAAGGGCCTAGGTTGGTTTCTAGATCTAAACCAAGTGGCAACTCTCAACCCTTTACCTCTAGTCCATTCAACTAAGTCATACTCCCCAAAAGTAGAATAAAAAGAAATCAAAACCAAGCCAACGTGACAACCTATGTGAGGCGGGGTAGTGCGCTCACATGGAGTCTTCTAATCATATTAATATAACTAGTTGATTAAGTTTATTTTTTTTATGTGGATTTTATGCATGTGATATAATTACTCTATATTTTAGATGGTATTAAGGAATTTTACTACTCAAGTGAATGAGGGGTCATTGCAAATGTTTAAAGATCAAATGTTTGTTGAGGTATTTGGACCTGAGCATATCGTGGATGAGCTCATGGCAATGGGGCTAATGAAAATTCTACAAAGCTATGGGGTTTCTCCTCATTTAGGATGCAAGACCTTGAGAAGCAATTACAAGAATCTGAGGCAAAAAAAAAAAATTGGAGGCTAATGTAGGAATCACCTCAAGAGCTTGTTGGAGGCATAACAATCAGCAAGGTAATCAAATAGCATAACAAAGTAGACATTTTGAAGATTTTATGATGATGAGCTATATTACCTCATGATCAGCTCAATCGAATATAACTATTTGAAAATTTTTGTTGAACAATTATAATTAAAATTAGTATAAAAATATGCACCTTTTAGAAACATAGAGATAGGATTTTAGTTCTCTTTATTACCATATTTTTATAACATTTTTTCCATATTTTATGGCATGTACTAGGCTATTAGCTTGAGGCATGCAAATAGATGAAATCATTAAAATAGTCATTTTGTTTTAAGGTGCTTTTTTATCATGATAGGATTTTGGAAATATTGTGGACTTGGTGATATTTGATTTGTAGTCTTTTTGTTATTTTGTTTTGATGTATTTTGCTTACCATGTTAGGATTTTGGAACTATTGTGGACTCGGTAATATGTGGTATTTTAAAAGTAATTTGGACCAGGTTATATAATATTTTGTTTTGGTCTAACTTAGACTTTGTAATAAATGGTTCTTTAAAGTATAAATGGAAGAATTATTTGAATTAGGCTATGTAATTTGATGCTTTGTGATGATGCCGAAATATCACCGGTAAGTCACACGGTCCTCACAATGCTTAAAGAATAGCTGCACAACCAAAAAGAAAAGACCTTATAGAGGACACCAGTGTGGTGCCAGCCGAAAACCTTCCGAAGGTTAAGTTAGAACTTTTCGCAACCCTAGAATGCCAGAGTTGAGTTAGTTACGCATACTTTGAGTTGTGAGAGTTTTTGGGTATTTATAATAGTGTAGGTGTAGCATCCGTGCCTTAACTTCGAAGCCCTTTCTTTTTAGGATTAATTCTCTTAGATTTATTTTCCTTATAGGAGTCTTCTTGATTAGGGTTAAGTGTGTGGCGCAAGAATGTTCCTTATACACTTTTGCGTGGGGATCAAGCAAAGCCATTTCAGACCTAACGTGAACCGCAAGTCAATTCCATTTAGGAAACCTTGGGGCCAAATCTGGAAAAATAACTGTCACGTGTCGCTTGCGTTCGTCCACTGTGGGTACGTGCTCCTTAGATCCGTTAGCAATAAACCTTTCATCCTCATACCGTCGCATTTACCCAAGTATCTCTGTCACATTCATTTTTATTCCCCATCACTTTGTAATATGATTTGAATCATGTCATATAATATCGTGTTTTAAAAAAAATTAGATCCGTTAGCAATAAACCTTTCATCCTCATACCGTCGCATTTACCTAAGTATCTCCGTCACATTCATTTTTATTCCCCATCACTTTGTAATATGATTTGAATCATGTCATATAATATCGTGTTTTAAAAAAAATTATTAACATGAGATATGGTCAGGAAGATATTTTAAGCATATAAACTTATTTCAAGGGTATGATAACTGTCAAAAAGGGGGGGGGGGGGGGGGGTAATTGTACTTTTTATCAAGGGTTTTCTGTATGGGAATTTCGACCCTTTTGAGATATATATTGAGGGGTTTTTTATGATCAATGACGCATGATAAAGATGTGGTACTTGTTTCGAGCGTCTGAAAGCTTATTGGAACTTATTTTCAATGATATTTGTTTTGAGAGTTATCTTGACCTTTTTTGAGGATTTTCATACTTTTTTTTCAACATTTTATCTCTAAAAGAAACCAATTTTTCTGTTTTAATATGGGGTTCAATCATTTTAACAATAATGAGAATGAGAAAATAGGATACGCTTATCTTTAGTTTTGAAAATTCTCATTTATTATTAGAAAATGAGAAAAGTAAATTACATATATTCTTTAAAAAAAATACTACATTATACGATCTAGAACAATTTACAAAACATGCCTAGCTAGGTTACAAAATACATTTTCCTTTATAAAAATTTGTAAAATATATATCTAGGGGAGTAACCAAATAGATCCTTAAGATTTTTATTTTTATTTTTAATAGATCCTTAAGAATTGACTTAGTGAAAGAGACAGCCCTAAATTATACTATCATTATTTCATTTTATTTTTTTGTGTGTGTGATTTGGTAAGAAATAGAATATCATGGTTGAAAATTTAAATAAAGGAAAAATAAACTTGTTCTTATCTTAAAGTAGAAAACAAAGGGGGGGAAAACTCACTCAATCAGCCACCTACATCATGCAGGGACCACATGGTCCGCATGCCTTCAGTAGGTTCTTCCGCAAAAGACGTGGTGGTGAAATGAAAATCATATAAAATTCCTAGTGGTAAGACGCGTTAGCGCATCGTGTCCGTTCATTTTGTTTAAACCCGCTGTGAGCGGCTGAGATTGAACCATCATGACCCTTTCATGTTATTTTCCTACCACGACGAGAGGAGCCAACACTAGTGGGGATGTGTTAACTTCGAAGTGGTGACCACACTTTCTGTAATTTAATTTAATAATCACTAAAGTCAGTAATTAGCATCCATGATTTTATTATTTGAAAAATACTCTTTTTGTAGTTTATTTATTATAATTCAGCCCAATTACATATATAGGAATAATTCAAAGGCAAATTGGTGCATGTACGGAAGTTTTATTTTTTTTTGGTTGGGGTCAATAGAATCCAAGTTGTTTGCAATAATTAATGAACTTGAGATCATAGAGAATATCATGAAGTAAATGAAGGCTCATGGATATTATTGGGGAAGAAATTAAAAGGTTTACCATTTGCAAGTGGTTTATTCCTTTCTAACATGAACTTTTGTGATTCAAATAGAAAAAAAAAAAAAAAAAAAAACAAAACAAAACAAAACAAAAAAACAAAAAAACAAAAAAAAAAAAACAAAAAAACAAAAAAACAAAAAAAAAAAAAAACAAAAAAAAACCAACAAACAAAACAAAACAAAACAAAAACATACAAACTGGTGTGAAATATCCATGTTTTGGGCACTATAGTTTTGAATATCAATAAGATTAGTGGTTAAATTTATTGGTTAAGATATTGAGAGAGAAGAGAGAAACAAAGTTTGAAAGTAGAGATTTATGTAATTCAACTTGACAACTTACGTTCATACTAAAAAGTATAAAAATGCAACATATTTACTATATGAAATTATTGTGTCGCAATAAGACTATTGAGAGGGAGGAAATGGACATTTGCCCCTTTCGCCAAAACTTTCAAGGAAAATGCCTCATATCTGAAATTAATTAGGGAAATACCCCTGTTTTGAAACTTGATTTTTTAAAAATCAAGTATCAATTTAAAACTCTATTTTTGAATAATCGAGTTATAACAAACTAAAAATTAAAAAAAAAAAAAAATTTGGTACTTGAGTTCATATCAATTTAAAACTCGATTTTTGAATAATCAAGTTATAGCAAACCGAAATTTTTTTAAAAAAAAAAAATTGGTACTTGAGTTCATGTAAATACTCGAGTTCCTTGAAAAAATTCAAGTGGAACTTGAGTTCCATGAACTCGAGTACTTCACATGGTACTCGAGTTCCACAAAAAAAAAATTCTAAGTTCACGTTCGCTATAACTCTATGTTCCAAAAATCGAGTTTACATGTGGAAATCGAATTTCAAAACAGGGGTATTTCTCTAATTAGTTTTAGACATCGGACATTTTGCTGGATTTTCTAAAAAGAAAGGGCAAAAGCCCATTTTGGCCCTATTGAGAGTATATATCAGCAAACTAATCCTAAAGTAGCTATAGATCAATCCTACGTTGTAATACAAGCTGTACAAGTACATTGAATCTAGATTGATATCCTTAACATTTTTCCTCACATCCAAGCTGGAAGATTGAAGACACCTTAGGTATAGAATGCAAAATGAGAAATAGAATGCAAGAGATGGTTGTTAGTGACACCAAACGACAATTGTTAGCAACGGAAAATGGCTGAAGAATGGCTGTTATGGCCAAGATTATGGTTAAATTGGTGGTCATAATAACAACATCGACAGATGAAAGTGTTAGGAGTGGCCAAATGAAAGCGGCATCAACAATATTAGAATGATGACATTGATTGTGGGCATTGTCAATTGTGATTGGTCAACAGTTGGTTCAAGGGGCATGTCTACCTCTTTAATAAGAATTAATTATAATACAATACTAAAAAAAGGTCAAAGAGAGCAGAGAGAATAGAGATCGGAAGCAAAGTTTTACTTAGTTCCGGCTTACAATTTGAGATATGCTACGTCTACAATATATTTACAATATTTTCATAACAAATTACAGGTGGTTAGTTGTTATTAGTTCAAATTTGAACCTAATACGAAGATTACTTTTTTGTCCCAACAATAACAACCAGTAACAACCTGCTACTTAGGATTTGTTGTAAAAATGTTATAAAAATGTTGTGAACATATCATTTCCTTACAATTTACATCAACAAAAAGCTGTAAGAGGTTACATATTTACTGCATGAAATTTTTATGTTACGATGAAGCTATTGAGATTAACCCTAACTAACCTAGGTTAAACATATATACTTTAATAGTTATGATGTGTAGTACAAGTGCAATAGTAGTACAAACTATGTACGTACAATGAATGTAGACTAATAGATATCTCTAACACTGATATAGAAGAGATGGAATTTAAGTAGCATATATATATATATATATATTTATTTATTTATTGTGCGCACCCAAAATTTCCTTGATAACCTGGGTCTAGGATTGGGCTCACAACTTACTTATATTATACCTCTCCCTTTGTGAAATTTCCTCCTCTCTTCTTATAGTATTCTCTCTCCAATTGTGTATTTTTACTCAAAATGACCAACCCCCACTTTCTACTCTCTTCTTGTATTTATAGTTCGAGGTTGGTGGGGTGCTCATAATTGCTTTTCATTCTCACTCATGTGGATGGGACCCGATTTGATTAATCCTAATAAGGAATATGCTTTCTTGGAAGTAGTGGTAACAGCGTTGGAACTGGTTCCAGCCTCCAAAAGGTTACTTGGCAACGATATTCCCCAAGGCAATACCAAGCTGCCGAGATCACGGGTTATTTAGAGTATGTACATCGCCGACCAACCATACATGCTCGGCACAGGCCTGTATAACTTGTGATTAGTTGAATGGGATTACGATTGGATTTGGGCTTGAGAGTATCTTAGGAGAGTGTTAGGGCCAAGGCCCAAGGCTCTCTAGGCTCGTGGCCATATGTCATACAATAGCCCCCAATTGATTCATGTCTGGCCACCGAGAATAAATCAAAGACATCCAAACAAACTAGGGATTCCTCAAGAAGCCTAACCGTCAGTCATTAAATGAAGGAGAAGACAGTTATTAATGTCTCTTAAAAGAAGCGTTATGACAGCTTGTCAAATCCAACCGCAATCATAGCCTGACGGTTCACGAACCGAGGTCACGTGTGTGGGAGTTACAAAGAAGAGATTTGAAAAGACCTTTCCCACTCCTTTTCCAATAAATACCTTCTCCCTATAAATAGTACCTTCCTCTTCTTCATATCATTTTTTACATCCCTACTCTTTCAAATCCTCTATTGCCGAGCATTCTCTTCTCAAGCATAGATCCCCCAACCAAGATCACCAAATTCCTAGAGCCCACAGTAAGTTTCTTCGTGTATTCCTCCTCTTGTTTCAATTTCTATTCCTCACTCTAGAATTAAGAATGAATTTCGCTTATTATCTTACACTGAGGCATCCTTAGCTAACTTTAGGGTGGTTTATGATATCCCCAAGTATGCATATTTTCATGAGGGTGACATTGCTCTTCAGCGGCGCCCTCATGTAGTATTTTTCCTATCAATGGCTATCCTAGAAGGATGGGTTAGATTTCCCATAGATCCCCTGATACTTAGAACCCTTAGATTTTACAGTTTGTGTCCTGACCAATTCCCCTCCCCCCTAAGTTTTACCAAGTGGTGAGTTGTGTCAGCCGATTAAATCAGTTGTACGGGCTACAGCTGGACCACCATGATATAAATTTCATGTATAGTTTATGTGGTAACATTGGAACAAACTATTACCTAAAAGTTAAGGACGTACAGGTATGACTGATATCGTGCCTTCCTGACTCTAACAGAAAGTCTATAAAGGAGTATGTCATGGTGAGCGGCAACTACAACGCCGACGAGCTCACCTGTCTGACCTCACCTCGGGAAGTTGGTCAGTACCGTGCATATTTAACTTTATTCTTAATTTAGTGCAGATTGCTTACATTTATTATCATTTAAACACGTACTAACCAGCTTTTGTTTCACTTTGGCACAGATAGTAAGAGGTTTATACCGGATATTAAAGTTGAGCACGTGAGAGACTTAAACTTTGTGCTCTGATCAGAGATTTTTGTTAACTTTGACGAGCAACTCCAAGCATCCCACCTTACCTCAGCTGCACTCCGTGCTACACTACCTTGCAACCCTTTGGATAGGTTCGACTGATGGATAGCCCACTATTGTCCTACATTGATGTAGGGCATCTAAATCTCTTCCCTCCCAACCTAATAGTGGGCGAAGCTTAGGATCTCAGTCCTCGATTGGTTCGGGCAGATTCACTAGTACCCGTGAGAGACGCCTCGACTAACCTCGTCTTCCAAGGACGTGTCATTCACATACTGGTTGAGGAGCCCCATGCTAAAGTCCAGCTAGCTGACCAAGCAGAAAATGAGTCAATAAACTTTTTCGAAGCAAAAGCTGAACAAGGGGAGGACGAGATGGTAGTCAAAAGGACGATGACTATCGACCGGTTTCTGCCCAACGCCCACCCAATTGCGTAACAATAATAGACTTCAGGTAGAAATCAGCCTCCTCCTACCACCCGCACCCAAAAAAGACAATGCACCACCAACCAGCCTCCAAGAGTACTAGCGAACACCCTTCCAAGGACTCCTTCAGTTTCTACAGTGAGCAGAGTGGTTATCCTGGAACCCACTGGCTATGCTCGTCCAACCACGTAGATCAGATCCAACGTGGCGTATTCCTCCTCTCGCCCTGCCGTGGAATGGCAAACGATGTTTAGGCTCAGGAATAAGCCTCTTCTGGTGACAACCAATGTTAGAAATTAGCCTACATCCAGGATTGCTCGAAGCCTCAAACAAGGTATGCAACTTCCCGAAGACATGCACTTTTTCTCAAGCGGCGCTGATGAATCATTAGCTGCTCGGTTGCAATGTAAAACTTTATTCTTCTTCTGTTAAACATATGTATACTTTTCTCTTTCATGTTCATTGATATTGTGGTTACAGGCAGTGCCACTGGCTTACATGGTTGAAGATTGATTGAAGGATGCTGCCAAGGAGGCTGACCGAGAAAAGGATCTGAAGGATGTTGTTGAAGCCACGGTGAAGGATAAGGGCAAGGCTATAAAGGATGCCGAAAAGAGAGCACGGGTGGCTAAAAAGGCCCGGGCACTGACAGAATAGAAGCTGACGAAGATGGATGTGAAGCTGGGGGGAATAGAGCTTAAGTTGGCTGAAGTTGAAAACTTAAATCTGGTACATACCAACAAAATTGCCTAGCTCAAGGCGGCCCTAGGAGCCTGTGAAGACAAGTGGTACGACGCAGGCTTCGCAGACGTTGAGAACTCCGTGGAACAATTGTCTACCAAGCACAGTGACTTGGGTTCGACAAAGGATGGACAGCCGCCCTACAAGCAATGGAGGTGCCCGATGATTCCCCATTGAGGAATCCATAAAAAATACCTTTCCCAGAGCCTCCTCCCCTAGTACAAAACCCTATTGGTGTCGACAACGAATAAGACACCCCCAACATGAGAGAGCTGGTGCAAGAAATTGAATCTCATGTGGAATTGGTTAATCTTGAAATCACCAGCAACCTAGATGCTTCATTACCCCCTCTAGACTCTACTGTCCAGCCTGCTGGGGATGTTTCAACTCAGTCCACCATGGACACTGCCCCATCTTAGCCTAAGGGCCCCACTACTTAAGGAAGAAGAAACCATTTTACTTTATCTTTTCCTTTTACTTTTCTTTATTTCCCTTGTTCTGCTCGGTTTGCCTATGGTCACTGAGATGTGGTGACAAGACATCAGTTTCGGCCATATTTATGAATAATTATTATTACTATTTTTTTATTAGAGTTTAATTATTTTATCTATATTTTGCTCTTGTTCATTTATATCTATCATGTAACTGAATTAAGGTGTGCTCTTGGTCTGTGACCCAGGTTAAACCAATTAGAGGTTTTTTTTAGATAACATAAAAATAAGATTTCTGCCTGTCCAGTGACCGGGATCAAACCAAGTACAGCTTTTGCCCTTAGATAAAATAAGATAAAATTTCCACCTGTTCGATGACTGGGTCGAACCAAGCACACGCTTCTGTCCTTAGATAAGGTGTAGATAAGGTTTCCACCTATTCGGTAATCAGATCGAACCGAGCACAGGCTTTTGTCCTTAGATAAGGTGTAGATAAGGTTTTCACTTGTTCGGTGACCAAATCAAACTAAGCACAGGCTTCTATCCTTAGATAAGATGTAGATTAGGATGGTAATTCGACTTCTATATATTACATGTACAAACATACATTGTTCTTCATACAGCTATTGTACATAACTTGTAAATCCTTTTACAATTAATGGTAAAATTTTCTTAAGTTTTGAGCATTCCATGGCCAGGGGAATGGCCTCTCATCCATATCTTCCAAGTAAAACGCTCCAGCCCCAGCAATAGCAGTAACCCTATAAGGACCTTCCCAATTCAGAGCCACCTTTCCAACGCTGAGATCTCGTGTATTCCCCACTGCTTTTCAGAGTACTAAATCTCTGACACTGAACTCCCTACTCCTGACATCCCTGTTATATCGACGAGCAAGTTTTTGCTGATACTTGGCTAGCCTTATGGTTGCTGATTCCCAACATTCCTTTAATGAATCAAGTTGCTTCACCATTAGCTCTTCATTCTCGGCAGGGACAGATCTTGAAACCCAAGCACTGCATAAGCTTACTTCAATTGGTATTACCGCTTCCCCTCCATACGTCAGTGGAAAATGAGTTTCTCCAATAGAACTTCTGAGGATCATCCAATAGGCCCATAAGACGTTCAGCAACTCCTCGACCCATATCCCCTTAGTGCCCGCCAATCTTTTCTTCAAACCATTCACAATTGCTTTGTTAACTGCCTCGGCTTGACCATTACTCTGTAGATATGTAGGGGTTGAATACTTGATCTTAATATCAAGGTCACTGCAGAACTTGCGAAAGGCTTTATGGTCAAATTGCAAACCATTATCAGATACCAAGGATTCTGGAACTCCAAATCTTGTTATTATGTTTCTCCATACAAACTTCTTGACATCTACATCCTGGATGTAGGCTAATGCTTCGGCCTCTACCCACTTAGTGAAGTAATCCACGGCAACCAGAACAAATCTGTGGTTTCCTGTAGCCCGAAAAAACGAACCAATAATATCTATCCCCACTGTGCGAAAGGCCACGAGCTACTGATAGGATTCAAATTCTTAGCTGGTTGATGTATCAAAGGGGCTTGCTTTTGACACTACTCACACTTTCTGACATATTCGGCAGTGTCCTTATGCATCTATGGCCACCAAAATCCCTGGGTCATCATACGATGGGCCAATGAGCGTCCCCTAACATGACTACCGTAGACCCCCTCATGGTCCTCAGTTAAGAGCTCATCAACCTTGCTTGGGTGCAAGTATCGAAGATACGATCCCCTGAAAGACCTTCGGTACAAAATGCGGTCTACCGACAACCAATACGTAGCTATTTGGTGTACCTTGTCCGCTTCTTTTCCACCGGCTGGCACTCAATCGTCGGCCAAAAGATCAATAATCAAGTCCATCTAGCAAGGTTCGAACATCGCCACCACCGAGATAGTCATCCTTGCATCAATGCTAGGTCCTTTCACCACCTCTACTTTGATCAATTGTGGTACTTCCCCGTTTAACAATGACGCCAAGGTGGCCAGAGAATCATCATGTCGGTTCTGGCCCCTAACAATTTGAATGACTTTCACTTTTTGAAACAGATTCATAGTCTGCTCTACCAACCGTAAATAATCGATCATCCAGGGATCTTTGGCTTCAAAGCTTCCCTGGACCTAATTAACAACCAACTAAGAATCCGAGTAAATTTCTACTTCCCATGCACGCAAATTCAAAATAGCTCTTAGTCTGGCAAGTAAGGCTTCATACTTATCCTCATTGTTAGAGTCCTTAAAGCCCAACCTAAATGAATATTCCATCCGGTGTGATAATAACAATTCCTGGCCCAACCCTCAGTGCACTAGACGCATTGTCCATAAATACTCTCCACAGCTGGATTTCACATGGCAAACAATATCTACCTCCTTTCTTGGGGAAAATTCTGCAACAAAGTCAACAAGGACTTGACCTTTCACTGAACTTCTAGGTCTATACCTTATGTCAAAAGAACCCAACCAGGTTCCCCACTTGGCTATCCTGCCTGTAAAATTAGATCTCTTCAACAAGGACTGCAGGCGATACTCGATCAGCACGTAGACGGTATGAGCTTGAAAATAGTAAGGCATTTTCCATGTGGCATGCACTAAGGCTAACACCAACTTCTCTAGGGGCAAATATCTTGTCTCAACATCGACCAGGGTCTTGCTAACATAACATACTGGTTGTTGCACACCTCGATCCCTCAACAACACAGCACTTACGGCATACTCGGGCATTGAAAGATATATGAACAAATCCTCTCCAGGCTTTGGAGCCGACAACATTAGTGCCCGCATCAAATACTACTTTAAATCCTAGAAGGCCTTTTCACATTCCTCGATCCATTGGATTCCCTTTCATTTTTTCAAAAGCTGATAAAATGGATGGCACTGGTCTATGAACTTATAAATGAACTAGTTTACTGCAACTAGCATGCCGTTCAACACCTGGACTTCCTTTGGATTGCTCAGCAACTTAAAGGCATACTATAGCACTGATTTGATTGGGATTGCTCGTCATCATCTATTGATAAATAGCCCCAGCATTCTTCAGACCAAATGACATCACAGTGTAATGATAATTAGCATCGGAAGAAATGAATGCTGCCTTCTTTTGATCCTCGGCAGCTAGGGTAATCTGATGGTAACCCTAAAAGACATCCAGGAAACTCATCATTGGGTGTCCATATGTTGCATCTACCAACTAATTAATCTTTGGTACAGGGAAGGGGTCTTTCGGGCATGCTCGGTTCAAGTCGATAAAGACCACGCATACCCTCCACTTCTCGTTCTTCTTTTTCACCACCACAGTATTTGCTAACCACTCCGAGAAGAAAACCTCCTTTATTTCCCCTGCTTCTTTTAACCTCTTCACCTCTTACTTGACAGCTTCATCATGCTGCTTAGCCGACCTCCTTGGCTTCTGCTTCTTAGGAGGAAAGAGTGGATCTACATTAAGCCTATGCACTATAAACTCAAGATCTACCCCGGGCACCTTTTATGGGCTCCAAGTGAATAGGTCTACATTTTGTACAAGCAACAACAACATCTCCGCCCTATCTTCATCATTTCTGCCCCTACTTGAAAACTCTTATTCTCATTTGGCAATATACTCACCCTTATTTACTCTTCGGCACAACTAGACCCCTTTTCCTCCTAGGGTTCCTGTAATTGCTATAAAGGGACCTCCTTAGCAGATTCCTTCTGCTTAATCTCCTAGTTAACAGCGGCTACCAAGCATTGTCTGGCCACTTGTTGCTTTCCCTTTACTATACTAATACCGTGCTCGGTATGGAATTTGACCTTAACATGCAGTGTAGATGAAATTGCTCCTATTGCATGAATCCACAGCCTTCCAAGAATCACCATATACAGTGAGAATGAATTGACCACTAAAAAGGTCACCATTACTTCCTTGCCTTCCATGTTCACGGGGAGCGAAATATGCCCCTCTAGGACCATCATCAGACCATTAAACCCAACTAAGGGTGTATCGTACTTAGATAAATCTTCATTCTTCAAACGAAGCCCTTTGAAAAAATCGAGATACATCACTTGAGCGCCACTTCCTTGGTATACTAACACCCTCTTCACTATAAAACCATTTATTCGGGCTGTTACCACTAATGCATCATTGTGTGGCTAGGTCGCTCCCTCTAAATCATCATCATTAAAGGCGATGGGCTCTCGAATATACTTCAACCTCTTCTCGGATGGCTGCATGTCCTGACAGCTCTCCACCGGGACCACAATTTGTACCCCCTTCTTCCAAGTCACTAACGTACCCCTTAAAGAAGCATGGATGACTTCTATTACTCCCAAAGTGGGTGGAAGAGGATTCCCCCGTGGTCAGGCACCTTGCCCGGTCTCACGATTCCCCGGCTCCACAACAAACTCCTTCAAATGCTCCGCTTTTACTAATTGCTCCAAATGGTCTTTCAACACCCTACATTGCTAGGTGGTATGTCCCTTTTTCCTGTGATAATTGCAATATAAATTCTGATTTCTTCTCGAGAGATCATCCCCCACCTTGTTCGGCCATCTAAAATATGGCTCATTCTTAATCCGGATCCACGATTCCGTGCACTTGTTCATTGAACGTCAATTTTATTTCCTCGGGTTGAGTGCCTGGCTCCTGGATTCTTAAATCCCTTCTAGGTCTTGACTGGAAACCCCCTTTCCTGGATTGACTTATGATCGGAGCCTTGCCTTTATTCTGCTACCAATCATCCTCCAATCTTTTATTCTCCTCAATATGCCTCATAAGCTATCTCATATCCTCGGGAGGCCTCATTGTCAATGACTCCCGTAATTCAGAATCCTTGGGCAACCTCAGCGTAAATGTGCTAGCATAACTCCGAAGGGTTTCCCCGGATCTCATCTTCATAGACAGCAAAGCATCCACGGGTTATGGTACATGGCTACATGTCATAAACCTGGCCCTAAACTCTTGAATCAATTCTCCAAAACTATGAATTTAGCATTCCTCAACCCATTGAACCACCTCAAAGCTGTGGGCTCGAGACTAGAGGGGAACACTCTACACATCAAGGCATCATTATGATTATGCAGAGACATCATCTGGATGTAGTGACTTACATGTTCTGCTGAGTCTATTTTTCCATCATAAGAAATAAACGGGGGTCTGGTAAATCTGCTTGACATTGGCACTCGTTCAATCTCTTTCGAAAATGGAGACTGGGCAGCTCTATGTAATGCCCAGCTCATAGCATCTAGCGTGGCATTCTGAGGCCTTCATCACTCAGGGGAAACTAAGTCCCTATCGCCATAACCTCGAGACCGGTCCCTACACCAATGTGAATGTGATTGACGAGATGCTTCTCCATGGCTACCCTTAACAGTCTCAGACCCCTCAGCATGACCATAACGATTCCTTTGTCGGCACCTCTCTTGTAACTCCAACTCCAAGTCCCTATCATGCTCGGAGACGTCTGACACTGATCGGTACATCTGAGACAATCCTTCTCCTGAGCTAGAATGCCCCCCCCCCCTCTTGGTCACGTTTTTTATCCTCATTTCTCTTATGCCTTCTTTCTTGCCAACTAGAACCTCAAGAGTCACTAGTGGCATAACCTGCTAAATGATGTTCAGACATCTTCCTCACTCGAATCTCGATAGAACTACAACTATGTAGGAGATTCCCACAGACGAAACTAATTGTGCACACCCAAAATTTCCTTAATGGTCTGGGCCTAAGATTGGGCTCACAACTTATTTGTATAGTGGATAAGTGGGTTTCCTCCCACGAACAGCCACTGTCGAGCTCCTCAATATTATACCTCTCCCTTTTGTGAAATTTCCTTCTCTCTTCTTATACTATTCTCCCTCTAACTGTGTATTTTTACTCAAAATGACCAACCCCCACTCTCTACTCTCTTCTTGTATTTATAGCTCGAGGTTGGTAGGGTGCTCATGATTACTTTTCATTCTCACTCGTGTGGATGGGACCCAATTTGATTATTTCTGACAAGAAATATGCTTTCTTGGAAGTAGTGGTAATGGTGTTGGAACTGGTTCTAACCTCCAAGACAATACCTAGCTACCGAGGTCACAGGCTATTCCGAGTATGTACATCCCCCGACCAACCATACATGCATGGCACAAGCTTGTATAACTTGCGATCAGTTGAGTGGGCTTACCATTGGATTTGGGCTTGAAAGTATCTTAAGAGACTATTAGGGCCAAGGCCCAAGGCCCACTGGGCTCGTGGCCATATGTTGTACATATATATATTTATTGATAACAATTTAAGTAGAATATTGTTAGTTATTAATAAATCCAAAATTTAAGGAACTAGGGACCTATTAATAGAATTGATTGGTGAAGTATATTGTAATCTTATACCAAGACAAACTACTTGAATTGAGAATAAAATGACATCATTATAAAAAGATATATATCTATTCTCTAGCTTAGTGTTGGTTTGGTCGCAAGTGGCAAGTAAAAGGTAAAACCGACTCTGTTAGTGAAGAGGGTATATTCAGGGTAAACGGTCAGAATTTGCAAAGACCTACGATAAGTAGCATTACTAAGGCGACGAATAAAAATATGAGACGACGAGGCTCCTTAAGTATGAACGGATGATCTAAGGTGAACGGATCACCTTCAATGGATGGACGGTCTAAGCTAGACGAATCATCCATCAGTGGACAGATGACCTGCAATAAACGGATAGTGCTCTGGACGGGTACTGATGAAGAAGGTGTTGAGATAGGTCACGTGGCAATGACACAGCTTACTTGGCCTCTAAGGGAATTTCAAATAGCAACAACTTGTGCTCCACGATTAACCAAACACTTATATGGAAAGGGTCCCTTAAATCACGTGCATTTATGAAGATCTTCTCTACAAGGAAATATTCCTCTTCTCCAAGGAACCAAGGTCAGCTCATCATCACTATAAAAAGGCCATAACCTACAAAAAAACAGGTATGCATAATTCATCCTAACTCTGGCACTCTAGAGTTATGACAATTTCTCTGACTTAACCTTAGGAGGGTACCACACCGGTATCCTCTTGAGGTCTTTTTCTTTTTGGTGTGTACAAGTATTGATTCGAGCATGTAAGGACTTTGTAGCCTACTAACAATTGTCAACATCATCAGTTGGCGCCATCTGTAAGAAAGGCTAGAGTAGATACGTCGTGCTACCATTTCCCAAACAAAAAGGTTGCATAGTGCTTCCCGTTCGATGGCAACCAACACCAATGCTCAAGGAGAAGAACCACGTACCGCGGTTCTTGAGAATTAGATTCAGACACTGGCAGCGGCGGTTAAGCGCCTTACCAAGCAAAACCAGGACTTGGAGGAATAACTGCGCCAAAGGGACGCTAAGCCTTTAGACCAGGAGGGGGAGCAGGAAGGGAACAGCCTGCAGTGCAACGACACAAGCCAGAATCGAGAAGGGCCGGAAGGCAAAAATGTTATGAGCTGGTCAACAGCCACAGACATCGCCCCGCCAAACCTGGTCACAGATATGCAAATGATGAGAGAACAGATGGACTTAATGATGAACGCCCTCAAAGGGCAGGTATCGAATGATCTCGATGATTTGGTGCACAGGACGAATTCGCCTTTCACCGCATCTATTACTTCATTCCCTCTACTGCTGAAGTTTCGTATGCCATAAATAGAGGCATACGAAGGATCAAAGGACCCGTTAGACCACTTGAAACGTTCAAGACCCTCATGCATCTGTAGGGCGTAGCAGACAAAATCATGTGCAGGGCCTTTCCCACCACATGAAGGGATCTTACGAGGGTGTGGTTTAGCAGGCTGACGCCAAACTCCATCAATACTTTCAAGGAGTTGAGCATCCAGTTTTCCTCACACTTTATTGGAGGACACGGGTATAAGAAGTCAACCGCATGCCTGATGAACATCAAGCAATGAGAGGACGAGATGCTAAGGTCTTACATTATCCAATTCAACAAGGAGGCCCTCTCGATAGATGAAGTCGATGACAAAATACTCGTTGCAGCATTCACTAACGGACTACGGAAGGGTAAGTTTCTGTTTTCTCTATACAAGAACGATCCAAAGACTATGTCGAATGTGCTTCACAGGGCTATCAAATACATGAACATGGAAGACACACTACTTGCTCGAGAAGAAAAGCCTAGAAAGAGAGAAAGGCAAGAAGATGCAAGGTAGGAGAAAGGACGGAAGGTCATGAAGACTGGTGACGGGCGAGAAGATAGACGCTCTAAGACCCCCTCTGCAAGATTTGCAAATTTCACTTTGCTGAAGGGTGATCCCAACAAGAGGTCCAAGGACAAATACTGTCATTTCCATCATGACCATGGCCATGATACTTCTGAGTGTTACGATTTGAAGCAGTAGATAAAAGCCCTAATCAAGCAGGGGAAATTGCAAAGGTTCATAAGCAAAGAGAAGACGGACCAGCCGTAGGAGCAAGGCCACTAGAGGGAGAACGAGCGCCCCAAGCCACCCGTTGAGAACATAAGAATGATTGTAGGGGGCACAGTAGCTCCCTGTTCAACCAAGAGGGGGCACAAGACATACCTCCCATTGGTCCAGAATGTCCTGCTAACAAGATTGGTCCTAAGGATCACAAGCATGGACGACCAGGTAATCGAGTTCTCGGAAGAAGACACTCGACACTTCCATCACCCACATGATGACACACTTGTCATAAGTATATGGAATGGCGACTACAACACTCACAGGGTATTGGGAGAGAACGGCTGATCCCAACGGATGAGCCACTCGTTGGCTTTGGAGGTACAAGGGTATACCCACTAGGCACAATCACCTTGTCCGTTACAGTTATTGATTACCCCCAGCAAATCACCAAGGATGTTACATTCTTGGTAGTAGACTGCCCATCTGCTTACATTGCTATTTTGGGCCGTCCTACCCTCAATTCATGAAAGGCCGTGACCTCTACCTTTCACCTGATGGTCAAGTTCCTGATTGAATATGGGGTAAGGGAGGTACGGGGTAATCATATAGCAGCATGCGAGTGCTATATAGCCATGCTCGAAATGGACGACTATTTGCCAGTAATGTGTATCGAGGAACAGCAGGCGGTGGCGGAGCCAATAGAAGGAATCGAAGAGGTGCGCCTTAATGACACCAAGCTCGAACGGACAACAAAAATAGGTACTTTTGCTAGCCTATCAATTCGTCGGGCCTTGAAGTCATTCCTAAAAGATAACCAGGACGTCTTTGTATGGAGCCATGAGGACATGCCTGGAATTAACCCCTCCGTCATTATTCACAAGCTAAACATTTCGCCCTCTTTCTCTCCCGTCTGCCAAAAAAAACGAGTATTCTCTCAAAAAAGGGATAGAGCTATAGCGAAGGAAGTTCGCAAGTTGCAAGAAGCAAGGTTCATACGGGAAGTGTACTACCCCGACTGGGTGGCCAATGTAGTAATGGTGAAGAATGCCAATGGAAAGTGGAGGATGTGCGTTCACTTCACAGATTTGAACAAAGCATGCCCCAAGGACAGCTACCCGCTCCCAAGGATTGATATCTTGGTAGATTCAATGGAAAGACACCAACTACTAAGCTTCATGGACACATTTTCTGGGTACAATCAAATAAAGCGAGGCGAAACTGATCAAGAGAAGACCTCTTTTGTCATAAACCAGGGACTCTTCTGTTATAAGGTGATGCCGTTTGGGCTCAAAAACGCAAGTGCGACATATCAGAGGCTTATGAACAGGATGTTTGTGCACTAGATTAGAAGGAATGTTGAGGTGTGCGTAGACGATATGTTGATAAAAAGCATACGGAAAGATGACCACCTCAATGACCTAAGGGAGACCTTTGAGACGATTGGAAAATTCCTCAGATTCATAGTGACCTAAAGGGGTATCGAGGTCAATCCAGACAAGGTTCGGGCTATCATGGAGTTGGCACCACCAAAGACCATCAAAGAGGTACAAAGTTTGAATGGTAAGATTACAGCTTTGAACAGGTTCGTTTCAAGAGCAACAGATAAGTGTCTCCCCTTCTTCCACACATTAAAGAAGGCTTCTGAATGGACAAGTGAGAGTCAGCAGGCATTTGAGGATCTAAAGGCATACCTCTCTTCCCTACCCTTGCTAAGTCCGCCCAGACTAGGAGAGGAGCTCTTCCTCTACTTGGTCGTTTCCTCAACCGTTGTTAGTGCAACTATAGTTAGAGAGGAGGATGGAGACCAGAAGCCAGTGTACTTCACAAGCCAAGCACTACGAGGGATAGAAGAAAGGTACCCACCTATGGAAAAGCTCGCCTTCACATTAGTGACTGCAACGCATAAGCTTAAACCGTACTTCCATGCCCACACTATAGTCGTCTTGACGAAAAAACCGTTGCGGAAAGCAATAAGCAGTCTAGAGGTGGCTAGATGAATGGCGTTATAGGCAATCAAGCTAAGTGAGTTTGATGTGCAATATCGACCACATACGGCCACCAAAGGGCAGGTTACTGCCGATTTCATTACTAAATTAGCCTGACCGGATGAACAAGAGGTAGAAGGGAACCCCCGATGGGTGATATACATGGATGGGTCGACGGTCAAACACGTAGGAGGAGCCGGTGTAGTACTTCTCAACCCCGAGGGAGACGAGGTTCAGTGCTTGATTAGACTCAATTTCCCTATGACAAACAACGAGGCCTAGTACGAAGCTCTAATAGCAGGATTAGATCTCGCACAAGCAATAGGAGCCACGGATGCAATGGTACGTTGCAATTCCTAAGTAGTTACTAGTTAGATTACCGGTTGTTATGAATGTAGAGGAGAACGGATGATGGAATACCTCAAATAGGTGAAGAGTAGGATGCACAACATGAATGTAGAGTTTGTTCAAATCCCAAGAGAGGAGAACAAACAGGCCGACTAACTTGCTAAGGCGGCATTAGCAGATAACATGCCTTCCCCGTGCCAGGTACTCCTCTTCGTTCAGAACTCACCCATAATAAGCATAGTCAACATGCGCGGTTCATATTGATTAAATATTTCTTATACAAGAAAGGTTTCTTCGGCCCCTATCTGAGGTGCCTTGTCCCCTAAGAAGCAAACTATATCATGAGGGAAGTACACCAAGGAATATGTGGGAAATGCTCGAGGTCACGATCCTTAGTCCATAAGCTGATTAAGGCCGGATACTACTAGCCCACTATACAGAAGGATTCTCAAGCGTACGTTAGGAAGTGTGACAAATGTCAGAGGTTCAGCAACCTCATAAGGTAACCGACGGAAGAACTCACTCCAATGACAGCCCCATGGCCTTTTGCTCAATGGGGTCTTGACATCATGGGTCCGTTTCCTACAACAGTCAGGCAGCTGAAATTCCTACTAGTCGGCATAGACTACTTCACTAAGTGGGTAGAGGTCAAAGCGTTGGCCAACATCAAGAAGAAGAATGTACACAGTTTCGTATAGAGAAACATCGTTTGCAGATACGGAATACCTATGGTCCTGGTCTCAGACAACGGGAAGAAATTCGATAACAACGCATTCAGGGACTTCTATTCACAGCTTGGAATCAAAAACCATTATTCGTCTCCTGCCCACCCACAGGCCAATGGATAGGTTGAGGTCACGAATCGATCCTTGCTAAAAATCATCAAGACTCGGCTCGAGGGGGCAAAGGGTATTTGGCCGAAAGAGTTACCCAGTGTACTATGGGCTTACAAGACGACGACGAGGACACCTACAAGAGAGACACTGTTTCGACTTGCGTATGGTAGCGAGCCAGTCATTCCAGCTGAGGTAGGTCTCACCAATTATAGGGTAGTGAACCACGACATGCAGAAGAATGACGAGGCGATGCTCTTGCAACTCAACTTAGTAGATGAGATCAGAGCAACGGCTGAACAAAGGTTGGCGCGATACCAAAGCCTCATGGCCAAGCACTATAAATCCCGAGTTAAACACAGGGACTTCAAGAAAGGAGATCTCATCTTGAGAAAGATCTCATGGGAAGTTAGGACCTAACTGGGAAGGACCATACAGAATCACGTCATGGAATAAAAAGGGCACATATTATCTCGAGACGCTAGACGGAAAAAAGCTACAGTATCCCCAGATGGCAGAACACCTAAAGAGATAATACCAGTAGATAGAGGCGCAAACATATGTACTCCTCCTTTCTAGTTTATTTTTTCAACAGATAGTTTTAGTTTTTATTATTCTCTACGATACTTTTAGAGCCTAATGGGTAATTTTTTTGTTTTTTAATGAACAATATTCTATTTGCTTATCCATCATAATAAAAGGTTTATTCAGAACATATTGAATGTTTTCCGCTGAGATTTATTTACTAAGTCCATAAACTAGACGAATCATCCTGTGAAGGATGAAATTCATTTACAAGTCCATAAATTGGACGGATCTTCCTAAGAAGGATGAGATCTATTTACTAAGTCCATGAACTGGATGGATTATCCCGTGAAGGATGAAATTTATTTACAAATCCATAAATTGGATGGATCTTCCTAAGAAGGATGAGATCTATTTACTAATTCCATAAACTGTCAGATCATCCCATGAAGGATGAAATTCATTTACAAGTCTGTAAACTGGACGAATCTTTCTATGAAGGATGAGATCTATTTAGTCCATATTGGATGGAACATAAGGGATGAAATTTATTTACAAAGTCCACAATTTGTACGGATCATCCCATGAAGGATGCAATTCCTTTACATAGTCCATAAACTGGATGGTCCACCATACGAAGGATGAATTTGAAAAGTCTGTTAACTAGAGGAATCATCCTATAAAGGACATTTAGTCCATAAAATGGGCGGATCGATATTAGAAGGGCAGAACTCATTCAAATTATAAAAAACAGTTCATATGAAAAACGAACGGGTGTGCATTAAGAAGAACATATAATCAAAGTACAATAAACGTTTACATAAAAAGCCAACCAAAGGCAACAGTTAAAACAAATCAAACATACTATTCTCCCGTACATTTCCAAACTTAAACAAAAATAAAAATATATATATACTACTCCGGGACTACAGGAGTTGTCTCCTTATCATCAAGCTCTTGAGCTGGAGGTTGATGGGCATCACCCTAAAAGGGCCTCTTTTCATCAACCTTTTGAGCCTCGTCGTCACTATGGTCTTCACTAAAGAGCTTGTCCGTCCCCTCGATGTCAACGGGGTGAGCTGGAGTCTGGCCCTCAAGGTCGATGGTGATGTGTGAAAGGTTCAAGTCCGGAAAAGAAGCCTTGAATTGAAAAAGACAGTCATCAAAGCCATCGGCAAAAGCAATGCCCAGTTCACTCAGAAGGGCGTCAAAGTCCCAGTACTCTCGAACAGCATCAGCTTTTAAGTAGAGAGTATCCAAGGTAACGAGCTTTACGTAAGTCATCCCCGACAGCTTAGTAGTCCTAAAAATTTTCTCCAGGAAATCGAACTGCTCGGTGGTAACCTGTGGATGGTTGCGAGCTACAAAGCAGATGATTAGAACAACTGAACAAATATAAAAGGATTAAACCTAATAAGGACATACACATACCAAACGGGGGCATTATACCCCATGTCGTGTCAATAGGCATGTACTCATGATCATTTGGAGGACAAATCCAGTTATCCCCACAGAGGAAAAAGTAACAACCCTTCCAGTTCTTGTTAGAGTCTGAGGTCTCACACACTAGCCTAAGCACCGGACTCCGTGGAAGAAAACTATACATCCCCCTAGATTCGGTAATCTCAAAAGGACGATAACAATAGAAAAACTCTTCCACTATCAACCGTCGCGCCCCATTAGACATTACCCCGTACAAGACTTCTACACCCATGATAACCCTCCAAGCATTCGAAGAGATCTAAGAGACTGCCAATCCTAGGTATTGGAGAAGATGACGGTGAAAAGCACTCAACGGGAAGCGAAGCCCAACTTTCAGCATTTGCTCGTATACCTCGATGTCTTCAAAACCCCTATAGTAGCACTTTTCTGACTTAAAGGGTAGACGAATAGATATGTTGTCGGGTATCTGGTACTTCTCCCTAAGTGTGTTGAAGTGCAACGATTTGATGGTAGAGACGAAGTCATTTACCGTCCACAAGGGAAGTATGATGAATTCCCTAAACCCATCAGGACCTATGACGGATTGGATGGGAGGGTCTACACCGTCTAGGTAGTCATTTGAGTCATACTCTGACCCGTTCTCATCCTCCATATTGGGAGGAGAGTTGGCTGACGGTTCCTTCTCCTCGTTGGAGGTGCCGGGGTCTGCTTAACCTGATGGAAACATCTCATTGTAGCCCGCTCTATTATGGACAAACGATTGACCACTTGACGCCCCACTAGACATCTGACACCTATAAATGACGGATAAAAAATCCTAAGACTCTAGGTCTACACTGACGACGGACAAGCGAATGCAATAAATAAAGAGAAAAACTTGAGTTAAGGGAAAGAATACTCACAGCTTGATGGTATAAGAAGGACGACAGAAGGCTGAAAAGAACGGTAATACAAAATTAATGAGGCGACGGTCAGAGAATAGTAGACTGAAGCGCTCTGATCAGTAAAAATTTTTCCAAAAGGTAAAAATGAAAGGAACAAGCAATATATATATAAAAGGAACGGCGCGAAAAATGAAGGGGCACTTCGGTTCAAGCAAACAATTATTAAAAGCTAGCCACATGTCCCTACAGCATTAATAACCCTAGGCTAGCCTATCAATCAACACACGCTTCTCAAGGATAAAGGTAAACCGTCACTCCATGGATCCATGCAAAGTAGGCGACGAATCCATGGAGTGAGGGGGCAACTGAAGAGGGTATATTTAGGGTAGACGGATAGAATTTACAAAGACCTACGATAAGTAGCATTACTAGGGCGGTGGATAAAAACATGAGACAAAGAGACTCCTTAAGTATGGATAGATGATCTAAGGTGAACAGATCACCTTCAATAGATGGACTGTCTAAGCTGGATGGATCGTCCATCAGTGGACGGATGACCTGCAGTAAACAAATAGTGCTCTAGAAGGGTACTGATGATGACGGTGTCGAGATAGGCCACGTGACAGTGACACGACTTACTTGGCCTCCAAGGGAATTTCAATAGCAACAACTTGAGCTCCACGATTAACCACACCCTTATATGGAAAGGGTCCCTTAAATCACGTGCGTTTATGAAGATCTTCTCTACAAGAAAATATTCCTCTTCTCCAAGGAGCCAAGGTTGGCTTCTCATCACTATAAAAGGCCATAACTTACAGAAAACATCTACGCATAATTCATCCCGACTCTAGTACCCTAGAGTTGTGACAATCTCTCTGACTTAACCTTCGGAGGGTATTAAACCGATACCACACCGGTATCCCTTTGAGGTCTTTTTCTTTTTGGTGTGTACAGGTGTTGATTTGGGCACGTAAGGACTTTGTAGCCTACTGACGATTTTCGGCATCATCAGTTAGAAATGTAAAGAGCGGTGGAGCACCCAAGCTTTGATTCCCGTTCTAGCTAGTAGCAATCTGCGGCAATTTGAATGGATTTTTCGTTGCTTTGGCAGTAAATCTAGGTCTAAGATTCCCATATCCATAATAGTTCATTAGTTTGAACTTTATATTTCTTTCTTTAAGAGAAAGCCAAGTATAACTCATTGTAGACACAGAAACCATTCGATTATATTCACATTACGTATAGTTGATTCACCGGAAGTATTGTATCTGACTTCCTGCAATCTAAGAACGAATATGCACGCCCTCGTGCAGCTTCAATAATCAAGTTTGGCACATAATTAATCCTTTTTAGCTATCAATAGCTATCATTCCGATTTGATGTCAACGATCTTAATTATAGCTGTCAACAGCCATCATCCTGATTTTGATGTCAAAGATGTTATAAAGGGATTTAGTTCATATTGTGCATGTAATAGCTTTTAATGACTGAGATTGAGAGTCGAAAAAAACAACTTTCAATCTTAATTATTGAATAAAAAAAAGGAAAAAAAAAAAAGTTAGATTTGTAAAAATATTTAATGAGTGGAGAAAGGGTAATAACACCAAATCCAAATATCTGTTAATCGTTATAGAGAGCTCCATTGAATAATTGATGGAATAGTTAATTACTTTGTATCTTAATCAACAAAACCATCACTACTGAACTTTTTGGGCAAGTAGTCAAAGGCGACAATAGGATTTCACAACTTTTTTCGATGTTAATAATGTGTTCGGATTAGTTTATTTTTATTAATTTATTAATATTTTTCCTGCGTGGTGTATGATTTAATCAAGAAGCATATGTTTATCAAAAAATGGTTTGATAATATAACTAAAATTCAATAATGATATAGATAGTAAAGATAAAGTTATTTTAAGTTACATGATGATTGCACAGTATAGAACATAATTTTTTTTATCATAAACCAAAGATTTAAAATGGTTTTAAATAATATTTAAAATAAATAATAAAATCTATTTGAATTAAATTTCTTGAATATTTGATAATTGAGTTTTAATCCTAATATTATTTTAATTGCTAAAAAATTCCAGTAATATAATTTCACTTAAAAAATAAATTATGTATTAATAATTTGAATATATATAGTATATACTTATAATGAGTGAAATGATGAAATTATATCTTACTACCTGTAAAAATTATATTCAGCCACATAATACAAACATGATATGTACATCCCAACGTTTATTAGTAAAACAAAAAGTTATGATAGATTATTAAAATAAGATTAGATAATTAATTAATTTTCTCTTAAATTTCTTGAAAGTTCTTTTGGTAATAGAATTTTAACTAGAATAGTCTTTTTATAATTTTATTTAAAGATCCGGAGATTCCCAAATAGGTCATCCTTTAGAACTTTGGCAAAAGAATTTAACTAAAAGCAACTCTATTAATTAATTTAATACACATATAATGCACCACATGACATAAGGAAAAATAAAATAAAAAATAAAGGAAAGGGCGAGAAATTAGTGCAATCAAAGTGCATATATAAGTCACAATTTTCATTATATAACATATGATATGATTTGGACATTAATTTATATAATAATATTGTTTTTTTATATTCAAGGTTTAATTTGAAACAACCCCAAACTATAAAATATTTAATAAATTTTAGCCACCTAGTGTAAAGAGGGTAGTGTAACTATTTAGCGCAAAGAGAAAATAACCGAGTGACACAACCATAGCTTTTAGATTTCAACTATTATTATATTTGTATTCGATTTTGCTTTAAAATAATAATAACATATAAAAGGAGAGCGACACTTAAATAAGTGAGCTTTTAAAGTTGTATCTAATCAAATAAAATTAAAATGAGCTTTTAATTTTATACAAATAAAAACTTGTTAAAGACAATTGAACTTCATGAGTAGCAGGGACGGAGTCAAAACTTTAAATTAAGGGCCAAGGACGGCTTTACTATTGGTTGTGTGCGGCAATTTCAACTTCTGACTTAGCTACTACTTAACTGCTGTGTTTTTTTTTTTTTTTTTTTTTTTTTTGCATGGGTAAGAACAAAATTATTTTTGTTTAGAATTTTTTTAAAGGGCAAGGTTGTTTATTCTGGATAAAATTTGTTAATTGAGCTTAATTTTTTTAAATTTTACTATTGGTAATTTTTGTTGTTGGGCTTCTTTTTTTTGGCTTGTATATTTTTTTTTTTTAGATTTTAGATCTATACATTTTTTTTATGGTCACTAAAATGAGGAAAATACTAGAGTTACAAACTTTTTTTATAAATTACTAATGTGATAAGTGGTTACTGGTAAATAAAAAAAAGTATGTGATTAATGGGCCTATATGCGAACCAATAAGAATTTGCTACCAAAATAGTTTGTAAAAAAGTTTGTGAGTATAGTATTTCTCTTAAAAGAATCAAAGATATTGCTTAAGGAAAACAAAATATAATTTTATAGAACAAAACTGTTAAAATTAGTACACGTAAATATAATAATATTTTTAAAATAAAATTTGGGGGGTGCCCCCTATAGTCCAATGATGACTCCGTCCATGTTCATGAGTGTCTTTTCTTGTTTGACAAAGGAAAATGATGCATGTAGAAACATGAGCGGTACTACACTTTTTTCAGGGGGTTCAAATGAACCCCCAAACTTAAAAATATATATATATATATATATATATATATATATTTGAAGTTTAATACTTTAATTTATTCTTACAAATATTTTTGCACACCCTTACTTAAATCTCATACACCTTTATTATATGTATTTTCAAATCTAAGAGTAAGGGTAAGTAAATTGTAAGTATCACTCTGGGTCTGTTTGGATAGAGCGTTTTGCTGAAAACTGAAAACTGAAAACTGAAAACTGAAAACACTGTAGCAAAATAATTTTTAAATGTGTGAATAGTACTGTGGGACCCATTTTTAATAAAAAATTTTCTGAAAAGTGAAATTTGTGGGTCCCGTGAACAGTAAACGGGACCCACAAATATGATAAAAAAAAAAAAGGAAAAGTCAACAAAATCGGTTACTGTTCATAAACAGTATCGTGAACAGTAGCCGATGTCCTCCCTGAGGCGTGCAGCAGCAGCAGCAGCAGCAGAAGAAAAAAAAAAAAAAAAACAAAACAAAACAAAAAACGTGGAACGCTGGACGCTAAACGCTAAACGCGTTATCCAAACCCAGCCTCTTTATTACAAACTAGCTAGCTTGCAAGAATGTTATTTGGTAGAAAATGTAAATTGTCCATTTTTTAAATATTTTTATGTTAATTAATTCTATACTTTTTTTATTTTTGTACATGATAACTCACTTAAATGGATTTTTATGATATAGTTTCACATTTGATTCTAAAATTAAGAAATAAAATTCTCTCTAAAAATAAATAATTTAGAACACATGGCGCAAAATTGAACTTCAATTGTAGAATCTAATTGGATTTCCTTTAAACTTTACCTACTAATATATATATATATATATATATATATATATATGAATTATAAATTTGAATTTTTTTAGTTATAAAAACAGACTCATAAATATAAAATCATTCATACTCTCTCTTCCTCTAATTTTATATATAGTGTTAGATATATGACTATATTTTTTATGATTTATTTATATTGAACTCCTCGTTTTCTACTCTAAACTAATTCATTTGACACAAAAATTAAAAAATTTGATTAGATGAGACATGTGACATAAAATTAAACTCTAATTGAAATCCAATTTTTATAGTAAACTAACTAACTAACTAACTTGGTACAAAAATTTAAAATTTTTGATTCAATGGGACACGTGGTGCAAAATTACACTCTAATTGAATTCCAATTTGAAATCTAATTGAATTGTTTTTAGTTCTACAAAAAAACAAAAGGCTCATAAATATAAAATCATTCAAAAATTATGTTTTTTTATGGTTTACTTATATTGGACTCCTCATTTTTTACATTAAATTAACTCATTTAGTACAAAAATTAAAAAACTTGGATTAGATAGGACGCATGTCACAAAATTAAACCCTTATTGAAATCCAATTTTTACATTGAATTAACTCACTTAGCACAAAAATTTAAAAACTTAGATTAGATAGGACACGTGGTGCAAAATTATTATTATTAGACTCTAATCAAATTCCAATTTAAAATCTAATTGGATTTTCTCTCAGTTTTACCTACTATTATTATTATTATTATTATTATTATTATTATTATTATTATTATTATTATTATTATTACATAGTCTAGTATATAACCCGTGCTAATACTCGGAAACATTCAACAATATTCATAATAAGGTGATATTACCTAGGCGAGTGAGATAATCACTTTGGCTTTTATATTGGGTGTTATTATGCCTGGCACCCAAATTAAAATGGACACTCAACTCAAGATTAAACTTCCATTAGAAACTAAATTGAATAATATATATTCTCTCAACTAATATTCATATAAGTTTCATTGACAAGATTCATTGAGAGAAAGAAAGGCAATTAGCACTATGTTTGCAGGTTGGAGAGAGAGAGACAATATTGTTGTAATGTTGTATGTATTTAAGGATTGATTGGACAATTTTGAAATGTTTTGGACCTAGTTGGCATAAGCTCAAACCTCAAGTAGGTTAGTGAAATTTACCCTTAAAAAAAAACAAAAAAAAATGTTATACATCTTATATCATTTATTGAGCCATGTATTTTATTGAGGAATAATAGTCTCTAAAGTCATAGACTCATGGATGTATAAGTTAGATGCCGAGGAATAGTAGTCTGTAAAGTCATAGACTCATAGATGCATAAGTTATAAAAGACAGTTGATCAAGCTAACAATAAATAATAATTACATATGTACCTAAATCTCTAATAATGTACTACTGAAGTTATTGTAAGCGAATAAAACATTATATAATTTGTAAAAAGTAATTGGTATGAGCTTTGCTTCCTTCTATTCTATCATCTAGTAAGCTAAAATAACACGCCCTTCATATAAAAGACATGTCATGTAGATATAAAAGAGTAATGCCAAGGAGGCGGCAAATTGGAATTTGTGTAGTTAATAATATGTAAGTGAGTGAGGTAGTCATTTTGATTTTTGTGTTAGTATTATAGTAATCACTTGGCAAAAAAAAAAAAGACTCTTGGTGTAAAATTATATGATTAGATATATCATTGTGTTTTTTTATGGTTCATTTATATTGAACTCCTCATCTCCCTCATTGAATGGCTCACTTGGAACAAAAATTTTAAAACTTAAATGAGGCACATGATGCAAAATTAGACTCTAATTGAAATCATATTTGGATTCTAATTGTAACGATTTTGAAAGATGGAATTTAATATAAAATTGAACAGTATGGGAATGAACCTTAAAATAGCAAAATGTTTAGTAGATTTATTTTTTAAGATGTCTATGAATGTTTTGCTAGTGTAACTTTCATAGAATTTATAAGAAGATTTAAACAATTCTTTATTTCTTCTTCTTCTTTAATTGCAAATTAGGATTTCTATTTCAAAAATTCCTAACAACTAAATGGAAAATATCAATTAA
The DNA here is from genome assembly GCA_032878915.1 of Castanopsis chinensis. Lineage (NCBI taxonomy): Eukaryota > Viridiplantae > Streptophyta > Magnoliopsida > Fagales > Fagaceae > Castanopsis > Castanopsis chinensis. The sequence continues at coordinate 8,928,884 of JAVQMG010000113.1, forward strand.
AAAAAATAAAATTAGGATTCCATTCCCTCATATATCTTCAATTATCTTCCATGCAACCTTACTCCCTTCTCTTGAATAATGTACCTCATCCCTTATTCCAGCTTCAAAGTTTTGAACATCCAAATTAAATATTACGTTTGTGCCTCCAAAACACAATTAATTAAACATATGAACTATTGGCCCAATGAATTACAACAAAAAATATATGCCACCAAAATTTGTGGGCATTACAATTTGCTTATGATGAGAACTTTGAGAGACTTTCCAAGGGAGCACTTGATGGTCCTTAGTCTGCATCACTCTGTTCAACAATATTGCATAGCTTAGAGATCTTTTGTTTGCTGTAATTTCAGTTGGCTAAAAAAAAAAGCAAATGAGTTAGCTTATGCCTTGGCAACCCTGTTTCCTCAAACCATGCGATGATGTAACACGTAATTCTTTAGTTATAGTCACCATTTGTAGAAAATTTTAGAGAAAATGAGGAATACCAAATTAGAATGTGAAATAAAAATATTTTCATCAAATTTTATAAAAGCTCTATTTATCTCGCCTACAAATTTTAGGAGTTGCATATAACAGCATGTGTAAAAAGAAAGCGAGTTGAACTACAATAGTTCCACCTAGGTTTGGCAAATAGGCAAGTTGGGTCAAAAAATGGGTTGAGAACTTGAGTCTGTAATTACCCATTTATCCATTTATGAAATATTTATATAAAATTGATTACCAATTATCAACCAACCCATTTAATTGGTAATGCACCCATTTAATCCATATGACCCACATACCACTAAAACTATTTGAACACCCTCTTGACCTCCAAAATTACCAAAATGCCCTTAAATACCTAAAATGACCCAAATACCCCTACACTTCCAAAATTACCAATGTATCCTTGAACATTCAAAATTATCTCCAAAATCTCTAAAATAAGCAAAATACCCATAAAACCTCTAAAAGAACCAAAATACCTCCAATATTAAGATATAAATTCTACTTTAACCTAATCTAAATGCATATATGTGTAAAGCTCCCTTCTGAAAACTTAAACCCCAGCTCTTGCACCCCTCCCCCCAAACTCCACAAGCACTTATACTTGTGGAATGACCAACACACCAAAGATGTGCGGTAGTCGATATTTCTAAAATCACCAAATATGCTCAAAAATCACTAAAATGACCAAAATATCCTCAAAATCTCTAAAATTAACAAAAATACCCATAAAATCTCTAAAATAGCCAAAATACCCTCGATATCTCTAATATCACCAAATATGCTCAAAAACCACTAAAATAACCTAAATATCCCCAAAATCTCTAAAATGACCAAAATACGTATAAAACCTCTAAAATGACCAAAATACCCCTAAAATCTCTAAATTGAGCAAAATACTCCCCAAAACCTAAAAAATGACCAAAATACCCCCCAAAACCTAAAAATGACCAAGATACCCCCCTAAACCTAAAAAAATGACCGAAATACTCCTCGAAATATAAAAATGACCAAAATACAACCGAAACCTAAAAATTACCAAAATACCCCCATAAACCTAAAAATGACTAAAATACTCTTGAAACCTATAAATTACCAAAATACCCCATAAGCCTATTTTTTATCATAAACCAAAGATTTAAAATGTTTTTAAATAATTTAAAATAAATTATAAAATCTAATTGAAATTTCGTGAATATCTTGATAATTGAGTTTTAATCCTAATATTATTTTAATTTAAAAAAATTCTAGTAATATAATTTCACTTAAAATAAATTATATATTAATAATTTGAATGTACTTATGATGAGTGAAATGATGAAAACATATCTTACTACCTGTAAAAATTAAATTAAATTGAGCCACATAATACAAACATGATATGTACATCCCAACGTTTATTAGTAAAACCAAAAGTTATGATAGATTATTAAAATAAGATTAAATAATTAATTAATTTTTTCTTAAATTTCTAGAAAGTAGTCTTGGAGTCTTGGTAATAGAATTTTAACTAGGGTAGTATTTTTAAAATTTAATAATAGAATTTAATAAATTTAATATACGTATAATGCACCACATGACATAAGAAAAAATAAAATAAAAAAATAAAGGAGAAGGTGAGTTTTTTTTTTTTTTTTTTTTGAGAAAAGAAGGCGAGTTCTTAGTGCAATCAAAGTGCATATATACGTGTGTGTGATATATATATATATATATAATGTATATATATATATATAAGTCACAATTTTTACTACATAATATGTGATATAATTTGGACATTAATTTATATAGTAATTGTAGGGTCAATGGGCCCTGGAAGACGCATTGGTTTGGCCCAAAAGTATTTGTTGGGCTAAAGGCCCAAATCCGAGGACACTAAATGGTCCGAGGATATAAGAATATCAAACCATGAAGCAATACTTATAAGTAAAGAAGTGATATTTGATCAAGGATATCCAAGAAGGTGATCCGAGGAAGAGTATGTCCGTCGAGGTAGGAGAAGGGCTGGTTAACGTCCACAGACAATGTTCTACAAGATCCTATAGGTAAGGGTAAGCTTGGTAGACATGGAAGACAAGAGGAAGGGCAGTGAAAATATCTAAGATGAAGTTGTTACCACTACCACCGCATTAAATATACTGCAACTATTTCTCTGACCACATTAATGGGGAAGTGATGTCTGAGTATCAGAATTCAGCTTTACAGCTGCCTCTAAAGGCTTCAGGGGTAAGGTGATGGGACAAGTATCCAAATGTGTAATCTGATCCATTAATGAAAGATGGAGAGAGGAAGATAGATGGTATAAAAGGAAGGGGAAGGTGTTCAGAATGGGGGATCGGAAAAACCAAAGAAAAAGACATCAAACACTTGAGCTATAATACTTGTAACTGATCCTAAAAAAGGAAGGTAACTAATATAATTCATATATATTCCATTACATAAACAATTCACTGTGTACGGTACTAGGATCAAGCACATCATTCATAATATTCAACACCCTTAAAACCTAGATTTCGAACTCACTCTCTATAAATTTCTTTGTATTGGGCTTTTTGGGCCTATTCCCTTCACACTGTCGGGTTCGGGTGCAAATTGTGGCCTTACAATAATATTTTTTTATTTTTTATATTTAAGGTTTAATTTGAAACAACCCCAAATTATAATGGACCAATGTAATATTTAATAAATTTTAGCCACCTAGTGTAAAGAGAGTGTAACTATTTAGCACAAAGAGAGTAACCAAGTGACACAATCATAGCTTTTAGATTTCAACTATTATTATATTTGTATGCGATTTTGCTTTAAAATAATAATAATAATATATAAAAGTAGAGCAATACTTAAATAAGTGAGATTTTTTAAGTTGTATATAATGCAATAAAATTAAAATGAGCTTTTAATTTTATACAAATAAAAACTCGTTAAAGGCAATAGAACTTCGTGATTAAAGATGGAGCCAGAACTTCGAGTTAGGGGGGTGGCTTTACTATTGGCTGTGTGTGGCGGTTTTAACCTCTGACTCAACTACTACCTAGCAGCTGAGATTCTTTTTTGTATGGGTAAGGACAAAATTTTTTTTGTTTAAAATTTTTAAAAGGGCAGGATTGTTTATTTTGGATAAAATTGGTTAATTGAGCTTAATTTTTTTTTAGTGTCTATTTAGAAATAGCTTATTTAGCATAAGCTGAAATCTTTTTTGTTGAAAATACTGTAAATAAAGCTATAAGGTAGCCGAAATAGTATAGTGAGACCCATGAATAGTACCAAAAGTATAATGGGACCTATGAACGGTAGTAAAAATAACGTAAATAGCAAAAAAAAAATAACTTTTTAAGCCAATGCCAAACTCATACTTAATTTTCCTATTCGTAATTTTTGTTATTGAGCTATTTTTTTGGGCTTGTATATTTTATTTTAGATTTTAGATCTATAAATTTTTTTATGGTCAATAAAATGAGGAAAATGTTAGAGTTACAAATTTTTTAAAAAAAAATTATTGATGTAATAAGTGGTTACTAGTATGTAAAAAAAATTATGTGAGTAGTGAGCTCATATGCGAACTAATAAAAATTTTCTACCAAAACAATCTGTAAAAATATTGTAAAAAAATTTGTGAGTATAGTATTACTCTTTAAAGAATTAATGATATTGCTTAAGGAAAATGAAATTTAATTTTATAGAACAAAATTGCTAAAATTACAACACATACATATAAAATTTTTTGTTTTTTTTAATTGAGGGGCCATTGCGATCCTAGTCCATTGATGGCTCCATCCATGTTCGTGAGTGTTTTTTCTTGTTTGGCAAAGGAAAATGATGCATGTAGAAACATGCGCGGTGCTACATTTTCTTCAAGGGGTTCAAATGAACCTCATGACTTAAAAAAATTATATATATATACATATATTGACATTTAATACTTTAATTTATTTTTAAAGATATTTTGCACACCCTGACTTAAATCTTATACACTTTTATTACATGTATTTCCAACTCTAAGAGTAAGAATAAGTGTTTGTGAATTGTGTGTATCACTCTTTATTATAAATTTATATTATGCGTGTAAATGTGTCTAATATTGATTGTGTGCATTACTTTTTGATATAATATTATTTGTGTGAATAATGATGTGTGTAGATGTTTGTGTGTACAGTATAAATATAATATAACTTTATGTAATTTAATAATTAAGAAATAAAGAGGGTTTGTTACATGCGTGTGCATTGTTATCATGTTATAATAATTTTTTGTTATAAAACTAGAAAAAATCAAAAAAAAATTGTAAAATTAGTGATTATTCAAGCATTTTATTGATTAAGTAGACACGTAGTATATTATTTTGTGTATGAATGAGTATGCTTGTGTGCGTCAATAATTAATATAGAGCTAATAAGTTGAGTTTAGTCATTTAGTTTAAAATATTTCTATAAAAACAATGACAAATAAATAATAACAACTATGTAAAAATAAAAATGTTAGACAAACTTACAAAATAAAATGGTCATAGCTACCCACATTGATTATTTGGCCAATACTAATGCTTTATTTGGCCAATTCAAATGTCGATTGGTAACTCCTACACAGGGTCGGCTCAACAAATTTGGGAACCGTAGGCAAAAGCTTTAAACGGGGCCTTTTATTATATTTAATTATAAATTCATATATTTTTTTCAATTAAAATTTATTTTTCTTGCTTTTTGAGAGGCAAATTACTAATTAAATTTTTGCATTCAAGTTTTGCTAACATTTCCTTTTCAATTGATAATATGGTTAATCCACTTAATTTTTTCTTGTGACATAGTTGGTCTTAAATAGGATTTTATTAATTTAATTTTATTAACATTCCCTTCTCTTGATCCCCGTTTATTTCTTAGTATGAGAGTCATTTGTTCTTGATGACTTACATTAGGGGTACAATCAAGTATAATTGAAAAGTATTTTACTTCTTGAATCTTTTAATAATTTTACTTTTAATTTCATTTGCTAATAATTGTATCACTTCATTTTGTATATTATGTCCAAGATAATGATTATGGATTGCACCGTGTCGAATACGTCAAACATGTTTTTGCATTACTAGATCAAATTCTGCAATCATTTCAATTATACTTAAAAAATTTCCGTTATTTTCTTGATAGATTTGTTCGTTTTTTCCTCAAAATGCCAAATTATTTTTACCAAGATTTTTTACCACCACTATTATTCTTAATAACACTTTTTTCCAATGATCTTTCTCTTTCATATTGTTCTTGGACATTTTTATCAATTGTTTTATTCTTCAATAATCTTAGTTCTAAATCAATCCAAGTATTCATATTAGTAATATGCTCATTGGTTTATTGTGATTTTTAAGAATAGAACTAATATTTTTCCAATCCTTAGTTCCTCCATTAGCTAGTTGATTTGTATTAGATTTTGAATTAAACAACTTGCAACAAAAACAAAATACTTTATCTAGGTCTTTCGAATACACTTACCATTTTCTATCATATTTCTCCCCATTTGGTAATTTTCGAATATAATGCATAGTAGAAAAATGTCTAGAGTTCTTATCTATAGGAAAGTTTAGATCATCAACTCTTCTTGGACCATTTTCTACTAACAAATCTCTTAATTTTATATCAATAGTTTTCCATTGACCTGGATCAAAAATATTTGTAGGAATATAGTTAGGTTGATCACTAATATTTTCACTCTCCTCTAAATTATTTTGAGTTTCATTATCTAGAATGGTGACATTACATGTTTGAACATTATCATGACCACTTTCATTATTATCATTTTGTTGTATATTTTCATTATCTTCTAACTTTTTTTGATGAATTTTTTGTTCATTTATGAAACTTTCACTCAAATTTTCTACAAGATTTTATTTTCTACTTGTAATAAATTTGTAGGAGTCCTACAGTTCAAGCTCAAAGGTCTGATCTTGATTTCGAAATGGTCATTAAAGGAAAAAGTTTAGCTCAACCTCTGTGGGTTGCCTCTTACTTTTTTTTTTTTTTTTTTCCTCCTCTCCCTGTTTATGTTCCTTTGGTGCTAGCTGCCACGGCCTATCGCTAAATAGTTGATAATAGATTCTCCCCAATACCCCCAAAGCCGTGCTAAAGGTTTTAACGCAAACAGCTACATGAATTAACATTGATCAAATATGTGCTTTCAGCCTTAATTAGCTATATGTAGCATGGCCTTCCTTGCTATTCCCTAGTCAATATATAAGCTCTTTTATTGACGCTAGCTTGAGAGATTTTCTTGAAGGGAGTATTCGTTGCTATTCCCTAGTCAATACGGTGAAAACCAAGTATTTGAAGGGAGAAAATTATCTTGAAAGCTGAAGATGCAGACTAGTTCTTAGTGTTGGAGGAGAATTGAAATAGCAAAGAACTTATCAAAGCATGCTTGTTATTTGTTAGGCTCAAAATACAACCATTTACGTTTGGGAGGTCCTGTGGCTTGGCTTCCATCCCTTCTAATTTTCATCTCATTGTCAAGAAGATCTAACCCGCCCCTGAGATAAAGTTACCTAGCTAGGTAGCAGAATTATAAAACTCTAGATGGGCAAAACTGGAACCTAAATGAACTTCTTGATTTGCATGGGTTGTGCAAATCCAGCTCAACAGGCCTTCCCAGTTCCCACAACAAAGTTATGCGCAAACTACAGCAGCTGTGGCAATGGCCCCAGCCCAAGCCTAAGCCCAAGCGCAACCCTAGCAACCTGCTTCAGTTCCTCAGGGCTATTATTGGAGTTACCACTGATTTGGCGAGACAAGTTTTGCACTGTTTTTCCATGTGTAATCTATTCTTTTTAACTTCTTGGTCTCTATTTATACAGACCTGACCCGTACCTTGGGTTTTTTAGACATGGGTATGGTGTAGCTAACTAGAAGAGGGGGAGAGGAGACTCTGTTTTAGGATACCGGCAATTGTAATTTTAGGTTTTACTAAGTTTATTTTTTTCAATATTTTCATGTATTTTAGTAGAATTTTGTGCATGAGTTGTGCAATTTTCCTCGTTGGGTCTATGATTTGCCCTATTGTAGAGATTGTCAAAATTAGTTGTGCTTGAAAGTTATCACGTTTGCTATTTGAACATGACGCCTAATAATATGTACAAGCCAATTAGCTCTGGGTTAAGCCTGAACCCATGTTATATAAAAAAATAATTCCATCTCTAATCATCAAATCTTCATTACAAATTGATTTGGACCCTAGGCCTAGAGTGTTAAATTTTGGATCAACACCATAGGATGTTAAATTCGGGTCCCCTCAATAATCATGCATGGGTGGAAGCACCAATGAAAGTTAAAGCTTCATGAAGGATTCAAGTTGCTTATGTGAAAGGTTGTTTGTTATGTTCTGCCAACTGAAGAGCTAATGCGTAGGAGATAATTTAATGATCTCTTAGTCTTATGCACTCTATGTAAGTAGCAACTAGCTAGAAACTGTTGAACATATCTTACTTTAATGTCTTACTGCAATTATAGTTTGGTTTCCCTTGAATAGCCCTATAATTTTGTAGTTGCCGATTAATTCTCAACTTATAATGGTACTTTGACTAACCAAATACTTAAAAAATTTCAAGAGAAGTTGAATGAATTTACACTATTTTCCACAATTTTGTATGGGAGGGTTTTGTTTGTTTGACAGAATAATTTTGACTCGGCTATGATTAGCAATGTGTCGTGATTAAATGAACTAAGTTACCCATTACTAAATACTAGGTTTACTTGAACAACAAGCTACAAGGGATAAAAGTAAATCAGACACGAAACTAAATTGCTTATTAAACATACTTGCATTCACAAAACAGAATTTCACTGCTAACTGAAACTAAGGGGATGTTTGGTAGAGTAGTTTGAGATAGAATTTTTGTAGTTTAAGATGAGATTTTTGCAGTTTTTTAAAATACGTGTAGATGAAAAAGTGTATAAAAATGTGTATAATGTTATTTAAAATATAAAAATGTGAGTTTAAAATAGGTCACTACACAGAGCCTAAATTTATCTAAAAAGTATTACAAAGGATATTTTATACTTGTGCCTAACGTGCCTTCTTCTCTAATGAAACCATTATATATATTTTATACTTGTATTCTAGCAGCTATTGTTAGTGATTGTTGAACACGTGCCTTCTGGATCTCAGGCAACTTGCAAGATACTATTTAGCTCTCAAATCCTTGAACACGTTCCCTAGCCAAATTCAAATCCTTGTACTTTTTAAATTTTTTAATAATTTTAAATACTCTCTCAGTCAATGTATGGCTGCCAGCCTGCCACGTAATAAGCATGTGTTTCATGTCTCTGTCTACCCAATTGCTTGACACGAGTCTTTCTTGCAATGTTCTTTCCTTTTTGCCACATGTTGAGCATTGGTTGGTGGAAATTTAATTTTACTCAAACGAGTTTGGTAAGGATTTACAACAAACCCCGTAATATTTGTAAAGTCTCTTAAGGTGTTTTTTTTTTAATTGAAAAATTCTCTTAAGGTGTTATGATGAACATTGAACACCAACAGCATGGAAATCCATTAGTCTCACCTTAAATGAGATTCTTTTATAAAAAGCTCCTAACTAAGAGTGCTCACAAGTCGGTTGAATTTGAATTGAAGGTCAATTGGTCACTCAATCCAACCTTGATGAGTTGAGAGCTTTCTCACCATTGTCGATGGATTAACAAGTCAAAACCCTCCAAAAGAGATCTTATCAACAAATAAATCATAATTACTAACACAAATTTTAAGAAATATTGTTCCAATTTAATCCAACATGTATTAAAGAAATATAACAACTGATACACAAAAAAAGAAATCCAAAAAGTTGTCCATGAGCAAGAACTTGGAGAACTCAAATAGCTTAGGTAGTTTAGGCTTGAAGGGTCCTTATTATATCCATGTATTGCAAATATTCATACTAATGGATTATTCAACGATAGTCGCGTAGAGATTTTTCATAGGGTACTCAAGTTTCCTCTTCAAAAACACATCAAGTGTTTTTTGTGAGTTTGCTTCTCATTACTTACTACTTTTATCTTTATTGCAATTAGGGGTGTTCGCAGTGCAATGCGGTGCAGTTTTAGACCATTTTTAGCACCTCACTTTACAGTACGGTTTAACCAAAATCATAATTGTACTACACCTCATTTTTGCAGCCACACGTGCAGTGCAGTGTATAAAAATTCACCTGTTATATAAAAATTCAACATTTATATCACCATACAATTTAACATGTATCAGCAATATCACTATCTCAGATTCTCAGGTATGCGTCAAACATGTAATGAAGTCAAGTACTTTGAACAAGGTAGAGTGACAAGCAACTTAAATGTTTTAACTATCAAAATCTAATGCTCTTCAGTCTTCACTTTAGATCAAGAATATGAAGTAACTTACTGTCCTTTTGAATGTAAATTGAAATAGAATATCACATTCTATCATCACTAGCTTCCTAAATATCAGATATATCTTATTAATAATGCATTTCCTCTCGGAATATGGCACATTGATAAATTTGGAGTAATGCACATTGCTTAGCAAGACATGCTATAGAATCCACCTAGTTTTCTTGAAAAGAATGTATCCTTAAGGCACTGTAGGTGACATTATCCATGGAATTTTAAGTGATCAAACAACAAGAAGACATTATGAAACTCTCAAAAGTGAATGAAAGCTGTTCAAAGTATCCATAAGGCACTGTAGGTAACAACTCTAAAATCCCAATAACATGTAGTAACTCCTACTAAAACTAAAGTGACTGCAAAAAGAAATAGACATAGAATATAAATAAATAGTTCAGAATAAGCCTAACATAGCTACTAAGTCCTGACCCATCACTTCCAAGTGCCAATATACCAACAACAACAATCAAAAATATATATATAATGTAATTAACAATTTTTTCATATACAAGCTACTTTGTCCTAAGTAAATAGTACAATAGCCCAATGGATTAACTTTAAAAAAGAATAACTTGAATTGAACACATATAGAGGGTGCAACGGCAATGAGTAGTCGAGTGAGTAGCGACAATTCAAGTGAAAGTGTGGCGGCTAGGGTCTGACTTCAGAGGGCTGAGAGAGTGATAAGATTTTTTTTTTTTTTTTTACTAATAAAACATTGAGATACAGCTAGGGCTAGGGTATTAAATTATTAATGTATTAATATTTTGTCCTTATTATATATATAATATAAAATAAATAAATATTATATATATATAGATGGTGCAGTGCGGTCCATGTGGTTTTCATATTATAAAACTGCAAACCACACTGCATCATGCGTGCACTATTACTTGCGGTGTGGTTATGCCACTTTGCAGGCGGTTTTGGTGCGATTTTTGCAGTTTGTACGATTTAATGAACACCCCTAATTGCAATGCTTAAAAATGTTTATCCGTGCAATTGTGATTTCAATGCTTAGTTTTTTTTTTTTTTTTTTTTTTAATAAGAATGATTTCAATGCTTAGTTAAAATTTGGGGGGTGTCTAAACTATTGCCTAGTTGATTAGGTAATTTTCTCAAGCTCAACTGGTTAAAATTTTTGTTGTTAAATAAGAAATATAGGTTGAAATCCTACCTATATTAAAAACGAATTGGAGTCTTAGCTTGGTGATAAAAAGCATGCCTAATATTTCGCAAGAAGGAGGTTTTCCCATACCATACTGTACAAAATATAAATGCAGCATACCACAATTAGACCAACATGCACTGATATAATAATACCAAAAAGTTTCTCAAGATTCATACTCATTCAAACTTTGATATATGCTCAAGCGGGATTCAAATCACCACCATACAGACACGTGATACACTTTAAGCCACTGGCAACTACTAAAATTTGTAGGGGAGTTGCTGAGAAACCATGACTTAGCCATTTGTCAGTTTCTTCCTCAAAGAAAAAAGTATTAATGGACCTTTATGCACAAGATTGTACTCTTCAACAACTGACGTCAAGGGGCAGAATGGATTCGTATAATTCATCTTTAACCAAGAGTGAAATATCTGAGCATCCTGCAAAGAAATAAGCTAATCAGCATCAACAGCACAAATTTGTTCAAGCCATGCAAACTACAACATCTAATTCCCTCTTGATGCCTCATTTATCATGCAAGCAAATTCTTACTAAAAACCTACATCACTATATTGATTGATTAAAGCATTGATGAGCACCAAGCTCTTCATAGCTGTAAAACAGGTTTGTAGCTTTAACATAGCATGCATGGACTTGCTAAGGAGCACAGCTAATGAAGACCTAAATGGCTTGCAAGCTCCTCACCAATGCCTTTCCATGCATTGACTTATCAAAGCATACAGCTTATGAAGCCCCAAACTAAGTTACAAATACCGTACATACCAGAACCAGTAGAATTTATTGTATAAGCCACCAATCTGGTACACTTACCAGACTTACCAGTTTAAAAATAGGGTTGTTTTGGTCTGTACTGGCTGAAAAAGCTAACTTGCATTTTAGGACAATATAGGATTAAATGTTTTTATTGTCATATTTTCTGAAAACTCGCTCTCAACTCTCAAGCTGATCCTCAACTCGTATATTGGCAAATTCAAGGACCAGGCGGCACTGCTAGTGCACATCAATAGTGTTACTGGAGTTAGTGTAGTGTCAAGTCATTGTTTTGGCCAACTGTTCAAGGTTGAATTTGGCCACAGGCCAAGAGTAGTTGGGGTTTGATGATGAAGATTAGTGCGTTGATGACTGGCAGCAATAGATGTTATTTGGGGCTGTTCGGTTTTGATTGCATTAAGATGGGTTTGGCACTTCAACTTCGTATTTGGTGAGATCAGTGTTGTTAGTAGCACACTTAGGCACACCATAGCAAAAAGCCTCAAAGATCTGTGCACTTCAATTGGCCAAAGCGAAGCTCATACGATGTGTGCCTAGTGTTTTTCGAAGAAGCACAAAGCACGCCTAAGTGCCATTTTTTAGATCTTTTGCTAAAATTATTTATGAATCATTAAAATTAATTGCTCAATCCTGAAAGAAATAAGAACCATGGATTATCAGACAAACACTATTATTAAGGTGTTTTAATATACAAATAATTTTTTGTTTACATATCAAAAGACATGAACAAGTATAATTTACTATTCGTGTGCTTTTTGGTCTTTGCCTTCTAGATATATTTTTTTAAAACCGTAAACTTCATTTTGATCATTTCTATCATATTTATGGATTTTTTAAAGCACAAGATAATTGTATATAAATGTAAGTTTAAACTTTATATGACTAGAATATTATTATTTTGCCCATGTATAATCCTATTTAAATTTACTTCATAAAAAAATTGAGTAATTGCAATAATTTATTTAAAATTTGAACTTATAAACTTTGTACAATTGCACTATCCTTTTGAGCTAATAGGCAAAACATATTATTATTTTTCCAATGAGCTATAGTTCACAGGTCAATCCTCATCCCATAATAATGGATGGAAGACAAGTTCATGGATTAAAGACCCATTGGGTCTTACCAATAAAAAAATGTTATAAAAATTTCTTCTAGTGGCTATTATACATTAAATTTGAAAAATGTGCACTTTACTCCAATTAAGCCTGCATTTACGTTTTGTGCTTTGCACCTAGGTTTCAAAAGCTAGTCCACTTGACACTTTTACGAATATTGGGTGAGAGGTGTGAGAATTTGGCTGTTGAGGGTGTAGAGCTGCCACTTCGTGTTTTTGGCTTAGTTGAGAGGGATAAAGTTAAGGAGTTCCAAGTAATGGGTTAGGTGTTGGTTTCTAGAGATGACAACATGGCACATGGAACTCTGGATATTAAGAAAAATAATAAAACATAACTATAATCTAGTGTAAAAAAAAAAAAAAAAAGAAGCACAATCATCATTTTTAAAAAAATCCATCATTTATGGCACTAATAAGTATATACACAGTGGATGGCAATAGAAATAACGAATTTACTAAGGTATATATGGTCATATCCACTTTAAAGTGCATGGCACTGATATTGCAATTGACAATATATACCATAGTTGAGTCATTTACCTGATGAGATATAATATAATTAAGAAGGAAACCACAAAGCACATAGCAAGAGTACACATTCTCCGGTTAGATTTCTTCTCAAATACCTGCATAGCAAAGATATCATCTTAATCAACCATTATCGAAAAGATGTAATATATATATATATATAACAGCAACATAATAAGGCATATCTAGTTCACGTACCATCTTGAATCGATCCATGGTTCCTGACATCACACCCCTTGATAAATCCATGTCATTGCCCTGATTTTACATTTAATTGATCTAAAACATAAGTGTAAAAATAAAAAATAAAAATCATTCAAATAGGGATCTCAGTAATTTGATTACCATATGATCAAGCATACGATTATGGCTTTCCACTTCCTCATGTATATCACCTGTTACCTAACAGTGAGTCATATATACATCAAAAGTTGTTCTATGAAGAGATTATAAATCTAAAAAGCATTTGCTAATCCTTTCTCTAAGCAATTACATTAATATACCAACTTCGTTTCACAAAGCAGGAACAACTGAATCACATGCAAGTAAGAAAGCATACAACAACCTGCATAAAGGTATGCTGATACCCTATTTTTTTTTCTCTAGGGGAGGGATTGTGTGAATATGTGGTGGGTAGTGACAAAGAAAGTTAAATGAATACATCTGTTGAAGAGTATCTTGGCACATCTATGGACAGGATGACATGTCCATGGTGAAACCATGCAATGTTGTTGAAAATATTGCACGTGTTTCCAGGGAACCTTTTAAACTCTTTCTGGTAGTCCCCTGCACCAATATTCTAGAGAATCCATGCATCAGAGTGTTTTATTTTGATAATTCGATAATTGGGGGAGGGGGGATTTGAACTCTAACTATCTTCTTTGGAAACACCAAAAGGTGCCAACCAGTTGAGCTACAAGGCTCTTGGCTATGCATCAAAGTGTTTTGTGATTGACCAATGTGAAACTTCTCTACATGTTACTAACTATATTAGCTTTTAGTGATCTGTACAAAATAAGTTAATAACTTGGAAACACTAATTGAACCAACATTTGATAAGAGTGATGACCAAAGAAAGCTACTTTGACACCAATGGCAACTTAAATAGAGGCCAGAATCAAGATGCCCTAAAAAATTTGCAACTTCACTTATGCCTTGAGCAAAAGAACTTGCTAATGTTTCGGTTAGAAACGTTGATTGGAAACTATGTAAAGAAGTATGTGCTATTGCCATTGTCAAGTATACAAAAGCGCATAGCATATCACCTCAATCAACAATGTATTAACATCGTAGAGATTTTACATGTATAATAGGAATAAAAAATAATAATTACTTCAAAAAAGATAATCAACTAGAAGAAAAGTCGTAATACTAATTAAAATGAATTAAGAAGAAGAAAGCCCTTCCCACAAATTGTCTTCCTCCCATTTCTCTCGCAACCTTCTGGTGGTAGTTTTGTCTTTTTCCAAGGGTTTTGGTGGTGTGGGGGTGTGTAAATTGCATTCTATGTGCATGAAACCGGTCAAAGAATAGGTCGCAGTTAGAAAGGAACAGCACAAAACTCTACTCAAAATGATAAGGTGTCCATTCCCTCCCACACTCAGAAATTAAATCAATCAAAATTCTTAACTCCAGATGCATCGATTGTGTTTTTGAGAGCCGTTGGTGCAATTTGATAAACAAAACAAATTTAATAACAGCAACAATCAAGCACTAAAAAAAATAGTACAACAAGGTTACAAGACTTCATTGCAACTATGAGACCACTAAAAAAAACCCGGTGCACTTCAGGTGAAGTATGGTGTAAATTTTGAGACAAACATACAACTGACATTAGAGTTAGAGTTAGAAATGTGGAATGAACTGATTGCTGAAGAACTGTCCGACGCTAATCATCCACTTTCCAAGATAAGACTTACTCTCTTAAGTAATAAAACCCTGTCTTGCAAACTTTCCACAGCTCTTTCATTGTCATGATCATTAGTTTCGTGGGAATACGAGGAGGATCCACTTAGACCGCCTTCCTCAAGGCCATCAAAGAGAGAGGATCTCGAACCACGGTGCTCCCTGCACAAAACCACATCATGCCATAATTTAAAAAAAAAAAAAAATTGAACAATTTCATTTACACCACAACAACTATGAAGATTCCCTATCTAACCACAAATACTTCAAAGCGAATTTCACAAAACCAAGTAAAAAAACACAGAAGTGAGAATACATTCAATTGAAATAAACATCAAATTAGCTGTAGAATTTTGAATTAACAGTCAATTTTTTACAATTGAATTTTCTTACAACTCGGTCTTGCTTCAGCAAATGCAACATTAATGAGAAAGATGCTTACGAAATCAAATTAATTAATTAACGAGATTAGCCAAATTAATCATAATTTAAAAATAAAAAATAAAAAAATCAAAAGCTAACTTCAACAATATGTGAATGACTGCATTTTCAATTTACTAAAATCACTATTGAAAAAAAAAACATAAATTAAGAAAGAAATACATTAAAAGAAGTACAATAATCGGACGCAGTTATTTTGTTTGGAATGTAGATCTTGAAAATGAATGAGAAACGAAGTGTAGAAATCAAAATAAAATGATCAAAGGAATATTATAGTGATTGGGAAGGGAAGCGAACCGAACCTTCTGTAACTCATTTTGCTGGTGCAAATCAGCGTTTCACGAATATAGCTGAAAGAGTGTCAGAGATGAATGGTTTTAAGCCGCGGCTCAATTGGCCTGCAGAGCAGTGAGTGAGGCCTGAGGGAGGAAACCAAAGGAGTTCAAAGTTGAGTTTTGCAGTTTCGCTTTCGGTTTCGCTTCCTTCTACAGGGAATTGATGTTTAGGCCATTTAAACAGTGTCTAAAGCCCATTCAAATATCTTATGGACCGGTGAGTTTGTGATTTTTTTTTTTTTTTTTAATTAAATAGTTACAGGCCATGGATGTCCATGGGCAAGGTTTGGGTCGAGTATATCCATACCCAACTCGAAAATTTTACCTTTTGATACTCTGATTTTGATACCCGTTAAATGTCCATACTCCACTTACTACATGTAATTTTATCCGTAAATACCCAAATTACAAGAATTGATTAACTAACTAAATTTAGGAATTGGGGTTTAGAACATTGATTCTTCTCACAAAGGATAATAAGTAATACCAATAAACTACAAGAGTTAGTTAACTAACTCAGTTTAGGTTAAAAGCCTATAAGTAATAGTTTTTTCTTCTTCTTTTTTTCATACAAGATAGAATTTTTACTCTATCATAATCTAAATGTATATATGTGTGAAGCTCCCTTATGGAAACTTGAACCCTAGCCCTTGCCCCTCACACTAGCCTAATCTAATTAATAGTTTTTTCCTAATCCTCATAATAGTTCACCCTGACTTTAATCTATTAGAAATATTAAAATGTGTCAATTGAATTACAAGACCCTTGGTAGTAAATTTTTTTTTTGAATGGATGAGCCTTTAATTGATGAGAATTTTGACAAAGGAAATTCCAATATGGAAAAGGGCAATATTTGGGCAGCTCTTAATTCAACATTGTAATGCCAAAGTACACTATTTTTCTTATTCCAACTTTTTCAAATTTTTCTATCCTCTATTTCAGCAATGAGAGAACCAATAAGTTGTTAATTTGGCATTTATTTTGCTAATTATATATCTTCTTGTTAGTGAGATAATGGTCTCATGCGCTCGGCACATATGAGATTTTCCCTCCACATCTCTCTTAAAAGCTTTACACGTACACCATATAGTGATAATATACTTTCCTCACAATAATATTCTGCCAAAAAACTCCTCATGAGCTCTTGAATATATCATTTTTAGTCTATCATAGGATCTCAACTTCATTCTTTAAGCTTGAGCTCTGGTCTTCCACTTCTGAAAGTGCAACTCTTCCAATTTTATCCCTTTCTTTTTGTTCTTACCTAAATTCATTTACAGTTTTCCCAATTATAGTGAATTTTTTTTTGAATCGGTATGGTCAAAACTCTTTGATTCAAAGTTAACTCTTTTGTGGGTCTGTAATGAGTCTCTAAGGTAATCTTCATTATGAGGACAATACAAAACTTTATAGTTTGAACTTTTATTAGTTGCTCAATAAAAGTGAAGCAAAATTTTGCGCAGCCCTTTAGATCCTAATTTAGACCATTTAATATATAGCTAATAAAAAATTGAGATACACTGCAATTTTCTATTGTTTATTTGCAGTTATTTTTCCTTATAAATTTTAGTTTAATTATTTTAGTCCAAATTTTCTTATAATTTTGTTTGAAAGCATGAAATATGTTGTAGACTTGTAGTTAATTTAAACTACTATATTACTAGTTATTAATACTATGTATAGATCATTCCAGCCTCTCCCTCGAGTGGTTTCTCTTGTAATCCTATATTCACCCACTCAAAAAATCAACCATTGATGGTTAAAAGTAAAATTAGCAACCATAGATTGAGGACTCACAAACCGGGCTACATCATGAAATGAAAGCCATTTATTTCGTGACTGCAAGGCTAATCAGATAGAGGCTTAAGGCTTCCCTCTCTCTCTCTCTCTCTCTCTCTCTGTGGCCAGACTTTATACATACAATTAATGACATCCAACAACACTATTGAAAGCTCTTCAATTATCACAGTGAATGCCCTCTACTGCCACCTGCTTAATGTCACATGATATAGTACCCGCTTTCCTTGTTGGATGAAGCTGTAAACTACTAAATCCATTTGAATCCCTCTTCTCTCTTACCCGTTTGTTGTAGTGCCACTGCCATCACGCAATCAGATCAGTGTCAAAAATTTTCTATTGAGCATTTTAGAGACCCTGCCCTATGATATCAATGATAATAAGAAACACACCAGTAATCAGATCAGTTCAACTAAAAGAAAAGAACCCTTTTAAAAAATGTTGCAGAGGCTTCTGTTTTTTTTTTTCTTATTTGATAAATAAAATGTTGCCTAGCTTGTTACATGCAGTAATTTAAGAAAATATTCTTAAAAAAGTGACTACTACATGAATGGTATCATGTTAAAAGTAACACGAACTTAAAATTTGAATCACTCTGTTTTAAGTTTTCTGTAATCCTCGTTTACTCATCTCTTTCATTCACTTGAATTTTTCCCACTACAAAAATCAAGTGCCGTGACAGTAAGGTAAATCATGATTCATGCATACTTTTTTACAGATTGGATTGGATGGCACATAGCGGTCTCATACAAATGTTGACTATTACAAGATGATTATGCATTTATTGCCTGATCGTAACCTATATGGGAACGTGTCTCAAAGGCATTTCAGACTAAAAATTCTACAACTGTACAGATGGGGGCTATAGATCATATCAAATTATGGAAGTCAGCCTGGCTAAAGAGCACTAGCTCCATGTGTTACAAGAACAATATAACAACTGTTCCTGTGAGGTATCAAAAGATATACACGCACAAATAATTGCACATTATTCAAAACATATCCATCCAGGAAATGCTTTTTTTCTTTTTCTTTTTCAATTTTTTGGCCCAGGAAAAGCAGTGTTAGTGAAAGCATGTGTTGTTCTTTTATATATATATATATATATATATATATATATATATAAAGAATAATAAAAACAGAAAATAAAAAGTGGTATCCTTGACTGAAAAAACTTTATAAACATAAATAAGTTAGCTTAGTATTAGAGCAACAGGGAAAATTATTAGTCTCCCTATCATATTCTAATAAGATATTAAGAATGTCCCTGTAGCAGAAACAGACAATAGCAAGGAAGATTTACTCAACAGGTAGGCAGAGCAGAGGCTTGTCAATACTAGAAAAACAACCTTAAAGAGAGGATTCATTCGAAGTAAATTCAGGGTACCCTGGTCCCTAAACGACATCAAAGTTTTCAAGTGTGATTAATTTTTGCCATACTGACAAGTTTCATAGAAGCTATTGATGAGGTTTGTAATCAGTGCAATAACAGGAGACCGCCGGTGAATTGATATCCCATTTGAAGGAGATGTATAATGGCACTAGTAATTTTTTGATATAGATAATGTCACTTGTAATACATAGGGCATCAATTGAAATGTTAAATTTGCTGCATATAGGGCATATCAACCAAACAATTGAAATATTAACTTGCTGAATTTACAATAACATCACTCCCTGTTCATCAAATTAAACATTAGCTAATGGGCGTTCATGTCAAAGAAACATGAATTTGAGTAGTATTCCCAATCACAATGATGGTTCCTCATTGCAAGTTCTCTACAGAGAGCATAAATATCAAATACACACCTTCAAAATCCTCATATTTCTTAAGCGATAAAAACAACTTTTACACTAGTCAGAATGCCAGGGTTCCAAGATAATTTCACAATGTCAAGTTTCATAAAGAGGTAGGCACCATTTTGGGATTTGAATTTTGAAGTCCACACTTCACAATGCATCAGAATCGACAGAATATGAACTTAACGTTAGCCATTATATTCAAGATGATCTCCCTCCAATAATAAAAATACTAACTGTACTGAGATAATTCCAAGCAATGCACTGAGATGCTAAGTTCTAGCTAATTGGAATTAGTTTTTCCAATGAATTCCAAAAACTAATTCCAATTACCTCAGTGAACTTAACATTAGCTAATACTGAGATAATTTGAGAAGGAAAAACTACTAATTGTACACAAACATATATACAAATTCTACACAAAAAGAAATGATACTTCGGTTGCATAATAATTGGAAATTTGGAAATATGTACTTCAGAATTCAACATCTCATACCTTGCAACATGATACATTAGTGATCAAGTCTTCAACAATAAAAAGCCTTCAGAGTGAAAAGCTCAGATATTCACATCCTATCGGACTATCATCTGTGTCTTCATACAAGTATCGGGAACCAAAAAAAAAAAAAAAAAAAAGGCTCTACCACTCACTAACCACTTCATGCATTCAAATCCAGCAATGTGGTCAATGAACATAAGCAGCTCCACATTGCAATTGCCATTCCATGCAATCCTCAAAATCAAAACTGCTGGCACAATCCAACAATGCATTTTGCTGATGCTCATAGCGACAAATGTAATTCAAACCGACAAGTAGCTCACATATAGCTGCCTCTGTCTTTTCCCTATCAGCGAAATACAATGTCTGAAGCAGAAGCACATTTGTCCGCGTTACAATTTGATGTTGCTCAAAATTACGCTCACTTTGCCACCTGATCATGTTGTGCGCAAGTGGCGCAAGCCACCTTAAAATCCCATCAAGAGTCTCCTTCCAATCATGGGCAAGAGGAGCATCATATATCGCCAAATTCTTGACATAGGACTTGAGATTAGTCCTCAAAGACTTTCTCAAACTCGTTGGCAACATCTGATACAGATCATCCCTAGCTTCCTCACCCACCAGATGAGGGTAACGAAGCAACTTCTCAATCACAATTACAATATTTGCATAATGCAATGCCAAAGCAGAGCCTCCCACGGTGGAAGGGGGAGCATACACAGTAATCCTACTCTTGGGGCCAAATCGAGCACCACCCTGCAAAACCCCAATTTCGGATCCATCAACACAACCCGATTGGTTGGACTTCAAGTTCAACTGCTCCCTTTTCAAACCACCACAAACCGCCCTGGAAACTTGGCTACTCCGATCCTCATAATCAACATCATCATCATCATCAAACTTAGAAACCGAGCTGCTCAAGCTAAGGCAATCCATAAAAAGCCTCCCGGGGCTCGTTCCACAAGGAAAATTGAAATCTTCAGCTCTTAACAAACCCAATTCATTCCTCCTCGAATCGAATTGAGACCTAAAATTAGTAACCCTTCTCTGCTGCACTGGATTTCTCTCGATAAATCCCGAATGACACACACTACTATTACCACTACGTACCCGTTTCAATGGCTCCGAACCCATATGCACACGACGCTGCTTCAAATCAATCTGACCCGAAACAGTCCCAAATTGATTTTGCTGATTCTTCTTCATAGCAGGGTCTCCAAAAACCATACAAATCCTAGAATAAATAGTACACACAGTTCTGACTAAGAGTTCAACTACCTTATCATACGTCTGGTTCCAAAGCGAAATCTCTTTGAGATGCCTCACGTCTTGCTTCTGCCAAATCAGTTTCTGCTCATAGGCTCTCTTGCTTTCCTCGTGCTGATTGTGCTGGAACTTCTTCGTCGCTTGCTCCAACTCATTCAAAACCTCCATTTCGCTATACAAATTCGCTGTGGCATTGACGAACCTCTCCATCTTCCTCACCATAGCTTCCATATCTCTAACCAAAAACCCCAACTCCTTCACGTCAATAACTCCACTCATCACATCACCGTACACGTGTTCGAACCCTTGCAGGGCTGGCTCAGAGCACTTCTTGCCGAGCCTGGAAACCACGCCAGCGACCCGGTTCAAGTCGTCGAGCTTTTCGGCCAGAGCGAGGTCTAGAAGGTGGGACTCATTGGAGGACACCAAGTTCAACACTCCTTCAGATTTCAAGATCTCGGACTTGAGCTTGGAGATCTCGGAGTCGGTGAGGGATTTGTGGAGGTGAACTGTTTTGGACATTACAGTGGCTACTTCGAAGGAGAGGATGCCTATGGTTTGCTTTGGAAGTTGGTTTTTTGAGCCATGCTTCTTCTTTGAAGTTTCAAGTAGAAGTGCGTGTTTGAGATTTGTGCTTACTTGGCTTCCCATCTTTACAATCCAAGGCTCCGCAACCATCGCTCTTTTTGAGAAACACCCAGAAGTCAGAACAAGGCTTGTAAAATTCAAACAGAAAAGAAGCAGATCTGTTCTGTTGTGACAAATAAATGTACGAATTAAAGGAGGGGTTCAAATATTTGAAAGTCTTTGGTTTTGACTGAGAAAAAGAAAACAAAGAGTTGGGGTTGGGGAGAGAAAGACTAACAAAATAGACAGCGTGTGAGTCGACAATGGCAATGGTGAAAGTGTAGACTCCGCGTGCGGCTCATATGAGTAGGCGTGGAGAGTGCGTAATCAATGGGAGCTGCAGTGCCAGTGTTTGTGTTTGTGTTTGTGAGACTCTCAGACTCAGTCTGAGACTCTGAGGCTAGCTTCCATTTCTCCTTTGGGGACAGAGCAGGAACAATGATTTTTCCGAAAAAGGGGGATGGGATCGGCTATTTGAAAGTGCTCTGAGACTCCGAGGGCTTTTCTTTATGTTCTATCAAAGTACAAATATATTACGTCTGCAATGTGCTACTTTTACTTTTTTTTTTCCTTTTCTTTTTTACTTTTCCGTTTATTTGTTTGAACGAAATTTTGTAAGATTTTTTTTCATTTGCAAAATATATTGTGTTTGACTGTTTGTACTTTTCTTTCTAAAATTATTATAAAAAAAAAATGAGTATTACATATGCTGACAGACGGGGACCACTAGCCAGCTAGAGTCAGAGGCGCCGCGCTACGCTGGGGTCCCAACGTGTTTGACTTTTTGATTATTGCTTGAGTTAAACATGGTGTACGGAAATTTATATTCATTTTGTTATATCTCCAAAATTTAAATGTATTTTTTCTAGTATTTTATATTTAAAAAAAATATATATATATGAAATGAATTTTAAGTCCATTCCCTTCTCTTGATAGCTTTCAGAAGTTTTTGCTTTGAGTTAGGGTAAAAAGGAACGTTAGAATCTCTTTAAACACGTGACTAATTTAAACATGCATTTAGGTTTGGAAAAAGCTTTTTCTTCATATTTTAAAACTTTTTTTATATATTTTTTTAATTATATATAAATTTTGAAAATCTAACTGTTAAATTGTATATTTTTTATATTTGTAAAATTAAAAAAAAAATTAAAGATCAATAACTATTTCATGAATAACATGTTTAAATTTCAAGTTTTTGAAATAAAAAATTATACATAAAAAATAAATTTATTAATTAAATAATAAATAACATCTAATTTGAGTAAAATTTGATATATCTATTAGAGAAATGATATGTTCACAAAGTTTACATTAAAAAAAAATACAAAAAGAGTTTGAAAAGTTTTTTTCAAACTATCCTTCAAGTTTTGGTACATGAAATTTTCATCCTTAAATTTTTTTTTTTTTTTTTCAAATCTTGTTTTTAATTCTATATATAACCAAACGGTCCAAGCCTAAGAACCGTTCAGGCCCAAACTAGGTTGGTTTTGACTCTCAGATATTTTTTTAGCAGAGCAACGGAGAACCATATAGCTACAACACCTACACATACACATGTCAGTTGTCGTTAGCTTTTTTCTTTTTTTTTTTAATTTAGGTAGTTTATATTAAGTTATTTACTTATATACATTTTTTAAAATATATAAAATTATATTTTTACTAATTTTCAGCAAATAAATCTTCTATTAAAAAAAATAATTCAAACATATGTTTATATGAAGTTTATTTATTTACATACAACTTTTAAAATTCTCAGTTTTAAAGTTTTAACAAATACAAATAAGTTTATATCAAAAGTACATTAAATTTTGCTGGGAATTGGGATATGACTTGGTGCATTAAATTTGAATCCAACGCGAAGAAGTGGCTCAACCCAAGTTTTATTTTATTACAAATCTTCTCTCTCCCAAAGTCAATAGTAGGCAAACTGCTTTGCAATTTCGAATTTTCGTGTCAAGTTTACATTATATCTGTATAAAAGGAGCAACTTGTGAATGAAATTTCGTACGGGATAAGTTGAAAATTGTAGTAGTGTTCATCAGAAAAAAAAAATTGTAGTAGTGTGCTGATCCTGCTACATATGTAATGAAGTCCTCTACTCTGGGGCCCCAAAGAGCAATGTTGGGCTTCACTTTTTTAGTGGTTTAGAAAAACAATTTACAGTTTGCTTGCAAGTTTGAACCACACATGTTGATTTAATTTGCTTTAGGTGTTACCTGCTCCAAGCTCTTCCTGTATGACACTGCATTTGACTTACAAATTAAAGCATAGTCATGGATGAGTTGGAACTTCTCCTACCAAACCATGATAGATCATAGACTCACCCTCTCTTTTTCTTTTCGTTTTCTACTCTTCCCACACACACAATAAGAAAAAGAATATATGAGATTATAATTTATTAAAATGCCCATATTTTATAGTCCCTTTCAAACGTCATTGGACTTTGGATTGGAATTGCTATTTTATAATCTAAAGAAAAAGATGCTTATATATGATAACTGACCACTAAGGGGGAATTTGTCAAAAGTTAACTATAGTGGGAGCTGGTAGCTTGTTTTTTTTTGAGACAGAACTTACTTGAGGGCTAATAAGACCACCCACATGGGGCTTTCAGCCTACAAAAGAGCAAGCAAATAATGACAAAAAGAAATATGGGAGTTATCAATTCATCTTCAAGCTTTGCCTAATTTACACATTTATGGGATTGGGCTTTCCCCTGCAACATTACTCCATATTAGCGTTTGCCTTTGACTAATTTATTTTTTAAAAAAAATTTGAGACAAAAAGTAATTTTAAAATTTATAAAATTACTAATTCCCAAATTTTTACAAAAATTACAAGACTCGCGGTTTCCAAAATCTGGGGAAAAATAGAGTAAGATGAAATTAAATGGACCTCTGATGTGATGCAAGATACATTTCACTTAGTTATACGCTTGTATACATAAAAGTTAATAATTATTGATCCAAGTTTCGATGTCTCATTTAACTAAAGATTTTATACAATTTAAATAAAGTCATTTACTCACCATCTAACAAAAAAAATAAGAAGTTAAACTTGTCTTTATCGTTTAAGAATTCATAAATGAATGAAATGAAATACAATGTTTTGAGTAATATATGGACATCCCTTCAATCTGGCCGTAGCCTTGGTGGTCTGGACATCCCTTACTCCATATATTCCTTATTTCTGGAATGGTAAGATGGTTAACTGCTACTACTAACTCCTAGATTCTAAATCTCATGCATTCTAACATTCTAATTGGAACGTTTCCCCTCTATTCTCAGGGGATTAAGGAAGAACATGGGTGCAACTCATTAGTTACCGTTGCGTTGTGTTACTGCGACTAGCTCCTATGCTTACCTTTGCTAGACTGTTTGTGCTCAATACCTTTCCTGCTTGCTTTCTCTTTTCCTAGTTTCAGGGGCACGTCATTCCCCCAAACCCCTGTGTTGGAATTCAAGATTGAAGTAGTCGAAGTTCGGTGAGCGAAGAAGTCAAAAGCCATTGTTCTCCACCCACCAAGGTGGAGGTGAAGGTGGTTGTGGTGTCATATTTAGCGTTCTCTAGCTCTAAGCCTTCACATTCTCCTTCCTCAATGGAATTCTAAGCCATTCACTTAGTGATGCATATAAGGCTTCCCAAACTTCATTAGCTTCCTTGTCTTCGTCAAGTACAAGGCAAAGAGGACGACATCATTTCCTTCAAACTTGTTGAGTTTTGGGTTCTCAACGTATAAATTTATATTGACATCCTCTATCTACTCTAGCCATGAAGGCCCGCCAATGATGGCGGTAGTGGTGCAGTGAGGGAGGTCTAAGGTGGCATTGGCAATACCGATGTCAATTTCTGTTTTTTCTTTTCAATTTCTGTTAGTTTTGAATCATTAAATTATAACAGTTTTTTTGTTTAATTGGATAGGAGTAGGAGTACCATTGAGCATTGCTCGTCTGGTCATCTTTTCGCAACAATTTGAGTGTAGTGTAGAGCCCATAGTATGTGGGAGTCACTTCCATTTGCGTGAAAACATTGGTGCAGCTTCACGTGGGAGCGTGACCAATCAACAGCTAGCTGCTAAAGCCACGTTCCAACCACTTGAATCGTAACATGTGGCTAATAGAATATCAAAAAATTAATGCCCGGAATCCTATATGCAAAGGTGGGACTTACTCATTTATGTTTTGGTGGGGTATGTAATGTTTCTCCAAGTACTTAAGGCTAAGCGCTTTAGGGCCAACACATGTCGATCGTATTTCTATAGTACTGATTCAGACTCAGTGTTGTTGATAAATGATAATAGGCTCATATATACTAGCCATTTTGTTAAGATAGAAAGTGCTCAATGGACCCAAAAGACCTTGGGGCAAAGGGATGGAGGACCACGTTACCTATTCAACTTTGCCTAATTCTAATTGTCTTTCCCTTTCTAATGGAGATATGCATCTACCTTGGCCTATCATCTTTGTGCCTTTGTTGTCAAAACCATTATATATACAAAGAAATAAAATGCTGCAGACCAGCACAAATTATTAGAATTATCTTAGAGTTGACCTTGCTTTCTTTTATCTTCTTTATTTCAAAACAAATCTAACAGCTTAAATAGAAGACACTAGTTCACCTCACACAAAAGTTGATTAGTATTTAATACAAATTAATGCATCTGAATGAGTCATAACCGAATATTTGTGATTGCTTAATCTAATCACGCTCAAATTATATCTTCCTGGCAAATGCTCAAAATGAAAGCGCAGAGTATGGTGTGGTGTCTATTTACATGCCAAAAGAAGCACACTTTAAAGTTCTTTAGTCCTTACCTAAAACTGCCACGGCTGTCAAACTGTCAAATTGACTCAATTCATTCAACAACAAAAAACTACAGTATATCAAGCACGATTGCATGTGAACTAGACTATTTTTTTTTTCTTCATCCAAAAAAAAAGGGGGTATGATTGTTGAACTAATTGGATTTACAAACAAGTCCACAGGTATATATAATTGAGCAATTAGCATCTAAACGTGTCATCTAGTGCATGTGACAATCATGTGGGGCTCAAAAACCTATCCCAACGTGAAGAAAAAGAAAGCATTGTGTTGATGGGTAGCATGAAAAAGATACGTCAAAGAAAAAAAAAAAAAGGATAGGTTGGTTGATGATATTGTTTACAATTTCCCGCCATATATTGCATGTAAGTTTGTGTTTGGAGTTACTTTATGGTGGAGAATAAGGAATATAAGAGGGTTGTTGTTGAAGTTTGCCCCCCACAAATTACGTCTTTGGCGCACTTTTTAAGTTTTTTCTGCGTATTATACCAAGAGATGTCAATGTCTAGGAGGTGGAAGCGGTGGGCTTTTCTTTCTTTTGTCTTAGGCTATTAGCCTTTTTGACGCGCATTTGACGACATTGGATTGATTCATTGATCACTATCATCAAACTTATCAATACTATTCTCAAATTTTTTTAGAATTATTACTAGTTCACTTGAGCAGTGATATTCAATGAAAATAACTGATAAAAAACTCTTTAGAAAATGACTACGCGAGATTGCATGTATTATTTTCAGATTATTTATTTGAGCAGTGATATTCAACTGGTTGTCACTTTTTAGTATTTTTAATAAAGACATTTATTTATTGTTTGGATGCCATAAATTTGGGCTTATGGATTTAGATTTGAGGGCCCAAATCCAAAATCTTTGTTTAAGTAACTTAAAAGAGACTGATTTGAACTTAGCCCAAATCCAACCAGAATTTGACCGTCCAAATCTATGGATCTCAAATCCGGTAGAATTTGGGAAATCTCTCATACACACTCTTTGCTATGATTGTTAGGATCAGGATTCAAATCGTAAGATCATACGATCCAAAAATCCTACTAGCCCAAAACGGCTTAGATTACAATAGGATTGGGCATTTTTCAGGATCCCATGTAGGATCAATTTGATTGTGTCAAATCAGTAGGACCGGACTAATCCTAAAATTCTGAACAATCCTACTAAAAACTTGAATTTGCTTTGAGTTGGCTTAAAAAAGAAAAAGTCCAATCAATCCAAATAATAGAAATGACCCAATATGTTCTATACTATATAATAAAATAATTATATAAAAAAAAAACCCACTTTAAAATAAAATTTATTTCCTAAACTCCTAAAATCAACTCGACGACACTCTCATTCTCTCCCTCCTCTCCAACTGCATTTTGCTTTTGAATTTTTTACCATAGTTAGCTACCAGGGATAGACCCAAGGGGCCCGGGCCCCATTGGTCCTATGAAGTTTTTTTCTACTAGTTATATTTTTTATTTTTTTGCAGTTGGGCCCCCCTCCCCTCCAATTAGCCTAGCCAATCCCGCCCATCTAACAACTACCCTTTTTTGTTTTAAGAAACCCATCTAACAACTACCAAATCCAAAAACGTAACAAAAGCAAAATTTAAGAAGAAAAAATTAAAAATCCTAGCTAGCCTAGTATAAGGGCATTCACATGAGCTCATGCAAAAAAAATCCACCTATTTTAGTATAAAAACCTACTTTTTTTTATTTTACATACTCATTTTTAAAACACTTAACATCATATTATCTATTTTATACTACCTTACATTAAAATATCAATTTTTCTTGATTTTTTTTAATTGTTTCTCTTTCTTCATACACAATAACCATCATCAATTATCTTCTTTCAACCTCAGGATACGAAAAGAAAAAAAAAAACTATATGCAAAATGAGTAATGCCAATATAAATTTACACAATTACTATAGTAAATTTGCAAATTAACACATTTTTAGTTTGACTGGTGTGAGTGATTTTCGAGGTTAAATGTGTAAAAGTGATACTTTTTTTTTCCCCTTTCTATTTTGCATTGTTTGATGCAAGTGTTCTAAAGAAACAATATTGTTTTTGTCATTGTTGGTAGATGATGGTATCTAATGTATTAAGAAACAATGATTTTCTGTATTTGTCTTAGTAAATAATTTGGTAATACTTTATAGATGTTGTAAGGACTGGATTTGGATCCCCAGCCTAAAGAGAAATAAGATATGGGCCCAAAAAGTCCAATACAATAAACTTATAGAGAGTAGACTAAAAAACTAGGCTCTAATGAATCTAATAACAATAGTGAATCTAGAAAAAAAGATAAACAAGAATATAATTGTTGTTTTGCTTGAAGTAAATCATCATCAGCACAGTCTGAGAAGGCTAAATTTTATATATCTAAGCTCCTTTTTAGTTTATATTACAGGTCTTGTTCTTGATGCTACAGTATTCTTCTTCCCCTTTTTCGATCCCTTGTCTCTGGAGGGTTCCTTACGTTATATAACCCCCCCCCCTTAGATGATCTTGGCCCTTCATTTGTTGACCATCCAAGCCACTACTTTAATGTATGTCCCATCAGCCACCTTCCCAACCCCCTAGTGAGTTGCGGCAACTAAGGCAACGCTATTCAGGTGTCTTCTCCACATAAATGCAGCCAAGAGGTTTGATAGGATGCATTAAGTGTGGTGGTAGCCACCAGCTTTTCAGTCATGTCAGTGCTAGCCCCCAACTCGAAGCTCATTTGGTATGGTACGACCTTCTCTAATGACGTGTTACTGAAGTGACCCTTCGATTCGAGGTCGTGGCCTCCTCGACAAGATAATAGTCCTTCTCGGCCATGGGTACGACACGTGGCGCAATCACCTTACTGGAATTTCTATACCCCACAATAGCCCCTCAAAACTCCAATTTGTTTCCTCCCATGCAAGAAGAGAAATGGGGTTTTGATCTCAGGTAACTATTTTAACACATGTCTCTGGCTCCCATACGTGAGAATGTCACTTCGCATGTCCTGTAACTATACCTGACGCTTCGGAGTCCGTAACGCTTCATTAAATGCTCTAGGTGGCGCTCTGTTTCCCACATCCAACAGTGAGATGGAGATCCTACGGCTAACATTTCTCCTTGAAATTTGGGCAGGGTAACTCCCACCCAAACCTGCCTCCTATATAAGGTGCCTAGAGAGTTCATTTTCCCCACTTTACAAATCTTCCAACTCTCCAGATTTCCCACACTTTCAAGCTTCCAAGATTTCCAAAATCTTCCTTTTCTCGAGAAGCTCTTGAGGTATCCCACACCCTTATTTTTGTATGTTCTTCATTTCTAGGCTATTTCTCCTTAGCCAGTCTCCTCAGCCTTCTACTTTCTAGCTCTTTTTCTCAAATTTCTCCTTTGCCTTTCTCTATAGTCAGTTTAAATGGGTAGATTCTCCCGCTGGTATGGGGGGATTTAGGGCTAAATACCACATCCCACCAAGAACTTCCCTACGGTACTGTGCTCTAGGACAGTGGCACACAGATAGAAAAAAGGGGGAGGTCGTCATTCCCATGATCGCCTTTATAGGAGAGAGAATGACACTCCCCATGGGTAACGTAACTAGGAATTACTTGTTTACCCATAGGCTGTACCCCCACCAATGCGCCCAACCTATATAGGGTCCCGGGTAGTGTAGATGCCTTTAATGCGCACATGGGCTTAAACCTTACCTGGTATGACACTTTTTCGATGTACGAGTGTCATTCACTCAGTGATTCGGGGTATTACCTTTAGGTCCTCAGCTGTTAGGCTTGTCTCGCGTCTTACCAAGTCCAACAAGGGCATGAAGGACGACTACTTAATCGCCTCTGGGGAATAGCACGACGGTCTTCACTGCCCAACCCGAGAGGGGGAGCCAGGTGGGGTGCCCAAGGTTTAGGTCCTTTGATGTAGGACTCAGTTTTATGGCTCTTTTTTTTTAACTAAGTGTTCGTTCTTCTAAATATGATTTTTCTTCTCGGCTGTGTTTGCAGATAAAAGATGCGTAGCCCCTAACATTAGATTTGTCAACGT
The DNA here is from genome assembly GCA_032878915.1 of Castanopsis chinensis. Lineage (NCBI taxonomy): Eukaryota > Viridiplantae > Streptophyta > Magnoliopsida > Fagales > Fagaceae > Castanopsis > Castanopsis chinensis. The sequence continues at coordinate 8,959,899 of JAVQMG010000113.1, forward strand.
CGATGATCTTAACAAGGTACTCAAAGCCGAGGTGTTCATGAGTAAAGACACGCAACTGAGGGCTGTCCACCTCATCCTTGACTTCAAGCCCCTATCCAATAATTTTAAGGAGGTTGGCAATGCGATCCAAATAGGCAACCCTCAGCTAGCCCGCATAGACTACTTAGTGCCCGGTTTTCTAGCCCGAGAAGATATCGTGTAAGTGAAACGGCCTTCCCAACATGCTCTTCTAGAAATAGTGGCTCCGAGGGAAGAGACTACTTCCTCGCGATTATCACTTAAGTAAGAAAGGGAGGAGCAGGGAGAACATTTCGGATGCCAAGGATGAATTTGACAAAGCCTCAAGTGTTTGCACCGCCGGCCTCATAGTCGCATGTGTAGACAAAAGAAGAAGAAGAAAAAATGACCCTGAACAGGAGGAAAGGGTTAAAAGATCTTCTTATGGATAGGGATAAGGGGAAAACGTCCAAAGATGCTTCAGCGTCCCAGCCCCTTCCTACTCCCCCCTCCTCTTCCTCCTCCTCCTCCCGCAGGTAGCTTGCTCCCTATCCCTAACCTGAAGAAGAAGAGGAAAGAGAAAGAGGGAGCCGAGAAAGGGAAGGTGGTCCGCTAAAAGGAGCCTAAACAACAAAAAATGGCCAAGGGCCAAACGTGAGCTCCCTTAGTTGAGAGTAGGGAGGACCAAGATGTGGCCGAGATGCGCCACCAAAACCCTACTTGGGCACCTCGGTTGGAGCTAGGCAAGGCAGCCATTCCTCAGAACTCCTCCATCAAGGAGTTCCAAAAAGGACATGTCCATTATCTAGTCGTCGCCTTAAAGCAGCCTATCCTTTTGCCTAAGGACATGGTTGCGTTAAAGAAAATGAGGCAGCCAAACCTTTTTCTATCCCTAAAGAGAGATCTAGCCTTGGTAAGTTCCTCGTCCAATAATACTGACACCTGGTTTGGCTATTACTTCCCATTTTTTTCTTTCTCTTAAGTAACATGCTCGTTCGTTGCTTTTGTGCAGGCCATCTAAGAGGTGTTTGTGCAGGTCATCCACTTTTTTCTTTCTATTAAGGCCATAGTAGAAGCCAAACTTCAAGCCAATGCTAACAAGGCCTTGGGCGCAGCTGAGCAGAAAACAAAAAGCTCGTTGTGAAGCTGACTGTGGAGGAGAGGGAGAGAAGGAGTGCTGAGGCCGGGCTCAAGAACACCGAAGATCAGGCTGAGGAGCGATGTAAGAAGCTCTACTATGCTAAAATAAAACAAGTCACGACCCAACAGCAAATCCTATAGTTGAAGGGGGAGTTAGCCAAGGCCAAGGAAGCCGCCTGAACAATCAAGGAAACGGCGGAGGCCTCGGCGCAGCCCTTCTACAACCTTGGGGTGGAAGAGACCGAGGTCTGTCTAGTAAAGGAGCTTGCTGAAGTCTGCATGGACTACTGTCAGATGGTATGGACAGAAGCCCTTAATGTCACAGGAGTCCTTGCTGCCTCAGAATGAAGAAAGGCTAAGAATGTATACTATCCTCCAGACATTCGTGAAGTTCCAGCTGCCCTCCCACCTATCACGGTCCTTGCACCAGTTCCCTCTGAGCAGTCCTCTATCACTCAGACCTCTCTTCCTCCTCCCAAAGTCTCCGTAAGGCCTGGACATGATGGTGACCAAGGCTAGGGGACTAAGTTGGACCAGAGCAAGGGGGCTAGTCAAGGAGGTTCTCAGCTTAAGGGCAATGGCAAAGGCAAGGGCAAGGAGTTCGAGCCCTCGTCGGAGGTCAAGGGTCCAAAAGCTACTCTTAAGCTTAAGAAGGAAGCTCTTAAGGTGAAGAAAGCTAAGGCTAAATCCAAGGAAGACCCTTCCCCCAAAGCCAAGGCATAGCTTAGGACCTCTTTCTTTTCTTCTTTTTCTATTGTAATAGCATTATCTTGTTTTATTTTCTTTTTTGCAATTTTCTTTCTTCATGGCAGTTTGCCTCCGTTCATAATGTAATTACTCCTTTATTTAGTGAAAAGAATTTAATTTTCATTTTGTGAACTTCTCTATTTATCTGTGATATTTGAATTCAGTGAACTATATTCCCTACTTCGCCCTTTGCTGATGCCTTAGTTTAATGATTTAAGAGTAAACTCCCTTACTTTCCCAAAAGTTAATAGTGCTAATTTGTTGTCTACTTAGACAAAGTAAAACCGTGTGAATGATAAGAAAAAATACTAAGCATTAGTACTGAAAACTGTGTAATTAACAGGGGAGGTTTGGGTTCTCAGAAGCAAGCAAAGTACTTAATAGGAAAAGAGTACCTTATTTTAAGAGTATCTTGGTGTACCCTCAGAATACCTCTATCAAGGGTCAAGATGAGCCTTTGTTTCCCCCAAGGCAAGTGATCTAAGGGTTCGCATAAGTAGTGGAGAGTGTTAACTTACCCAAGCCTTATGGTCTAAGGGACCAGACATGACCCAAATTTCATTTAATACTTAGATAAATAATGAAGAGTATTAATTTACCCAAGATATATGATTCGAGGAGCCAAGCATGACCAAGGTTCTGTTTAACACTTAGAGAAATAGTGAAGAGTATTAATTTACCCAAGGTATGTAGTCCGAGGAGTCAAGCATGACCAAGGTTCTGTTTAACACTTAGAGAAATAGTGAAGAATATTAATTTACCCAAGGTATGTAGTCCGAGGAGTCAAGCATGACCAAGGTTCTGTTTAACACTTAGAGAAATAGTGAAAAGTATTAATTTACCCAAGGTATGTGGTTTGAAGAGTCAGAAATAACCAAGGTTCTGCTTAATACTTAGAAAAATAGTGAAAAGTATTAATTTACCCAAGGTATGTAATCCAAGGAGCCAAGCATGACCAACATTTTGTTTAATACTTAGAGAAATAAAGAGTACAACTATTAATGTCATAAGTAACACATGGTAGAAATACTTTTTATTAATAGTAATACCTTCGTAGGTTATTTACATTCTAGGAGCATGGTACAATTTTTTTGTCTAGATCTTTTAAGAAATACGCTCTTATCTCAACTACAGAGGTAATGCAGTATGACCCTTCCTAATTGGGGCCTAACTTTCCCCATGATGGGTTCTTTGCAGTCCCCAAAACCTTCCACAATACCAAATCTCCAAGGCTTAGTTAGCGGCTCTAACTTCACATTTGAGTCATACCCTTACTTAAGCTTTTGCTGATAACATGCCAACTAAACCATGGCATTTTCTCTTCGCTCTTCGTTCTTCGATCAGATCCAAGCCTTTTTCTAGTAACCCCTCATTGTTTTCCGGAGTAAACAAACTTGTCCTCAACGTTGGGAATTTAGTCTCCAGAGGAATCACGGTCTCAGCCCCATAAGTTAGGGAAAAAGGAGCCTCACCCATGGACCTACAAGGGGTGGTTCTATATGTCCAAAGTACGTGGGGCAGCTCTTCCATCCATTTACCCTTGACATCATCCAATTTCTTTTTGAGCCCATTCACTATGATTTTATTCACAGCTTCGGCCTGCCCATTTCCCTAAGGATACGCAGGAGTTGAATATCTGTTCTTAATGCCCATGTCACAATAGTATCTCCTGAAAGCCTTGCTATCAAACTGAAGCCCATTGTCCGAGATAGGTGTAGGGAATCCTAAACCAAGTAACAATATTTTTCCATACGAATCTCTTAGCATCCACATCTCTGATATTACCAAAGACTCAACTTCAACCCATTTGGTGAAATAATCAGTGCCAACCAAAAGCCATTTCCTTTTCCCTGCTACTTTAGGGAAATGTCCCACAATATACAAGTCCCATTGTGCAAATAACCAAGGACTAGAAAGATGGTTGGGAACAACCCCAAGTTGGTGAATGTTTGGGGTAAATCTCTGATATTGGTTACACTTTCTCACATATTCTTGTGCTTTCCCTTGCATACCTGGCCACCAATACCTGTGAGATAGAGATTTGCTACCCATATGACTCCCAAAATCCCCGTGTGCAGCTCTTCCAGAAGGGGTTCTACTACCTCAAGATGTACACACAGCAAGTCAGGCCCAGAGAAATAGCGTTTATACAATTTTTGGTCCTCAGATAACCAAAAATGTGGAGCTTTTCTTCACACCTTATCAGCCTCTCCTTTCTCTCTGGGCAAGATGTCATCTTTGAAGAACATAACAATAGGATTCATCCAACTAGGTCCTACCCTAATCTGATGAACTTGAACCACGTCCTTCTCTACCTCAATAGGTTTGCACAAATCTTCAACTAGGATAACCCAAGGCAACCCTTGAGCCGAGAAGGTTGCAAGCATAGCAAGGGAATCTGCATGAGTATTTCTACTTCTAGGGATTTGCTGTAAAATGAAGGACTTGAATCCCGATCATAAACTTCTGACCTAACTCAAGTAATCCTGCATCCTCGAATCCTTGGCTTCTAATTCACCCTCTACCTGCCCAACGACTAGCTTAGAATTTGAAAACATTTCTAGCGTCTTTCCTTCCATCTTCTAAACCATGGTCATTCTCACTAACATGGCCTCATACTCAGCCTCATTGTTTGGGGCTGAGAAACCTATCCTCAAGGATTTCTCAATAACAACACCTTCGGGAGATACCACAACCAGCCCTACTTCGTATCCTCTTTGATTAGCAACACCATCCTTGTATACCCTCCAAGATAAAGGTTCTTGCAAAGAGACCACTCCAACTAGTTTTCTGTCCATGTTATGCTTTTCTTCCTCTTCTTCTATAGAAGGTTCAGCAAACTCGGCCACCAAGTTGACAAGAACTTTGCCCTTAACGGAGGTGCGAGGCATATACTTGATATCAAAAGCCCTTAAAATCGTACCCCATTTGGCAATCTTCCCCATGTAGTCAACTCTCTAAAGTAGTGACTTAAGAGGAAGTTGAGTCAAAGCCACCACTTTATGAGCTAGGAAATAATAGGGGAGTTTACGTGTTGTGTGCACTACTACTAATATGGCCTTTTCGAGTAGTAGGTACCGAAACTCTCCTTCATGCAAGGATTTTCTCACATAATAGACTAGCCTTTGGATCTCATCATCAACCCATATCAATACCAAGTTAACAACATAGGGAGCTACGGCTATGTAAGCAAACAAGACTTCATCTTTCTCAAGCTTGGACATGATAGGTGGTCGAGAAAGGTATTCCTTCAACTGCTAAAAGGCTCGGGCGCATTTCTCGATTCACTCAAACTCCTTCCACTTTTTCAACAATTGGAAGAAATGTCTGCACCTATCTACTGACCGAGAGATAAAGCGGTTCAAGACGACAGTCATCCCCGTTAACCTCTGGACTTCCATAGGATTCCTAGGAGGCTGCAAGCCGTTAATTGCTCTAATCTGGTCAGGATTGATTTGCAATAAATGACCATGTAGCCCAAGAACTTTCCTAAACCAATACCGAAAGAGCACTTAGAGGCATTAAGGCACAACTTGTGTTTCCTCAATATCCTAAAGATATCTCTAAGGTCACCAAAGTGCTTAGACTCCAACTTGCTCTTAACCACCATATCATCTATATAGATCTCAATACTTTTCCCTAGTTATGACTTAAACATCTTGGTCATCATCTTCTGATAGGTGGATCCTACATTCTTTAAACCAAAAGGCATCACCTTGTAATGGTAGTTTCACGTGGGAGTAACAAAAGTTGTCTTCTCTTGATCATCCAAGGCTAAAGGTATTTGGTGATACCCTTGAAAAGCATCTAAAACGCTCATCCGAGAATGTCCCACTGTGGTATCCACCAATTGATCTATCCGAGATATAGGAAAAGAGTCATTAGGACATGCCTTGTTCAAGTCCGTAAAATCTATACATACCCTCCATTTTCCACTCTTCTTCTTCACTACCACTGTGTTGGCTAACCAATCAAGGTAAAAAACCTCTTTAATAGCCTCAGCCTGTTTAAGCTTGATAACCTCGTCCTTAACAGCATTGGAATGAACGAATGCCAAGGCTGTTATTTTCTAGGGATGACGGCCGGGTTGACATTCAAATGGTGGCAAATGAAGTTTGGATCTACCTTAAGAGCCTCGCAAGCACTCCATACAAATACATTAACATTCTCCCTAAGAAATACAACTAGTTCCTCCATCTCCCGAGGAGGCAATCGGACCCCGACCTGGAAGAACTTCTCCCCATCATCATTTATAACAATCTTTTCCAATTCCTCACATCTTGCCCCTTCTACCATATACATAAATAAAGTCAGTTCCCTAAATTGCTATAAACCTCGCTTGGCAGAGACCGAGGGTTGCTCCTCGGCCTGGTGCCTGATAGCAAAAACCAAACACTGCCTAACCATAGACTAACTCCCAATCAATTTCTCAACCTATTCGCCAGATGGATATTTCACCTTCAGGTGTAAGATGGAAGAGATGGCCCCTATGGCATGGCCTCATCACGATTGCAATATAGAGGGAGTAAGCATCCACTACGATAAAGTTCACTTCTACTACCTCTTACTCTGCCTATACTGGTAGTATGATTTGGCCCTTTGGTATAACTACCTTCCCATCAAAACCTACCAAGGGTGAATCATAACTGGTCAAATCTTCTGGTCTCAACTTTAGCCCTTCATACAAATCAGGGTACATAATCTTTGCCCCATTACCCCAATCAACAATACTCACTTCACATTGTACCTCATATCCTGAAGGTAACCACCAACGCATCATCGTGTGGCTGCAAGGTACCAACCTTGTCCTCATCCGAAAAGCTCAGCCCTAGTCGAACTCCAACCCTACTTCTCTTCGACTTAAGAAAGGATTCCTCTAGGCTTGGCTGTGCTATAGATAACACTTTAGAGGGGTGAAAACCAGTCCTTCCCAGGGCGGCAAGAATAACGTTGATTGTGCCCAGAGGTGGCTTTGAAAAAACATCTCTCTATGATCTAATCCCTTCTTAACCTCCTTGTGTGTAAGGGTAATATAAAAACTGCTTTAACTTATCACCTCGAACCAGCTGCTCTAGGTGATTCCACAGGGTTCTACAGTCCTCCGTAGTGTGCCCTTGCTTCTAATGGTATCGAGAATGAAGGATCTGGTTGCACCTCGCAGGATCTCCTCCTATCTTGTTTGGCCATTAAAAATAAGGTTTGTTCTTTATTTTCTCTAAGATTCGATGCACCGGTTCTCGGAACACCGTGTTAACCATTTAAGCGGCAATAGCCCCCGATGTCCTAGAAAAATCCCTCCAAGGACAATTATTGTTGTACTTGTCTGACCTGAAGTCCCTTCTATCCTGAGGGACCACCTTAGCATTACCTTTGCCCAGTTGTTGGTCCTCTTCGACCTGCTTATACTTATCAATACGATCCATGAACTTATACATATTACTAACTGGCTTCCACGTCAATGACTTCCTTAAATCGTGCTCGACAAGTAAGCCGACTTTAAACATCCTTATAGCTATGTCATCAAAATCCCCATCAATTTCATTAAACATTTCCTAGTATCGGTCAAAGTACGTTTTTAAAGTTTCCCATTCTTACATGGCCATGGACAGCAAAGACTCTAAAGGCCAAGGAACCTTACTACAATTTACAAACCGTGAGCCAAAGGCCCTCATAAGCTCCTTAAAAGAGCCGATGGAACCCTCTTTTAGGCCATTAAACCACCTCATCACCACAGGCCCTAAGCTAGATGGAAACACTTTGTACATCAAAGTTTCATTTTCGAAATGCACAGCCATTCTCTAGTTGAAATGGCTCACATGCTCCACGTCGTCCATCCTACCATTATAGATGGTAAACGCTGGCTGAGTAAATCGTCAGGGGAGCCTTCCCTCCTCAACTCTTTGGGTAAAGGGTGACTTAGAGATCTAACTCAGAGCCCTACTCATGGTGTCGTTGCCAGAGCCTTTTTGTGGCGAGCTTCTCCCCCCCCCCCCCACCTGCCATGACACTCCTAGTCATACAAAAAAGACTCGTTAGAAGAAGTCTTGGACCTGCGTCGATAGCTGCTACCATTATTTCCATCAGAAGAATAGTCAGAATTCGAAGGAGTTCCTCTACGTCGTTCTCGACGCAACTTTCTTTTCAAGCGATCAATTTCTAATTGCATGCTTTTGGTAGTTGCCGTATGAGAAATGTGGCTCCCACCCCTAGACTTGCCCCTACTGTTATATGTGGTATGCACACTAACCTCCCGGTCCCTTTCCCACTCAACTTGACATTGGGACCCCACAAATTCCTCTTGATTTGGCCCTGAGCCTACCGTAACTCTATGTCGTTCTCACTAAAACTTAAGTAACTCCCCACAGACGGCGCCAATTGTAACGACTAGATTTGGATCCCTAACCTAAAGAGAAATACGATCTGGGCCCAAAGAGCCCAATACAATAAATTTATAGAGAGTTAGCTGAAAAACTAGGGTCTAATGAATCTAATAACAATAGTGAATACTGACAAAAAGATAAACAAGAATAAAATTGTTATTTTGCTCGAAGTAAATCGTCTTCGACACAGTCCGAGGAGGCTAAATCTTATATATCTAAGCTCTTTTTTTAGTATATATTATAAGTCTTGTTCTTGCCCCCTTTTTTTATCATTTGTCTCTGCAGGGTTCCTTACGTTATATAGCCCCCCTTAGATGATCTTGGTCCTCTATTTGTTGACCATCTAGGCCACTACTTTAGTGTCTGTCCCATCAACTGCCTTCCCAATCCCCTAGTGAGTTACGACAGCCAAGGCAGCGTTGTTCAAGGGTCTTCTCCACATACATAATGTCAGGAGGTTTGGTGGAATACATTAAGTGTGGTAGCAGCCACCAAATTTTCAGTCATGTCAATGCTAGCCCCCTCCCCGAAGTTCTTTCGGTACGGTACGACCTTCTCTGATGACATGCTACTGACGTGACCTTTCGATCCGAGATCGTGGCCTCCTTGGTAGGATAATAGTCCTTCTCGGCCATGGGTATGACATGTAGCGCAATCACCTTACTGGAATTTCTATACCCCACAAATGTCTATTTAGAGTTTTTTTTTTTTTTTTTTTTGCTTATACTCTGGCTACTCTTAGCTGGAAATCTTAGGTCTGTCCCTGTTAGCTACTTAGTTAGTTGCCATTTGCAAACTTATTTTGGATTTTGAACTTGAAAATATATTCCAATTCTGTTAGTGATGGTTATTTTGGCACTTGGTGGCTAATTAAACATTTGGTAAACTTTTTAGATACGTTGTGTTAAAGTTTAAATATATTTGTTTCATTGGTATAAAGTATAGGAATAGTCATAGCCATGGAACTTAGAACTTGGAAAATGTTTTCCAATTGTGTTGATGATAGTTATTTGGCACTTGGTCGCTAATTAAACATTTGGCGAAGTTTTTGGATACATTGTGTTAAACTTTAAATATATTTGTTACATTGGTATAAAGTATACGTATAGCCATAAACACAAAACTTAGAACTTGGAAAAAAGTTTCTAATTGTGGTGATGATAGTTATTTTGGCACTTGGTGACTAATTTAAATATATTTGTTATGGTTTGTCTCTCTCAACTGTTCTCTTCCTCTTTAACTTTTCTATTCCTCTCTTCTTACTAAATTTGAATCTACAAAGGTTATGGGTTTTTCTGTGGTATGTTACTTGGTTGGAAGGGGTCCACATTAGATAATCGAGCATTGCGTGATTCCTTAAGTTGATGCCATTGCTTAGAAATACCATCAAGTATGTATTATCTTGTGGACTCTAAGTACACAAATTGTCCAAGGTTTTTAGCACCTTATATATAGAGGAACACGATATTTTCTAAATTTATGGAGAGGAAATACACTAACAGGTTATAAAGAGCTATTTAACCTTCTAAACTCATCTACAAGAAATACAATCGAATAGGCTTTTGGGTTATGGAAGAAAAGGTAGGCAGTATTACGCACGACTAGTTTATATGAGGACTTAAATTAGGATTATTAATGTGTGTTGCATTTCTCATAACTTTATATGGGATGAAATGAATGAGGATAAGTTGTTGAAAGCTATGGATCTTAAGTTAGAAGATATTTTACTAGATGAAAATGAAATATCAAAAGAAAACGTCATAATTGTTAGAGTCTCTAATAGGTGGAAGGCCTTTCAAGATGTTTTGGCAAAGAAGATGTTTAAGAAATATCAATTTCAGCTCCATCATGTCAATTGAGACTTCAATTTTTAAATATTAGAAATTTTAAAAGTTGTTTTTTATGTGTATCATTTATAAGCATGTATCATTTTTTTTTTCATTTTTTTTTAGAATCATGAACATTTGTTAGTTGAATTACAAGGATATGGAATTTCATTTTATATTTATGCTGTTTTAATTTTTTTTTTTTTTTTTAATGCGTGTCTGTAATTTCCTTATTTGAAATTTGTATTATTTAAAAGACATAATAGAAATTGGATGAAAAGACAATCCCCATCTAGATCATAATCTCAACCACATTCAAGACAATATATTCAATAAAATATAGAAATGGACAAAACCTTAGCTAATATCTTGCATGATCAATTAGCTCAAGACAATAACTAAGGAGGATGGGTACTAGAAAGATCCAGCATACCAAGCTACAATGATTCTAAAAGATAATTTCGAGTGATAGTTTATTCTTTTGAATTTTGTGTAAAAGACACATATTTTTGGTACTTTATCTATCTCTCTTGATATAGAACTTTTTAACTATTAAGAATTTTAGAATAATTTTTTAGATTGAGATTTTGAACATGAAAAACATTCATGCATTTCTCTCTCTCTCTCTCTCTCTCTCTCTCTCTCTCTCTCTCTCTCTCTCTCTATATATATATATATATATAGAACATTTTAGTTGTCAATAGTTATCAAGACATTTTTTTTAGTTGGTTATGGTGAAAGATATCAGTCATCATCTTGTCAATTGAATTATCAATGACTTTTTAATTACCTCATGTATTTATTAAAAATGTTACTAAAATTAAAATGTGGAAGCTTTAAGGAAAATAATAATTGAAAAAAAAAATTTATTGATCTTAAATCCAAATCATAATCTAAGTATCCAAATAATGAAATTTCAAATGTTGTAAAAATATTGTGAAAATATTGTGGACATAAAACTCTAAATTTTTAAACATCTAAACAAATGGCGCCTTATTATTATTATTATTTTTAGACTTCACTGTGCTTAACTTTTTAAGTGTTAAAATATCAAAACAAGGGAAATAATCCCTGTCCTTTCACACCTTACCCTTTTCTTTCATCTCCTTCCAAATCTTCTTCACACCCAAGGTAAAGCTTACACTTGGTCCACTTCATTCTTATCAATCAGGCCTGGCCCATCTAAAATGAGTCGAGTTAGGCCCAGCCTAAGGGTAAAATTTGATGTTAATTTTTCAGTTCAATTATTTTTATTTAAAATTAAATGAACACGTGGCTGAACATGATTCGCCCACGTGGAAATCATTGAATAAAAGGACAAAAACAACCCTCACTGACCATACGGCGTCGTTCGTGCGTTAGTTGGAGTGGAGTAGAGCAGAGCAGGCAAGTCGAAACCCCTCTCACTCCCTCACGAGTCAGGCCTCCCTTCCCTTCTCCTGATGAAATCCCGCCGTTAAACTCCTCTTTTAAACCGAAGCGTCACTTTTTTAAGGTAAAATTTGTTGCTTTTTTTTCTTATCTTTTGGCTTGCCGTGCAGTAGTATAGTATAGGGATTTTGGGCAAAGCAATTCTGACTGAGTAAACCCCTGTAAGGACGATACTTTTGATTCTTCTTTTTTTTTTTTTTTTTTTTTTTGAAATTGAAGTGTGTTTTGTTATAATTATATTTTTTATTTTTTGAAATTGAAGTGCGTTTTGTTATAATTATGTGTTTTTTTTTTTTTTGAATTGAAAATTGTGGTCAGGTTTATTTTATTGTATGGCATACTCTGATATCCTGAATTTGTTGTTGGCGTTTGGCGTTTGGTGTACGGCTTATGTTGCTGTGGCAGTTCTCGCATCTTTTCGCTTCTTCAACTCCCTCTGCCCAAATTTGAACTAAACACTCGTTATCATGGGCTATGCACAGCTTGTTATTGGCCCTGCTGGCAGTGGCAAGGTAAATTGTTATTCTCTCTCTCTCTCTCTCTGATTCTATATGTTGGTTCTTATTGTGAATACGTTGGACTAATTGTTTATACATATTGTGAATAATTTTTTTTTTTTTTTTGAGTCTCAGTCAACTTATTGTTCTAGTTTATACCGACATTGTGAAACCATGCAACGGTCGATACATATTGTGAACTTGGATCCTGCTGCAGAGAATTTCGACTATCCTGTTGCAATGGGTGAGTTGGGGTTGTTGTTGGTTTTATAGCTCTATCTGTTAATTATTTAAGCCTCATTTGTTTGATTGGAAATGATGGGTTACCAATGAGCTTTTAGCTCGGTTGACATTTCCTCCTTCCATAAAAATTGAATGGAGGGTGAGGTCGTAGATTCTAGACCAACTAATTAATTGGAAATGATGTGTTGTTGGCTCTTTTTCTCCTCTTGATTGCAGATATAAGGGAACTCATTAACTTGGATGATGTCATGGAGGAACTTGGATTGGGTCCCAATGGGGGCCTTATGTACTGCATGGAGTATCCTTTATTAAATTCGTGGAACTCTTTTCTTTGCCTTTCTTCTATGCTTTTGCTATGTGTATTTACTTGTGATTATTGTCCATGTTAAAGTCCGTAAGGACCTTGAATGTTTACTAGTAAAGCATGATAATCTTGTTGCAAAATGAATGGCCTTAATTTCCATCTTTAGTCTGTAAGGACCTTGAATGTTTACTAGTAAAGCATGATTATCTTGTTGCAAAATGAATGGCCTTAATTTCCATTGTTAGACACCTCGAAGATAATCTCGATGATTGGTTGACGGAAGAATTGGACAATTTTTTAGATGATGACTACTTGGTTTTTGACTGCCCAGGTATCCCTACTTGTCTAATTGAATGCTTGTCTATGTATTTGTTATATCTATAATGATTTTGAATTTTCTTTATAACAAACTACTTGTTAGTTGTGACCTGTTTCTATAAGTTGACAGTTTATGGATATGTCTCATGACCATGGAAAATGCATAAACACAAAAGCAATGCATACCTTGAGATATCGTTCTAGTTTTGTTTTGTTTTGTTTTTTACACAGTATATTCTCCTTCATTTGCAGTAGATCATTTCTTACCTAGTTAAAACATAATAAGAAAGAGGGCCAGTGGTCTTTGGATCTAGTGGCATCTCCTTGCCCCAGAAATATGGATTGGAGCATATATGTGTTCAATTCCATATAGGTGTGTGACTTGTATTAATTTATTCAATAAATTTCTCATAAAATGAAAAATTATTGTGTCGTAAGTTCTAGTGTCCTAGGAATCATTCTTGAATATTGTAGAGTTGGCAGGATTGTCCTTTCATGTTCACTATTGTGCAGATGAGCGCCTCATGGCTCGTAGTATTGAATATAGGTCCCACCTCAATCTTGCCATAGTAAACATTATAAAAAAGGGGAAACTTTGGAGGTTCCCGTTACCTTGACTTGTAAGTCTCTTGGCCTCACTAAGTGAAAAAAAAGGGGGAGAACTCTCTTCTCGTAAATTTTGCATCTCTGTGGACTATAAGGGTGACTGGAACTTTTACTTTTAAAAACTAGAGAAAGGTAGAAAGTGGATTGGAAAAAAAAAATGTACGAAGAAAAAGAGGAGCAACATGAGCCTTGAAACTAACTAAATTGGAATGAAAGAATATCTAAAAGAGTTCATTATATTTTATTAGTAGGAATATTTTATTGAAAAAAAAAAAAAAAAAAAAACTACTTCATGATGCAAAGAACACAAAGAAGTCTAAAAAATTACAAAGAATAAGTAATCATGTGCAGAAGTATGGCGACTCTTCAAAATCAACATTAGAATTGCTTTTGGTGAAACCTCCAGCATGGGACCAGTCTAACAAAGTTCTAATCAACAATTTTTGCAATTGACTCACCAAGCTTAAATCTTCAAAAGCATGGCGATTCCATTCCTTCCACAAAATCCACATCAAACATAAAGGGACTTAATTATAAATTCTTAAATGAATTCATAGAGCACATCCTCCCTATTTCAGCCAGAAGATGTTCCTAGTTGTTCTGCCCATGAAAAATTGAATTCTGCATTTCCAATGAGCTATAGTTCAGTTGGCACCTCCCCCTATAAATTCTAGGTAGAGGGTGAGGTCTTGGGTTGAAGACCCATTGGGCTTACCAATAATTAAAAAAAAAAAAAGGATTCAGCATTACCACTCAAATTTTAGCCCCTTGATGTGATATAGAGTGGATATGCCTAGCTTGTATCTTCAACATGCCTGTTTCATAACTGCAAATGTAAAATTATCTATCCTAACCTTCAGATATTTATACAGGCCAGATAGAACTCTTTTCACATGTGCCAGTGCTGCGGAATTTTGTAGAACATTTGAAGCGTAAAAATTTTAATGTTTGTGGTGTATACTTGCTTGATTCACAGGTTTGTATGAAATTGGTTACTTCCTTTCTTGCCTTGGCTTGTTCTGTTATATTAATGCTAATCATGAACTGGCTCTTGTTAAAACTAATGGTTTCAATATTTGATTATAATAGTTCATGACAGATGTGACCAAGTTCATCAGTGGTTGCATGGCATCACTTTCTGCAATGATCCAACTTGAATTGCCCCATGTTAATATCCTCTCCAAAATGGACCTCGTGACTAACAAAAAGGATGTTGAAGAGTGAGCTCTTTTACCTTTACTACTTTATATAACTTGTATGGTATACACCATTTTTATTAAATTTAACAATCTAATATGTTTTGTACTTTTACTACTCTCAGTTTTCTGAATCCAGAGCCTCAGTTTTTGTTATCAGAGTTGAATCAACGCATGGCTCCTCAATTTGCTAAGCTGAATAAAGCTTTGATTGAACTAGTGAGTAACTAAACTACTTAAAATTTTTACACATTGCCTCCACTGGAAACTGTTTATCAGGATTGTGGTCACATTTTTTTTTTTATGAAACAATTGTGGTCACATATAATCAATGTTGATCTACTTTGCATTGTTTTCAGAGTGGTCTTGATATCAATGTAAAAATTTTTTGGTGTTTTAAGGATATTTTTATTTTAATTACTTTCTTACTGCACATTATGGCTATCCCTGATCACTTTTTGCCAATGTCATTTGAAATTTGCCATAGGAAGCATCTTTTATGTAATGAGCCTTGAACCCACGACCTCACCCTCTACCTAGCATTTATAAGGGGGAGGAGGTGTCAGTTTAGCTAGAGCTCATTGGCCAGGAAACATCTTTATTATTTAGAGGTGCATGATTAAGTTTCTCAGAGAAGATGCTCTCTTGTGATTGATCCGTTTTTTTAGTTAGCTTCTCTTGTATAGGTATTGTAGATGGGTTGATTTACCGTTCTGGTAGAATGATCTGTATCAATATTTTACCCTCGTTGGGGAGACTACATAATCTGATATAATATAAACTGCATCATCTTTAGATTGTACATTTACCTGAGAGGTTACAGGGAATTAATTCTTCTGTTAGTAAGTCCTTTAGGTTGAAGCGTTGTAATTGTGCATGGTTATGTGATTTGTAGTAATTATTGGCCTTCATTGGTTGTACAAGGACATTTTCATTTTTCAAGCAGCAAAATTGCTCTTTATCTCTCTTTTTTTTTGACATGCCATGGGTATTGGTTGGATATTTTGAAACTATTATATAAGTTTTGTTTTTGTTAGGTGGATGGGTTTAGCATGGTGAGTTTTGTGCCCCTTGACTTGAGGAAGGAGCGCAGGTACTCTCTCTCTCTCTCTCTCTCTCTCTCTCTCTCTCACACACACACTAGACAGTATTATGTTGTGCTTGCAAACTTTAGCGTTTGTAGTTTTAACCTATGAAAAAAATCCTTGGAACTGGATTTATGAGATGTGATTTAAAGTTTTTGAATATTTTAGTCCAAAGGTTTATTTGCCTTGGGATTTATCATTTAAATAAATAAAAACTTAGGCTGACAGTGAAATGTAGTTTAATAATTTCAGATGATATTTAGATTTAAATTTTGGGACTATGTTTTTTATAGTTTTTGCTGCCTTCTTGAAACTGACAAATGTCCATACTAAAATTGTAATTTGGCCTATTATTTATTGGTTGCATAGTTACGAGTTGCCACCCTTCAAGACCTAGATATGGCCATCTTTCTAGTGCCGCCAATGTTCTTACAGGGTGTTGGCAAACAAGAGAACTGGTTTTGTTTGATTTTAACCAACTCCAAGACAGTGAAATAAAATTTTGAATTGCTTTTATTTGATATGTTGTTTCTCTAAACCTAAGCCTGTAATAAAATTTCTATGAAACTACATTTTGCCACTTGCCAAACACCATAAGTTGCCATTTCTTTTGGGGCCTGCACTTAGGATTTTAGTGTTGAAACCCTCTCAAAACCAAGAATACATTTGTCAGAACTATAGCTAAAAACAAATCTTAGCGGCGAATGATTTTTTTCTTAAGCTGCTGCACAGTTGGTAAAAGATCATACGATAAACCTTCAGGCTTCGACTGGTTGTAGAGAAAGTGAACTTTATATTTTCTTATTACTATTTCTTTTGTTCGTAGACTTACATATTCATCTTGGTTGGTTTGTTTACTTTTGAAGTGATGAAATACTTTCAAGAAAATTTAGTTAAAAAAGATGACATAATTCCGAATTCTCATATAATTGACTTGCTTTTTACAGTATACAATATGTATTGGCTCAAATCGACAACTGCATTCAGTATGGAGAAGATGCTGAAGTGAAGATTAAGGATTTTGACCCTGAGGATGATGACTAGATTTATCATATCCGTTGACCACGTGAAAAATATGTTGCTGGTGTGTCGATATGTAGGATCAACTAGGCATCAGCTAATTGTGTCTTGTGGAAATGGCATTTGAGATAGGTTGAAACAAACGGTTTTCTTTTTAACGGGTGCCAAAAATGACTGCAATGCTTAATGGAGAAACAAACGGTTTTCTTTTGTTACCTGTTTGATTTTTCTATCTAATGAAAACTTCGTGCATTTTGCTCATTGCCTTGTCTTATCATTTTTAACCAATGAAAACCTCGTGCATTTTGCTCATTGCCTTGTCTTATCATTTTTAATCCCTTGGTTTTTCTACTTAGGGAAAAAATACAATTTATACCATATAATTTTGATCCATTGTCATTTTAGTCCTCCAAAATTGGAATTTGCCATTTCAGTCCAGAAACTTTAGAACACTATCACTTTAGTCTCCCCCTCCATTTGCCGTTAGAAAACTTTTAACTTCCTTAAAACTATGGCGATTTGCGTTAGTAACATTAAAAATGATTTATTTCCCTAAAACCCTCCCCACTCTTTCTCTCTATCTCTCGCATCTCTCCATCAAAAAAATCCCAATTTTGATTCCCCTTTTAAACTTTGTCATTGAAGCTTGTCTTTCCCATGATGTCTGGTCGCATTGCGGAGATTTTTACTTCATTTAGAGAAAATTCAATCCAAAATTGCAAGATGGAAATCAAATTTGATGTCTCTGGAAGAATTACTCTCGTCCAATCCGTCACATAAAACCAATTCCAACTTAGAAGTCATGGACCCATGGTTTTAGAATTTTCCCAAATAGTCTGAATTGACAAATGCTGTTGATTATGTTACTTGATTTGTCTTCGAGTAGATTTCATTTCAAGAATTTGGTCCACCTTTTGGAAACTTTGGCCAATTATGGTTGTACTGTTATTGTCAGGAAATCACATGATTTGGTACAGCGTGGGAATTGTTTTTTTGAATAGTTAGGCTGACTGATATAAAATATATATCTTCTTTTTCTTGGGATAGATTTCTTCCCCAACAAGATACGTGAAGAGTCAAAATTTATACTCAATAATCTCACAGCATTCTTTGTTAATCAATAATCTTTTTTTTTTTTAAAGAGAAAATTTGGCGTCTACTCTTAATGATAGCTCTTTATCATTAGAACAAGACACCAAATAATATTTATTGTAGGTGGGGATTGAACCCTAGATATCTTATTCAACCATCAAAAATTTTACCAGTTAAGCTAACTAGAACTCATTGTTAATCAATAACCTAATTGTATAAGAATAATGCTAGAAATACAAACTATTTTACAAAAAATTTTGTAAACAGCTAATATGGTGAGTAACTATTGATAAATGATAAAATGATATTAATGGTGAGCCTAGATGAAAACCAATAAGAGATTAGCCACATCAACATTTTGTAAAATAGTTTGTAAGTATAGCATTACTCATAGTATAATAGTAAAATAGAAGCATTAGATTTTTCTTAAAATTTCCTCGTGTGCTCTCACATCAGGATCTAAAAGTTTGCATTTTTCATATTAGTTTCAACACTAGTATAAAACATGCTAAATTGTGGTATCTCTTTCAGTTTTCAACAAAGATGTCTAAAGTTTAAATTCCTATTTCAACCATCAAATTATTTTTTAAATAAAAAAAAATGGGGAAAGAAGAGAGAATAAGTGAAAAGAAATTTTATGTACACACACAATTTGACAAACATTTTTTACGCCTCCTGATATAGCAAAGTTGTACTGATTCTCAATTAAAGTTACCACTAAAATTACTTTTTTTACTTACCATTAACAATATGTTACATCTATAAGTGTAAAATTTTTTTACCTCTATCAACTTTCTCATAGTGAATAACGAAAAGCGATCATACTTTGAACGTGTGTTCACTTTGTATTTTTATTTTAGGTCAAGCTGATAAAGCTTAATTATCACCAATGTGATAGGCATAAGAGGGGACACCAATTATTCATTAGTTATTCAATCGTCAGTCTAGAAACAATGTGAAACCCATTGTGTGGATGGAGGAATCTATTATGAACCTTTACTTCATTTTTATGTTTTACTGTACAAGACCCAAAGAAAAAACAACTACATGGAGAATATCTAATATTTGGATTTTGGGGAATATATTTGACCATTGGATAGCATATGTATGGTGTTAAGAGGATTTTCTTCCCGTTGAATATCCAACTTTATTACTTCAAGAATCATTTCCATTCTCATTTTAATTGATTGCCATTATTTGGGAACATGGACCTCTTAAGTCATATTATCATTACTGTCACACGAATGGTGTAAATTGAAATAGGGTCTACCAGTAGATTATTGGGTCCGACCAACTTTTCTATGTAAAATTCTCAACTATGGATCTTTCCAACTGGCGATTCCCATTTTACAGTACCAATTAAGAGGAAACACCTACATTTTCGGCTCAACAACTTGACAGTATATATATAAAGCAATGTATATTTTTGACTGACCCTTTTAGTTCAATGAAAGGACATAAGGGTCTCATCATTCACGCTAGCTATAATACACTACAAATATAATCAAAGTTATATTAATAAAACTGAGATTAGAACGAATCCAATCGGATTAAGGTATGAAAGCTTTGTAAGAGACTCAAGCCTTTTACAGTTGATAAAGCTCACAAACCTTTTGTGCAACAAAACTTCCATTCTATTTTTCCCTTTCAGGATATAACAGCATGACTAAATGTTTTTAACTTAATCTAAATATGTGCTAATTAATAGCTTACCACAACATGTCGAGGCGTAGTTTGGTGGTATGAGTAGTTTGGTGGTAAGAGTTCTCATACCGCTTTACATGATGCTTAATAGAAGTTAAGCAATTCTAATAGTGGTGCTTTAACAAATGTGTTGTGCCCATGATGATATCCCCTTCAAGGCCCTAGTAGTACATATGACATTATCTATTGTACGTTGTCAAGTGAAGTAGGGTCGATAGGTCCACACTGAAAATTCCTCTTTTTTTTGTTTTCAGCAAAATATATATATATATATATATAGCATAGCTCAAAGCTCCACCAAATAAAACAGATTCTGTTCAAACACTTTCAAAATGGTGAAGGATCGTTCTTTTTTTTTTTTTTCTTTTTTTTGGTTAGGTGAGTGCGGGGGATTGAACCCCGAGCAACAGGTCATTAGGAAACCTGGGTACCAACTTCCAACATGGGTCTTACTTATTAAATATATTATGGGTCTTACTCATTTGTTCACATAAATATTAAATATATTATGACCAGGGGGGAAGTTTCTAAAAGTTACCATAGAAAGCAAGTCACTAACTTTCCATTAATAAAATTGATACCTGGAGTGCCTAGCACATTAAGAAATTTTCATAGGATAGCATCCAAAGATCAGCATTAAAAATTTTGCCAAGTTGTATATTATATATTAAACTCATAATTAAGCATTGTAAATTTTCTTCTCCATGATTATTGCCTTACATGGCTTCTAGTTTAGAACCCCAAATTTTGTTTGTTTTTCAGCTAGTGACGAAGACTTAGCTCCCTTTTTTCAATGAAAAAATTTATGTGAAGATAATTTTTTATATTTTCGTGTGTTTAGTAATATCAGAAAAAAAATTAAAAGAAAAATTATTTTCTAATTTTCCATAATTTTTTCTTGTATTTAATTTAGCATGAAATAGAACTGTTTTCTTCTAAAATTTTCTAAAAAACATCTCTATCCTACGCGAAACTAAGTATAGGGAGTAAAAAAATAATTTTTAAACTTATTTTAAGGTTAGTACCAAATAAAATAGAAAAGCTAAAATAGTTTTATAAAAAAATGTTTTTTAAAAAATGATTCATTTTCCTAAAAATGTTTAATGTCAAAACAAACAAAGCTAAAAAATATCTCCAACTGTTTTTTTTTTTAAAGTTATACATGTACTACTCAATAGATTTTGAGTTTATGAACTCACCTTTCACCTTAGTTTTAGGTTCTGGTAAGCAATGGTTGAATACAGTTTTTCCATTTTATAGAATCATTGATACACAAACCTAAGAGCATTCTTATCAAACATTATAAAAAATTTAACATATACTCTCTCAAAACCTATATTTATAACATATACAATACCACTTTTCAATCCAACCTATATCAAAACTTCTATTTTTTTTACAATTTCATTTAAATATTGTTTCTTTATTATTTTTCACTAATTTTTTTATTTTTCCTCTCTCTCCTTTGTGGGCCCCATTGAATAAAAAATAATTTAAAGTTTTGCAATTGGTGAATAGTGCCATTTCAAAAATGAGATGGCACTATTCATCAATTGCAAAAATTTTGCAACATAAAATGTTTGATGGAGGGGTTTAAACCTTTCAAATGCTAAAAAAATAAAATTTTTAGCATTTGAAAGGTTTAATAAAAATGCTCTAACTCTCTCTTCTTCTTCTTCTTCTTCTTCTTTTTTGTGGTAAATAAACAGACCTAACTTTCACCCCATGGTAGGCTATTCAATATTAGACAGAATCATAACAACGTTAATACGAAATCAAAGAATACCTAATAATAGACCCAAGGACCACTTTTGATCCCACTTGTAATAAACAATATTATTAGCTCTTTTCGTTTAATAATACCAAATAATAGTGGAAGACTGTCTGAGGACCACGCTTGTAGATCAGATTCATGAGACAGGGAGTACTTTTTTTCTTTTCTTTTTTTGAAAGGTAGTACTTAATCCCAATAAAATAAAATTAAAGATGAAAGTGAGACAGAGAGATTAACCACTCAAAACTCAAAAAAGCATGTACAAACAGACCTTTCCAACGTAAGCCTGATGTTTCTGCGAGTCGAGAGCATATATTTATGAAAGTAGTGGTCTTTTCTTTAAGATTCACTTTTGAACAAAACTTTTTATTTTGTTTTTGGATCTTCAGCTTTTCCAAGCCTTTTTGTCATTTTTTTGTATCACCCTTCAAATCGGATCAATATCAACCTGCAGATAAGTATAATCCTTGGTTCCGAGATTTTTATTTTTTATTTTTTTGTAAAAAAAGAGACAAAAGTCAGTGCATGTGCATAGAGTGGTCAATTCTCAACTGCATGAACCAGAACATTTTATTATTAAATTGTGCAAATTATACTACTCTTTGGACCAAAGGTCCCAGCAAATTTTTTTTTTTTTTTTCTATTTTTTGTAGTATTTTTTCAAAATTTGTAACCAGAGACTAATTACTGTTCAAGCCGAGTAAGTCCACAAAGGGGTAAAACAAAGGGGTAAAGCGCTGGCCCAAGAAATTCTTTTCACAGTATAGGTAGCAGGATTCGAACTAGGGAGCATACCCGATCGAGCCTAATACATATTGGAAAGTGATAGAAACAAAAATAACGAGAAGGCTCAACTTTCTTTTTTTTAACAAGATTTTATTTGGAAAACCCTTTCTAGTTGAAGGGAAAACCCACGAGATCTTAGATTCAAATATGACTTAGATCCAATGCATCAATGCACTGGATCTGATATGATACCGACCTATGTCCAATTTGAACACGTTGCCGTATTGTATCAAGAAGTGATAGGAACAAAAATAATGAGAAGGTTCAGCTTTTATTTTTTAACAAGATTTTACGTGGAAAACTCTTTCTCCATGAAGGGAAAAACCACGAGATTTTAGATTCGAATACAACTTAGATCCAATGCATCAATGCATTGGATCCGATACGATTCCAACCTATGTCTTGTTTGAACACATGACCGTATCATATCGTGAAGTGATAGGCACAAAAATAATTAGGAGGTTCAGCTTTTTTTTTTAAAGATTTATATGGAAACCCTTTCTCCAAACTCCGAAAACCGCTAGTGTATGTCACTAAATCTACCAAACTCTCTAATACCACTTCTTGAATAATTAATATAACAAACTATGATCTTAGATCCGAATACGACTTAGATCCAATGCATCAATAAACTAGACCCGATACAATACTAATCCATGTCTAATTTGAACACAAGACCACATCATATTGGGAAGTGATAGGAACAAAAATAATGAGAAGGTTTAGTTTTTTTTTTTTAACAAGATTTACATGGAAAACTCTTTCTCTTTTAAGGGAAAAATCACAGGATCTTAGATTCGAATACAACTTAGATTCAATGCATCAATACACTGGACCCAATACGATGCAGACTTGTGTCTAGTTTGAACACGTGGTCGTATTGTATCGAGAAGTGATAGGAGCAAAAGTAAGGAGAAGGTTCAGCTTTTTTTAACAAGATTTACATGGAAACCCCTTTCTCTAAACTCCAAAAACCTCTAGTCTATGTCACTAAATCTACCAAACTCTCCAATACCACTTGTTAGGAAGATAAATACCTTGGAGAGCTTTATTGAATAATTAATATAACATATAAAAAAACACTTTAATCCAAAATGCCTAAACCCAATAGTTATATACTTAATTATGTTAGCGCAACTGGTAAAATTTCTAATAATTGAACTATAATGCTAATTCATTAAATGAGACATATTCATTAAATTTAATGCATATTTTCATTGACTTTTGAAAATTGGAAACCAAAAACAGTATTTTGCATGTTTTCAGTTTTCTTCACAAATTGAGTTTTGAGAACATTTTTTGTTTTTTGTCCAATTCGGGATGCCAAATAAGTTTTTTAGTTTCAAAAATAGAAAATTATTTTTGAAAACATAAAATAAGGGAAAAAACAGTTACCAAACATACCATAAATTTTTGTTGTTGATATTTTTGTATATGCCTAATATTGAATTAGACAACTTTTATATACTCATTGGAATTTAAAATGTAATAAGTTCTCCTAAAAAAATATTTAGTAAATATATATAAGTCAAAGTTGATAATTTTTGTACAATATATTTATAAATTATGACTTAGTCTAGTATTAATATATTAAGGTTTATATATGTGTGTGCGGGCATGCTTATGTGTGGGGCTAGGGTTTGTCTAGACAAATATATTAGTACCATAATTCAGTCTGCCAAACAAAAAACTCGGCTTCACCCTTGATAATATAGACAAAAGTTACACAAATTATAATTTTATATTGTGCTTTTTTTAGTACTAAAGTTCTAAATGAATCAAGTTTTTATGAACAACTTTAGCTTGACTCGAAAAAATTATTGTTTATGTTCATTTGTTTGGCAAACAAGCCAAGCTTGAAGCTAAGCTTATGCTCGGCTATTGACAATGCTAAGCTCAAACATAAGAATGCATTTGTAAACAAGCTCATGAACACAAGACTCGATTTTTTTTTTTTTTTTTTTTTTTGAGGGAGTGACTCGATTTAACTATATATTATACTCATTATATTTATTTTATGTATATTTGTCTTAAAATATACCTATATAGACTTATATTTGGATTGTACTATGTTCATAAGATATCAAATTATTATTTTATAGTTCATTGATAATATAAACAATCTATTTGTAACAAAGCTTTATAAACCTATGAACCAATAAATAGTAAAAAAAAAATTAATCACGGTTTTTCTATATATAGAAAAAGAATAAGTTAATTAAATAACTTGTTCGACAAAAAAATAAACTAAGCTTGAACATGTTATATTGTTTGTTGATGAGCTTAAATTTGGCTTGTGTTTAAAATAAAATTTAATTAACAAGCCTCAATTTTTAATATTCAGCTTGACTCATGTACAATTCCATTTATTGCTAAGACATAATCATCAGTTTATCTATATATATTGCACATTACACCAGCCAAGGCAAACCTGAGTGCTAATGTAGCTGGATCCAGACCCTACACATGGGCCAGCTATGAGGAAAGGAAGAAGAACATTGGCTGAGGAAGGGTACTTTCAACTCGTGCCAACAACGTAACCATCGTAAAAGGAAAATAGCGATCCCCTATGGTCAAAAGCTATAGGACACTCCTCATTGGTTGAATTTGTGCTAGACCACTGCTAAGGACGCATGAATCACTCTTGACCTCCCTAATGTCCATTTCCTTGTCTATGACTTGTCCCCCATGATGTAGCAGAGTTGCCCTTCATCCCACCACCCTAACATTGGTGTGTCTTCTCTCTCCTCTAGTCATAGTATAGTGCAATAGTTGTATTAGGGTTTAAATGGGGGAATGGGGGCTTGACACTTGTCCTTATATACTTAACAACATTTCTCATACTATAAGAGTAACATGTTGCTGAACAATGAGGGTAAGAAAGATAAAGAGAAAAAGCAGAAGTCTAGGTAGGAAAGTGAGGAAAAGGAAAGATTTTTTTGGAAAGAACCTCACCATATGTAAAAACCTACACTTTTATATAATAGAAAGCTTTAAGGAGTGAAGGATATTCTATCATTCACTCAACCGTGGTTTTTCATCCCATACCAAAGGTTTTCCACGTATGTTACACATCTTCTTTACTTTTCTTATTTTGCCTTTACATTTCTTAAAATGTTAAATTTTCCATTTTTATTGTTCATGAGCTATTACACTTAAATTTACTTTTAGATATATAGCTTATATTCCTTTCCAAGACTGATACTTGATAGTTTAACTTACAAGCGCATATATTATAGGAGAGAGAAAAATAAACAATAACTAGAGAAAATTACATGTATATAGGATTCATGTCGCATTATCGATGACGGCATCATATAATCTGAAATGTGTCAATTTCAAAAATTTGCAATGATAGGACTTTTAATAATTCAAAAGTATGTGACAATTTTTAGCACAACACTATCTGTATCTTTAGTTTAGCTTTTTCGCACTTAGAGCATCTACATTAGTAGATGCAAATGTTTGTAAACTATAAAAAATGCTTAATTTTGTATATTTTAATTAAAAAAAACTCACATCAATCTTTGTAAAAGTGTACAAATATATAAAATTGCTATAGTAATTGTGCATATATTGCAGCTTTGCATTTAATATTTTAATATTTTTTTTCTCTCCTTCTCACTGGTCCTTTGACTCTCACCTCACTCTCTCTTTTCTCATTTTTTTTCTCTCTCCGCGTCAGCCCTCTCAGCTCTCTGTTTCTCTCATCTCATAAGCTTCCTCTTTCATGGCCGAACCCACAGATCAACGGGGTTATGCATCATGAGCGTCGTTCAGAGCTAGGTTGAAGGCGTCGATCAAAGCTGGGTTGAAGGCATTGATCAGAGCTAGGTTGAATGGGTATCTGGTTTAGACGCACCTGGGCTTTAATGCAGCTTCCATGGCCAGACAGTGGGAGGCGTCGATCTTGTTGCATAGTGGCTGGGTTGGATGAATATTTGGATTTCATTTATGGTAGCTGGGTTGAATGGGTATTTGGATTTCATTGGTGGTGGCTGGGTTGAATGGGTATTTGGGTGGGTTGATGATGGAGGCTAGTTGCTTGATAATGGTTTTTGAGTGGATTGATGATGGTCGCAAGGTGGGCTGTGCTAGGTTTGTGAAAGAGATGATAGTGTTAAAAAAAATGAATATTTTATTGAATAAATGTTTAGAATAAATACACTGATATAGGTGATTTGTAAAAATAAACGTGTAAAATATGAAAAAAAATGTTTTTTTTTTTTTTTTTTTTGCAAAATAGACAAAAATTATATACTTATTAATACGGTTACTCTTACCCTTTTACTGAATTTGTGGTAATATTAATTGAACCGTACTCCCTTTTACTGAATTTGTGGTAATATTAATTGAACCGTACTAGGACTATAATTTTGTATAAATTTTTGTCATAACTAATCATATAACAAATTGTAAGCTATAAAAAAAAATTAAGTATGTGTTTTCATCGCTCACAACTCAAAACTTTACATTTGTTGCAAAAGTTTTGTAAATACTATTGATTCTACTAACTGTTAAGTTGTGGAAAAAAAAAGTTGTGGTTTTACATTTCTATAAAAGTTGCATAAATAGTCTACTATTTTTCATATTATTAGTATGCATGTATGATATGTTGGATTTCTGTTAGGAAAAGTTGTCAGCTTCACTCACTTTTAGTTCGGCTCGGCTTCATAACAATGCATAAGGAGAGTAATTCAAAGGAGTAATTGAAATTTGGGACCATTTTTTGAAATGGTCCAGTTTCTACGGCACAAATTTATTTAAATCGTTGATTATAGCCATAAGCGCCAATATGAATTTGCACTAAAGAAAACCCAAAGGAAAAATTCCATACAAGAAGTTTCGCGATTGTTCTGTCCGATGAAAATCATGAGCATACGTGAATCAGGCCTTTTTTTTTTTTTAATCCGCTTGAAAAATGCTGCCTACTGCCTATGATGTCATGTCACTGTTAACAAGAAAACTACTATGGCGATTCTCACCGAAAGAAAAAAAAAAAAAACTACAATGGCCAAAATACTACAAGAAACCTTGCATGGAAACTTAAATTTGAATTTGAATATGAATTTTAATTTAATAGATTTAAAATGCTTTTATTTCAAATTTGTTAATTTTATATATTATTTTAAATTTAATAATTTTAAACTTTTAAAATCTTTTGTGAATATAATTAGGTGACTTTTTTTTTAAGATTAGCGTTACAGCCACTATAATTTTATAATATTTTTTCAAACTGTTGATGTGATCAACTTCTTATCAGTTTTTATCTAAGTTCACCACTAACATCACTTTTTCATTTACTAATAATCACTTACCACATCAGCAATTTATAAAAAATATTTGTAAAAAATTTTGCATCTTTAGCATTACCTTTTTTTAAAAAAAAATTTAAAAATCTTTTTGCTTTTTTTTTTCCCTATATATAGTTATAATTCATTTGTAATAAGATTTCTTCTTCCACGTGGCCTCTCTTTCGGATATTCTCTCTATGCTTGTGATTAGAGGTGTTCACGGCCCGGTTTAGAGTTTAGCCAACACCATAACCGTACCACACTTCATTTTTGTGATTACATGTGCAGTACAATGTATAAGATACAGTTTGAAACCAGTATATTTTTCAAATTTTGGACTTTTCCTGCTCAACCCAAAACTGATTATTCCCTTTATTTTGGGCTAAGTTTTAAACTATTGAGCTAATTTATTTTTTATTTTTAATTTTAGACTAGCTTGCCTAATCAACACTTGCCAGTTCATCAAAAAATAAAAAACACTTTCTAGGGTTATTATACTTTTTATTTAAACTAGGGTTATTAAACTATTAATAATATTTTTAATATTAATATATAGTAAGTATTAATATATTTAATATTAAAAAAATTAAATATATTAATATATAATAAGGGTGCGGTGTAGTGCAATTTATGTAGTTTTCTTGTTATAAAACCGCAAACTGCACTACAACATGCGGTGCAGTATACTGTTACATGCGGTGTAGTGCGATTATGCTATTTTGCAGGCAGTTTTGGTGCGGTTTTTGCGGTTTATGTGGTTTTTGTGTTATGGTGAGCTCTTCTACTTGTGTTACTAGTAAGATTGTATAGTTTTGCATAGGGGTGTCAATTCAGGTTAACGTGTCGGGTTCGTATCGTGTCGAAATAAGGGTATTTGACTAAATGACTCAACTCTAACTCGACCCATTTAATAATCGTGTCATAATCCTTCAACCCTAACCCTAACCCAACCTGTTAATAAAGGGGGTTGACTTGACCCAATCCATTTAACACGCTTAATAAACGAGTTATGTTGGGTTGACACGAATGTAACACAATCTATTTCAACCTGCATAATATTTAATGTAACATTCATCGAGAAATAAATTTTATTTTTATATCCCAAAAGCATTGCATACACTTTAAGTTTTCAACTCACATTCAAAAAAATATAGTTCAACAAAAATATAATATATATCTAAAAATAAGCTCTTTATACTCTAAAAGAAGTGCATATACTTCAACCCAAATTCAAAATAGCATAGTTTAACAAAAATAACATAGTTCAACAAAAATATAATATCCTTGGAACTTGCCAAATGTTAAGTATCAATATTGAAATAACTGAAGCAAATAGTACACTAATCCTGACTATGACTACGATTATCATCCATAGAAAGAGAGAGAGAGAGAGAAAGCAATAACCGGTTTGAGACTTTGAGTTTGAGAATTGGACATGATACTATAAGATAGTAGAGTGAGTCATATGGCTAAAATTAAAAAATTAAATTAAATTAGATATTTATAAGAAGATTTAGAGATCTAGGGTTTGTAAAGTTTCAATTTCCAATTATATCCCTTGTAAATTTTTGTAATTATTCATTTTTCTTTTAAAATTTAAAATATATGTTGGATATAAAAGGTATTTGACAAATCTAAAATAAAATAAATATTATTTGTTATACAAGCTAAACAAGTTGTGTTAAGTAGGTCATTTTGGGTTGACATAAATAAATTGGCGTGTCAAACGTGTCTATTACGGATTATGCGGATTGACCCACTTATGACACATTTCTTATCGTGTTGCTTTTGAGTCGACTCGTTTATGACCCAAACTCATTAAGGCACAACCCTAACCTACAAAAACCCATGTCGAGTTCGTGTCGTGTTCGTCGGTTGGTTCGTACATTGACACCCCTTGCACTTTGAATGAGTGCCATATTTAATTATTCAAAAGTTTTTAATTTTTGAGGAAAAATTATTCAAACTTAAACCAACTTACTTAATAGAAATACAAATTTTCTATCTATAAAATAGTCAACTTGCTATATATTTATTTGACTTTCCTTATAAAACATTCAAAATTTAAAATGAAAAAAAAAATTCAAACATATAACACACCATGATTGATGAAGCATGCTACAAATGAAAGATGGTTGGACTCTCCAATTTATTAAATCATTTAAGAAATTAATGTAAAGCGAAATTTGAGTTTGAGATTCTCGCAAAATATCCTTCTCAAAAAAAAGGTTCTAGCAAAATATAAACAAATTTATCAAGTCAGCTCAACATCTTAAATCTCAAACCTTAAGATCAAGTAGTGATAAATGTTCATCTTAATGGTTTCACATCAACAAACTTTAACACTAACAAACCAATCAAATAAATTGACTTACAAAATTTGATTTAAGTTTCCAGAAATGATAGCATGAAAGGTAAATTAAATCACAGAACACATGCATACTCTTCGTACATGGATGGAAATCTTCTTTATATATTGATGCCAAGGATAATCTTTTACGTTTTTCTTACAATTTCTCTCTCTCTCTCCCTCTCCTTTTTTCTGTCCCCCCCTTCCTTTCTACTTCCTTCGCCTTGTATAGGATTTCCTCTTTCTTTGCTACGTGTAAGTCATTTGCTTCTTTTAGATACTTGTCCCATTATCCCATGTTATCAAAGTCTTTGGCGGTAAATCTAAGGCTGAATTCCAGTATTCAGGCATCACTTCCTCATTACTGCGGCCAGAAAGGTAAGTATAGAGCCTTCAATGCGGTAGGAGCAGTTTTATCGTTGATATTTTTCTGTCGTTCTTTTTTATCTCTTATCCTTGTTTTTTTAGCCTTTGTATCCAAGGTCTTCAGTGTTGATCCTCTTTAACTGCTGGATCATTTTTCTCGTCCTCGGCAGCCTACGGCCGAGGACGTTGCCGTCCTCGGACATCATGTCCTGGGATGCTCTGCTCATGCATGGTCTCTTTCTCACGTCCTGTTACTTCACAGAGGGGCCTTCTTACGTCCTCAGACCATCCATGCTATTAGGTTGGGCCTTTGTCCCCATAAGAGCCTTTGAGCTGGCCCAATACATATCGTGGGCCCTTTAGCCCCACACCTTATATCTTTTTTTTCTTTTTTTTAAATTAAATTCTATTAGGATGTGGGGTAAAATCCAAGTTTTACTCTTCCAATCCAAACATGTCACATCATCGTATAACGTATTAAAGAATGAGTAATGCTACAGTCACAAACTATTTTACAATATTTTTATAAACTGCTAATATGGCCAACATTTTATTAGTTTTCATCTAGGTTCACCATTAATATAACTTTTTCATTTACCAATAATCACTTACTATATTAGCAGTTTATAAAAAAATTTGTAAAATAATTTTTATTTCTAGCATTATTCATTAAAGAATAGGTACAACCACATTCAATCAATTCTGATATCTATTTGAGTTTTAAGTAAAAAAATTATTTAACAAGCTCTTATTAAATGATGTAAAAAAATGGTGTTTCTTTCTTTCACATTCATAGTAGGATCTACTCATTATAATTCATAGTGAGATTTATTATAAATGTGAGAAGATAAAACATCATTTCTTCGTCTTCGAAGAACATTTAAGAATTTTTCTGTCAAATAAGAGTTTTACAACCGATCGATACCAAATTTTAGACTCTTTTTATGAACAAAAATCCAATCATATCAACAAAACTCAGAACAATATCACTACATCAGGCCCACCAAAAGTGCCAAATATGACGAACACGTTTAGTTTTGGAATTGAAGTCAGATCTTCACAAAAACAAAAGTAAGTTAAAAAAAGGAAAAGGTACACAGATTCTCCAGAAGGCAGTCCATGGAACACGGGGAGGCAAGGAAAGAAAGAAAAAAGAATATAGTCAATAAAACGAAGAATTCAACAAAAATACCAGCAACTCATCTCTGCGATATTATTTGATGTCGTTATGTACATAATATTTTTATAATAAAATTTAGATGATAAGTAAATATTGTCTTATTGGTTCTTTTTTTTTTTTTTCACACCTCCTATTAACATATTACTACCTTAATTTTGTTATGAAATTATACATTTTCACAGTAATTTTATAATAAAACTTAGATACTGTCATGTTGGTTCTCATATTGTATCATTTTTTTACTTCCTATTTAGAGATTGCCAGCTAAATTTTGTTATGAAATTATAAATTATTACAATAATTTTGCAACAAAACTTAAATAGTCGCAATTTTTGCCTCATACGTCGGCATTACATTTTTAACCCACAGAATGCCCCACTTAAAGATTACTGTGAAAACGCTGTACGAGCTTTATTCTTCGCTATTTCCCTTAAAAAAAAAAAAAAAAAAGCTTTATTCTTGGTTAAACCCACCCCTAAAATAAACGGCTGTAAAGCCAAGCCGTGTGTTATATGTTACTTACAACAATTACCAAAGTATATATATATATATAACAAAAAATAAAAACTATATATGCCTTTGCTGCCTTTTGACTCCTGGTGGAGCCC
Organism: Castanopsis chinensis; assembly: GCA_032878915.1. Classification (NCBI taxonomy): domain Eukaryota; kingdom Viridiplantae; phylum Streptophyta; class Magnoliopsida; order Fagales; family Fagaceae; genus Castanopsis; species Castanopsis chinensis. The sequence continues at coordinate 8,991,843 of JAVQMG010000113.1, forward strand.
ACAAAACAACAGAATAGAACGTGTCCACCTCATGCCCCTTATATATACCACCAAACCCAACCCTCTCTCTCATTTCCATTTACACAAAAATCATTGAGCCTTCAATCTAAACCAAACCCACCTCTCTCTCTTCTTTCTTTTCACTTGTAAGTTCTTCGGACACTATTTATATTTGTTTAGACCAATAAGGGTACTACCACTCTCTTTCTATGGCCGATTCACAAAGAAATAAAGCCGGGACCGGTAGCAGGCACCAGCCGAGCCGGTTACAACGGCGGGCCCCAGCATCACTACAGATCGCCGCTCCTGCTTCTTCTACTTGGAACGTGGCTATCCCTCTCCTATCACCGCTCGCCGCGTCACCCACGTCGCCGAAGCTTGGGGCCGACCAGCCGAGGCAGCTACAGCAGCAGAGCTCGGTGGCTGAGACTGACCAAGTGGGTTTCAAGAAGTGGCAGCACCCGGCCGCGCCTTTTGCCTACGGCCCAGCTCCGCGGGCGCGGCCCTTTGTGCCCGTTTAGTTGGCAATTACGACCCGACCCGACCCATGTTATTGTAAAATTATGTTACTATTGTTGTATTATATATTATTATTATTATTATTATAATAATTATTGCAACGAAGAATTAGGATTGTGCAAAGTTTGACTTGAGACTGTATGCAGATCAGATCTAACGGTCTGGAAGAGGTTTTTTTTTTTTGGTATGTTTTTGATAAACTTTAACATGATACAAAAAAGTCGTACACGGAATCTTTATATAAATCTATGGGATTTGCCCTTACGAAACCAGCTACCTTGTATAGTTGTATGTACACCTTGATTTTGTTTGAATTGAAACCTGGTCAAATAATTGGAAAATAAATTTGCATTCATTCTTGCATTGCCCTCCATTTTCCCTTTCTTTTTTTCTTATTCTTTTTCTTTTTTTTTTTTACTATTACTACTACTACTTCGTTGTTTTTCTTTCAAGTTCTTGGAAGTTTGAGAAAATGGAAAAGTAAGAGCACTCTTAGGAATGTTAGATGAGCCAAATGTCAAATATTTTATATTTGGCACACCAAAAATAAAGCATTACGAGGTGTGTTAAATGTATCAAATTTTTAAGATATGGTACAACACCATCTCAAATATGAGGCAGTACGAACATCAATGTCAAACACTGTTTAACTTATTTAATTTGTTTTTTCTCTCCTCTTATCAAATGTCTCTCACTCTCCTTTCGTCTTATTGAATTCGTTTTTTCTCTCCTCTTATCAAATGTCTCTCACTCTCCCTTCGTCTACAACACATCTCTCTCTCTCTCTCTCTCTCTCTCCACGTTGATCTCTTTTTTCTTATCGCCGTCTCGTCACATTGATCTCGCCACGCCGATCTCGCCACATTGAGAGACAAAAACTACTCAGGCTCGCCACTGATCACTGACCCACTTTGCGACGAAAAGGAACTCCAATGTGAAGGACACAGTGGCCAGAAGTGAAAACTTCCCTCAGTGACAACGACGGAGGCGTCCGATTCAAAATGTCTCAATGAATGCCCGATTCAATTTATGACTTTAGTGTAAATTGTAATTAATTTTATAATTGATTTGGTGGATTTGGGATGTGGGTTTGTTTGGTTTGGTGGATGTGGGTTTGTGTCGATCTCCTTAGTTTTTTTTTTTTTTTTTTTTTTTTTGAGATGGTGTTGGTGGATTTGGGTTTGTGCTCGTGGTGGCTATGGCCATTGTTGCAGCAGTGGTGATTGTGCCGTTGTTGTGGTTGTTGATGATGATGATGATAGGGAGGAGTTAATATATTATTTTAATGTGTAATAAATATTATTTTAATGTATAGAATTAAAGGATAAAACATTTGATAAATGGGATATTGTAAAATGATATGGTAAAATGATGAAGTAGGTGTATGATGTGTCAAAATTGCATTTTTTTTAAACATATGATGAGAATGCTCTAAATGCAAATTTGTGATTTTTTTTTTTTGTAGGTTTGGATACTGCTTATTTTGATGAAACTAAAAAATTATTACTAAAAGTACTTTAGATAAAAGTAAAAGTTAATTAAAATTGTACAATGAAGCCCATAAATAGTGCTAAAAAGTACAATAAACTTATAAATAGTGACAAAAATAAACTAAATAGTGAAATAATTTTAGTTTTTAATCTGAACCCAATTTCGCATTTGATATCTAGTACCCAAAACTCGAGAAATTATTAAGTCCACACTACTGACGTAGTTCTCTTAATCTCACAACCAATTAAATGTTCTTATATATCTAAATATAATATTATTTAGTAATTTTTATTTTTATTCCTTGTATGAATTAAAAAGCTCACTCATATATTTACATAAATAATGTTATTTTATTAGTTAGAGGACTACATTAACCGTCTTCCTTTTACTTTTAGTTAGTTAATGGTTTGTTACTTTGTTTTGTTCTACGTACAATTTTTTATTAGATAGAAAAAAAAAATGGTAATAAAAATCAGTACAAATCTTTTCTTGATAGCTAATGCTGAGTTGGGTTGGGTGCGTTTCTGACTCATACTTAAAACGTTGCCCTCACTCCCACTCTTGCACAGTTGACAGTAGACACCCCCGGGTTTTGACTCTTTTATTACGCTTTAAACAGACGTTAGTATATAAAAACCTTTACATGAGGAGTCTATGACCTTTGAAGTTTGAACCTCTCTCCACACGCACGCGGTCTAGATTCGGTGAACCCCTATAAATCTAACGGCTGAGAACCCAGTTACGTGGTCGGTCCTCAACCTCGATCAAACCAAGATATGATCGACACGTGGTTGGCCCTCATTTAATATTATCTCCGTTGTTGTCGTGTCGTTCGGTTTCTTTTTTAGTACCATTCGGTGGTCAAAGATACATGCGTCATATTCAGAATATACAAGTGTTTTTTTTTTTTTGGGTACCATTTATAATTTTATACGGAGTATATTAATACTCTTTTTTGGCAAAATCGTATTCACTCTCCACGGTAGAAACAAGAAAGAGAGCCAAATCATATGAGACTCAAATTTTCCTCAAATGATCCAGAAAGAGTAGCTCATTATTGTTATTAGTCTATTAAAAGGTTTGGCAGAATATATTTTACAACTTAAGGAATTTTTTTCAAATCGTTCTTTTATTTGAGACAAAAGGATCTAAATGTGTGGTTCATGATCATGCTAAACGTTCTTGTGAGATTATTAAGAGCATTGTCAACTGTGATGTAATATAATTTTCTCCTTAAAAAGAGAACTATATTTTAAAAGTACTTTTAGAAAATTATCTTATTTTAAAAGTTTAGAATGAATTTAAAAAATTATATTTAGATTTTCTTTATTTTGATTTATGTAAGGTAAAATTATTTTCTGCGTCAAACGAAATAAAGAAATAACTTTCTTTTAATCCTCTTTTTTACTACCAAATAAAAAAAAAAATTGCAAAAAACTATCTTATGTTCTCTCTTGTTGCTTTTGAATGAAAGTTTGACAAAATTGGGCATTTCCAAAAGCATTCTATACATACAGACAATACAAGAAAGCCCTCTAGAGCATGCTTTTTGCTCACCAAAATATATTTCATTTTCATGCTGTACCCGATATAATAATAATAATAATAATAATATAGCTTATTTACTAAGATTAAAAGAATTTATCTGAAAAGCATTTTGAGCTCCTCAATCCTAGCCGTCCGAACCTCCTCTTCTGTGAGGGCTCCTGCAATCATTCGCTGCTTTCGTGCCTGGACTTGTTGCATTCTCTCCTCTACCGTGTCCTGTGTCACATTGACCAAGCCCAAATTATATATATTTTTTATTAGTTGACAAAAACCACTGTACCCAAAACAATTTGATTTAGTACAAAGTCAACGAACTACTTTAAATATAATACTGAGAACTTGTAATAATAGTCGGCCTCAATAAATAGCCAATTCAAAAGCTTAAAAGTAAACTTGAACATTCTAATGAGAAACATGAATGAACTAGTTGAATGCCGGCTTTGCTTAACTGGATTAAGACACTAGAAAAGATAAGGACACAACTCAAGTAAGTGGATGTCACGTACCATTCAACCACTAAAGTAATAATGGGGCCTTGAAGAACTTTTCTCGTGAAAGCACAAAGCAACAAGAAAAAAGTAACTGATTTATAATGTTTGAATAGTTTGAGTTAAAATGACCGTCTTGTTTTAGATCCACAGATTACACTGGCTAAAAGAGTTCCAACTTTTGTACAATGGCCAGCTAGACATTCACCCAAGACATCAAACATGTCCAGTTTATGCTTTGCAGAAGCTAGTAGTCCAGGACATCCTAGGCCTCCTAGTCCAGTTAATTTCCTAATGGGGGTGGGCTCAATTTGACCCATCTTCATTTGGTGTAAGTGTTAAATATTCTACATTAGATTGAATCTCATCAATGAACATGTTGAAATCCTCGTTATAGAAGTCTTGAACTTTTGATTAAGATTTGACCACAGAGTAGGAGAAGATAACATAAAATGCAAACTTGGACACATACACAGCATGACACCTCGCTATGGGGGGCTTTGAAGTGTCCGTGCTTCTTAGCTTGAAATCAAAAATGAGCGAGCAAAACTTACCCTAACAATGAACCTTCTAACACGAACTGTTCGCTTTTGTCCAATGCGATGAATTCGCATTATTGCTTGCTCCTCTACAGCAGGATTCCACCAAGGATCCTACATATGAAACACAACAATATTATTAATATGAAGGGAAGATTCCCGTGTATTTGGAAAAAAAAAAAAGTAGAAGTGATCATCAGAGAAGCATAGATGAAAATGTACCATTAAGAATACATGAGAGGCAGCAGTTAAATTCAAACCTACCCCACCAGCTTTCAGGGACATTAACAATACCTGAAACGCTTAAAAAACATTTAATCAGTAATAAGATTTTAATAACCTAACAGTAAAAAATGAAGAAGCAGAAAAGAAGAATTCTAGTCGAAATAACTGCTTACCATTTTGTCTTTGGTTTCACTGAACTCCTTCAAGACCCTCTCTCTCTGCTTCTGCACCAGCTTTCCATCAAACCTTAAGAAGCCAACTCCTCTCCTCTTCAATGGGATCTCCAGAAGATCTAAAAATGAAGTCCATTGACTGAAAACAATGCTCTTTTCACCAGAACCTGACTCACAAATTTGTTCCAAGCAATCCAAGAGTTTTGAAACCTTTGAAGACTCCTTCCAGTTATTCTCAACATCAACCCGGAACTGGCTTTCTGTTGGGCATGTTATGAGCTCAGTCTTTTTTAGCAATTGCCGACAAATTGGGCATAGCCCGGATGTTGGGGTCCGCCAGCTTGAGAGGAGACACTCCCTGCACATCCTATGTGCACAAGGAGTGAGCACAGGGTCATCTGCAAACTCCATGCATATGGGGCACTCCATATTGTCACCTCTCCGGATGCCCTCAACAACCTCTTCAATGTATGCTCTAGTTTGGACAGTCTGATTTGTGCCAGAATCAGTATTAGTTTCCAGGAACCTTTTTGCAAGTTTGTTCAGATCTGTATACTTTTGTGAATCAGCTCGACTGCATATGTTCAAAGCAAGAACTATTAGAAACACAGGCATTAAAAAACTTGGAGATGTGAAACTCGTGATGACAATTAGCTCATGGTATTTGCAAAATTCATCACCTCATAACAAGAAACGGATGGTTGCAACACTGTCTCAATCGTAGTAGTAGCTCAAGGATATTTGCAAAGTTGTGGAGGACCTTGCCTTGTGCCACAAACTGGTCAAATTGGACCTGTTTTCAAAAAAGATTGTAAGCTTTTTCATTGATAAGAACTCTGGTTAACAGGCTAAGAATTCACTCAAAGCAACTCTAAGTAATTAACTGCAAAATAACAAAAATTAATAAGAAAACAAATGCAACTAAGACAACTTACTTTAGATTTCCTAAAAAGGGCATTATAAAAGTCATGTTCAGCTTCTGATTGTTCACACTCAATGATTTGAATGTCAGTTGGAGGGAGAACAAGAATGGGCCTAAACCGAAAGCACCAAAAGTCACAATGCTGACAAAGTTTTACAAACTATATGATGATAGAAGGGGGAAAACAGATACAAATGAACTGAGAAATGGGCGATCACCTTCCTTCTTTATCCTTTGTTTCCTTTGTTCTTCTCAACATCAACGGCCTCAAAATAGCTTTGATCAATTTCATCCCTCTTGGATCACCATTCTCATAAGGCTTTTGAATCAATTTATTCCACCTATATCAGGAATAAGACCAAATGAACAACTAATAATGCACCCTAGATAAGCTCCAACAAATTACAGTTTATACCCCCCCCCAATCAATAACATAAACTGAAGCTTGGAGAGCTAATAATGAAGAAGTTTATCATACCAAGCCCAATTGCACCATGGTTCAACATGTAAGAAGCATAGAAGGCTGTAGAGGTCTTCCAAATTATTCTGCAACAAGTGATGGCAAAAAGATTTCATTAAAAAAATGATATGCCAGTGAGTATTACTTGCATTACAATCATTTAGATGTAGTGTATAACTTTAAAAAATCTGAATTTTAGCAGTTTTTAAAGCTATACACTACATCATAATTGCCAGATAACATCTAAATTCACAGTATAATATTTGAAGAAAAAAAAAATTGGGGGCAGGGGGGGCACCATATTATTTGATTCGAGGACTTCATGTGCCCATGCAATTATGATGTTACCTAGCAAACAAACATAAATGTATATCTAAACAATTCAAACCTGAAGAGGGGTTCCTGTTAAACACCACCGACAATGTGAGGACAATGCACAGGCAGCCTGAGCGCCTAGAGTCTTCCAGGATTTTATGGTATGAGCTTCATCTAAAACCACTCTATACCAGCTGACCTTGTGGAAGATGCTGTCCTCTGCATCCTGTTCCGGACATACAAAGTTCCCTTTAAAAGATAAGTGACGTGAAAGACAAATGAATGTAAAACCTAAGAATAGATATATATATATATATATATGTATGTATATAAAGGGAATTCCAGTAGATAGACATGGCTGTAAAAAAGAATTTCCTTACACTTTTGTAAGCTGCAGTTAAGACTCCATATGTTGTCAAGACCACATCATGTTCTGCGATCACATTTGGGTTATTGGTCCTGTCCCCACCATAGTGAACAAAAATGGATATACTTTCTGGCTCGGAATGGGTTTCAAGCTCATCCTGGAATTTTTAAAGGAATTTATAAGACATATCACCAAGTTGTTACAGTGAGGTAAAATTTCAAGATTTAGTGTTTGAAGCGTCAGTAATTAGTAAAGGAAGCATTACAAGCATTTTTTTCCACTCTTCAGCCTAGTGGCATCATCAATTGATGCAAAACATGCATCAAACAAGTGTGACGTCAAAAATTATTAAGGCTTCATCACATTAGGGGTATTCTTCATTGAATAAACATAATGGTAAGGAGATTCACCTTCCATTGTCCTAACAATGCCATGGGACAAACAATAAGAGTGCCACCTTTTGCTTTAGATGAGATATTTATATGAGAATCTGTCTTCCTCTTCTTTGTAATTTGAGCACTATCTGCAGTTTCAGTGTCAAGCTCTTCATTATCTGGGCATCCTCTGCCTCGTCTTGCAAGTATTAGAGCAATTGTCATCACAGTCTTCCCAAGCCCCATTGCATCAGCTAATATCTAATAATTACTTCATAAGTTAGAAATAAACCAAATGGACAATATTGACATCCTCACCCTTCCCCCACAACAAACAAGAGGATAAGGAGAAGATGGGAAGAAAATATGAAACAAGTCATTTGCTGCAATGTATATAATATAATCAACGTTTAAGTATGAGTAGAAGGATAATAGAGAACTCACCCCTCCTCTTGCCACCTGTGTTGCAGTTGGAAATTTTGTAGTTGCTTCCCCTGAGAAAACGTTCACATATATTGAGGAAGCCCTTCTGTAAAATTCAGACAAGATACTTAACCAAGGGGCTACAATATTTGTTAAACAGAAAAGAAATGTCTTAAAATTAAAGTTAAAGTTACATACCCATCACATATGCGATAGGCTGACCAGCATGGATGAAGAGTTTCTGCTGCCTTTTCAACATCAATTCCCTGCTCTAATTTTGACATCCAGTAGAGAGCTTGTTTCTGGTACGGCCTAAGATCACACAAAAGTGTATTTGGGGGTTCCATCTCCTAAATAATTACAAGAGAAAATAATCAAAAGAGACGAATTAGTGAATTCTCATACAATATTGGTTCTGAATTATGAAATTAAGAGATAAACACTCAAATTGGTCTACCTCCAAGTTATACACTTCTGCTGCACCCATAAGCTTATTTAGAGATGACTCTGTAATGGTTTGCTCATCTTTGTTTTGTTCTGGAAATTGTTGGCAACCCTTTCCTCGCTTCACAATAGGCAACATAGATGCAGCTTCTTCTGAATCACCCTGTTATGATCAACAGAAAATATTTATGCTTGTGACATGTGACTGTCTACATTCCTGATACAGTACTTATTATCCTTTTCTTTTCTTTTGGATAGTGCAGCTCTACATGCATGAAATTGATGAGAAGCCAGCAACACTAATGCATATATTAGAAAATCAATAAAAGAAAAAGGAGAATGAGAACAATCGTGCATACTTCTAGATTTAGAAGGCGTTTCCGAGAATCAAGTTCTGCCGGAGTAAAGTCAGCCTGATTGAAGCAAACAGAAACACTATTAATGCAACATAAAAGACACACGGCGAATATAAATGTCATCAGGAGACTAGTGTGCTGATATAGAATTGTAACATAATCAAGAATAAAAAGACTTGAGGATACCTTCTGAAATGGATTATTTTTCAGTAAGTTGAACAGAGTGAGAAGAGGATAAACTGTAGAGTCAATGCTACGGCAACCATCTAGCCTCCACGAGGACTTGTCCCCATCCGAGAATATGGAATGATGAATATAAAAGCTGCCATACATATAATTAATGCATTTCATTTACACCAAAATTATCCATTAATTGGAAGGGGACTACGAAAGCTTCCAAACATCAAACCAATCAAATTCATCTATAATATCTATATATACGTTTCATCAGAAAGCTTTTATCTTTTTAATTGTTTGGTTTGCAAAATGAGTAGAATAGTAAAGAGTGCAAATTGAATAGAACAAAAAATTTAGGACTTTACCTTACATACAACATTATTTCTTGCATCAAAGAAAGGTTTGCTGGTGCAGCTACACATCGTCCAAGAACTTTAACCTTATTAGAACATACTAGTGGAACAACACATTTTGCCCACTCCATAGGAAGCCGACCAATCTGAAGATTTAATATAAAAAAAAAGTTTTAAAATTGAAACAAATAACTCTGTAACTCAAATAAACATAAACCAAAGACTCCAAACAAACCAAAACAAAACAGCAAACCAGATAGTAGAATGAAAATGTAAATTGGGCATACCTCTCCGGACCGTTTGGTTGAGAAGCGAACAATCCACTGCGTATTATATCTGGAACTTGGAGAAGGAAAAGTGAAACTAACTATCTCATTGTCCACCAATTTCCTCCCTTTTGTGGTCGAAAGCGCTGTGACTAACGTCCTTCCCACCAGAAACCAATCAGGATCATCTGGAAAATCCCCATCCTCCACCAAACCAGCACTAGCCCTTTGTTCTTCAACCATTTCCTTCTTCACTCTTAGTGGTTTCGACCAGAAGCTAGAACGGACTGATTCCTCTTTCACACTGACCTTATTCTCAGCAAACAATCGAGGCTCTTCTCTCACTCTAACATTAGCCAAACGGGCAGTCTCCAATCCTTCAGGCTTCACCTTTTTCTCATGAGCATTGGTACCTTCACCGCTGGACTTGGCATAACCCCGGAACTGCAGCCACTCTTGATAAGACATGTTTTTTACACTCGTTTCGGGTACTGATGGGGCCTTAGCCTCAAAACCCACATCAGGCTCCTCCTTAACACTCTTTTCAGGTATCTCATTGTTTACTTGCGGTTCTTCTTTGCTCTGGGTTTTAAGACACTCCTCTTCAGATACGATTTTCGTATTAGCCGCCTTAATAAACTCCTCGAACCTTGTTTTGGAGGACTTGACGCCTTCTGCTGAGCCAGCAAGACAATCTGAGCAAACATTTTCACTCACAACAACCTTGTCCTCAACTTCATCTTCTACCAGACTTTTCACCGGTTTGACTTCTTCTGAGTCCTCGGGGTCGTCTTCTTTTATCTGGGTTGAGATCCGAGCGCCTGTACTAGTAACGGTACGCTTCACGGTAATGGGCGGGGCCGATAAGCTGGGATTTTGGAGTGTATTATCAGTGTCATCCATGGGCTTAGGCTCCGTGAGTGTTGGGATAGAAGTGAAATGGTTTGTTTGGTTTATCAGATTTGAGAAAAATGGGACTATGTGAAAATAGCGAAAGAGAAAGAATAAAAAGGCAGAGTTTGGGCCTTCTCAGTGTTTCAGAGAAGAGAGGAAAATGGAGGAGTTGAGGAATTTGGAGGGTATGGTATTGGTAGTACTAGCTCTATAATGGTTTTGTAATTTCTTTTGTTTTCTATTTGGAACTAATTTCACTTGGCGCGAAAGGTTTTTACTGTGGGTAATTTCGCGGTCTTTTTTTATTTTTTTTTTATAATGGTTTTGCGTTTCCTTGCCTTTTTTTGGTCTTCTGATTTCTGGCGATTTGGCGCGAAAAAGAGTGTAAAAAATTGGAAAAGTAAAATTTCCTTCCTTTTTTAGCCAATGGACTTTTAGGAGAAGTGTAATGTCTAGCGAAAGTTAAGGCGTTGTCGTTTTGAATGTTTTGGAAAGTAGCAGGACTTTTTAGGCTACCATTTGGTTAACACTTGACAGTAATTGTTCAAATGTTCAATTACACAAAAAGATTTTTTTCTAATCTTTACCAAAAATAGACACAAAAAGTTATATTTTTTTAATCTAGAAAGTAGAAAGTAACCTATAAGTTTAATCCTAGTAGACCTTTTTAGTTTTTATAATCAAAAAAATATTAAGTTTAGTGGAATAAGTGTTCAGTGGAATGAGTGTTCAGTATAATCAAAAAAATATAAATCTTCGAAACTGAGTGTTCAGTGGAATGATTTGGATAAATTGATCTGATGATCTGTTTTTTACCAAATGGGAGGAGTTAATTTTTCACGAGAAATATATGATGGGAACAATGGTAAAAAAGCTTTGATGAGCTATCCTTATGCTTTTTTTACGCCCAACCCATCTACATACTAATGATTCGATCTACGGCCTTACTGGTGGGATTATAATCTTCATTGCAGTCCTACAACTGCAAGGAACAAAGATAAATTCTGGCCCAAATTGTGGGTATTTACTATTTAGACAAAACCTTTCATTCCAAAAAGGGCTATTTTAAATATTGAATCAATTAGCCAATCCATCAATAATTTTACGAGGAGTCACTGCACATTTTGGTGCAATTGTTAGTCCACGAGTATAAATGTTTATGGGATGTGAGGTGCAAGAGTCGGGGTTCAACTCTCTAAGAGATAGCTTCACACACATATATATTTAGATTAAGTTAGAGTATAAATTATATCTTTCATTAAAAATAATAATAATAATAATAATAATTTCACAAGGAGTACAATGAAGGCCCATGATTAAACCAACGAGAATTAATAGTTAATAAAAAGACACATGTACCCAATGCTACATGACTCGTGACCCATTAATCTCATCTTCCATTCTATTATTAAGAGAGATCTTTTCTTTTCTTTTTTGAGAAATATTATTAGGAGAGATGTAAGAAAATAAATTATGCCCTCATATTCTATATTCTATAGGGTTGAGAAAAATATCATTATTGTTACTATTTTTCATATTAATATAAGTTGCTGTCCATTTTTGGAAAAACCTACAAGCCTAATGCAAGTCAGGTCCAATTCATGTACTTCATCTCATTTATTTTTATTTTCATGGCTAGACATGACAAAATTGGTCAAAATTTGCTCACCAAACCCGACCCAACCAAAAAAATATCTAATCTAAACTCGAATTTTTTTACCTGAAGCAAAAATGGATTGACCAATGACCCGATCCAATTTTTCTGCTGATCAACCCAACTCAACTCCAATAACCCATTACCTAACTGGTTAAAAAAAAATCACAAAAAAATATTTAGACTACATCCAAAATGCTAGGAGCGTAAAACACAAATCATATCAAGCCGGAGCCAATAAACCGCATATTCAAAGACAACCCATTTATTAAAAAAGAAAAAGGCAATTTTACCAATTCTCATTCGATTTGACTAGACATTTCATGCTAATACATGAACACTAACACGGTAACACGTACATTACTTTATGAGTTTTTTTTTTTTTTTTGGGAGAAAGTACTTTATGAGTTATTGAGTTAAGACTTAAAGACAAAACTTAAGTTTATTTGTTTTTTTGAGAATGTGACAAAACTAAAAAAATATGGGACAAAACAAAACTGTGTGCTCTTACAGCTGAAGTCCACAAACCACTAACCAGCTAACACACACCACATACAGACACTCACAATCACACACCTAAGAGATAACTTGACATGGTTCATGATATATATATTTTGTGAGAATGATATTATTAGTAGTGTAAACTTAAAAATATGCTTTTTGGTGTTTCCTAAAATCTATCTCTTTTTTAAGTTGTAAATTTGTAATTACATGTATTTTGACGGTGAGTTATTAACATTGAAGACTTTTTTCAACATGAATTCATAACTACAAACAATTTTAGTCATGCTCAAGATTGTCAGAATTGGAAAGATATTAACAAGTGGCATTAAGTGTAATTCATTTCCTTAATTAATTTTATTCACTCTTTCTAAAAAGGTTGCCATTGATTTGTATTTGTCAAAAAAAAAAAGTTCGTTTGAAAAATACAGATCAACCTGATTGACACGATTCGATCTTGACCCTGACCCCTGACCTGCCCATTTGCCATGTCAATACATGACCCAAGACTAGGTGTTTAAAGAGGGATTTGATTTGAGAGAGTGTCTTTTGATTGGTGTGGTTAGATTTTTCCGGACTTTTTGCATGAATTCATAACATAGGACGTGCTATGCAAGCCAGGGATGCTTGCATGACCAAGTGCTCACGGAGAAGGTCATGTGTCCAAAAGTTTTCATCTAAATAACAGCATGTAACTCCTGCTATATGTGGTTAAAACTTTAAAACGTTGCAATTTTAGGATTTTGGACCAAACTAGCTTCTTGTCTAGTTGCATAATGCCAGCATGGCCAGCTTCCCAAGATGGTAAAAATCGGTGGGGAATAGCACCCAATCACATTTACTCAACATTTTCCCTTATTGGTGCTAAAAGCAAGTCATCCTTTTATCCAAGCAAAGTAAACCAAACCAAAACATTAGTTTAGCACCGTAGAGCTCCATGACCAAGGACCAATCGTTAGGAGCAACCAAAGGATGGTATAAAACTCTCCAATCATATCAAACATAATGGAGGACGTTAACCTACAAAAACCCTGACTTTAAAGCAAAATCCCATACAACAGCAGTATAACTGTATAAGAGCCACATTTTGAGGTCCTGGGTTGAAAACAATGGCACATGCAAGTCTTCCCTCTCTCCCTCACCACTTCTCTCAAATTTATCTTCCTACTATATATGATGAAATGTTTCAAATTTACGTATTTCACATGTTTTACCATATTTCTGTTGTATAGCAGCTTGAGCTCAATCTTGTAATGCATCAATGGCCTATATGTGACAAATTTTGGAATTTTGGGCTTGACTTCCTCACTTTATTACATTTTCTAAGAACCCAAGGGGATTTTCGGGCTCTTTTCCTTCATTAAACTTGTTAGGAAGTTGTAGTGAGAATTTAAATACTTAATTTTGTGCCTAAAAGAAAGATTCATTACCTCTTTATACATATATTTATATATATATATATATATATATATATTGTAGTGCCCATGGGCCCAAAACACGTATTGGGCCGGCCCAAATGCTCTCACAAGGAGAAAAGTCCAACCCAATATCATGAATGGTCCGAGGACTTAATAAATCCTACCTACAAAGTCACGTGATAAAGCAAAGTGCCATACATGAGCAGAACACCTCGGAACATGACGTCCGAGGACGACCAAGTCCTCGGCAACATATTGCCGAGGACGAGGTGAGTGACCTGACAGCTCAAGGGCATTTGTACTGAAGATCTTGGATACAGAAACTGAGAAAACGAGAATAAGGGGTAAAAGGAGGTAATAGACAAATTTCAAGGATAAAGCTGCCACCACCGCATTGAAGGCCTCATACCTACCTTTCTGGCCGCATTAATGAGGAAGTGACGCCTAAACATTGAAATTCAACCTTACACTCACCGCCAGAGACTTTAGTAAGCAGAGATGATGGGACAAGTATCCAAAAAGAGCATCTGGACTACACGTGGAAGAAAGGGAAAAGGGGAAAGGGATGCAGGCCTATAAAAGGCGAAGGAAGAAGAAACAGAGGAGGAGGGAGAAAAACACACACACACACACTACAGAGAGAACTTGTAAGGAAACACCAAGGATTATCCTCAGCATCAATATATAAAGCAATATTTCATCCATGTATGAGACGTGCGCATGTGTTCTGTGATTTAATCCAACTTTTGTGTTATCTACCGTCCAAAAACCTAGATTATAAGCCCACTCTCTATAAATTCATTGTTTAGGGCTCATTGGGCTGGTCCGAAAGTGCAACTTTGATCCAGCGCGATTTGTGTCCTTACATATATATATGGGCAAATTACAACTTACTCACTTAAGGTTTGACCAAAATTTAAATTGTCTACCTGTGATTTAAAATCTCATGGTGCAACTTGCAAGTGTTCCGCTAGATTCTTTTTTATCTTGTATTTTTATGCTTTTTGTATTTTTGGAAGAGAGAGACATCAAAGTGGAGCAAAATTACATATTTAACCCTGTTTTTAAAAGAGGTGGGTTATAAAAATGTAACTGAGCTAACATAAGATGGATAAAGTATGAAATTTCAAACCACAGGTGGGTAAATTGTAATTTCCCCTATATATATTTTGAACTTATCTGTACAGTGTTTTATTTTTATAAGTACATTATTAACATCATTGCTTTCATATAAGATTGCAGGAAACTCGTTAGAAAGTTGTATTGAGAGTTTAAATACTTAAATTTTACACCTAGAAGAAAGAATGAAAATTGAATATTTAGATTGTCTTTATAATATGTATATAGATCCTTTTTCTTTTTCTTTTTTTTCATTTTTCTACTCAATAAACACTTTATTGATCAACCCAACAAGGGGGAAAATACAAAAAAAGGAGAGGGCCTAGGTCCATCTTGGTCCAACACTTGAGAAATTAAGGTGGGGAGACTAGAGATCATGTAACTTGATCTATTTGATGAGTCTTGTAACTTGTTTAAATAATACATGTGAGTGGTTTTATAAATCACCATATAATGGGTTGGGGAAAATTTCCTCAAATTACTTTGGGAGACTTCATCCAGAATGAAAGAAACGATAGTGTATTTGTTATTGTAAAATGATTTATGATCAAGTTGCATTTATTACAAAAGAATTCTAGACAAAAGAATTTTAGAGAAGGGAAACTACCACATATCACATGGCATAAGAACAAAAAATCCATAAAAAAAATTCAAAGGTGATTTTGATTTTGAGTAATGTTATATATACTACAAATTTCATTACTTAAGCCTTATAAATTAATATGTCACCAATCACAAAAATTGAAAAAAAAAATGTTAAAACTATTATAAATTTTATTACAAAAATTTACAAACTGATATAACCATAAATATGATTGGTACAACTTCAATAAAATAATAACATTTGGAAGACTTAGGTAATAAAATTTCTTCTAAAAAAAGTAATAAAATTTTTATTTTCTTTAATACCACTTAAAATTATTTCAACTATTCAAGCATTCATTTATTTTGTTGTTTAAGTAGCACCGCATATTCACATTACATCAATTTATATAGTTGTTGTGGCGGGTCAAAATTGAATAAACTAAATTCTAACCTCACACAATTAATTTATGGAGATGGGATGCCAATCAACCTTTTTTTTTTTTTAGAAAGGATGCCAATCAATCTTGATTACCCTTATTAGAGTAAATTAATAAGGTGATAATTGAATAAGTGCTTGGAATATATGTGATACAAGGAAATAGAATAATATTAGTCTTGGATTGATTGAGTTATGTTCATCAGGTTTGGTCCGAGGTAAAGGTTTACACTTCTTCTTGGGCTACAATAATATTGCTCTCTTTTCTCTTCTCTCCAAATGTTTCATCCCCCTCTTCATAGGGATCTCTCTATCTTATATAGTCATCAAGGCTGTATCTCGGTCTTCCACTTGGAGGGCTAGAGTTTATTTCTCTTGATACTTATCTCATCAATGTCTTATTAAAAGGTTTTTCTACTAGGCTATGAGTTGTGATGACACTGTTCAGGAATCATTCCTTCATTAATGCGACCGGCTAAGTGAGTATGGAGTATTGAATACAGAGATGATGTATGCTTTATCTGTACTCTTCCTTTTCTTGCTTGATGACAAACTTTCATTCTTTTCCTCGGTATGTGCCTGATGCTCTTCAGAAGTAGACTTTGGCCATTCCGATGACATATTAGTATTCTCGAGGTTCTCGGGCATTCTTATCTTCTTGAGTTTGTGGTTGTGTTGTCATATTTGCTATGAGGATTCTTTGATAATACTTCCCGGGGTATGCTCCTTAGAGGTTGGTGTCTTCTCACTTATTCTTATCCTAGGCTTTTCATCCTCCCATATTAGTAATATTTGCAATAATTTTAACATTTTCATTCAAATTTAGACTAAAAAAATATAATGTTTTAAATATTAAATTGTATCATATTTTTTTATTAAATATTCTTCTTTTATATGTTTATTTATTTATAAGTAATATATTGATTTTATTATTATTATTAATTTTTGTTAGAAATATATTTCTTTTATTACTTCTATGAAATACAGGCCACAAAAATTTCAGTCATGGCAACTAAAGACCCACAAAAGAAGATGATGTCAAAGCTAACCCACCTGCCGTGGCACTCTAAAGTCCAATTGTTAACTGTTTTTGTTTAGATGAAAATTTTCCAATTGTTAACTGTTAGGGTCCAGTGTATGAAATATTTTCCTAAGTGAAATTGTTAAGGATTATTATTAATGGATAAAAAAGTAATTTAAGTAATAGGTTAAAATTAGAAATAATAACAACTTAACAGTTAATATTTACAATTTGGTGTAAAAATGTAAAGCAAGTAAAGAGGCATTCGTATTGAAAAGGTATTTGGTATCAAAATCTAATAAGTGTGAGATATGTCATAAAAAATAAACTACTCCACTAACAAATGAAAGACATATGTTAGTGGGTAGTTATTTTTATACATATGTTTCTCATTTATCGAGTTTTAATATGAATGACGTGATATCATTTAATACAAAAATGCTTTTTTTTTTTTGTCAGTATTACCATTTCATTAATGAATGTGGAAATTATACTTTAACACCTTAAACTATATCCTATATTACATTTTGTATTTTAAACTTTTTGAATACATACTTTGCACCATAAACTATGATTTTTGTTGCACTTTGTACTCTAATATTAAGTTTGGTGTTAATTTATGGAAATTCAAAATTTAAAGTGTAAAGTGTAATAAGGAATATAATTTAAGATGATAAAGTGTAATTTTTCATTTATTTTTGATAGATTGAAAAAATGGGCAATTAAGTATTTTCACATTCCATCCAAATTTAAGGTGCAAAATGTAAGTGCAAAGTATTACCTAAAATATAATTTAGAGAGAAATCATAAGTGATTAATTGTTAATGGTTCAAATTTAAACTTAGTATTAAGATTACTTTTTTACCTTAACAATACAACTAATAATAAATTAATATTTAAAATTTGTTATAAAAATATAATAAATATATTATTTCTCTATCATTTAGAGCGATAAAGTATAATTTTAGCGTTCAACTCAGCTTTCTCAACGTCGCTACAGGAGATAATAGTATGGTACCTCTGTCGAGTGCGAAGGAAAGAGTCATCTTATTACTATGAGATAGCTTTCACACAATTAACAAGAAAAAGAGAGAGAAATTGTAAACAGCAACCATCCAAATCCGATCCCATCAGCATGTGCACATTAGAGAAGCGAGGCAACCTCTTCTTCCTAACCCTAACCGGCGACGACGACCACCGTTTCAGCCTAACTCTCATCGAAACTCTCATCTTCGCTCTCTCCCAAGTCAAATCCCAAGCCGTCCATGGCTCCGCACTCATCACCACCGCCCACGGCAAATTCTTCTCCAACGGCTTCGACCTCGCATGGGCCCAATCCGCCGGCTCCTCCTCCGGCGCCGTAGGTCGACTCCACCACCTGGTTGCTTCCTTCAAACCCGTCGTCTCCGCTCTCCTCTCCCTCCCTATGCCCACAATCGCCGCCCTCCCCGGCCACGCCGCCGCCGCCGGATTCCTCCTCGCGCTCAGCCACGACTACGTCCTGATGAGGCGCGATCGAGGCGTGCTGTACATGAGCGAGGTCGATATTGGACTCACTTTTCCAGATTACTTCACGGCTCTGATGAGGTCAAAGATCGGCTCCGCCTCGGCTCGGCGTGATATATTGCTGGCCGGGAAGAAGGTTAAGGGAGAAGAGGCGGTGAGGATGGGAATCGTGGACTCGGCGGCGCACGATAGCGAGGAGAGTCTGGTTGAAGCTGCGGTGCGCCTTGGGGAGCAATTGGCGAAGAGGAAGTGGAACGGGGAGGTGTATGCGGAGATTAGGAAGAGTTTGTATCCGGAGATATGTGGCCTGCTCGGATTGGTTCCCAAAACAGTCGTGGCCTCGTCTAAGCTTTGAGACATCTGGTTATTATGCAGTAATAGTAATAAAAAAAAAAAACTGCTCTAAGCTTTTGTCATGTGTGTGATTAATGTATGTATGTTGGAGGTAATTTTGTTACCTTGGCTGGGCTGTTAAGAAGTTACAGGGAACTGTTGGAATAATTTGATCAAATTGGGATTTGGAAATGAATGGATTACTTTGAGAAATATTTTATGTATAAAGTTTATTCTAGCTTTTAAAATAGAGTTATAAATGCAAGACTTTAGATTTCAATTTTTCAAGATCTAGTACCAAAAAAAGGGAAGCTGATTTTTGCTTGCTCTAAGAGAGTGATTGCCGACGACCTAATGCTATTTTGTGGGCGGGCTATTCATTTATCTTTAAACATGTCTAACTCTCGAGAAAGTATACCATGTTACGTGTGTATACTTCCTCTCACTCACAGTTTTGTGAATTTCAAAGTTGGTGAGTCCTACCAGCTATGAGTGTGAGGAAATATACACCTGTAACAGAATGTACTTTTCCCTAACTCTAAGATAATCATAGAGTGATTCTAACAGCTGCATTGAAGTCATCAAAGCTAGAGCGGATCAGTCACCTTGGAGAGTCAGCTAGGCAAGTTGCCGAGTCTACTGTTGGGATGTCCTTTAATTGGGTGCATAGGGCAGCTAATAATGTAGCTCATGAATTAGCTAGGATTTTATAGTTATTGGTTTATATTTCACCAATAAAGTCTTTTTATTCAGCGAAAAAATTAGTTCCAAACAATGACAAGTAAAGATTAATTAAAGTATATGTTAGAATCTTTAGAGTTTCTAGAATACTTTATAAAGTAAAGTTTTATAAAATTTCACCTCTCATTTAAAATTAATGGTTTAAGATACTGTCATTTTATTAATTTACTAACTACTCTTTAAAGAAAAAAAACATGAATTCAGCTTCTTAAACTTACTTGATGTATTTCAATTTCTTTTTGCATTTGAAAGTTTCTCAATCAACGAAACAACTTACTAATGGTAATGGACACTATTAAGTCAGATTTTAGAAGAAAATCTTTGCAAACTTTAAAAATATATGTAGAATCTATTGATATAGTATCGATAAAGCTACTAGATCTTGGTTAAATAGATACAACATTATATATTGCGGGGATGGCAAAATTTGACACAACTTGCAAACCCGACAAGACTAACCCATTTATAAACAAGTCATGGGTTGAGACTTAAACGGGTTCGGGTTATATTCAGGTCTATATGGTTAAACCGTTTAATAAACGGATCTTGTTCATGTTCAATATGCTAACTCATTTGACTCGTTTAACTTATAAAGATATGAGCTTTTGTTATTATTGCTTAATTTGTGGTTGTAATTGTATTTAATATTAAATATACAGAAATCGATAACAAGTTATTGACTTATTAATCAAACAGGTTATTAAACGAGTTATTTGTATTGAAATTTAAATGATTTATTAATTAAATGGATTAGTCGAGTTGACTTATTTAATAAACATGTCGTGTTAGAGTTGAGGATTCTTAACATGTTTACCAAACAAGTCGGGTTTAGGTCAACCTAGGTAAATACTCATGGCTTGACACGACAAGAACCTGATCCACGAACACGAATTGTCACCCCTAATATATTGATGGTGAAATTTCATAGGGCAAATTCTCAAGAGATTAAAAAAAAATCCATAGGGCAAGGCTTTTATATATAAATAATAATAATAATAATAATAAAACCCAAAAATCAAATCACATCAAGACGAAATATGCACGGCCATCCATAGAGCAAGGTTTTTGTATAAAAAACAAAAAATAAATCAAACCCAAAAATCAAATCACATCAAAGACCAAATATGCATAGCCACTCTTTTGGAAAAGGAGGCTTCTATGTCTGCATTGCATACGCGATGTATCTTCTGACTTCTCCACCAAGGTCCTGTGGCTTACCCACACTACATCAATAAATTCTATGGCGTTGCATATTCAAAATTTAACAAGACCCTTCTAAAATCCGAACTAAGTGTGCCCACCTAATGAGTTGTTTGGTTGATTGGGAAATTCATCAAACTTTATTTGATTTAAAGTGAGTGGTATTCGTATAACGTTAATGTTTAGGAAGCTGAATTCATACTAATTTTAAATGAGAAGTGAGGTTTTAGAGTAATCTTACTTTGTAGAGTATCATAGAAACTTTAGAGAATTTGAATTCAAAAAATTAGAAATACTAGTGCCTATTTTTCTTTATTATGCCTTTTTTTAATAAGTTTTTTTATTATTGTGTGTGCATAGAGATTAGTGTAAACGTGGTCATGCATGTCCCTCGCCCTCCCCCCCCAAAAATAAAAAGGAATAAACCATCCCAAAATGCTGAAAGCGAGCAAAGGGCCATGGGCCATGGAAGAAGATTTGATTCTGATTAATTAAATGGCAAATCATGGTGAAAACACCCTAGCTTAATCCGGTTATACATAGTTCCAAACACAAGTAAGCGAGGGTATGAATTATATTTTTATTATTTTTGATTGGAACGTTGGGTATTACCCTTTTCAGTCTCCACAAAGCATCACGAATTAGCTTTATAGAAGGTTACTTTCAATGTCTCTCACTCGAGTCTTTTCGTTGTGGGATTTCGTTAGCTAAAGCTTTTACACTCGATGAATGACAGGTCTTCGTTTCGAGAACTTAGTTTAAACAATTGATCTAATGCAATGGAGGGTCGGCTAAGGGAGCCAACCCTATTTGTTTCCACAAATTATGTCAGCCATATGTCTTGATTTCCATACAGCACTCACCTATCTAGGGCGAGCGTGGCATATTTAGCCAACCGACCCTTTTAAATCTCTCATTTCCACCATGAACCATATTTATAGAAGGCTATTTTCGATATTCCGCTCGTCTCTTGTCGATGTGGGATGTTGTAGACTAACAGCTTAGAGAAGAGACCAAGAGACTTCATTTAGCACAAGCTACGAAATTCGTTGGTTGTTTTTTTTTTTTTTTTTTAAGAAATGAGCTATTGAAGAGTAATTAATTTTCTCCTTTTTCCTTTTCACTTGAGGTTTAAAGAATGTTAATCAAGTGCATTCTCAGATTTAGTAGTGGCCTGGGTTGGTCTACAGCTGGTACCTTCTTATTTTATCACAAATATGAAACTAGTTAGTAGTTCACGGCAAGTTCTCAAGGCTAGTAGATATTCTCTCTCTTAAATATAGTTTTGAGTTTCATTGTTGGCATTATTTGAACATAATCAAATTCAAACGTATCAAACCCTTTTGCACCGTATATTGCCACGCAAGGACAACAAGGTTTTCTATAATAATCCCAACTGAACCTCATCTGCTAAGTTTAGGTATGCAAGCGGCAAGCCAAGCCCCTGGCTTGTTCTACTGGTTCATTCGCATGCTCTGGTTACATAACATGGGTCGTATTTGTTCAAAAGAATAAAAGCCAAGTTTTAAAGCATTAGATTTAGTCCCAAAAAAAAAACTTGTAATAGATTGTAATCCCTAAGATCCAGGTGATCTGAACTGAGGAGAAAAAAATTGGCCTCAGATTAAGGTCACTATCCTGGTACTCGTTAGAAGAAGGAAAAATCAATCAAAAGCCTGGATTTAAGGTTTGTTCTACCTGAGTACCTGGTAGCTTTGAGGTTCCAAAAGAGTAAAACTTCAATTTTGCATGCAAGTGAAGAATAGAACTGAACGTACATTGGCTTTAAAAAAAATTATGATACTCTCTATTTTAAGCTGGGCTATTAGATCCTTACAGTAAACAAGCATCAATCTTCCACTGTACACAAACACACAGTTTAAATCCCTCCAGGGCAGTCTAACAGTCAAACCTGCAAGTTTAAAGTGAACCCAGTAAATAATGGGAGAAGGAATTCTAAAAACATTGATTAAATTTTGCTTGAAAGTTGCAAAAAGCACCATCTATCATGAGCATGTATAAAAAAGCAGCAGGGGGGCCTGTCACCTTTCAGGAGTTTATGTAACACATTGCTTGCGCTTGAAGGAAGTAAGAGTCCTTGTATTTTCTGCCATTTCCAATGTGAATTCCATTGCGAATCCAGTCTTCTCGGTGTATCCAAGCATCGCGGCCAAAATCAAGAATCCCAAGAATCTGTCATTAAGATGTGACATAAAGGATTTCTTAAAAGGATTTCTTAAAAGGATTTCATACATTAAATTTATGCATCCTTATCCTTATAGTGTGTGGACCCCACAACTGCATGGGATCTACATTGTGAGAGGATTTGTGCATATATCCAATGCATGAGATACTTTTTGTCAAATGGTGCAAGCACAACTCCAATATAGGTAAAAACACAGGGAGGCAAAATTTCTACATAATTTTGACTCCTTAACACTGGTATCTCTAATAACGAACTTCTCTTTTCAAAAGTTCACTGTTTGACACAAATTTACAGATTTAGATATAATAAGTTATTGACTGCTTCCATTAATCAACCTGATTCCTCAAATATTATATTCTGATATCTTATCTAAACCTCATTTTATCGGAGTAATAAAAGTAGGTTAAACTTTATATCCATTTCTCTTTTTTGCCAGAGGAAGTCAAGCTCACCCCAAAAAGGGGGGGGGGGGGGTGTTGTGGTCAGTTGAACCTAAGTTCACCCCAAGGGGAAGCCGGAGGCACCAATAGGCCAAGAGGCTTTTGGCCCTTATATTCATTTCTCAATAGTTACATAATTCAGTGTAAAGGTCAGTCACTTCATCTTCGTCATATAATATTTTCTTTTCAAATAAATATGTCAAGTTTGATCACTTTGGGAACTTCACCAAAATTTGCATTTTTATGAAAATAGTCTAACAATATTAAATTGGATTATCTCAAACTTGCAAAATAAAACAAATAACTGCATTAATCCTAAAGAAGAGCAAGTGCCATTATCTTGCTTGTCATCATTGCACATATATGTGAACAATGCAACCGCTATTTTTTTTAATGGTAAGTTACACATGCACCCAATGGGTCTTGAATCCACGACCTCACCTTCCATCCTATTATTATGGGAGGAGGAAGAGTTAGTTGAGCAATAGCTCATTGGCAAAAGCAACCCCTACCTCACCCATATTAAATAACTTTCTTCTTCTTCTTTTTAAACTTTTCCACTAAGTAATTAGAGGAAAAAGAAGAGTAGATGAGGCCCATTAAGTGTGCTCTCCAAGCCATTTCAAAAGAAGTACTCTCCTTTCATCATACATATTTTATATTTCCTGTATTTCGCATAAGAAATTAGAGGAAGAAGGGGAGTAGATGAGGCCCATTAAGCTTACTCTCCAAGCCATCCCAAAAGAAGTACTCTCACTTTCATTGTACATGTTTGATATTTCCTGAATTTCGCATTTATTGAAGTTTGTTAAATGTTCAGTCTTGCCATTTATTCTGCCATTTATAATATTTATTTATTGCAAATAGGTCATCCAAATCATATTTGTTTGGGACCTATCAGAAAATATTTCTAATATTCTATGGAGGCATGTATTCCACCGGGAACTATCAGATAATATTTCTCATATTCTAATTTGGCATGTATTCCACCATAGCACACAGAAAGTAATTGAGATATTCAATCAAAATATCTCATCAGCCAATCATAAAGACAGAAACTGCAGTCAACATGTGCAGAAAACAAACACAGAATTTAATCAGAATCAACTTCATAAGGACCAACTACAAGAAAAATGGGATACTAGAATAAAAGAGAACAGCAGTGTGCACTTGACTTACCACTCCGCCTTTCCATGACACAAATATTGGATTTGTTCGCGATTGCAGAACCTATTTAAAATACATTAGGATCAGAAAATTTATTATCTACAACTGAAAAAAGTGGGACAAGAAATGATAATAGGAAGCACTAGAGGAATCTCAGAAGTTCAAAATATGATAACATGTTTGTGCATCCAGTTGTATAGGTGAGACTCATACTTTTATGACTACAAGTCTAACACACACATGTATACATATATAAATTTTCTCCCCCCTTAAACATAGCTTTCTATATATAAATTTTTTAGAAAAGTCTTTTCTTTTTTCACCAGTGATATCAATCTAAGCTACAAATATTTTTCTATGATTTGTGGGTATGGATAACTGTCACATTTTAGCATGGACACAGGTTCTTGGACATGGCAATTCATAAAAATCTAGACAAGGAGACATGGCCATATATGTGTGATTTTATAATTTACAATTTTAAATACTCATTAATTTATCTAAGTTTGAATCAGCCCTTTGCCGTCCTTTTTGGGCCAAAACTCACTTATAAAAAGGATAAAAACAATTATTTATCCATGTTTAACCTTTTTCGTTGCATTATACTAACCAAGATGTTAAATAATACCAGAAATTCTAAATATGCTCAAGTTTCTTGACATTAATTTCTAATAGCTTTAATTCTGCAATTCATTTATATTTATCAGGAAACAATCTGCATTTGTATGGGTGAATGACGGAATTTTGTACTATTTAAGATGCAGCAGCAATCAGCCTGAGGTTATAGGTTCATCAGTACAAAAAGAAGATTAGGGCTAATTTAATAAAAAAGTCAGACTGGTTGGGTGTTGGGAGTATATTAAATTATTGCAGTACTCATTCACCTATGGGATTGTTAAGCTGTTATGTCTATATATAAGTTTTGGTAACTAGAATTAGGGAGTGAATTTGTTTATCTTACAACAAATTAGCTCAATTAGAAATGAGATAAGGGAAACTTTTGGTTTGTGAAGGTTAGTTTTCACAGCCATCTAGGGTTCTAACCTACTGATTTTTATTTCCACTTTTTTCCTCGATTCAAACCTTAGTAAGTGTTATTTACTTCTCTATTTTTCTGAGTTTTTTTTTTTGCCCATAATTTGAGTCCAAACAAGTTTGTGCAACTGTTTACACAACTGTCCTACATGCCAAATTGTGAATCAAAATGTCCATAAATATTACTCTCTCCCTCCCATTTTGTTGATCCAGTTTAGAAAATCCAGTTTTTTTAAGGAACATCATTGAATGCTGTCTTTCAAATAACAAACAAACAAGTTTTCAAAACTACCCTCCTCATTTAAAATTTAGTGAAAAAAGGATATTGAATTTTTAAATATAGTAAAGGGTAAGCTACAAAAATTATGAACATTGTGTTTACTGAATTTTTAACGACAATTTTTTGGACATCCCAAAATAAAATAGAGGACAGACAAAATGGGACTGGGAGTATCTTGTTATAGAAAAACAGCACAAAAATTCTGTGCAACTCTTGGTTTCCATGACACACATGCTCCTTTGGCATAGCTTTTTCCTAGCTTATTCAGCTTATGTACAACTTTTTAAAGTTATTAATTTTTCAAGGTACAGCTGTACTTTTGCCCTTTTTTTTAAGTCCAATAAACCAATGAAAACAAGCACTTGTTTTAACTATCATCACTCTCTTCCACTTTGACAAAACTTGTGTCTTCCAAAACACATGGTGCATGCCTTGGATCACTTACATCTCTATGCAAAAAGAACCATTACTTTTGGTAGTCTAATTTTCAAGTTTTAAGCTCCCAGATGAATTTGATTGTAGTGTTCCACTGACATACTCTACAATATATATATATATATATATATTTGATTGGTATCCTCAACATGTAGAAGTTTGGATCTAGCTGCAAAAATTCATATAATATGAAAAAGAAATCCTAGTTCAACCAAAGCAGATTCTAAACGAAGCTGAATTTCCAAGAAATCTTTGTTAAAAATTGGTGTTAAGAAGCTATTTTCTAAACGAAGAAGCAATTTCCAAGAATGCAGTGCAACCAAAGCAGATTCTGTTTCCATTAATTATCCAAAACAATGAAACTGACACAGAAGGAAATAACATGTTTAAACTAACCTCAACAGTATCAATTGCTTCATTTGAAGGAATAGCATGTAAAACTCTGCAACAATAAATGACAACGTTAATCATTATTAGGGTGTTGGAATCTCACAAGAGAACTGAATAAGTCCACTACATTTCAGAAATCATTTAGCAGCGTATTTGATTTAATGTTTAATTTTAGCCATCCATACTAAACTACAAATTTTTACAATCAACTCTAATTGAAATAAATTTGCAATGTTCACCCCACCACCAGAAATCAGGATTAAAATTAACAAATTAATGGGAAGAATGGGGCGGGCACTGCAAATTAAAAAAAAAATCCACTCGTCAATGCAAAAGACTAGAATGAATTGGACAGATTCAGTCCTCCAGGGGTTCCATTACGTAAGTATGAAATTCTCTGTAAAATTCTATCAGATAAAGTATAACACAAAACTAGCATTTATCAGTAGTTTCCCCTATAAAACTTGGCAAACAGAAAAAGAGTAATTGCCCGTTTGGATAGAGCAGCTGGACGTCCACGTCCAGCTGCTCCACGTTTTTTTTTTTTTTTTTTTTTTTTTTCGTTTCTGGCGCTGGGAGACAGCGTGCACTCTGCGCGCACTCTGCGCGTACTGTGCACGCACTGTTCACGTCCTTTTTCAGCAATTTTTTTATTAAAAATGGGTCCCGCAGTACTATTCACGCATTTAAAAATTATTTTGCTACAGTGTTTTCAGTTTCAGTTTTCAGTTCAGCAAAAATAAGCTCTATCCAAACGGACCCTAAATGTGACACAAAATGTAACAAGATCCAGCAATAGAAAATTTGGTAGTAGCACCCTAATATAGTGAAACAACTCAAAATACAAGGTAACCAGGACTAGGAAATGAACTTATGCGCTTTTGAAGTCAATTTATTTGAAATTTTTTTGGTAAAATCCCTCACAGCTAAAGCACTTAGTAGATGTAAATCAACCTTATACAAAGACCTATAAATTAACAAACTGGTACATTTCCTGGCCTAACAACTGCAGTCTTTCAACCTAGTTTATTTGCAAAAGGCTAGTACTCTCTGATGTTGATACACATGGTTAAGCAATAATCCAGCGAAAGGAATGAATGTCTATCCTGATGGGTTTTCTTTGTCAAGATTAAGATTTTTCACACTTTATTTTATATTTTATGCAGAACATCATATAAAATATCATAATCACTGCTAGCACCCAAAATCACACTCATTATTTCTAAAGCAAGAGTTGAACAAACCTCTCCTCAACTGTAGGAACAAGACCACT
The DNA here is from genome assembly GCA_032878915.1 of Castanopsis chinensis. Lineage (NCBI taxonomy): Eukaryota > Viridiplantae > Streptophyta > Magnoliopsida > Fagales > Fagaceae > Castanopsis > Castanopsis chinensis. The sequence continues at coordinate 9,019,917 of JAVQMG010000113.1, forward strand.
TGTCAAACCCACTCCACCAATCTAAAGCACAAAAAAAGTGTCATTTCTTCCTGCCAACATTCAATATTTAAAAATAGGATCTCACACAGTCCAGAGCAGCCAAAAACTCACCAATTGTATGCTGCAAAACAACTTTCTCTGGAGGTCAATACGCCCTGTCAATAGAGCACCAAACATTTTAATTAGTATCACTTACTACACATAGTGAGAGAAATATATCCAAACCTACCTGTTGAAAGAATGCTACTCGTGATAGCCTCTGCAATGCCAACCTTCTCTTCTTTCTTCGGTCTAGCTGTAAAAACAGGGTAGGTATCCCACATTGGTAATCCAACATTCATGCCAGGATATAAACCATCTGATATGTCAGATCTTCTGGAAAAATCCAAGTGCCATGTATCCTCAAGCATGTCCTCATAGTCATGAAACCTAGTAAGGTAAACAATTAAAATTAGTATCACAAACTATTATCAATTTCTTCATGAGCAAACCAATCGAACTACTAACCAAGAACGTGGTGGTGGAGGATACACATCTGGAACCAAAAGCAATGGGTAGAACAGACCCATGGGAGGAACCTATTAAAAAATCCATAAGGAAAATTGTTCTGCCAAACTAGGTACACTTGAAAGGATAGAATAAATAAAGCAAGATTTAGTTTAAGAGACACACATTAAGAGCAGTTAGTCTTGTCTTGTGAGATCCAGCTGGCAAGCCATCTTCATAAGAATGAACTACAGTGACAGCATCAAGTTCCCCCTCCTAAGCACAGGAAAATATTATTAGAAAAGAGTACAACCAAAGAAGCAAGGAAACTTAACCCTATTCGTGCCCATAAAACGTCAAATGCTCCAACATATTTGATAGACACCATTTGCATCAACTATTAAAAATATAACTATTTTGTTCACCATTCATGTCAATTACTAAAAAGCAAACTTTTTCATTTAAACAATCACTTAACCTGTATTTAACATGCAGTGGACTCTTTAATGTTAAAACATATAACTCACCTTTTTTCTTTTGATAAGTAATGAATTTTATTAAGATAAGAATGAGTGACCCAAGTATACACAGCATATACAACTGGGGACCAACAATCAAACACGCAAATTACAAATATCTATCAAATCGCTGACCAAAGATAGAGAAAAACTATGCACTACTTAAAACCAATCTAACAACATTTTAAAGAAAATAAGTTTGAGATCCAGTAATGACCTCAGAATCCTCAAAGTTTGATAAGTAATGAATTTTACCTATAACTCTGAGTCAGGGCATTTAAGTAGTTGTTCTACAGTTGTAGCTGGACAAAAAACCAGTAGCAAAGTCTGCAGCCACTCTAGTCCTATCGCAACTAATTAGTTAGTTAGTTAAATGATTGTTTAAGCATAGGCCAATAGGATTCAGACACTTGTCAATCGTCTAGAAGGCTGCCAATGCCAAACAACTGGTATAAGTACCATAATGTAAGCACTTTGTAAAACAGTTTTGTATGTAAATGAAATAAGCCATTTAGAGCTTTTCTTGAGAACTTCGTGTTCTTTTCAAAGGTGCCTAACCACCTATCAACTTGTTCTAAGCAACTCATATCTTCCAATTCATATCACAGCAAATCACTTTCCCTGCATCAAACTCATAGTTATTAATAAAAATCTTTTATGTCTTTTAGGCTAGGAAGCAAGGACACAGGTACGACACGGTGATATGAGACATTTATGAAAAGTTATAACATGATATGACGGGTACGACATTGGTATGACATGGATACGACATCAGTATGATATGGGTAGGGCACCCCAAATGAAGTGTCTATTGCTTCCTAGCCTTTCAGTTTTCTTTTCCCACTTTCCCCCCTTCTTGCACCTTAAATTCTTGATATATTACCTTAAATATTAAATTTTAATGAAAATTTAGGCCACATGAGGCAGGGACTAACATGGCCTAGATAAAAAATGCAAACTGGAAACAAACTAAAGAAATTAAAGATTATTGACAAGCTAGTGTACAAGAACAGGCCTAGGAAAGCATTGATAGTAACTATAAAATTCACTCGTATGCAGTTTGCCAAAACACCGACTCTTAATAAAAATATTTAAAAAAAATAAAAAATCTAGGTTTCTTTCGGAGAAGAAATCAACCATTCTTGTTAATCAAGAGAAAGGAAGATAATTAAAAATCAGCTAACCCAAAGAAAGATAGAGAACTCACTTTAATTTCGCAATATGTCTCTTTCAGTCGGTTAAGCATCAACAGATCTATTGGCTTTGTCAAAATGTCAGTACGGATTTGTGGCCATGTCTGATGATGCCTCTGAGTCCAGAGAAGGCATCTTGATATATCCTGAAAATGTAAACAGATCATTATCAAAACCAACTCTATAAATCACCTATGTGTGGAGCAGACTGGGCTATCACAGAACAAGTACAAAAGAGTGCAACAGAAGTATTCCAGAAACCTTAGAAGAAAGAAAAGGTCAAATAAAAGTTTAAAAAAGAGATATTGATTTCATGGAACTTCAAGAAAAGGGGGAAAATGAATTAATAAGATGAGAGAAAACTGACCGGGAAAATTAAAGAAATTAGAGGTGTGACAAGTAGGAAATAAAAAGAAAGAAAGTTAACTAGGAAGATTAGGTTATTTGTAAGGTAACGTATCAATGCAGCAGCAAAGCATGATACCATTCGAGATGCATAGCGCTTAAATACTTGGTGCCATGCGCCTTTGAGAAAGAAAGATTTAACGCATACAGGATATGAAAGAAAGAAAACTGTCTAGGATTATTGGGCCCATGCAAAAGCAAAGAAATGCAGTGACAAGATTATAAAAGTTTAAGGCACCTGGAAAACAAGAAATCAGTCAGAAAGGTCACAAGTTGAGACATCTTGACCTCAGAAGCTAATTCATAAGAGAGAGAGAGAGAGAGAGAGAGAGAGAGAGAATCAAAAATTGGTGGCATACACTGTTGACATAGATAATTAGATGAGGCTTAGTTGAGTATAGTAGGTGTGACATGATTATAGAATTCGATTTAAAATGAAAAAAAAAGAGAGAGAGAGAGAGAGAGAGAGAGAGAGTGAAATGACAAAATTTGGTGTCTACATTCCAAAAAATACAACTTCAAGGACGAACAATTTCCTCATATACTTAACTAATTAGGATGAAGAAAGCATAAAAAAAATATCTTTTCCAATAGTAACAACTAAAGAACCAATTATCAAGGGTGTACAATTTCCTTGTAAATTTATAGCTAATTCATAAGTAATGAGTTGAAAGATGAACCAAACCTCACCACCAAAAGGTAACGTCTTTTCTGTAGTAGGTAGTGCCACTCCATCCTGAAAACCAAAAGTCACAATAAGCTGATAACTATAGGCAGGAAACCTGCTTTCCAAAATGTAGGCTTCATCATGCTATGACCAAGTACCAAAAGATTTTAGGGGGCAGGGAGGGAGGGGAAGAGACATTCTACAAACAATAATACCATGGTTTGTGGGGTTTTGATGGAGGCGTCAATAGCATACCACTGGCAGTAGTTTTGTTGACAGTTATTCTAGAGTGGTGGCTCCTGCACACTAGCTGGGTACAGTGTACTAAAGTTTCTCCCTATATTTAAATTTCATTACTTATATATATATTCTGGAGTGGCAACATGCTCTCAACATGGTTTTGATCTGTAGTTAAGCTAACAGAGCAATCCTTATGAGTTGTGATGGAAGCGTTGAAGGTAGCAGTTGTGGCAAATGCCATACACGATGGTAGTACCAGAAGTGGCAGCAGTAGTTTGTTAGCAATGGTAAAAATAGTGGGAAAAAATTTATTTCCAAACCAGTTTGGAAGAAAATTCCTCCAACTCACTACATGGTGAACTCATTACATTGCGATCGATAAACTATCCACGTGTATTTTTAGTCACACGGCCTATTTAATAAGTCATGTGACTTATTTAAATAATATAGGTGGATGGTTTTATGAGTTGCCACGTAATGGGTCGTAAAAAATTTTTCCAAACTGGTTTGGAGGGAAACTTAGTCTATAATAGTGCAATATGTGGGGAAAAATGTAAGCTTTTGCGAAGAAGGAAAATATTTTCGCTAAATGTACCATCTTCATAATAGAATATAAGAATATCAAAATCAAAATGAATAAATCATCACATATTTGATTTCACACATTTTTTACATATGCAAGCTGGATAACAAAACAAGAAGTTTTTTACATATTTGATTTCAGAAGTGCAGGAGGGTCTGAATGTCAAGCAAAAAATAAAACGAAGGTTTCACACGTATTTCAGTTACCTCAACACAAATGATTGATGTCACCTGAGCACCTATGTTTACAACACATGCTGTTGATAACCCATTCCCAAAAACTGCAGCTAGACCTTCCTGCATCACCCAATTCAGAATAAATCATCATCTACTAGGGAATTCCCAGATGAATCATTGATCACAGCCAAAACATTTTTATTATACATGTGGAATGCATGCAAGAAATATTAACAACAACAACACTGAGAATGTTATTGAGGAAATTATTGTTAATGAGAAGAGAAAATATGGAAAGGAGAAGCTATTTTTCTATATGGCCCTCACCCCATCCATTTCACATATATTGGAGAAGCATTTACTAAATATAACAAAAAAATATTCTGATAGTGACAACTAGTAGGGACACCTCACCATTAGTATCATCTAGAATTGTCTAGAATAGAGACATTTCACCAGTGGAATTATTCTAGAAGGATGCAATCATAGCATTCTTCCTCCTTCTAACACTTCCCCTCAAGCTAGAGCCTATTTGTCATATAACCCCAGCTTGGAACATATAGACTTAATAAACTCCTACTTAATGACTTTATAAAGATAGCAGCAAGTTGGTCTTTTCATTTTTTTTTTAATAATTTGATAAAAGGGAAAAGAGGGATTTGAACCCAGGATGTCTCAATTGCTAGGAAGCACGGGTGCAGGTTCGGGTGCGGTTGTGATGCGGCGACTCGGCAATTTTTGAAAAAACAGGGTGCGGGTGCAACAGGATACATTTATTAATAAATTATTCAATATATTTTAATTTATATTTTCTATATATTGCTAAGCATATTTTTTCATATAATGGTAAACATATACCAATTTAAGAGCAATAGTAGATAAAAAAAACCTTTGGTATCAATTTAATAATTATAACAAATATTTAGGGGGGTAAATTTAGCAAAATATTATTATTTTCTAATGATAAGTAATTATTTAAATTGATACAATTACTAAATTATTTGGTTATTATTAAGCTAAATGATATAAATTGGTGAATTTAATATAGTGTTTAAAAAAATCATAATAAAGATTTTCAAATTTAAGGGTATTATAATAAATAAACAAAGGTGTTGGGATATTTATAGACTAGGAAGCTTCCAAGAAGCTCCATTGCCAAGTCCGACCACTACCCATGTGCATTGCTTTATTAATATCACATTCCAAGGCTCTATTTGAAAGTCTACTCATCTGACATCTCCACGTCTTCTTCTTCTTCTTCTTTTTTTCTTTTCTTTTCTTCTTCTTTCCTCACAAATCATTTGGTAGCAGATCTTTCTTCTTCTCCTTCCGTTTTTTTTTTCTCACAAATCTTTTGGTAGCAGATCTTTCTTCTTCCTCTTCTTATTCGGACAGAATCATACCGAATTGGGGCTGTTTCAGCCAGTTTCTCGGCCAGCTTTGGGGGGTTTCAGCGGATTTTGGCCGGTTTTGGCCAGAATTGGCGCCAAATTGGACCAAATCAGCGCGAATTGGTGCCAAATCGGACCAAATCAGTGCGAATCGGCAATGAAAAAAAAAAGAAAAGAAAAGAAGTGGTGAATCGAAGCGTTGAGTCTGAATCAGCGTGTCGAAACGAGTCGAGTTCAGCTGCTGCAGCCCTAGAGCCGCACCCGTGCTTCCTAGACTATAAGGCTCTTCACAAATTGTGTATCTATTTCTCCACTTAGTATCTTGTCTTGTGCAAAATAGAAGTCAACTTTAATGTGCTTTGTCCTTTCAGGGAACAAAAAATTGGAAACAATACATATAACGTCATGGTTATCACAAGATACTGGGATAGGAGTAGGTGCTGAGAAGCCTAACTTTTGACGAAAGTGTTGTAACCAAATTAGCTACTAGTGGTTAGCTTCTACACTTGATCAGGAAACTATATTTTGCTTCTAATTTGTCCATGTCACGAGATTTCCTCCCAGTTAAGTGCAATACCTTTTGGTGGACCTTCTATCTGAAGGTGATCCTACCAATCTGAATCAGTTAAGCCTCTACCCTGAGATGACCATTATTTCTAAACAATATGCCTCGTCCTAGAGCTCTCTTTACATATTCAATTGGTCAAATAGCATCATCCCAATGTAAGAGTTTTGGGGCTTCTAAGAGCTATCTCACCACACTAATTTCATATGAGACGTTTGGCCTAGTGATAGAGAGATAACTACGTATATGCTGGAGTTGGCTCACATTTGATTTTGGGCCACTAGCCAAAGGGTCGGCACGGTATAGTGGTATTTTGGGAATTCATACTAGGTAGGGTTATGCTATATAAACATTGTTGTAACCCTAATTTCTCATATTGAGGATTATTAGCTGCTCGCTCCTGTGGACATAGGCACACTGTCAAACCATGTAAAATCTCTGTGTTGACTTCACTCCCCTCTTATTTAATCCTGCATAAACTGACTTTTCACAACCCACAAAAGGCAACAAACGCAAAGCGCTTGGTGTTATTATCCAGAAAGAGTAGAGCGCTGAAGTCAAGAATAAATCCCATGGAGAGATGATTACACGAGATCTGTGACTAGCCCAAACTCAGGCTTCAAACCACTAAGACATCAAACAACCTCTCATGATGCTGCTTCTCCATACACAAAATGGTAGACGTGAGTGATCAATACAAGTACCTCTCTTTGACTACATCCATGACCTGTGAGTAACAGTCCAACTCTGAAATTCTCAAATCCAGAATAGATATGCTGCAGATACTTTGAATAGCCTTTGCAGATCGAATATGCATTAAAGTGATCCAAATGCTCGATTTTATACTAGATAAGGTGTGAGACATAATTAAATTATCTTCCTAAAACTGAGTTTACCAGAGTCCAGACAAGCAAACAGAATAGTGTTATCTAAACTAAGATATCCTCATCCAAGATAGAGAATAAGTAGCACCAAGAACCAAACAAATAGTGTATCCAGACTGAGCTATCCTTGTCTAAGACAGGAAACAATCAAGATCAAGGCCCACACAGGAGTCTTCCCTGCCAACTCTGACAACTCTGGTGAGTGGTGACACTTAGAAACCTCCTAAGACCACTACGCCAACATCGGCATAGGTCACTGACAACCGAAAAACATTCAAACACGCAACCCCTTGCATCAGAAACCACCATGATAGTGTCAGAACTGACTAAAACCACCTAAAATCTCATAAATCCTCAAAAGATTCCCACAAACAACATCGACACATCAACCAAAAATATTTAAATATTAAAAAATAGTATATAATAAAGCCATCCTGAGTGTCAAGAAGCCGCAAACACAACAGCCATGGACATTGTTCTGCTGTTGCAACACCAGAATTCAATTGCAATGATGATGATGAAGACAGAAGTTAACTCCAGTGTCTTCAGACACCTCCCAACATCATTCAAATCAACAAATTGTTCAACCCAATACAACCAAAACTAACAAACAGTGCAATACGGGAATAAAAATTAAAAAAATAAGAGCGAGAGAGAGAGAGAGAGAGAGAGAGAGGGTAAAAAAAGGAAGGGGAAAACAAAGGGTAGGCATGGGAATGAACTAGAGGCAAAAAAACAATTCAAATTCCTTGCTCTGATACCATGTTTATGAGAAGAGAAAATGTGAGAAGGAGGAGCTATTTTTCCATATAGACCTCACCCAATCCATTCCATATATGTAGAAGAAGCATTTACAAAATATAACAAAGAATATTCTCTTACTGATAGTTGATAAGGACGCCTCACAAATGGTATCTTCTAGAAGAGTCTATAATAGAAACAACTCACCAATGGACTCTTTCTAGAAGGACAAAATCATATCATTCTCGCTCTTTCTAAGAGACAACAATAAATTTCTACTTACACATCTCCAGTTTGACAAGATTAGTACAAACTATAAAGAAATATATATTTCAAGAAGAAAACTAGGGAATATAAGACATAATTTGAACCCAGCATGAACAGAAAATTTAGAAGTCAGCATTTGAAAATTTTACTAAATAATTAAACATCTCACCTGGTGTACCACTGCTGAGCTGAAGCGCAGGTCTCGCAACACTAAAGTTAACATTTCCTTTATCTCTGCATGTGACAAACAGACAACAAATAGGAAATTAAAATAGTTACCCAATTTTTCTCTCCAAAAAGATAGAAATAAGTAAAGATGGAAAAAAGAAGTACAGATGTGCAAGTAAAAGATCCTTATTTCTTAGACCACAAGAAAACTATAAAATGCAGTTTTTACCAGAGTCCATTCATTATCTTTCCTATAATGGCATGTCAAGCAGTGACATGAACTACACTTGCAAAAAAAAAAATTAAAAAAAAAAAAAAAAACCCAATATTACATCAGTATGGCTTCATCCAGTAACATCAAAGGCAGTTAGCCACAAAAAATGTTAGCTAGTATGCAGCAGCCACCAGCACAACTTGGAGATATTAATTATTTTAGTGGATGGGTAAATAGGTGGAGTAGTTCAACCTAAGATGGGGACTAGATCCCAAACTTATGGTACAAGTTTAACAGACTTAAACCAGGTAGCAGAGCTTGTGCTTTGAAATCAAGAAAGTCAACATATAAAAATAACATCATTCTGAATTCCCACAACAATATAACAAGATGCACGCTAACACTACTGCAGAGTGCAGGCTGACAACCAAGATGAGAAGTTTCAGGGATGCTTAAAATTGAAAAGCTTAACCTAAATTTTTCTTTCATTTTTTTTTCCTTAAAACCAAATAAAAATGCCATGAATACCCACAATTTTTAAATTTCAAGAATATTAAGTGTGCTAGTACAAAGAGTATCCAGCATAAAAAGGATAAACTTTTTAAGAAGCATGAGTATGGTGTCTTAGTTCTAGATCTGGTAAGCAAATTTTAATCTACAAAGGGATTATTGTTAAGTTCTAGCAGGGAAAAAATCTACACACAACTGACACTCCAAGATTTCAAAATTAATTGTCTATAATGTACTTGACATGCAGACCTCCTTGATAAATATAGGGCTAGGCATCGAAGATGAATATGATAGTTGTTAAGGAATTCCTATAAATGAGGAATATGATCCAGAAACAATTTAAGAACACACTTATAAACAATTATACAAATTAAGAGAGGAGGACAGCAATTCAAGTTACTGACAATTTCAAAATGATTCAGGTCACAGAGACAGAGAATCACAGACATAAACTTCTATACAACTTGCAGACAATTTTACAGCATAGCGAAAGATAGCAAAGATTAAGGAGATTTTTACAACTGTCTATATCATGATGTATAAAGAACTATTTGAGATAAAAATACCCCGATTATCAAATGTGTCTGGCAAAACAAGAATAGCAGAGTACATGTTTCTTTGATTGAGAGGTATACGCAATTTCTCAATCAAAATCCAGTCCCAAATAGCATGCAGATCCTCAAATACCTGAAATTATGCAAAATATGAGGCACAGTAGTTTGTGAAAAGCTGAAAACAGTCTTGTTTTGTGCTTTCTTTAAAAAATGAAGCGTAAAAATTTCAAAGAGGAAGATTGGTATCAATATTTCCATATTTATCAGCCACAGAATTTGCAAGATCAAGGTGAATGATAACACCACAAAACTTTGAGTTGTGTTTCCTGGAACAAACATGATGATATACAGTACAGGAGCATGTATGCAATAGCTCACTTACCATGGAAGAAGGTATGATTGGAATAGGCTTATATAGCTTATAGAAGTCCCTTTATTTCAATGGGCTTCTTTATTCCTCTATGCCGAGGGGTGAGGGGTGAGGGGGATGATAACCTAACTTGGAAGTAGACTCAAACTGGTGTGTTTGATGTGCACTCTTACTATAATTTGTTGTCTAGTCCTCTCCCTAATGTTTTCCTTGGAAGTGCATTTGATATGCAAAGGTGCCTAAACGGGTGTCTTTCTTTTTATGGACAACAGTTAGGGCTGAGATAATCACCATTGATAATTTAGCTAAGAGATGTCAATCCCTGGTTAATAGGTGTTTCTTGTGTCGTGATGGGGAATCTGTGGATCATCTTCTACTCCACTATAAGTTTTCTCATGCTTTATGGAGTGAAGTTTTTGAGGTGTTTGGTATCTAGTGGGTAATGCTAAAAATGGTTAGCTCTCTTCTTTTTGCTTGGAAGAATTGGTTTGGAAAGCACCTGTCATCTACATGGAATATGGTCTTGGCATGTTTAATGTGGTTAGTTTGACAGGAATGTAATACGCGTACCTTTGAAGACAATGAGAGACCCTTAGACCTCTCAAAATCTCTCCTCTTTGGTACTTTGTTTCAGTGGGCTTGTACTTGGGGTTTTACACAATGTATTTCAATTTTTGAATTCTTAAAATCTGTTAGCTTTAGATCTTGAACTATTTGCATTTTTTTCTTGTTCAAAGTGTTCACCATTGTGAACATGATTTTCAGTTCTTTCAATAAAAGTCTTATTACCTATAAAAATAAAAATAAAAGAACATGAAATCAGGTTTCAAGTGTACAAATGGTTTCTTATCCATCCATTTCCTTTTTCCCTTCCTCTTGCAATTTGTGACCATTATCCTAATATATCCCATCAAAAAATATTTAATCAGGCACTAAATTTCAGGATCTGGACCACAACATAGATTGGGGAAGTTGCAACTGCATGTCCTATGTTTCTAACAAACTGGGGCAGCACGCGAGGCATTGAAACCTAAGAAGAATATGTGCATTTCCTCCTGGCGAAGAGAAAACTTGCATTTGATGTATATGATGACTACAGGAATTTATTTATTTTTGATGCATGAGGAAGCTAACAAACATAGAAACTATACCTGCTGCATGGGATAGTGTTGTGAAATATTCAAATGACCCCTGCGAATAGGCCGTCGTAAGCAATATGGTTCTGTAGGTGATATTTTAAGTGCTTCCTCACCAAAAATGAACTGTCTGAATTTAGGTTTGCTAGAAGTAAGCTCCTTAGAACTGCTACCTTCATGCTGGTCCAAAGACTCATTAGCCACACCTTCATTTATCGAACTTCCTGAATAACCGATTTGCATATATAAAGATATAAAAACTAAGATCAAACTGAAATAGCATTTGGTAGGAACTAAGATCAAACTGATTTGCCAGATTAAGATCAATCAAAGGATGAGTCACATGGCATAGAGAACTGCGCATGTACAATAAACACACTTACTGACATATATTGATGCCTTGAGTTTCAAATAAAGTTAGAATATGCCGATATAAGATTACAGTAACCTTAAAGACCAGCATGCTTATTTTGACAAAAGCTATATAATACCGGCGAAAGCTTTATCTCGAAAAGTCTAACCATTGGCTTCTATCCAATTTTGAATCCTATCTTTCTGTATATTTCCACTTAACCATACATTCTCATTTCAGTTACACACATTTTATGGATATATGGATATTTTCCTTCTTAACAACCCAACATTTGGTACATTGCTTGACAACAACCAAAAGGAAAAATAAATTTAAAAACCATTGCAGTGGTAGAAGAGGAAAATTATGACCTAGAAAACCAGCAATGCAGCAATAAAGAACAAGAGTTTGTTAAATGAAACTGCTCATGTTGTTCACTGCTGAGTGGACTGTGTATTGAATTGCAGAAACAACTAAAAACAGGCTCTATGGCGAGATTAGGATAATCAGTATAAGTTATGCTTGCAGACCTTCCCCCAGACCACCAGTGTGTGGGAATGGAGTAATACATTGGCCAGTTGACCTGAGAGATTATTCACAAAACATGGGGAACTGAAAACTACCATGGTTCAATTCTTTTCCCTAATCCCTCCCAGTTTAAGCAAGCAGCATTGACTTGCTCACTTATATCAAGATGGATCAAAGACCAAAGCGTGCCAAGAAATGCACACAGAAATCATTATGACTGCAACTAATTGATGAAAAACAAAAAAAGCTAAGGATGTTCTATTAAAACACCAAGGTCACTTAGTCCTGGATGAAAATTGCATGTGGAAAAAACCCTATTTATATGCAACAAGGCTTAATAACTTGGGAAGTGCTATTACAAACAATGCTTCTACTTTTCTTTGGAAATGCCCTCAATGAACTTGAAAAGGCACTATTTCAATTACTGTCATAATTTTTTTGGAGACACCATTCTAGTAGTAATGATTCTATAATTCTTTTTAGAAGCACCAACTTGGATGGCACTTTTAGTTCTTCTTCACTTTCTTAGGACCTCACTGGCTTTAAATACACCACTTGAAGTGCTTTTATAATTGGTTCAAAAGCATTATCTCAAGCAATGCTTCTATAACTCTATGGAAGGTTTTATCTGTTTTTCTTTATGTAAATAAATATATATGAAAAGGAAATAAGTATAGTACATGATGCTCCCCAAGTGCACGGGCAGTGTACTAAGGAATGCCAGATAAACTAGCCAAAAAGTACACAAATCTAAGAAATCCAAAAGGGAAGAAAAAGAAAGAACACTCTTTTGTCCACCTCAAAATAAGATGCTTGGAAAAATTTGCACGCGAAGTCAGTAACAAATAGACAGAACGGAAAAAACGTTATAAACTTTCTGTTACCTAATGGCAAAGATGAATTTGGTTCCTTCTCATATACATCAGCCCAAGTAAATGCTGTTTCCTTCTTGTTATTATGTGGATTATACCCATCAACACGTCCCATCTGTACAGCAGTTTAATCAATTTCATTATTCTTATAACTTACTGACTAAGGAGCAAACTGTTCCACATGGCCTGTACAGTTCTCCAATTGGGGAAAACAAAAAGTTAACTACCAACATTTCTAGCAGTTTTATACATTTGTATATGGTCTGCACAGTTCTACAAGAATTTTTTCCTATATGGATTGAGGGGGGAGGGAGGGGGAGCAAGGGGGAGTAGAGTAGAGTTGGCCGGAAATTAGCTAATTTCCGGCCAACTCTACTCTACTCCCCCTCAATCCAAACGGACCATTAGTGATTTTAAAGGAAACTAAACTTTTGAGATTGAACAAGACCAGGGGACATCAGTTAGAGGAGGTAAGAACAGAGAAACCAAGAGAGCAACACAACAGTTAGGAAGGGAATTTGATGGAAATTTTAAGATTAACCAAAAAGTGAATGAAATTTGTATTCTGCCCCTGATAATGAATTTCTAGTTAAGCATTAGAGAAGGAAAAATGAAAAAAAAAAAATTGATTGTGGACTAAGGGCTGCTCTGTAGACAATAGAAGAAAATGACTTTGGATAGAAAATAACACCATAGAAATAGTCAAAAGAACATGTCAATTAAGTGATAGAGTATGAGTTTGGATGGAATAGAATAAAAGAAAATAATAAATGCGACCGACCCTAACTAGTTGATTGAGAATCCATAGTTTACCCCAAAATTCTGAGACTAAAGCTTGTTGTTGTTGTTGTTGTTGTTTATAGAAAACGTTACAAAGCCCATAAACAATACAAAAAACAGGTCATGTTAATCAAATCACCATAACTACATCTAATTTCATCTAAGAATCATTTGTACCAATCGTTACGCATACCTTGCGAGGGAAAGAATTGTTGGCAACCTCTTCATCCAAAAAAGGTATCTTCAACAACGACGCGATCTTTTCAAAAACAAAGAAAAATTAAACAAACAAAATTACAATCCAAATAATGAACGATGTTCCCTAAACTGTGAAGATAAAGTTGATAACAATGTGCATAGACTGAGACTCACAACATCATACGCCTTCTCACGCTCCATGTGCTGAGCAGTAGTAATCTGAGAATTGAGCATCTGAAAAAAGCCCAAACCAAATCCAAGAATCAACAAGAAGAAAATCATAAATTAAAAAACTTTGAAAATGTAAGTGATAAAACCTGGTCTTGAACATTTTTCTTGGGGACTTGGCTGGTATAGCGTGCAATGCAGTGAGGAATATTAAAGGGAATGTCGTGTGTAGCGAGACCAATTCTGATATTTGCGGAACCTGAAAGGTGTATTTGCAAAATTTGTGATTGTAAAAACTAAAACAGTAGCGTAGTGAGAGGGTTAGGATTAGGGTTAGGGTTAGAGTAGTAACCAGGGTTGATGACGACTAGATTGGGGCCTCGCTCGGCGGTGAGTTGTGAAGGTACTACGGTTTTAAGGTAATCCTGCCAGAATCAAAATAATAAATAATCACATAGTTTTTTAGAATTCCGAGTGGCAGTGCAAGTGAAAGCAAAGGATTAGGAGGTTTGAGAGTTGGGAGTTGTTACCATGGTGAAGGAAAGAGAAGGAGTGAGTTGCTTGCCCTGCTGCAACAACTACTCCGATTTCAAATCGCCCGTTGCCCGTTGCGTTGCCCCACTTGATGTTCCACCGCGTTTTCGGTTTTTGTTTTTACGGCAAAATTAATTAATGAGCTAAAATTTAAAAATTTCTAGTTTTTTTTTTTATTTTAAACTTAAGAATAAGAGATAACTGACACTGACGTCAATATATATATATATATATATATATATATATGCGCGCTCGTGTGGGGGGTGTGTTTCTGAAAAAAAAATAAAAAAAGTGATGTCACTCCTCCATTAAAAGTTTGTGGAATTTAGGAGGCATGGCCAGGTTTAGGGGTCGAAAAGTTTCACTAGAAATAAGTTTTAAGAGCATTCACGTCAGATCAGCTAAAATTCTCTAAAATAGAAAAAAGTCCAACTTTTACACATTTTGATTAAAAAATCACCCACATCAGTGGGTGTAAAAACATGCAAAGGTGTGTAAAACCATCTACGAGCTACAGTGCCCGTGTAAATATAAAAAAATTATTTTATCAATTTACTGGTTCACTCGTTTTTTTCTCTCTCATATCCGTGCTCAACAAACCCAGTTCACTGCTATCTTCTTCTTTTTCCTCAGATGCACACAAACACACACAAATACACTCACACAGACAAATCAACACAAATATATACTTGCTCAAAAAAAAAAAAAAACAGAAATACACAAATTCAGATCGGTGCGGAGGGAGAGTTGATCGGAGAGGGAGATCTGAGCGGAGGGAGAGTTGACCGGAGCGGAGGGAGAGTTGATCGGAGCGAATCGGAGCGGATCGGAGCAGAGGGAGACTTGATCGAGAGGAGATCGGAGCGGATCGGAGCGGAGGGAGACTTGATTGAGAGGAGATCGGAGCGGATTGGAGCGGAGGGAGACTTGATCGGAGTGGGAGAGTTTTTTTCAGGGGAGAGATGGGTATAGAGAGAGAGAGAGCAACGGACAGAAATGGTAGAGAGGGAGAGACGCGCGTAATATATAGAGGCAGTTAGGGAAATAATAAAAAAATGTGAGGAAATTTATTATTTAATTGAAAGATGTGTATAATAGACAAACTGATGTGAGGATTGTGTAAAAGTAAATATGTAAAATAGAAAAAGTATATTTTTTGTGTAAAATAGACGGAATCTTTTACACGAGCTGATGAGATTGCTCTAAGCATTGGTTTCTCAAAAAAAAAAAAAAAAGTTTTAAGCATTGAAATTTTAAAATTTATTTTTATAGGAGTTCTTATTCACATTTTGCAGCGAAAAGCACATATTCTAATTGATCTATCGTGTCACATGGATGATGGACCATGTAATTAACTAACGTTAAAAAAAGTGTTGAGCAAAAAAAAAATAAACTAACATAAAAATCTTTAAAAAAACAATTAAAATTAATCTAATAATATGAAGAAAAAAAACTTAATTTTTTTTTTCTATTCAATATTGACTTCTCTCTTCAACCCTTGTTTTCTTAAACAATCGGTGCTCATAAGTTTTGGACAAAATTTAATTACAAAATTAATTGTAACCTAACGTAACAATCTTATTCAGTAAAATAAACATTACTGCATATTTTGAAAATTTAATTGTTGAATTACATATTCTTTATGTCTTTAATACACATGTCAAATTTAGGGTCAATCGAATATTGTTTACTATATGATTTATAAACTTATATTTTGCGCATAATTTTAAACTACAAAAACTTGCCATTTAAATAATTTATTGATTATATAGCTATTGGTCTTTAATTTTATAGAAATTTTGCAAACATAGAATATATAAGAATAAAGTGTAATTCAATGGTGCATTTGTTAAAATTCACATCTAATAAAAAGATATTAAATAAAGTTGTAGCCTAATGCTACAATTAATTTTGTAACTAAATTTTATCCATAAGTTTTTCTTTTTTCGCTAAATAGATAATTTCCTTGACCATCCATTGTTTGTCACTCCCAATTTCCCATCTTTCACTTGCTTTAGTTTCAATTTTTTTAATAAAACTTCTAAATCTTCTTTAAAAGCTGAGGATAATCTTTATCCTAGGGTTGTTATGCAGTCGTTGTCATTTACAAGACAAGATTTACAAAATGGGGGCTACTTGCTTTCAAATCTAATCCAATTGGGGCTTAGAATGATTGATTTCAAATCTAGTCCAATTGAGGCTTAGAATGATTGATTTTTAGCGTTGGTAGGTTTTGAAGGGGGTTTTTTTTAAGTGTTCTTGGATTTCAATTCAAATGGGTTTTGATTTGGAGTTTGATTGGGATTGGACTTAGATGGTATTGTCTAGATTTTGTTCCCTTCATTTTCTTTGCAACCCATAAAGGAATATCTAAGTTTTGTGTGCATTTATGTTTCAAATAAAATTTCATTTTATTTTTGGAAATATTAGGAAATTTTAGCAAGAAATAAAAGAAAAAATGCCTACCTAATTGCAACACATCTCTTGATTGTGGAAATGGAAGAATATTTAGGGAGGTTTTCACTTATTTTTGTTATTGTGATACTATAGATTTTAATGGGTAGCCAAAAAGTCAATAGTCGTCCACAAGAGTCATGTAGGGAGATTGAAGGAAAACCACCTCAAGAGAAATAAAGTTCGTACAAAAGAAAGTAGTTCATCTAAGACAAGAGCTTGTAGACGATGGATAAACACACAGTAAATTTCAAGAACTCCCATCAACTAAGGAGCCGGTTACACCATGATCAACTATTCCGACGCGTGGGGTGAAATCCCCGAAATTCGCTCCACTCTCCCCACTAAGTCCACGCATTTCCCATGATTGTAGTAGCATCTAACAAGTAGACACACTCCAAGCTCTCTATATAAAGGACCAAACCTCACTAAGCAAAGGTATGTACAACTATTCATCCATTTCCTATATTTAAGTCATTGAGAGAAATATTGACTTAATCGTCAGAGAGTCCTTTCTCGGCACCACACCAATGTGCGTTGATAGTCCTTTTTTTCTCTTTTCAGATTGCTAATTTGGTCATCGAATTTGGTCATCGAGTTTGGAGATGCCCTAATTTGATTGATAGTGTGTATTGTTCTGATGTGTGATGAGTCTCATATTAGATATTTACTGAGCAAAGGAGTCTCAATTGTGACTAGTCTTTTTGAAGTATAACGTAGATGTCACTAGCGCTTTTCCTTGGATCATAACAGTTAATGTATTAGAGCTTGCTTGAAAACCCTGTGTGGGCTCAGAGACGTTACCCCACAAAGTTAGAAACAATAAATTTTAAATATATATATATATATATATATTTATTAGGATATCAAACCAAATATAACATAAAGAAACTAATACTTATAGATATACTAAGTTAATGGGAAAAAACACTACAATGCATATTTAATGAAATAAAATCAAGAAAAGAAAACAATACAAAGTTCTAAATAATTAATAAAGAAAAAAATCAAAAATAAAATAGAGATGACCATATGAAAAACAAGTAAAAAATAAAATAGAGATAATTATACGAAAAACATTAAAAACGTTATAGTGTTATAAAATCAACTATTACATTCACTTAAAAAATGAGATGTACTCCAGTAATTATATAAAAGAGTAGTAGTCTATGACTTTACACGACTAAAAAAGTGGAATAAATAGAGTTTACTTAAAGTATATGTAAAGATTCACATTTAAAAAAAAGGTATATGTAAAGGTTTAAAAAAAATGTATATGGAAGGTTTTTATTAAGCTAAAAAAAAGTATATATATAATCTTCATACACCATTACTTTTAAAAATCTAATGAACGATGCCACCTCTTATTTAACGTCTCTATTATGCAAATTATCATTAGTCAGTAAATATATGATAGTAGATAGAAACGTTACAAGTAAGATCATGAAAAAAACGATAAAACTAATTAGCTAGTATCATTATAGAGTAGTAGTATCTGATTTTACACATCTAAAAAAGTGGAATATAGAGAGTTTACCAAGGGTATATGTAAAGATTCACATTAAAAAAAAGTATATGTAAGGTTTTTATAACCTTAAAAGATAATAAAAAAATCAATTAATAATAATAATAATAATAATATTTAATGAGATCATCCTAAAAAAGTTATCACACGCAACTTGTAGGTCTACAACTAGTAATAATAAGAACCAAGTAAATAATAGAACACATTAACAGAAGAATAGAACTCAATGCATTTTTAATTTTCAACTTTACAAAAAGGAAAGGAAAAACAACATTTTTAATTTTTCAACTTTATAGAAAGAAAAGGAAAAAACAAAAAAGATTCAAGGGATTTTCAACTTTCTAATAAGGAACCAACACATAAATTAAAACAACAAAAAATTCTCATTCTCATTTTGATTTTGATTTAGATTCAGATTGGGTGGGGTCAAGGCTTAGGCAGTCATTGGTCGACAGGTCAAGGCTTGTTTTCTTTGTTGGGTTTAGCATTAGACGATTTGGGAGGCTTAGAGTCGAACTTAATGGATAGAAACAACTTTTGTAGCCTAGTCAACCTAGTTGTGCCAAACATAATCAAATGAAGCTAATCATCATGGATTTGCTCTAATGTGGTGGTATTCTTCCCCATCTACGTCATCAATGCTTTTTCACTCACTTTGATGCTATCACGAATATCTTTGAAACCCTTTTTCAAAGGAAATGCGGTAAAGTAGGAAATAATTTCAAGCACAAAGCCAGTTATGACAATTGTAAGAATGATTATGTCAACAATTTTGCCAAGCATCTTACCAATTCAAAGGAGAAACTAAAAACCAAATGAGCACTCACATTTATATAGGTGGCAGTTCATCTCTCCATGCTTGGTTTTTTCATGGAACATTGGATTCTACCCACTATAAATAGCTACTTGATTATCACCAAACATCATAACAAGTTATAGATGAGTAAGTTCAAGGTCCTTCAATAAAGCCAATAACCTTGTAATTTCACACACTGTCACTCCTACGGTTTTGTATTTGACTTCAGTAGATGATCTAGAGACAGTTGATTGTTTCTTGGATTTCTAAGAAATCAATGAGTCTCCTAAGAAAATGTAATAACTAGTTTGGACCTTCTAGAATGGACCTTCTAGCATCTACACAAACTGCTCAATCAGATGTTGTAAAAGCTTTTAAATGCAATTCTGACTTTGCTGAAAGAAGAATTCCTTACCCTGGACAACCGTTGATGTACTATAGAATTTTGTAAGCTACAACCAAGTGTGGCTTTCTAGGCTTAGCCATAAACTGACTAAGCTTATGAACTGAGTATATAATATTAGTTCTAGTGATGGTTAGATACAATAGTTTACCAACCAATGTTCTATTCATTTATGGATTAGGTAACAATTCAACTTTAAACTTGATGAGCTTTAAATTTTGTTCCACTGGCACACTTCCTCTGACATAGTGTAATTCCTTGATCTGATCTAGCTACCTCAAGAAAATATTTGAGAGTTCAAAGGTCCTTAAGCATGAACTGCTGATATAGAAATGTTTTGAGTTCTTGAACAATTTTAACATCATTGGTAGCAATAAAATTGTCATCAACATATACTAACAAGGCTGTGATGAATTGTTAAACCTTTTAGTAAATAATGAATAGTCTGATTTTGATTGCTTGAATCCACACTTCATGATGGTACTACAAAATTTGGAGTACTACTGTTTGCTAGCTTATTTTAACCTATATAAAGACTTGTTTAGCTTGTATACTAACACCCCTTGCTGTGAAAACACTAAGTAAGTTGCATATAAATATCCTTATGAAACTTTATATGAAGGAAAGCATTAATTGTTAGTATGAATGTGTGTTTCAAACACTTTTATTATTATTTATTTTCTAGCCTTTGGCAATTTATGAGTAAAATAGTTATGCAGGCCAAAAATCAGTTGATAATGGACTCACAATTTATTTGTATTGTGGGTTCTTTGGGTTTCCTACTATGGGTGGTCCTATGATTTACGACCCAAATACTCTCCTTCTTTCTACAAATCCTTCCCTCCTGTTGTCACTCTCCTCTCTGAATCTAGTTATTTTTCAGTTCTCACTCCCTCTCTCTCTAGAATTGCTAACCCCTGTCTCTCGTTCTTTTCGCTTATTTATAGCTTGAGACAAGTGGAAAATGTTATGATTACTCTTCACTAATAGTGGAGATGGGGGTCTAATTCCATCGCATTAAAGTGGTCTTAGTGGGGGTTCCGTTAGGGACTGTGGCAATGGCATTGTGATTGGTTCCTATTTTAAAAGGGTTGTTTGGTGGCGATATTCCCAAGGCAATATTGAATCGTTGGGACCTTGTATCCCCGAGAAGGAGCATTCTCAGGAAGGGGGGATTTGTCGGTTGCCGAGGGATGTTCAAACCGAGGACGTCAGGTGTTGTAATTTAAGGTGAGTGCCCATGGCCCAACGGGCCTGAGGCCCTGTCTCGTACGTTATCACGAAGCCGGGGTTTAAGGCCCAATGGGCTCATGGCCTCTCCCCATACAATAGCCATTGGACAATTATGATAAAAATAACCATTAGACAATAATGAATGATATAGCTGTTGGGCTTTTTTGGGTTATTAGTAACCAATAAATATAGATTATTATTGTCATAAATAGCCTATATAATACCCATCATCACACCTTTTACTATAAGTCATATTTTACTACTCTATATTTAGATATACATAATTCTATTATATTTCTCTCCCACATATTTTTCTACAATTATATTTTTGTTTAAAGGAAAGGAAATTGAGGGTTGTTCTTGAACCTCCATGAGTAGAAGTGCGTCCATTATGAATGTTGATGCAATAATCTAATATTGTGGGGTTATTTGGCTAACAAAAGTCACACTGAGTTTTACTCCGAGTGGCACAAATAAACCTTTAAGGACAAATAGCAGTTTGATTCTATAACATTGTGAGATTGTTCTAAACTATTTTTTATTTTATATTCTTGTTAATTATTTAGAATATTATTTTTTGTATCAAAACTTGTTTAATTAATAAAATATTTCCAACAATATTAACATCCAATTGTGTTAAAGACCATCCTCTCATAGCAAAAATAGCAAGAAAGGTCTTAACAGTAGCCATTTTAGCAATTGGGGAAAAAGTTTCAGTGAAATCTAAGCCCTCTTGTTGTGTGAAACCTTTAGCAATAAGCCTTGCTTTGTATCTTTCAATGGTACTATTAGAATTATACTTCACTTTGTAAACTCATTTGCTCCCGATTGCCTTTTTATTAGGAGGCATAGGTGTAAGGGTCCAAGTATGATTAGATTCTAAAACTGCAATCTCAAGTGCCATAGCATCCTGCCATTTGGGATCTTGGACAGCCTCATGGTAAACTTTAGGTTCAAAAGTAATAGAAATAAGCGTACAAAAATGGTTATATGAAGGAGACAATTTATCAAGATCAAGATACTGTTCCAGAGGATATGACTTACCACACATAATGGAAGAATTGGATTGAGTTTGCTTAGTACAAGTAATAGAGCTGCACTTATAAGACTGCAAATAAGATAATGGTTTAGATTGTTTTTGTAATTTCTTTAAGGATGGAACAGAAGATTAAGTAGGATTGAGTGAAACAATATTAGTATTATTTGCAGTATTTGCAATGGAATCAAAACCTACAACAGTTATACCATTTGCAGTATTTGCATTAGTTGTAAAGGTAACATTATTAGAAGGTACTGATTCATTTGTAATATTAGCAAGTGTAGTATCCATAGTATCTATAATGGTAGTATCCATTATATATGAATCAAAAGATGCATCAAAAGTAAGAAATATGTGAGGTAAAGGAATTGAAGAAGGTGATTAGAATGAAGAATTAGAAGGAATGAAAGGGAATTTAGCTTCATAAAAAATTGCATCTCTAATCGAAAAATTTGTTTGGTAGTCAAATATAAGAGTTTTTATCCTTTTACACCAAAGGATATCCAAAGAAAGCAAACGGTTTGGACCTAGGACTAAATTGGATCTATTATGACTTAAGGTTGATACAAAACATGAGCAACAAAAAACTTTGATATGAGAGTATGAAAGTATTTCATTATATAATTTCTCATTGGGTGATTTTGTTTTGAAGAATTGGTGAGGGTAATCTATTAATGATATGTACAGCAAATAGGCAACATTCACCCAACAAATACAATGGCACCTTAGATTGAAATTTAAGAGCTCTAGCTGTACTCGTAATTTGTTGATGCTTTTTTTTCTCTATAACTAAATTTTGTTGTGGAGTAGCAACACAAGAATGCTGATGTATTATATCATGAGTTGCAAAGAAATCTTTCATAAAAAATAATTGTGCATTATCAATTCTATGGCCTTAATTTTTGTGTTGAACTGAGTACAAATCATGTTATAGAAATATTGTAAAAGAAACCTGGTTTTAAATTTATATTTCATAAGATAAATCCATGTTGATTTGGTAGAATCATCTACTATAGAAAGAAAATATCTGAAACCATCTTGTGTCGTTTGAGCAAAAGGATCCCAAACATTACAATGTATAAGATCAAAGATAAAATTAGACATATGATTAAGAGAAGGAAAAAGAAGTCTTTTTTGTTTGGCAATGGGACAAACAAGACAATCTTTATTACTTTGGAAATTGAGTACATCAAGAATGATAGATTGCAAAGTTATTATTTTATTATCAAACACATGACCTAATCCCATATGCCACAAATATGGTTTTAAACATTGGAAGAAACTGAATTTACAAGGGACTTGAAGATAGATTGTAAAAGAGGAGAAATAGATATGCAATTTGCAGAATCTTGCAGCAAGTAAAGCTTATTGTGCAGCTTACCCACTCCAACTGTTTTTCAACATGTAAGTTCTTGTATGAAGTAATAAGTTGAAAGAAAAACAACACAACAGGATAGTGATTTGGTCAATTTGCTAAATGAAATAAGGTTGAAGGTAAACGAAGGTACACAAAGCACATTTTCAAGAACTAGTGTGGATGTCACTAGAATTGTGCCCATGTGTGTGACAAATGCCTTTTCACCATTTGGTAACTGAACAAAAGTAGAAGTAGAATTGGTGATTTTGGTGAATAAGGTAATGGAATGGACTATGTGATCTATTGCACTAGTGTCCAAAACCCAATTTTCATTTCCATAAGTAGTTTTATTGACAGGCTTGACAGCAAATATAGAATGTTGCATACTTAGACATGTTGAATCTAAAAATGGATCACAAGACAGTACATTGCTTAAAAGAGCATTGGGATTCACTATAAAATTGGCTGAATGGATCACTTCTTTGGTTCCAGACACAGAGGCTTGATTAAAAATCTAGGAACTCGGTAAAGACAACATCTGATGACACTGCTATGATGTGAAAGGAAAAGGATTGTTGTTGAATGAAGGATTGTTGTTAAATGAAGGATTGTTGTTGAAAGAAACTTCAAACTGAAGAGAATCTCCATCCACATAAACCTGATTTACCATTGAAGGTTTTACAGTATACTAGCCAAGGCATGGGAGAATGCTAACATGGCTGGATCTGGATCTGGACCCTACACGTGGAATGACTATGAGCAAGGAAAAGGAACGTTGGTTGGGATAAAGGATCTTTGGTTTGTGCCAATGGCGTGATCATCTTGGGGAAAGTGAGATTTGCACCTGACATGGACACCTAACACTCACAAAAGGGGGGATAGTGACTCTTTTTGGTTAGAGGTTGTGAAATCCTTCCCTCCTATTGGTTGTGCTTGTGTTGAACCACTATTGAAGACACGTGCATTGCTCTCAAGCCCCCTGATGCCCCTTTCCTTGTCCAAGGATTGCTTCCCATGTAATGGTAGGGTTACTTTTCACTCCACTATACTGATCTCGGCGTGCTCACTCTCTCTCTTCTAGCCATTAAATAGTACAACAGCTGTATTAGGGTTCAAATAGAGGAATCACAATGTGACACCTGTCCTGTACCTAACAACATTAATCAGATTATAAGAGGAACATGTTACTGGACTATTAGTTTAAGAACCAAGGATATAACAATAGAGACAATGGTAGAAAGTTTGTAAGGAAGTGAATTAGAGAAAAGATCCCTCCTTTAGTGAGAATATCACCACTGTACAAGGGAAACCTCAATTTTTACGTAATACAAAACTTGACAAAGTAAGGGATATTTATCCTTGCTCACCTATGGTTTTTTCTCCCTTCTAAAGGATTTTCCACGTACATCCCATTGTCATATTTACTTTCCTTGCATTACTTTCTTTTTCTCTCGACATCATGGTGCTAAAGCTTCCATTTTATTGTTTTGAGCTTTTTCATCAAAATGTACTGTTAGATATCTCACACACTTTCCACACAAGTTTTACAATTCTAATTTGCATGTACAAAGGCCATCCCTTTTGCTTATAGCCTAGTGTATAACCAACTAGCTTATAACCAACTAGCTTATAACACTACTCCATTATATGGCCAAGTTTGCCACAATAATCGTATAAAGGTCTGCCTTTTCCAATATTTCCTTTGAAATTCTTTCCATTGTTGCTACCTTGATTACCATTGTAGTTAGATCCTTGATTCTTGATAGCAAGGGCTGAGGCTTCAATTGAAGGGGAGACATTGAAACCCAAAGACCTTTGTCTTTCTTCTTAAATAACCAAAGAAATAGCCCTATCAATTGAAGGAATAGGATCCATCATTAGAATCTGAGTTCTAACTTGATAATATGACTCATTCAGATCATTGAGGAATTGCATAATAGAATCTTGATGTTGTAGATTATTGATCTTCTCATTGACACCACAGACACACTTGCCACAAGAATAACATGGCAGCATTGACCTGAAATTCAGCAATTGATCCCACAATACTTAAAGATTTCTGAAGTAATTGGTCACTATTGAATCTCTTTGCATAATTCCAGAGATTTGCTTTTGCAACTGCGAAATTCTAGGACCATTAGCTTGTAAAAAGTGATTCTTGAGTACATTCTATACCTCAAATGTTGTGTCTCTATAGATAACACTAGTAGAGATTTAAAATGAAACTAAGTTTAGAATCCAAGAAGAAATCATTGAATTGCATTTTGACCAAGTTTGCTTCTTAAGTGGAGTGACTACCATTGCAGCAGTGACGTTTCCATCGATGAAGCCAAGCTTGCTTTTAGCGTCCATTGCCATTTTCATGGCTTTCGCCCAAGTAAGGTAATTATCGCCAACTAGAGGATGTGGAACAAGTATATATAGCTCTAGGTGTTTCGCCATGATGTAGGAAGAATGGACTGCTTCAATCTTTTATAGGTGAAATAACATGATGGGAAAATGAGTTGTGTTTGAGCTTGGATTAGAATTTGACAACATTAAAGCTCCAGCTCTGATACCATATTAGAATTGAAGAAAGCTAGAAAGGGTTTTGGATTATCTGAGTGAATTTCATTGAATGTGATAAATGTAATTTCGATAAAACCTAAAAAGCTGATGCCAAAGGCTGACAACCGTAGAGCTGACAACCCTTTAGCTGACGACCCTAACGCTGGTTAATTATGGAGCTGACGACCTCAACCTACAAGCCGACGACCTTAGAAATGTGGAGTCAGGCTGACGGTAGAAGGCTGAAGAAGTCAGTCTTGGTCCCATCCACAACCTTACTTGACCACCACGTATACGTACGTAAGAAGGATTCTTGCACTACTCATCTAACTCAAATTAAGAAGACTCCTATAAGGACAAGGATTCCAAGGGATACGTAAAATCCAAGAGTTACTCTCCTAGAAGGAAAGGACTTCTTAACCAAGGCATGAATTTTGGCCCTACACTACTATAAATACCCCAAAACCCTCTCAAGGCAAGGTACGCATAATTCACCTCAGCTCTAGTAGTTTAGAGTTGTGAACAAGAGACTTCTCTAACTTAACCGTAGGAGGGTATTTGGCCGGTACCACGCCGGTGCCCTTTCTAAGGTCTTCAACTTTTGTATTGTACAGGTACGTCATCAGGAGCACGTGAGAACCATGTAGCTTACTGACGATTTTGAAGCATCATCAGTTGGCGCCGTCTGTGGGAAGCGAGTAATCAACCATTACCTTATTCCTGAGACAAAAAGTTGCATGGTACTCACTAGATCGATGGCAACAACCAACAATTTGGGCGACGAGCCGCCCACCACAGCGCTGGAAAGACAAGTCCAAACGCTAGCAGGGGCAGTTGAACGCCTGACCAAAAAAAATTATGACTTGGAGGAACAATTACGTCAGAAGAATGCGCATCCTGGCAATCAAGAAGAAGACTAAGAAGCGACAAGCGCCGAAAGGAGGAACCATGAAGGACCCGAGGGTAGCAACGCTCCGAGCAGACCGGAGCGGCAGGGCACCAGTCGGCCAGCTATCTCTGACGCACTACCGCCTCACATCGCCGCAGAGATGCAGGAGATATGAGAGCGAATGGATGTAATGATGAACGCCCTCAGAGGAAGGATGTCCAACGACCTTGACGACCTAGTTCAACGAACTGATTCACCTTTCATGGCGCACGTTACCTCATGTCCTCTTCCCCCAAAATTTCGCATGCCTCAGGTGGAAAGTTATGATGGGTCCAAGGACCCCCTAGACCATTTGGAATCCTTCAAGACTATAATGCACCTTCAAGAAGTGCTAGATGAGATCATGTGTAGGGCTTTCCTTACTACGCTGAAGGGATCCGCGAGGGTCTGGTATAGCAGGTTGACACTTAACTCGATTAGCACCTTTAAGGAGTTGGGTGCTCAATTCGTTTCACATTTCATCGGAGGGCATCGATATAAGAAGTCCACAGCGTGTTTAATGAGCATAAGACAACGGGAAGACGAAACACTAAGATTAGGGGTGGCAAAATTGGACACGACCCGTGAACCCGACACGACACGACACGAAATTAACAGGTTATGGGTTGAGGCTTAATGGGTTCGTGTCATATTTGGGTTGACACGATGAACCCGTTTGATAAACGGGTTGGGTTAGGGTTTAAACTATGGAACCCGTCTGACCCGTTTGACCCGTTTAATTAAATGAAATTTTACCAATATACCATTCAAACTATAGGTATATAAACTTATTAGTTGTTGTAGTTTATTTTCTTTGACGTATTGTGATTGATTATTTATGATATTGAGATATGTTTTAGTTTTGAATGATTATTTGTGATACAATTACTCATTAGTTTTAAATTTTATATTTAAAATATTTATTTGCTTTTTTTTCCATAAATGTTTTTCTTCATTTTTGATAAAATCAGATAAACAGGTCGACACGATTGACCTGTTTAATAAATGGGTCGTGTTAGGGTTGAGGAATCTTGACCCGTTTAATAAACATGTCGGGTTAGTGTTGACTCATATAGTCGGATACGTATGAGTTGACACGACACGAACCCGACCCGCGAACACGAATTGCCACCCCTAACTAAGATCATATATAACGCGGTTCAACAAGGAGGCTCTCTAGATCGATGAGGCAGACGACAAGATACTCGTGGTAGCATTCACTAATGGGCTACGGAAGGGCAAGTTCTTATTCTCCTTATACAAGAACGACCCGAAAACCATGTCAGATGTGCTCTACAGGGCAACGAAGTAGATGAACGTGGAAGATGTTTTGATGGTATGAGAGGATAGGCCTAGAAAGAGGGAAAGGTAGGAAGACACACGGACAGATAGGGGGCAAAAGAAGGCTAGGACCGAAGAACGACGGGATGATCGCCGCTCCAAGCCACCCACGGGGAGATTCACGAGCTTCACGCCGCTGACCGCCCCTATCGACCAGGTCCTAATGCAGATCAAAGACGAAGGAGCCCTGACCTTCCCCGGCAAGATGAAGGAAGATCCCAACAAGAGGCCAAGGGACAAATATTGCCGCTTCCATCAAGACCATGGCCATGATACAGCTGATTGCTACGACTTGAAGCAACAAATAGAAGCTCTAATCAGGCAAGGAAGGCTGCAGAGGTTTGTTAGCAAAGAGAGACCCACCGCAAAACCAAGCTCCCCGACGGGAGAATGAATGCCCTAGACAGCCCCTAGGTGATATAAGGATGATTGTGGGGGGCACTACGGCCGCAGGGTCATCGAAGAAAGCTCGAAAAACTTATCTCAGGATGATTCAGAACATCCAGCTGAAGGGGTCTGTACCCAAAATGTCGCGGACTGATAACCCCCTCATTAGATTCTCAGATGAAGATGCACACGTATCCACCATCCCCATGACGATGCACTTGTCGTCACCATACAAGCAGGGGACTACAACATACATCGAGCCCTCGTCGACAACGGGAGCTTGGCAGACATCCTCTACTACCCCGCATTCCAACAGATGGGAATTGATAGGGAGCGTCTAGTTCCGTCTAACGCCCCGCTGGTCAGCTTCGGAGGAACGAGGGTATTTCCCCTTGGAGTCGTCACTTTGGCGATAACCATTGGAGACTACCCTCGGCAGGTCACCAAGAATGTAGCATTCCTTGTAGTCGACTGCTCATTAGCTTACAATGCCATCATAGGACGTCCCACCCTCAACTCGTGGAAGGCTGTGACCTCAACCTACCATTTGATGATAAAATTCCCGACTGATTACTGAGTGGGAGAATTAAGAGGGGATCAAGTGGCTGCACGCGAATGTTACGTAGCCATGATGGAGATGGATGACCACCACTAGTCCATGAGCATAGAAGAACAACGTACAGTGACGGAGCCCGTAGAAAAGCTCGAGGACATACCTCTCGACGACTCCCAGCCAAAGCGGACAACCAAGATCGGCACCCTTACAGACCCGACGATACGTCAGGAACTCGCAACCTTCCTCAAAGAAACCGAGACGTGTTCGCTTGGAGTCACGAAGACATGCCAGGAATTGACCTGTCAGTCATAGTACACAGGTTGAATGTATCACTATCTTTTTCGCCGGTTTGCCAAAAGAAAAGAGTCTTCGCCCAAGAGAGAGATCGGGCAGTGGCGGAAGAAGTCCGCAAGCTACAAGAAGCGGGCTTCATTAAGGAGGTATACTACCCCGAGTGGTTGGCAAACATCGTCATGGTAAAAAAGAACAACGAAAAATGGAGGATGTGCATAGATTTTACAGACCTAAACAAAGCATGCCCCAAGGATAGCTATCCTCTACCAAGAGTCGACCTCCTGGTGGATTCTACGGCCCAACATTAGCTACTAAGCTTCATGGATGTGTTTTCAGGATACAACCAGATCCTAATGGATGAAGTTGATCAAGAAAAGACTTCGTTCGTGACAAGCCAAGGCCTTTTTTGCTACAAGGTCATGCCATTCGGCCTGAAGAACGCAAGTGTAACGTACCAAAGGCTCATGAACAAGATGTTCGTACAGCAAATTAGGAGAAATGTCCAAGTATATGTCGACGACATGCTAGTGAAAAGTCGAAGAGAAGAAGATCATCTGGAAGACCTAAAGGAAACCTTC
This sequence comes from Castanopsis chinensis, assembly GCA_032878915.1. Classification (NCBI taxonomy): domain Eukaryota; kingdom Viridiplantae; phylum Streptophyta; class Magnoliopsida; order Fagales; family Fagaceae; genus Castanopsis; species Castanopsis chinensis. The sequence continues at coordinate 9,049,855 of JAVQMG010000113.1, forward strand.
GATACTCTTCGCTCCTACAACATGAAGCTAAATCCAGCCAAGTGTGCCTTCAAAGTAACAGCTAGAAAGTTCTTAAGATACATGGTGTCCCAAAGAGGTATTGAAGCTAACCCGGACAAAATCCGAGCTATAATGAAGATGACGCCTTTTAGAAGCGTGAAGGAAGTACAAAGCCTTAATGGCAAGGTCGCCGCGCTTAGCAGATTCGTATCCAGGGCAACGGATAAGTGTCTACCATTCTTCCGCACACTGAAGAAGTCCTTTGAATGGACGGACGAATGCTAGCAAGCATTCGAAGACCTGAAGGCCTACCTATCTTCACTACCACTGTTAACCCCCTCCCAACCAGGTGAAGAGCTGTTCCTCTATTTGGCCGTTTCTCCGGCAGTCGTTAGTACAGCCCTAGTTAGGGAAGACGACAAGGTACAAAGGCCAGTATACTATGCCAGCCGGGCACTTCACGGCGCAGAAGGAAGATACTCACCGATGGAAAAACTTGTCTTCGCTCTAGTAACGACAGCCCGCAAGCTTAAGCCGTACTTCCATGCCCATACGGTGGTTGTATTAACTGACAAGCCCATACGGCGAGCGATGAGTAGCCCAGAAGCCGCGGGATGTATGGCCTTGTGGGCAATAGAGTTAAGCGAGTTTGACATAAAGTATCGCCCACGTACCGCCATCAAGGGACAAGTGCTCGCTGACTTTATTGCGGAGTTCACAAATGAAGAGGGCTTGGGGGCAGAGAATCCTCAGTGGAGTGTGTTCACGGACGGGTCGTCAAACAAAAGAGCTGGCGGAGCAGGGGTAGTACTTCGGTCTCTAGAGGGCGACGAGATCGAATGCATGATTCGACTTGATTTTCTTACAACTAACAATGAAGCAGAGTATGAAGCCCTCATAGCAGGCTTAGATCTGGCCAAGGCTGTAGGAGCCGTAGACACAGTGATCCATTGCGACTCTCAGGTCATCACTAATCAGATAAACGGTGACTATGAATGTAAGGGAGAAAGGATGAAGATATACTTGGAACAAGCAACAAGGAGGGTAAATGAGCTTCAGGCAAGAGTCGTTCAAATTCCAAGAGGAGACAATGAGCAAGCCGATCGCCTTGCTAAAGCCGCATCCGCAGAACACATGATCATCCCCAGCAAGGTACTATCTTTTACTCAAATCGCACCACTAATAGATGTCATTAGTATGCAGGAGGTAAGATTTGAGAGCAATTGGACCACCCCTCTGGTTGCTTATCTCAAAGATGGCATCCTGCCTGAAGAAAAGGAAGCCGCAAGGAAGCTGAAGGTACAGGCGGCCCGATTTGTCTTGATAAGGAACGTCTTATACAAAAGAAGTTTTTCCCGATCGTACCTAAGATGTTTAGGACCCGAAGAAGCGGATTACATCATGAGAGGAGTGCATGAAGGGATCTGTGGCAATCATTCAGGATCACGGTTATTGGTCCACAAATTAGTTCGGGCTGGGTATTACTGGCCGACGATGCAGAAGGACGCTCAGACGTATGTCAAAACATGCGACAAGTGCTAAAGGTTCAGTAACATTATCAGGCAACCAGCTGAAGAGATAACCCCAATAACTGCTCCGTGGCCATTCGTCCAATGGAGGCTGGACATCATGGGCCCATTCCCAACAGCAGCAAGGCAGCTGAAGTTCCTAATAGTCGGCATCGACTTCTTCACCAAATAGGTAGAAGCTGAAGCCTTGGCCACAATCACAGAGAAGAATGTACGAAGTTTTGTTTGGAAGAACATCATTTGTAGGTTCGGAATTCCAAGGGTCCTGATCTCGGACAACGGTAAGCAGTTCGACAATAACTCCTTCTGGGACTTTTGTTCGCAATTAGGAATCAAGAACCACTACTCCTCTCCTGCTCATCCCCAAGCCAACGGACAAGTTGAAGTCACGAACCGCGCTCGAGGGGGCAAAAGGCATATGGCCGGAGGAACTACCCAGCGTACTATGTGCATATAGGACAACCGTCAGGACACCTACAAGAGAAACTCCATTCCGGTTAACATATGGGAGTGAAGCTGTCGTACTAGCTGAGGTCGAACTCACGAGCTACAGGGTGAATAATCACGACGAAGGAAGGAATGACAAAGCCATGCGTCTAGAACTTGACTTAGCTGACGAAGTTAGGGCAACGGCTGAACAAACGCTCACGCCTTACCAGAACCTCATAGCCAAACACTACAACTCCTGAGTCAAGCATCGAGACTTCGAAATTGGAGACCTCGTCTTGAGAAAAGTAATGGGCACCACCAAAGACCCTACACAAGGAAAACTCGGCCCAAACTGGGAAGGATCCTACAAAATAGCATCATGGCTAAGGAAGGGCACCTATCACTTAGAGACGCTGGACGGACTGAAACTATGCCATCCATGGAACGCTGAGCACCTTAGAAAGTACTACCAGTAGAAGATAGTATAAAGAACATTGCTCCTCATCCCCAGTTTATTTCCTTTAAATAGTTTATTAATTTTGTGCCAACAAAACATTTTAAAGCCCAAAGGGCTGAGTTTTATTCTTTTTAAGCAATTTACTACTTATGCATATGTTCATGATAATAAGAGGAGTTTTATTCAAAAAAAAAAAAAAAACAACTGGAAAGTTTGATTACATAGATAGATCTATCACAAAGTGGATGAAGCTACTACAAAGTCCACAAAATGGACGACCTTTAGTCCACAACGTAGACGGAGCTACTAAGTCCATAAAGTGGACGACCTTAAGTCCACAACGTAGATGGAGCTACTAAGTCCACAAAGTGGACGAAGCTACTACTAAGTCCACAAAGTGGACGGCCTTAAGTCCACAACGTAGACGGAGCTACTAAGTCTACAAAGTGGACGAAGCTACTACCAAGTCTACAAAGTGGACGAAGCTACTACCAAGTCCACAAAGTGGACGACCTTAAGTCCACAGTGGACGGAGCTACGACCTTAAATCCACAATGTGGACGACCTTAAGAATACAAAGTGGACGACCTTAAGTCCACAAAGTGGACGACCTTCAGTCCACAAAGTGGACGGAGCTACGACCTTAAATCCATAATGTGGACGACCTTAAGTCCACAAAGCAGGCGACCTCGTTGAAATAAACAAATCCATTATAAAAATATGAAGTTTTTACAAAAATCAAGCTGATGCCATACGATTGGGAGCAATAAAGGTTAAATACTACAAAATAAAATTGTCTTTACAAAGGCCCAAAAACACGGGCGTCAAGTATTGATGTTCATTACAACTTGAAAATAGAAGCACCCTTAGCATAAAATTCATTACAGCACAATTTATAAAGCTGAAGGAGTGGCTGACGGAGACAAAGTGATGATTGGGGTAGAAGCATCTTCAGCATTGGATTGTTCTACATGGTGGTCCGTTAACGGAGCTATGGTGACGGACTTATCTATGGCAGGGTGGGCGAGGACGAAGCTGCCATCCTTTGAGTCTACCTTGAGCTGGGTAGTCTCGTCGGTCTCCTCGAATATAGAACCACCTGCCAGAGTTGACGGTAGGGGTTCATCCATGTTGACCTTGGATAGATCCAGATTGGGATAAGCAAACTTCACCTGCTTCAAGCAATCCTCAAATCCATCAGCATAGTAGATGGCGCAGACATCTATAAAGGACTGAGAATCCTTGAACTCTGTCACAGCGTCAGCCCTGGCCGTCTCCACTTGACTTAGAAGTCCTTTTAGTTCCTTCTCTGCCGTCAGCTTTGCCTCGTCAGCCAAGTTCTGCTGACGAGTCTCCACCTCCAACTTCTCCTTTAGATCCTTCAGCTCTCCGCCAAGAAGCTTGTTGGCCTCCTTATACTGCTGATGCGCATCTACCAAGTTCTTGATACGATCATGCAGACGGGTGACCACCGCCTCTTTCGCAGCACATTTATCCCGCAAGAACTTCATTCGAACCATAGCCTGCAAGACATAAAAACGGCGCCAGTTCTGTATAAGTTCGTCCAAGTGATGAAACATGAGAAAGGAAAGCATACCCGAGTAAGGTCAAATAACCCTGACGACCCTATCTTATCCGTCGCCTGCTCATCGCATAACTCCATCTCCTCTTCTTTTAGAATGGACTCCGCCACCTCCACAGCATAGTCCTTGTGGGTAAGGAGGTGACGAGCAGGGTCAGGACTGACAGCCCCTGACGCCGTCATCAGGCCTTACCAGCCCCATGGGAAGTTTTTTGAGGTGACAACTTCTTGGTGGATTTAACTCCAGAGGAAGGGACCACATTCTTCCCTGAACGATCATCCTTCCCGTCAGCCTTCCTTTTAGCGCCCACTTTCTCGACGGGCTTGGGAACTGACGACGATGTCGCCTTCCCCTTGACTTTCTCCTCTTCCTTCTTCTTGGCGGTAGTAGTCGCACGAATCCTTTACTTGGTCATTTCCATTTCTGTTGAAAGATAAAAAGTGAGTAAAGGAAAACAAGGTAAGAGAAACGATGGAAATAATTGAGAGATACTCACGCCGACGAGAGAATTCGTTCAGCCTGCGAGCCTCTTTCGTCGGTTCGGGACCACCACAATACAAATGCAGGGTGTCAAGGGTAATCAGGTCCCGACACTTTCTTTCATCCAAAGAGAAGGACGTCACCCGACAGATAAAATCTTCTTGCTCCGCAGTCACGCGTGGACAGACGTTAGCTGGAGAAAAAGAGACAGGGTTGGGAATCAGACGAATATGCAAAGTAGAAAAAACTGACGGGGTTAACCTGAATCCCTGACGTATGCCCAAGTATTGTCAAAAAAACCATGAGGCATTGACTCCCACTCTTCCTGACGGCATACCCAGTTAGTCCCTTCTACAAAAAAGTATCTGCCTTTCCACTTTCTGTTAGAGTCAGGCATGTCCGACACCAATTTCAACTCTTTCTTCCTCATTGAAAAATGGTAAATCCCCTTTGACGAGGAGATATGTTGAGGACGGTAGCACCAAAAGAACTCGTCCAACGTTAGTTGACGGTGCCCGCCGCTCAAGCGACCCCACAAGATCTCGGTGCCAATAAACGTCCGCTAGGCGTTAAGGGCAATTTGGCTGACGGAGATACCCAAAAAGTTGGCTAGCTGACGGTGTAGTGCCATCAACGGTAAACTCAACCCCGCAGCAAACATGGCATCGTACATGCCAATGTCTGCGGTCTGCCCTGAATAACACCTCTCACCCTCCTCGGGGAGAGGGATTGAGATATCGTCTGGAATCTGATAACGGGCCATAAGTTGTTAAAAACATTTTTTGACATCGTCGGCAAGAAGCCGTTGACAGACCATTCCAAGGGGAGGATGAAAGGACGGTCGTCACTAGGGGCTCTCGAGGTGCTCTCTAAGGTCTCTTCGTCACTTTCATCCTCATTCCCGTTACCCGTTTTCTCCTGTTTCTCCCCACTATCCCCGTCCTCGCTCACCTCACCTTCTCTACAACTTCCTTCCTCTTCGTCAGAAGAATGGGCTGACGTGTCCCTTTCTGACGACCAGGATAAGCCCTCCTTGGGCTCACAACCTGATGGGAAGACCTCATCGTAACCCGCTCCCTCACAGACCGACGACTGTTCACTCGACATCTGACTACCTACAAACGATGGTTTTATTCTAAGAACCTAGGCGGACGACCTTGCTATAGGTACAGGGTAGAAAAATAAAAAAGAGAATAAAAGAGAACTTACAAGTAAAAGGTCTTTTAACGTGAGATGACGGTCCCAAAAGGGTCACGGCTGTAAAGTGGACGAAACTAACAAGTAGACGGACAGGAGTCGCGGACGTGACGCTTTGTCTCTTAAGAAAACAATAGATGTTAGAAAAGTTTGAAATGAGGGGAGTGGGATATATATATAGGAAAAAAGGGCACAAAAGACGAAGCGACATGCCCGTCCAAAGATCGAGGCAAATCAGTTCGAGCCACGTGTCCTAGCATTTAATAGGAGCCATCCCGTAGGTGTCGTAACTTCCTTAAAATATGTACTCCATAACCCGTCAGGAAATACTGACGAGGCTATGGAGTAGGGGGCAGCTGATAAGGGTAATTTCGATAAAACCTAAAAAGCTGATGCCAAAGGCTGATGACCCTAGAGCTAACGACCCTTTAGCTGACGACCCTAACGTTGGTTAATTATGGAGATGACGACCTCAACCTACAAGCTGACGACCTTAGAAATGTGGAGTCAGGCTGACGGTAAAAGGCTGAAGAAGTCAGTCTTGGTCCCGTCCACAACCTTACTTGACCACCACGTATACGTACATAAGAAGGATTCGTGCACTACATGTCTAACTCAAATTAAGAAGACTCCTATAGGGACAAGGATTCCAAGGGATACGTAAAATCAAAGAGTTACTCTCCTAGAAGGAAAGGACTTCTTGACCAAGGCATGAAATTCGGCCCTACGCTACTATAAATACCCCAAAACTCTCTCAAGGCAAGGTACGTATAATTCACCTCAGCTCTAGCACTTTAGAGTTGTGAACAAGAGACTTCTCTAACTTGACCATCGGAGGGTATTTGGCCGGTACCACACCGGTGCCCTTTCTAAGGTCTTCAGCACACAGGTACGTCATGCCCTTTCTAAGGTCTTCAGCTTTTGTATTGTGCAGGTTACTACACGTCATCATATGGAGCACTGCGTAGCTTAACTACCAAAGCTATCTGTCGATCTGTTGTGCACCAGCTTACTGACGATTTTGAAACATCATCAGAATGAATGAAAAACTATACAAAAAGAATTTGTTATACACAATTAGAACAGGGATAACAGACTAAAATCTAAGTTAGTTACTACACGTGTGGTCTATCCACTTATGTTTACATATGTGAGCTGATAAATATCTAAACTACTAACTAAAACTACTTGTAGCTTAACTACCAAAGCTATCTGTCGTTTACAGCTTCACTGTTGTGCACCAGCATCTTTACACTAACCCCCAATGTGTTCTTTACAACCCTAAATTAAAAACATTAAACTCTATTCTAACTGGTGATGTTGAAACTTCTGTTTTTATTATATTGAATATACCCATAATAATGGTACAATCTATTTTAGTTTGGATTGTATTGAATATATCAATTATTATGGTACAGATTGCATCGTGACATTATTGAGAGATTTTGGGCTAGGAAAAAAGGAAAGGGGGACCCGGGGGCGGATTTGGTATGGACTATGCTCTGAATTGTACATATCATAATCTGATACCATGGGATTTGGCATATAGGCGTGTTTTCTTTATATTGACATCATAATCTGGTACACATCATAATGATATTTCTCACTCACTAACGTACCTTTAAAGTATAAATAAAAGACGGTGAAGTTGGATCCAAGTTAAGAGCTCTCTATAGTCAATAGTGTCTCCCACCATCTTATTATAGAATTAATACAAATTGACAGAGGTTTTTTATACATTAAGAGTATATGATTACTAACTTGTATTTACTATCATTAATATCTCAGCCAAAAGCCATCTACTACTCAAAGTAACAATGAATGCATTGGACCATGCGATTAATTAACTGTCCATACCATACTCCATAGCTCCATACCAAACTATGTAGGCACAATATTTAATTGGAAAAGATTTTGATCATAGCATCGGATATTGCATGCATTTAATCTTCTATATATCATTTAGGTGAGTTGTAATATTCACGTGCAACTGCATCTTTTATAACGTGGTCTGAAGCATGTTACTCTGCGTTTCTAGAGTTTCTGATCTAAAAAACACATAAAAATACAGGGAAAGCAAAAGGAAGGAAAAGAAATACCCAAGTCAGCCACGAGCTAAACTTAATTGAATAACAGGGTTCTGTTCCTGTAGGAACATGCATGCCTGACCTTACTTGTTCATTGCTTTTGTGTTGAGTTGACTTAAAATTCAATCTTGCAAATTCTTTAAAAGTGCATATGAATTGGCAACTTTTCTTTTCCCTTTACCACTCTTTGCTTGTTTATAATTATTGAGATCTGGAGAGGTTGGCTTGTTCTAGACTTTCTTCTCTCCCATTGGTTTGCCTTTGCCCAGTCATTTTCTTATAAAGACAATTTTATTCAACTTCAACCCCGTGTGATGTGGCATTTGATCTCATCGTGTACATGCTCCCATCATCACAATACTATAAACTAAAATGCCAAATTTGGCTACATTTATATATGTACAAGTTGATCAGAATCCAACCATGTATTCATCCATATGCGACCCAACTATATATGTGAATATTATAACATTTTTTTTTTTTAGCTTTAATTTTATTTGTCTAAAGTTAGATGCCACCGAACTGCAGGTATCATTGACACCTTGGAAGCATTTATACTCCCTTACATATTACAACAGCCGAATGAGATTCGTCTTTAGTTTCCATCGGGTTCTTGATGGAAAATGTAGGCATTACAAGTAATAAGTAGTGAATAGTAATTGATGAAACCCAAAATTGACCTCGTCAGTATGCTCCTCGTCAGTGTCGATGGACGATCTTTGGTACCTGTTATTAAGAAAAGAAAAGCGAGGGAGGGTTCTACCGGCATAAGGCCAACTAAGAATACTCTGATGCTAAAGTCAGATTATCAGTTCTCAAAAGAAGTTTCTCACAATTCTCTCCTCCTGTTTTCCTATGACTTACCTCAATTCTATTTCCCTTTTTATAGTTTGCTTCGGGTTGGCGCAGTTAAGTCTGTTAATGTTGATCTGAGCGATTTTCTCCTGGTAGGAACGTGGCATTAATTGACAATGATGATTCTGTTTAAGGTGTAATGGGTGACCGTTGTGCTATTATTGCTTTTGTAACGGTTTCGGCGTAGTCATTGCTTGTCAGCTATCCTAGTGGTATTTATTTGCGCTTTTAATATATGCACATTTGTCTTCTTACATACTGACGAGGTCTTGCCCCTTAGCTCGTCTCTGTCTGGGACGTAGCTACTTTCGTCTATCTCCTAGAAGTCCTAATCTTGATACTCATCAGTTGCCCCCCCATTCCGTGGTCGTCATGAACTTGGACGATCTTAGTAATGTGATTGGACGTGACGATTCGTATATCCTTAGTTCTCGAAATTTCGGTTCTCGTCTTAAATGCAAAACGACTGGCCTCCAAGAAGCGAACACGTGTAAGTCTTTTGCTTGTGGCGTGTGTGCTGTTCTTAGATTTTTGCGCACCTTAATTTCGTTTTTCCTTTTTAGAAAAACCGTTCGCCTTCCTCCGTTTTATTTGGTCTGAACTTCTGCGCGCTTGGGGAAATCTTCATATTTTTTCTGGTAAGGTTCCTTCTCTTTATGCTTTGATGGTTGATTTTGATTTTCTTAGCCAAGAGTGCCCCTCGGTCTCATTTTTCTTCGCTTGATTAGGAGTTTTCTTAGAATATTCCTCAGGTCGATGCCCATAAGTGGGACTGTTTATTCCTCGATCTTTTGCCCTTAAGCCGGTTCTACTATTCCTTTATCCTTTAATCCGTGAGTCTCTAATAAGACATCATTCGGAGATGGATACTATTCAATATAGGGTAGATGATGTTCGGTCTAGCGAACTGGAGACTGGGTTGTCTTCTAATGCTGATTCTTTGAGTAGGGTAGTAGACACCACCGTTTCAAAATTGCCCTCATCTTTTTCCTCTCGCCCTTTGCATGCTCTTTCTGAGTCTTGTTTTTTGAAAGAAAGTCATCTAAGGTGTTTTAGGAAGAGGTTTCAATTTCCCAAAGGAACCTCTGTTAGATTGCCTCGTCTGGGTGAGAAAGCTTGCAACTTTGCTCACAAAGAGGTATGTTTCTATGAGGCCAACTTTTTGTGTGGCCTTTGATTTCCTATCCATCCATTATTTCACATCTCCTGAGCGAATTCCAGATTGCCCCTAGTCAGCTCGTCCCCAATGCTTGGAGGACGATAATAAGTTGTATGTCTAATTGGGTGTCTGCTTATGACAGAGAGATGATAAGTTCAAATGAGTTTCTGTTTTTGTATCGCTTGAAGGCTTCTACCCATTTTGGGTATTTTGAACTCCTGCCTTGGGATAGGAAATCTAGGATTGTTAGGGGTTTTCCCTCGTCTTTTCATGACTGGAAATCACGCTATTTTTTCGTTTCTAGAACGGGTTAGGAGATATCCAACGATTTCTTGGGGGAAGTCCCAAGATTAATATGGAAAAGGAAGTTCCAGTGCTTGGTGCGTATTTCCATGATCCTCCTTTGCTCTGCTTCTATATCTTGATTACTTATCCGACGAAGCTCTTATTTTGATTCTTTGCAAATCTTGATCGCCCTGACCTCGAAGATCAATGTCGCCATCGAGTTCGAGCTGCCCTTGCTTATGCTCATGAAATAGGGGATTTCAACGACCTAGTTGATCCTCGTCACTTGTATGATTGTTGCTTAGGCCTCGAACCCTCAAAGTACGTTTTGGAAAAAATCCGTCGAGAAGAGAAGAGTAAGTTCATCTATCTCTGGCTTCATCTTTCTTAATCTCGTCTATCGTCTAATTGGGGATTGCCTCCTCTTTTTCTTTTTCTTTTTCTTTTTTTCTTTTTTATTTTTTTATACAGAAATGGTCACTAGATTAGGACGTCTAGGAGATAGACGAAAGTAGCTAAAATTGACCTCGTTAGTATGCTCCTCGTCAGTGTCAATGGACGATCTCTGGTACCTGTTATTAAGAAAAGAATAGCGAGGGAGGGTTCTACCGGCGTAAGGCCGGCTGAGAATACTTCAATGCTAAAGTTAGATTATCAATTCTCAAAAGAAGTTTCTCACAATTCTCTCCTCCTGTTTTCCTATGACTTACCTCAGTTCTATTTCCCTTTTTATAGTTTGCTTCGGGTTGGTGCGGTTAAGTCTGTTACTACTGATTTGAGTGTTTTTCTCCTGGAAGGAACGTGGCATTAATTGACAATGATGATTCCGTTTAAGGTGAAACGGGTGACCGTTGTGTTATTATTGCTTTTGTAACAGTTCCGGTGCAGTCATTGCTTGTCAGCTGTCCTGGTGGTATTTATTTGCGCTTTTAATGTATGCACATCTGTCTTCTTACATACTGACAGGGTTTTGCCCCTGAGCTTGTTTCTGTCTTGGATGTAGCTACTTTTGTCTATCTCCTAGACGTCCTAATCTTGATACTTGTCAGTGATGACCCGGATTTAATCGCTGAAGCTGTTGGATCAACTTATTAATCACGTTCGTTCAGTCATGAAAGAAATTCCAACTTCTATCAACCCTGTATATCAATCCACCAATTGGAAATTGCATTTGAAATTGCACATATTTGAAGTTTAATTGACATTCAAATTTATAATTGGCTGGTCGAAGAATGACTTCATTAGTTGCAACAGACCGGCAAAGCATGAAAAATGAAAGGAAAACCCGCAGAAGGGTGCTAGTGCAAAACACTAATATTACAATATTAATATAACTATAAAGAAAAAGGCTAATGTGCGTCGTGCGGTTGCTTAGTCATAGATTCCTGTAAGCTTCGTTCTAGTTGTGCATTTCAGACCATTTTTAAGAGATGCTCTTAGTTGGGTGGGGTGAAAAATGATCCTACGAGTCAAATTTATGGCATGTGGATATAAAATTTGATGCTTTATAAATGCTGTTCATTCAAGATTTTAATATACCCCTACCAAAAAAAAAAAAAAAGAGATTTTAATATACTTTTATTGAACGTATTAGAGATATTATACTTTATATTCAACCCAATTAAACTATCTATTGTCATCGAGTAAGATATTTAGAATATAAATTTAATAAAGAGCTTGTAATCAAATCCAGTTTACATAAGAAAAATTCATTGATATATTAATATGATAATAAAGAATAATCGTATTGTAACATATGTTATAGGTTCAAGTCCTATTATATTTATTTAAAACAAATTTTTAATTTTTTTTTGGAGAAGGAACAAAATTTTAATTAGTGTTAACTAATTAGAGTCATTTAATTTGATACTTTTATGCTTTTCAGCCGTATGGCGGGCCATGTGGCCCATGTTCCTATTTAGAGCATCCAAAGCAGTGGAGTTAAAAATTGAGCTATTTGACACCACAAAAAATTATTTTATCTATTTTACTTACTTACATGCTGCAGCACTGGATCTATTTTAGCTTTTAACACAATAAAATAATATAAATATCACAATAAAATAATATATCTACTACAATAAAATAATATGAACATCACAATAAAATAATATATCTATTACAATAAAATAATATATCCACTACAATAAACAACAATCGCAACCACCCACAACCGTTACCGCTACCACTACCGCTGCCGCCACTAACTATTCTACCGCCAACGGCAATGCAATCGCCGTCGACTCTTCCATTGTTGCCGACTCTTCCGCCACCTCCGCTGCCATATGATAAAATAATATATTCTTTACAATAAACAACAATCATAACCACTACCACCACCACTGTCACTACCACCACCGCAACTGGCACCATAAAAAAAATTATTCCTACCACTTAAAATTTATTACAAAAATATTGTGGCAATATTTCTTAATTTTAATTTCTTATTATTCTTTATTTTATTTTTCCCATTATCTTATTTATTTTCATCCAAATACACGTTTCTTTTTTTTTTTTTTTTTTTTTTTTCCCTTTTTTCCTCTTTGTTTTTCTCCTCCACACAACCCACCCGTACCTATACTTCCCCACCACCCCCTTCACCTCCTCACTCTCCCTTTTCACCACCACCAGACTATACACCTTCTTACCACCTAACACACCCGTCAAAGCCTCGTCAACAACTCTCATCATCATAGCCAAAATCAACGGCCTAGCAACGGCAAGGGAATGAAAGCGAGGGGTGGTTGTTGTTGGATACGATTTGGGACGAGAGGGAATCGGTTTCGTGAAAGGGAAGTAAACCAAATCGGAAAACACAAGTCCACTACCACAAACACAAACACAAACACAAGCCCACTGCCCACAATAGATTGGAAAACACAAACCCACATCTGCGTTGGGCATAAGATAGCAAAGAAAGGGTGGAGCTCGGAGGTTTGGCCTTTGAGGTGGAGATCTAGAGAGAGAAAATGTGAGATAGAGAGGTCAGCGCTGGGCAGGGGCTTGGTCGGTGGCAACGAGCAGAAACGAAGAGGGTGAGGACTGAGTAGAGAGGAACAACGGGCAGAAATAAAAAAGAGGAGGGAAGAAAAGAAAAGAAAAAAATAATATTAAAATATTCTGATCAGTGTGAACGCAACATAAAAAAGTTTTTTTTTTTTTTTTTTTACCTTTGAGCTACCATGCACATCTATCTTTAGATGTGCACCATAGCTGAAAAGCTAAAATTTTTAGCTTTAGCCTCACTATTTAAATGTGCATTGTAGCTGAGAAACTAAAATTTTTAGTTTTAACCTCACTGCTGCAACCATCTTTTTTGTGTTTTGGTGTAGTTAAAGTAGCTATATAGCTATTTTAAATATAATGCTACAAATGTTCTCACCTCTTTAATAGTCATTTTCTGCTAACAGTTTGTACTCATTTCACTTTTCACGCTTGGCAACCCTTTACTCTTCTTTCCATAATATACTTTTTAAAATTATCATTACTTTTCTTTTTATAGTAATTTCAGATTTAATAATTTAATTTTTTGATAAATTTATTTAAGGGTAATGATTTAAACTTATATATTTTTACAAGATAGACAACACAATAAAATGGAGTAATATTTTTTAAAAACTTTGACTTTTGAAACATGACAAATAAATTAAGACGGAGTGAGTATTTAGTATTAATAATCTAATGAAATCATTATTTGTTTTATATATTTATTTTTTGAAAAAGACTATCTTAGTTGTTTTTTAATAATTGAATAATCGGAAGAAAATGAATTTGAATTTTGAACTCAAAATTTTCTTGCAATTAATTGTTTGTTTTAAATAATTTATACTTAATTTTTTTGATAACCTTAATTTTATTTTTGATACTGAATTTGAGAGAGCAATGTATAATTTTAAACTTTAGATTAAAAAATTGAATTAATTTTTTTTACTGAATATTAAAAAATTGAATTCTATTCGAAACGTTGTATTCAAAATATTCCTTAAAAGTAAAGGAAAAAAAGAAGAAGCAATGGCTTGTGAATAAATTAGACTTTTTAAATGCAATCATGCCCTTGAATAGATTTTAATGGAAAGCTTGTGACAAAACCATGAGCGCGCCTTCACCATATCCCTGTCCCCGCACAATCTATAAAGCCACAGCTCCAATACTTCCCAAACCCATACTCGCTCCCTAAATATTGCCACCTACCCAACTCTAAATCGAATCCGACAAACCCCATTGGCTAACCATACGTGTAACCCAAGGCTAGTACATCACCGCCACCCAATCACAGCGAGTTCACGCCTATTTCCTGCACACCCGCGAGTACGCCTAACCCCTTCATCGACTTTTAATTTTTTTTTTTTTAACATTTAAATTAAAGTTGAATTCGGTGAGAGAGCGGTATAGCCGAAAATTTCAGACCCAATTTAGCCGGCAAAAGCGAAAAACACACCCAAAAAAAAAAAAAAAAAAAAGTCAGTCTCTCTATCTCTCTTTAAATATCGTACGACGTCGTTCCTTGTTTTTGCTCCTTATATCTCTCTCTTTGTCTTTGGTTTTATTTTCTTTTTGTGTTACAGCACGCTACTCTCGAAACACCAACAAGTTTCGAATCTCTGTTTGCTTTGGTTTTTTTTTGAATTGTTGTCCGTACAGCCATGGCCTTCGTTTCGTTCGTCGGGAGAGTGCTCTTTGCTTCGGTCTTCATTCTCGCTGCTTATCAAGAGTAAGCCCTTGGATCTGCTCCTTTTCTTCTTTTGATGTTTGTTGTTTTTGCTGTCGTAGAACTGTGATGTTGTTGCTCCGTTTGGCTGCTGAGAAACTGTGTGGGGGTAAAAGACAGTGGCTGAAAAACTTTTAAAGTTCGATCTCTGAGTTTTTCTGTGTTTGGGAGTCGGGAAAGTGGGAGTTTTTTACTTAACCTACTCTAATGCGGCTACTTTGAAGTGAAAACGCGTTTTACTCTGATATTCGGTGCTGTTTCTTTCTGTTTTTGCGTTTTTTTGGCTTCTGTTTTTTCTCGGGAACTAAAAGGTGTTGTATTTGGTTTGGGTACTGGTTTTTTTTTTTTTTTTTTGCATTAGAGTTAGTAAGGTGGAAAATCTAGGGTTTTCGTTACTGGTTTTAGGGTATGCTTGCTTGTGCTGCTTTAAACTTTGAATCTATTGGATCTGGTATATTTGAAAGTTTGATCTTTTTTTTTTTGATGAATTAAGAGCCATACATATACTGGAATTTTTTAAATTTATTATAGAACTAGATGAGTGTAAATTTTGCTTCTTTGCTTAGTGATTTTGACTTTAGAAACAGCTAACTAATTTTTTGTTTTATTTAATTTTGGGTTTCATTTGTAGCAACAAGAGCGTTTGTATTTTTGATGTTTAGTGATTGTGCAATTATAAAGTGCTTAAATAAGTAGATCTTGTAATGTTAAGCAGTGTTTATGTTTGATAGGTTTGTAAATGTTTGCTTCAGAAGGCCTGACTAGGTGTTTGTCATGATATGCTCTCATGGCGGTTTTTGGTTTGCTAAGATTCATATTTTCAATGATGTTTCTTGCATTGGGTTGTGTTCTTTTTTTTTTTTTTTTGATCTTTTCCTCAAAAACAATTGTATTGAGAATTTGGTGGGTAATTGTTAATGGAATTGTCCCATATTTTTTTGGAAATTGCAGAAAGCCACTGGAAGTTATTAGTTGACATAGATGAAATTTACAGTCTGACTGACTGGTAGCTTGGTCATTCACTAGGTTTATCAGGATTGCATGTTACGATTAGATCACAATAAGACTGCAACTTAGCCATTACAAATCTTTTGGTGACGGTAAGAAAAATTTAATTGAGTAGACAATTTATACCAAATTCTTGGTGATTGGCACTGATTCCTCATATGTGGTTATGTTATTAACCCTTTTGTTGGTAATGGGGAGTAGAGAAATTGACTGTAAGATTGGGTTTGAGCCCTTATTTAAGTTTTTTTTTTTTGGGTATCTTGAAGTCTTTATTAGGCCTTTTCCCTACCTAGCCTGTCATTGAATGTTTATCTATTGGACTGATAGATTTGCCTTAGCTGTAACTTAGATTAATATGATTTGCATGCTGAGATTTATATACTTTTCCCTTAGACAGTAACCTAAGTGGATCAGAACCGGTATTAATGTTTAGCAGTAGTATATTAGCCTTGTTTATGATATTATGCATTAAAGTTGTCAGTTAAGAAGCACAAACACTCCAAAATCTCTGGCGTGTCTATGTCTAGAACACTCTTGGATGTGTCTTCAGTGTTTTGGGGGGAAAATTTGAAATTTTTATTTAAAAAATTTCTTAGATATGTTTCTATAGATTTTGATAGTTGTTACTTATTTTGAAAGCTTAACATAAATAAAAAAATCTACTTAAAAAATAAATAAAATACACCTAAAGACATTAAATAATCAATTACTTGTTGGATCTCTATCGTACTGTGCCCTAATATTTCAAAAATTGCTAGGTTGTTGTGTCTGTGTTTGTGTCCATGCTTTTTAAGTTTTTAGGCCTCTGTATTTGATTGCAAACTTGGTTTGGAATACTTCCGTTCTTTGGAGTTTTTGGTTAGACCATCCATTGTTGGTGTCATAGATTGGAATGGATGGTCTATCAAAAAGTCCCAAAGAACATTCATCCTATTTTTAGTACTGATTTTTTCTCTATACAATGTGACTTGTTCTTCTTAAGTGTGTTTATCATTTATATTGTATAAGTTGGATGTTTGGAACGAACTGTTCCTATGTATAAAGATTTATGTAACAAATAATACAGAACCCCATGCATGACATTGTGGAGATCAATTCAAACAGGTTGTGGTGACCTTGTGGAAGGTATTATCTTTCCAATATGATAGTGGGTTTTTGGATTGGCCCAATGGATTCTTTATGTTAGTAATCTTTGCAATACAGTTGAAGCTGCCCAAGTTTTTCAACTGACTCAAAGAAATTTTGTGATATTTTTTAGCAGAACCTGCCAGTGCTGCTCTGTAAGTAGATGCAGTTGTCAAAACTGGGAGCTCGTCTAATGCATGCACTTGGTTCATTCTCTATGCAATACTTTTTTAAGGTCTTTAGTTGCTGACAGTCGGGGTGTAGTATTGCATGTCTTTACTTGACAGTAGGGTGTAGGGTGAATATCCTGTCAGAGGCACATTCTTTCACCTTTTTGCTTTTTGTGTACACACTGGATTTGATAGCTCTTTCATTATTAATTGTTAGATGGTATTTGTTTTTGGTAAGGGATAATGAATTTTGCTGTGCCGACTGGGTTAGTGGATTTTTGGGATCTAGGTTGATGGTAACTGAACAACCAAAAATTGCCAGTATGGTTAAATAAACAATTCCAGCTGCCAGCTGGAGAGAACCCTCTAGTCCTCTAGTCCAGCTGGATACTATCAGTATCAATACTTGTATAAAATATCTGCTTGGTTTTGATTGAATTTGTTGTTTCCTCTTTCAGGTTCAATGATTTTGGTGTTGATGGTGGGCCAGCAGCAAAGTATCTGAGACCGAAATTCAACGTTTTCTTAGATCATGTGTCAACTCATTCTGGGTTGCAAGTGCCAGAAGTTCAAGTAAGAAATGCATTCATTTCTTATTACTGTAGAGATTACTTGATAATTTCATTTTGCTCTGCCATTTTGTTTTTTATTAACTCAATTCTGACTGTTGGATTTGTTATTGCCAGATTAAACATTTAGTGGCTGCTGCAATAGTATTGAAGGGCCTTGGAGGTCTTCTTTTCATCTTTGGCAGCTCCCTTGGAGCTTATCTTCTGGTTTGTATATCTTTGCACTCGTCTCCCTGTTTTGTACTGTCAGATCAACCAGAATTGAAAAAATTGATGTGTTTGTTATTGTCTTGCACAGCTTCTGCATCAGGCATTTGCTACTCCTATATTGTATGATTTCTATAACTACGATGTTGAGCAGAAAGAGTATACTCAACATTTTCTGAAGTTTACACAGGTCAGAATCTTTGTGCCTTTTGAAATGGTTTGTCAAGTGGAGATGCTGAGGAAGAGGGGGGGGGGTGTTCAATCTTTTTTCTGGTAACTTGTTAATTAATCTTTCTTTTTTGTTTTTGTTTTTGTAGAATTTGGCATTATTTGGGGCACTGCTGTTTTTTATTGGTATGAAGAACTCATTGCCCAGGAGACAAGCGAGGAAAAAGGCCCCAAAAACCAAGACAGTTTGAATGGAACATTTGGTAATATGAGGGTTCAGTTATTTGATCCGTCCAACAATTCCTGAATATTGTTCAGGAACTAGTTTTGTATGCATGTATCAGTGCTTTCCAAAGTTTAGAGTACTACTATATTGGGATAAAAGAAGGAATTCAGGTTGTTTTGAGGTGTGATGTTTCTTAGTTCGCTAGTTTATGCACATTCAATTGAGGTTCAGAAAGATTTGCAATTTATGATTACTAGTTCTTTTGGTTCTTTGGTGATTTATTAAGTATCTAATTTGTTTCAGGAGTTTTGAGGTAGGCTTGGGATTTATATATAAAACCCTTCACAAAATATGCTTTTTTTCCTTCAAATATTAAATGTGATTCTAAATGTGATATTATGAAAATTATTAATAGATATTTTTTATGATTGTATTTTTTATATGAAACTATCTATTCTATTATATGCTTTGATAAGATTTTAATAGAAGTTTTAAATGTAGAATAATTTTAAATCAATTAGAAATAATATTAGACTAATTATGTGAAAAATTGTAAGGTTCTAAAAACTTTTGTAATTCCATATTATAAGACAATTTAAAAGTTAACGTGCTTTGTCTATATCCTCTATTACTATCCTAAAATACTTGTTTTAAATTCAATAAAGTTTTATTTTTTGTGAGTTTTAGTTAACTCAATTGGTAAAATTTCTTATGGTTGAATAAGAGATTTGTGAGATTCAGTTAACTCAATTGTTTAAGTCTCTTATAATTGAATAAGAGATTTGAATTCAATTTCTGTCTACACTAAAAATCGATTGGGTTTTTGGTTTGATGGTAAAGAGTTATTATTAAGAGTGGATTTTAAAATTCTTTTTTTAAAAAAAAGTAAAAAAGAAAATGTACTGATATTCGGTGGAAGGAAAGTAATAAATAAGGAGAAAGGAAAAAAATTGTTATTAGGTGAAAGAGTTAAGATAGCAATAGGTATTCTTTTAATCAGTAGATATACCTATTTTAATCATTAGGAGCTGTTTGTTAGTGTAATAATTTTCAGTATTTAAACATTACATTTATTTTTATACTTTTTTTTATCTATATGTATTTTTAAAAAATACAAACAACGTTATTAGGATAACGTTACCAAACACTCTAGATTTTATGAAATTTATCATGTAAAAAATGTCACTTCATTGATATTACATTCTTGCACCAAAGGAAAAAGTATATTCTTGCGTACACTTTGTCATAATTGGTACATATGTTAAGTGGTGATTTGATTATTTTTTACAATTATTAATGGTGGTCTCTATGTGAAAGTAATTTAATCTAATCATGTATTGACAAATGTGTAAATTGTGTCAAAGTGTGGCAAAATGTGTCCAGAACTTCAAAGCTGAGTTTGGATACAGCTTATAAGCTGTTTGCGTTTTCACGTTTCACGTTTTAGTTTTTTTTTTTTTTTTTTGCTCTGCCGCGTTTCAGAAGTGAGGGGACAAAGCACTGTGCGCGCACTGTTCACGTACTTTTTAAACAATTTTTTATTAAAAATGGGTTTCGCAATACTATTTATACATTTAAAAATTATTTTGCTACAGTGTTTTGAATTTTCAGCAATAAGCTCTATCTAAATGGACCCCAAGATTATTGGCTTCATATACATTCATAAAAAAAGAAAAAGAAAATTTGGTTACCCAAGATAATATAATTAAAAATTCCCGGCTTGTTTTATTGTACAAACTAGTATGTAATCCATGTTTATGCATGAGAATGAAGAATCGTAGTGGTGCTATTAAATGTAAATGATGATTTGACCAGTACATTTGGACGTATTAAAATAGTTTTTTTTTTTGTTACAATTTCCATGATATTGGTTACGCTAAATTTCTCATTATGTTACTATTACATATATAATTTTGAAAATCACTATCGAATCTACATATACAATATCAATTCACAATTATTATTTGTGAAAGTCTACTAAACACAACACAAAAAAAAAAAAAAATGGTCAGATAATATCTCTTAAATTAAATGGAGATAAGTGTATGAGATCGTTCAGTTCAATTATAGTTTGTTATGTTTAATATCTTCGTATACAAATATTTGAATAAAAACTATATAAAAAACATATTCATTAGTTCAGAGCTAGAAAAAATAATAACAAAATTTTAAATAATTTAATTTGTATGAAAAGCTAACAAAAACAAAATCCAATTTGGATTCTAATTGAATTTTTTATAAACTATGGTTTAATATTTATATATATAACCTAGTTAGTAAAGGACTGTACATAATCATGATATATTATATAAATGACTTAAAAATTTGAATTGTTTTTAATTATATGATTAGGTGTTTTATGGTTTATTTATATTAAACCCTCGTTTTCTAAACTAAATTAACTCATTTGATGGTTTATTTATATTAAACCCTCGTTTTCTAAACTAAATTAACTCATTTGACAAAAAAAAAAAAAAACTTAGATTAAATGGGATACGTGGTGCAAGATTAAACTCTAATTGAAATATACTTTTTACACTGAATTAATTCACTTGGCACAAAAATTTGAAACTTAGATTAGATGAGACACGTGACATAAAATGAGATTTTAATTGAATTCCAACTTAAATTGTAATTGGATTTTCTCTCACTTTTACCTATTAATATATATATATATATATATATATAAATATTATTGCCATCTGAACCCTTCTACAAAATAATTTATATATGACTGCAACAGTACCGATATAAAACAAATAATTAATATACCATGCATTCATTTTGCAATTTGAAGAGGTTCAGAGGTGTCATTTTAGAGTGCGTGCGACTCTCAAGGTCCATTCGTCCTTACCACTGTATAATTTTGCATTTAATGGAATTCTATTGCTTTTTCATAAGTAAATAAAAAAGAGGTCCTATTTGCAACTCTATCATACCATTAAAGCTCAACTCAGTTAACCAATCCAGACTTGAGAATATAGTTTTCTCAAGCTACGGCCTACGAATATGATGACTAATAGAGTTCTAGGACGAATTTAACTTCACAATAGGTCATTATATATATAAGGGGGAACACTTTGTGAAGGAGATTTTGCTGTGACATCAGTGCACCAAGCAAAGTCTTTGACATTGGAATTGAAGATCAAAGAGTACAGTAGTTGTATCAAGAACCTTCATCAACCATGTAGAGTTCCAATTCTTTGTAGATTGGACCAGTGGGTTAGAGGGTAACCCCTATATCCTGATCCTAATTTTGGTATTGTGAAAATTTAATAAGTGGTTTCCACCTTCTATAAACACAAATCAATTGGAGGCAAAATAGTAATCATGTAGCTGGTAGAGAAGAAGTTTTGCAGATGCTGTATTCTTCTACACTACAACTAAAATCTCAATAACTGCAAAAATGCTATATATGTTCAAATATTTTTTTTTAAAAAGAGAATGATGTCTGTAATGTTATTAGATATTTGCCAAATCAGCACTAACCAAGTCTACAAATTCAAAAAAAAAGAAAAAGATGGACTTATCTTATAAATATTATTTCTTCATAGTTAGCGATTGATAGCTGATAATGATGGATTGTCTCACACATTATTGGCTTTCAAATTCCAAATCTTGTTAAAAGTCAGTGGACTCGGCACTGGATATAGCAGTGAAATTGCTTTCGGTAGATTTCTTTTCATTGTCATAATTAATTAATGGCATAAATGTATTTTTAGTCTTTACATTTTGACTTTTTTTTTTTTAAATTTTTATTTTAATCCTTACATTTTATTTTTACCACTTTTAGTCCCTAAACCAATTAGCGTGTCTCATTTTAGTCATTTCCGTCAACTAATTAGCAGAAAAGGTTGACGTGGTTGACAGAGCGAATAAAAAAAAAAAAAAAAATTTTGGCATTAAAAAATGCCACATCAGCATTTAAATTAAAAAAAAAATTTTATTTATTTTAACTAAATAAAAAAAATTAAAAAAAAAAAACATGAATTGAGATTTAAGAGTGCCTTGAACAAGATCAATAAGAACACAAATCCAAATTTAAGAACAAGAATAAAATTTTCCTTTATTTGACATTTTCTCTTTTTTTTCCTTAGAAAACAAATACAAGATTAAACAAGAACACAAACACAAATCCAGTAAGAACACAAACACAAACACAAATGCAGACAAATCCAGCAAGAACAAAAGCACAAATCCAGTAAGAATACAAACACAAACCCATCAATCCATCTTCAGCAAAATGAGCAACAACCCAATTCGCTCTCTCAAACTATCATAATTTTTCTTAAATTTTCTTGTCAACCAAACACAACATCATCAATAAACAAAAAACTCAAACTCATTTTCATTTTCCTATCTCTCTTTCTCTCTCGGGTCAAACACTCAAACTCTGCTCTCTCCCTCTTTGCTTTCTCTCATTTCTTTTTCTCTTTAAGTTTAGGTTGTAGTTTTTGGGATATGGCTTTGATCTGGGTTTAGAGAAAGAGAGGCTGAGATGTGGTGGTTTGGATTTGGGTAGAGAGAGAGGGGCTGAGGTCAGTGGTGGTTTGGATTTGGGTTTAAAGTGCATTTATCTCCAATCTCTCACAGATTAGTGGTGCGGTGGAGATAGGTGGAAGATTTGTGGCGGAAATTGCGGCGAAGATTTGTGGGTTTGTTTCTAGGTTTCTCGAATTTTTCTAGGTTTGAAATTTATTGGTTTGTTTTTGGGTTTCTCGAATTTGTGGGTTAGTTTCTAGAATTTTTCTGAGTTTAAAATTTTTGGGTTTGTTTACTGGTTTCTTGAATTTGCAGGTTAGTTCCTCGAATTTTTCCAGGTTTAGAATTTATGGGTTTGTTTCTAGGTTTGATGTTTGTATGGAGGGTTTGATTTTTCATGTGATGTTCAAGGTTTGCTAGAGATTAAGGGTTGGGTTTGGGTTTGGGTTTGTGTTCTTTGTGTTTTGAATCTTTGAAGGTCTTTGTATTTTGTAGATCTGTGCCCTTTAATTTTACGTGCTCCATATTGGCATGCTCTTGATTTTTTTAATTTCCTCGGCAACCAAACATATTATTTGAGGAAGAACATGAACATGTTCTTCATGATGACTGGGAAGAACATTATGTAAAGAATTTTTTTTTAATTTAATTAATTTAATTTCTTTTTTAAACAAAATGTTTAAATTTTTTTTATTTAGTTTGTTTAAAATAGTTTGTTATTGTGTTCTTTGTGTTTTTAAATTTGACTTTGTGTTTGGTTCTGGGTTTGTGCTCTTATGTTCTTGTGTTGACGTTTAAATCTGTGATCATGTTCTTGTGTGTTCTTGTTCAAAATGAATTAGATCTAAATTTATGTATTTTATTGTTTTTAATTATGTATTTTTCATTTTTTATTTAGTTAAAATTGATAAATTATTTTTAAAAAAATTAGCGATGTGGCATTTTATATTATTTTTTTATTCGCTTCGTCAGCCATGTCAGCCTTTTCTGCTAGTTGGCTAACGAAAAGGACTAAAATGAGACGCGTTAATTGGTTTAGGGATTAAAAGTGGTAAAAATAAAATGTAGGGACCAAAATGGAAAAAAGTCAAAATGTAGGGACTAAAAGTGCATTTACAACTTAATTAATTATAATAAAAAAAGGATATTTTATGTTCTATTCTATCACTCGCATATATAGTTCCATTTGAGCAGAACTTCCTCAGCTACCTCATAAAAGAAAAGAAAAATGGTTGTTACCAGCAGAGATGAAGTGCCAGACTATGATAGAGCAAGTGAGTTGAAGGCCTTTGATGACATAGAAGCTTAAGTTAAAGGACTTGTAGATGCTGGGGTTACTGAGATCCCTCGTATAACAAGAACTCAGCCACTACTGGTGACGCTCAGTTCAGTATTCCTGTCATAGACCTCGAAGGCATCGACAAAGATGTAATTAAACGCAAGGAGATTGTTGAAAGAGTTGGTGAAGCATTTGAGATATGGGGCTTCTTTCAGGTGGTCAATCATGGGATCCCTGTGAGTGTTCTGGAGGAGATTAAGGAAGGAGTGCGTATGTTTTATGAGCAAGATACTAAGGTTAAAAAAGAGTTATATACACATGACCCCATGAGATCAGTGTTGAACAACAACAACTTTGATTTGTATAGTGGAGTCGCCACCAATTGGAGGGATACATTTCTTTGTATGATGGCTCCTTATCCCCCAAAGCTACAGGACTTGCCAGCTTCGTGCAAGTATGAAAGCTTGGATTTGTGCTAAACCTCAAGAGCTTGTTCAGACTCCAAATTAAAAATTACAGCTAGATTGCTTTTACTTTAATTTAAACTAAGTGCGAACTAGAGTAAATGAACGCAATGAACCGATAAAGCTACCCTAAGCCATATTCATCCATCATCAACAATAAAATGAA
The DNA here is from genome assembly GCA_032878915.1 of Castanopsis chinensis. Taxonomy (NCBI): domain Eukaryota; kingdom Viridiplantae; phylum Streptophyta; class Magnoliopsida; order Fagales; family Fagaceae; genus Castanopsis; species Castanopsis chinensis. The sequence goes on from JAVQMG010000113.1 coordinate 9,074,488, forward strand.
AGCTTAAAGAGTAGGGAAGAGAGATACAAACACAAGATAACACCAAGACGTGTTATCAAAGTGGAACCGAAGAACTCGGCGAAAAACCTTTCCGTGACTTTCCAAGTCAAAATCGATCCATTGGAGAGTAAAGTTGGAATACACGAATAACAAAAGACCCTCTAAGCCTAGTCTACCCCATGCACTTGAGTCATCTAAACTCCTGCTACCAACGGACTTCTTGAAGTCTTGTCTTCTTTAACTTTTCGGATCCCACAATTCAGCCCGATTGCATCCACCAATGATTGGCGCCTTCCAATGCTTCCTAACAGTACCAAAATCTCACTTGACACTTAGAATGAGTGTGGTAAGTGTTTGAGCTAACAAGCTCTTAAAGATTTAGAGATGGAGAGTTAGGAGTTGAGAAAAACCACAAGGAAATGAGTAGATGATTGTGGGTATAACAATATCTAACTCTCAAGTGTATTTGCTAGAGTTTTCTCTTTGAAAAACACTCTATACAATTTGTGGGTAATGATAGTATTTATAGTGTGAGTAAAGAATTTGGTACAACATCATAACTTTTTGCTAAACAAATACTTTTGTGGGTACTTCGCGGGATGGCCTTTCTCGCGAAACACTCGCGAAATTGACAACTTGGCATGACTCTTCATCTTTCAATTATATGTTCCACACGTGGCCTTTTTGCTGGTTGTTTCTTGCGAGCTACTTGCGAATTCCATTGATCCACCTTTTGAAGCTTAATTCTTCATCGATTTCACACACTCATCCCTTACAAATAAACCCATACACATACAAGGAAAATGATTGAAGAAATTACAATTAAATTTTGCATGGAATTAAAGGCAACACAAAATAGTTGAAAATCACAACTTTACAATCTACCTTTTTGGCTATTCCGTGACAAAACCCCTAAACAAACTCTAAATTTAAACGTGAGTTTGGGAACATAGGCAAAACTCATTCACACCTAAATCTAAAAGCTGCGAAGCACTTGAACTATATACACCTGTATCCTGAAACACTTGCACATAACAATTAAACTTCATTAAGCACGAGACAAGTAGAACATAAGGCATGTATAAAGAACAAGTAAAATGTGATCAAGATACCACTTGAAATGTAAGACATAGAGCTTAACTTGATCAAACATAAATAGTCATTAGGAAATTACCACAACGAACACTAAACTGGTAAATAATCATCTGGACACGCAATGCAATTAAGAGCAATGCTAAAATCAATTGCATGTCCAACAAACCACATGATGCATTAAAGAAACTAAGACAATAAGCAATAGAAAACAATAAGCATCAAGGAACGGCTATAAAAATCAAAATACATAAATCACTAAAGAAAACTATGTTCTAAATTAAAGTACTTGAAAGTTTTAAATAAAAACACTGTAAATATCCAAAAGCTATAAAAGTATAAAATAAAAACTAGACTAGCCAAACAATAGTTAGACTATCCAAAAGTGTGTGTGGCTATAGGTTAGCTTCCTCCTTTTGAGCCCACTGATCTCCCCCTTTCAATATGCACACCTCCTTACCATGTGATGCTTTCCCCCTTACTATATGCTATAGTAAAAAATATTCACATTAAGTGCTCTCACCCTTTTTGGCACGAATAGCTAAAGGCTCCTCTAGCTTGTGCTAAATCTCATCCAACTATGCCTCAATGGTGGTGAGACGAATCTGAATGTGGTCGTTGGTCTAGTATATGATGTTAGCAAGTCCAGAAATGCGCTTATATAATCCCTTAATCAAGGTCGTCAACCTATCCGGATGAGGGCTAGATGGTCCCAGGTGAGTGCTAGTAGATTGAGGCTTAGGATTGTGAGGAAATGCTGTCTTGGTTTGCTCGGGTATAGTAGGAGCAGTTGATCTTTGTTCAGTAGGAGTGGCATGTTGGGAGGATTTGCTCTTTGGAGTCTTAGAAGGACTTTTCGTTTCCTTTTCAGCAGATGAGTGACCCTTGCTCATTTGAAGAGAGATCAAGGATATTGGTTGTTGACGAGACAAGGTAGTTCCTTCTTCCGGTGGATGAACACCCTGTGAGCACAAACATCAATTTGAGCTTCTTTGATTAGATCACATAGGAATTATGCTCTTTCGAGGTTGATGAAACCTATGTTGGACAAAGGGTACAGGTTGAAGAACATGATCAATGTGAGAATCTTCATCTCCGGTCCAAATTTTGTAGTCCCAATGGAAGTGCTCGTGGAGGAGACTTCACGATCAGCTCCTAAGGTGTCAAGAATCTTTGTCACTAGTGCTAGTCTATCATCATATAGGGAAGTGTCTACATTTGCTGAACGATCGATGTGAAGAATCTTTGCTAGGTAATCTAGAGTAATGACAAAATCTTTTCCTTAAACCTAGCACTTTAGTTTAGCTCCGGTGAACCATGTGTTCAAGTAGAAGTCTTTAACCAATTCTTCAATGGGATCCTCGAAGTTACCAAATAAGCTTGCCCAATCCTTATCTGCAAATATCTTAGTGATAAAGGTGGATTATAGAGTGTCAAATCTCACAACCCTCTCCACCACCGTAGGTGCACTCTTGCAATTGTTGTAGAAGGATTGAGAATCCAAGAGAGTTTTGAATCTCTTGTTGTCAAAGTCACTCGATGATTGACGAGTCCTCTTTGATATAGGAGATGATGTGAGATCAATCACATGTTCCTTGCCACGAGAGGATCGGCGAGACATATGCAAAATAAAAAACCACACAAACAAACAAAACAGACACAAACATTGAAACAAATTTGATTAGATACAGGTTAGTTCATAAAACGAACAAATAGTCCTAAAAAGCAAATAGACAAGCAAACATGGTCACAAGATCATGCTTTAAGTGCTAAAGGTCTAACAAGACTTACATAGCAGGAGTGAAATGCAAAACATGTTAAGTGATAGAGTGTGTGCATCAAGCGTGCTTGTGGTGTGTATGTGAGATGCATAAGCAATGCATGGCAAAGCACTCATGGGGCAAAGTGTGTAAAGCACACATCCAAGGATCAAAACATGTGAAGCATGTAAAAACATGGTAATCCCCAAAAATTTGTACTCAATGGAATCCAAAACAACGAAAAAAATACCATTTAGGCATTTTATCAATCACTTAGAGTGCACACTTTCCACCAATATATGAAAAACTTGCATATATACATGTTAAAATGCCACTTGGGGCCAACACAAACACAAATAAACACAATGGGACACAGCCCAATCAAGAAAATTAAAAAATTTATGATGAGAAAATGAAATTTTGCCAACCCCTTTCAAAATAACCCAACCCTAGAAATCCTAGAATCTAAGGCTTAATTTAAGGATTCAAAAGTGAAAAAGTGTTAAAACATACCTTAGATGAGTCTTAGAGATGAAAGCCCGTGAGTTTTGGTTGAGATTTTGGAAAAAATAATGTTTTGGGTTGAGAGAGGCGCGGAGGAGGCAAAACACAAGTTTTGAAAAACTGTCACTATTTGTCCTTTAAAAACTGAAAATCCGCTCATTTCGCAGGTAGGGTACTCGCGAAATGCTTCAAATGCACAAGGCTAGTTTTGCAGGAAGCTTTATTTCGCGAAAGAGTCATGAAACTCTCAGTGTAAAATTTTGGAAGAACTGGAAATTATCTTCCTTATTTTTGCGGATAGGCTGTGAGAAGACTTACTCGCGAAAATGTCTTTGATGGAGTTTTTCAACAAAACTAATTTGGTTTTTTGGAAAAACTCTTCAAACACAAAATTGATACACAAAAACACTTTAAAAAACGAATAAAATGCTCAAAAATCTTTTTGGGTTTGATCATCAAGCAATTGAATATATACATATTACATTTGCATGTGTACAATCACACAAATGAAATAGGCATTCATTGAACATTAGACTTGTGTGTTGTGTGTATAAAACAAGTATGAATCAGTCCATAGTCTAGTATGAAGCTTTAATGATCAATTCAACATGTCATATACAATTAGTACGAAGTCAAGTGACCTATTTCACTAGTAGAAATGAACATATATGACCTCTTACTAAAGTGTTAACATTTGATTGAGAACTTTTCATTTGACTTTCATTTTTTTTATACTTTTGAACTGTATAACTCAATTTTGAGAAGTGATGCCATGAACTTTTGATATTTCTTTGACGAATAAGCCTTTGACTTTGGCATCATACAAATGAATACAATTTTTGCTCCACCTTTTCCTAGTCAAACTAGTTTTTGAAGTAAGATTTTTTCAACTCTTTCTCTTTTACCGATTAATGTTTGTAGAGCTTTTGACATAAAATAAATGTGAGGAGATATATAGGCACAAGTCTATGCATGTTTCAAGATCAAATAAGACTATTGACTAATCGATCATGATAAGCTTGAAGATTTATTTACAACATTCAAATGTAGATTTCTAGATGTCACTCACACTTAAAAAATGTGCATACATAACAAGCTAATCTCATAAATGTACTACACCATTAGTATGAAGGTGCTAGGCCAAACTTAACATGTGATATACATAACACAAGCGATTAAATTTTTTGAAATTTTTCACTTTTTATGGGTTTTTGAATTTTTCAACACACTAAAAAACAAAGCAATAGAATAAGATAAACAAACAAAGACCTATAAAAGAAAACATGCTAGAATGGAAGCAATGATACAAGAAGATTGCATATGTCATGATGCATGAAACTATGACTCTAATACATTGGAAGTATTAATGCATGGACATAGTGAGTAATCATGCATGAGTACTCTTCTTCACCCACACTGTACAAGTGTTTTGGGTGAGGTCCTTAGAAGGAGAGGTGCGATTGACATAACTCTCAAACCTCAAGGTGAAGCTAACAAGGCATGATGAAATGTTCTTCAATATTTCCATAACATCTCCAATGAGTTGTCTCTCATTTTCTCCTTTAGCTTGATTTCCCTCAAGCATTCTTCTTGAGTTATCTTGACCACATAGAGAATTAGCTCTTTTAAGAGCTTGAAGCTTGAAGTAATTTGGTTTTGTGTGTCCTCGCACGTCACAATGATGATAGAAATACTTCACTTGAGGTCTCTTTTGACTCCTGGGCAATGACTTCCCTTTTTCTTTTGGTCTTGGACTAATGGTTCTCTTTACAATAGTAGGGATCTTAACTTTGGGCTTCTCTACTTTGGGCACTTCTACCTTGGGCTTCTATACATTCTTGGCCAACATGAATTTCACTTCCTTCTTGGGTTCATTGCTTGAGCTTCCTTCACTGGTATAGCCTAAACCGGTTTTGTCATTTGAAGATTTTTAAGAAGAGAGCACACTGTTAAGTTTCTTGGTGGAAATGCACTCCACTTTGACATTTGGTTGAATTATTTCAAGTTCAAGGAACTTGATTTTAGAGTAGGCATTCAGCAATTCTTCCTTCAGCCCTTTAACTTCACATTTTGCGTCCTTTAGTTGCATAAGTGTGGTCTTATGCTTTTCTTCAATTTTCTTTATCTTTTTAACAGCATTCTTTGCACCTTTGGCATATTTGCCATAATTTTCAAGCAACGCATTGTACACTTTTTGAAGGTTTTTCTCACCTTTATTGAGGTACACATCCTCATCTTCCTAATCATCAACTTCTTCACCTTCGGAATGTACACCTAGAATAGACGGTGGTAATCACCATGAAAGTTGAATAGTTTCCATCACTATCACATTCTCCTTCCGCATCAGAGTTTGAGCTATCTGAGTCACTAAGGGTAGTAGTAAGTACTTTACCCTTTCCTCTCAAGTAGTTTGGACATTCTTTCTTTAGATGCCTATGACCATTGCATTCATAGCACACAATTCCTTGGGATGATGACGAGTGTTTCCCATCCTTCTTTTTGAACTCTCTTTTGTCACTTTTGGAGGGTGAGAATTTTCCTCTGCCAAACGACTTCCCATGATTCTTCATCTTGAGAAATTTTCGGAAGTTCTTTGCAAAGAATGCCACCTCTTTTTCTAAATTTTCTTCATCGGATGAATCACCCATTCTCTCATTTATGGTTTCGAGAGCAAGTGATTTGTTGGACTTTGGAGAGGGGAGTCCAAGCTCATAGGTTTAGAGAGAGCCAATAAATTCTTGAATCTTGATCTCATCCAAATCCTTGCTCTCCTTAATGGTGGTGACCTTAGTCTGGAAAGATTCGAGTAAGGATCTCAAAATCTTCCTCAAAATTTTGGCGTCTTTAATCTTCTCTCCAAGATTGAATTTGGCAATCATAATCTCATTTAGTCTTTTATAAAAGGAATCAAATGACTAATTGTCGCTCATCTTCACTTCCTCAAATTGAGTAGTGAGCATTTGAAGCTTGGTGTCCTTACCCTTCTTGGCACCTTTGTAGATTGTCTCAAGAATGGTCCATGCCTCTTTGGCGGTCTTCACATGAGAAATCCTATGAAACTCATTAGTAGAAACACCACAGAAAATAGCATTAATAGCTTTGCTATTGGCATTTGCCAAAGCAAGAGCAACTTTATCCCATTCGAATTTGGCTGTTATGGGTCTTACGTATCCATTCTCAACAGAATCAAATAGTGTCTTGTTAATAGCACAAAGAAAAGCATGCATACATACTTTCCAAAAAGAATAGTTACCCCCATTAAAGTAGAGAGGTGCATTAAGGGATTAAGATTTATCCATCTCACACGGGTCTTGGATCACACTAAGATATTGAAAGTCGACAAGTGTACCTGCTCTGGTACCAATTGAAAGCTATAAATTTGTGCTAAAACCCAAGAGCTTATTCAGACCCAAATTAAAAATTATGGTTAGGTTGCTTTTACTCTAACTTCAGCTAAGTATGAAACTAGAGTAAATGAGCTCAATGAATCGATAAAGTTACCCTAAGCCATACTCATCCATCATCAACAATAAAAAGAAAGCTTAAAGAGTAGGAAAGAGAAATGCAAACACAAGATAACACCAAGATTTGTTATTGAAGAGGAAACTGAAGAATTCGACGAAAAACTCTCCGCGACCTTCCGAGTCGAAATCGATCCACTAGAGAATAAAGTTGGAGTATACGAATAACAAAAGACCCTTCAAGTCTAGTCTACCCTATGTACTTGATCCCTCTAAGCTCTTGCTACCAACGGACTTCTCGAAATCTTATTTTCTCTAGCTTTTCGAATCTCGCAATTCAGCTTGATTGCATTTGCCAATGATTGGCTCAATCCAATACTTTCCAACAACACCAAAATCTCACTTAACACTCAGAATGGGTGTGGTAAGTGTTTGGGCTAACAATCTCTCAAGGATCTAGAGATGGAGAGGCAGGGGTTGAGGAAAACCATAAGGAAATGTGTAGATGATTGTGGGTATAACAATCTCTAACTCTCAAGTGTATTTGCTAGGGTTTTCTCTTTGAAAAGCACTCTATACAATTCGTGGGCAATGAGGGTATAGTGTGGGTAAAGAATTTGGTAAAGCATCACAACTTTTTGCCAAATAGAAACCTTCGCGGGTACTTCACGGGATGACCCTTCTTGCAAAAAACTCTTGAAATTGACAGCCTAGCACGACTCTTCATCTTCCAGTCATGTGCTCCACACGTGGCCTTTTCGCGAGTTGCTTCTCGCGAGCTACTCGCAAGCTAGTCGCAAATTCCACTAGTTCACCTTTTGAAACTTGATTCTTCACCGATCTCTCACACTCATCTCTTACAAATAAACCCACATACATACAGGGAAAGTGGTTGAGGAAATTACAATAAAATTTGGTACGGAATTAAAGTCAACACAAAATAGTTGAAAATCACAACTGTACAAGGTATGTGATTTACAATTTATAATCGACTGAAATTTAATTTCTAACATTATTGTGCAAAAGATAACTAATCAGAAATCACAATATCAGTTTTATCTTCTATACAAATATTAAAATAGTTCTCTAAAACTCTAGATATAAAATTATTATTAAATAGATCATCTGGAGAAAGTAATTGATGATGCAAAAAATCAACAGTTGAGCTCCTCGTCGTAGCGGATGGACAATTTTGTGAATGGGGTCATCCTTGTAGATAAGAAACCTACAAAATGAACTGGGTGGAAGAGTAACACGCTGGTGTGGCATCAGCCAAACCGCCTTCGATGCTTAAGTCAATAAAGGGGAAAGATTCTAGAGAGAAAATGAGTAGAAAGTGATTTCGTAGAGTATTTTGTGTGTGCCTTTGGCTTCTATTATCTTCTATTTTATAGTTGTATGCCTTATTAATGGGCAATGATGTGCTGCATTTATGCTTAACGACTAGTGCGTTACAGAATCTTTGTCTAAAGGCCACAACTCATTCTATGACCATTGGTCCGTCAGTTATGTTTTGTCATCAATGTTCGTAATAAATGCATAACATCTTCTCTGGGTGAATGACGACCTTTGTATAACGACGACCACAAATTTCTGGTTCATCAGTAATGATGATGTTTCTCTATTACCTATATGGCTTTTTCTCGAGAGAGCACCGTTTTTAAAGTGAGATTGAATTATGCTTATTGCTTAATAGGCCTTATTTGTTTATATTCTTCTTCAAATCATTTAACCAGAAAAACAAAATGGTACCAAATTTATTTTTGTGTTTTTAGAAAGTAAACTTTGTAATCTTTATACTTTTAAATGCTCATTTTGTGAACTCCGTATGTGATGCCCCAATTTGATTGATTATGTGATGTGTGTGGGTGTGTGATGAGTCCCACATCTGATTTACACCGAGTTGAACTGGGCTTTATTAACAACTGCAAGGAGCCTCAATTGTGACTAGTCCTTTTGAGGTGTAGTGCAGATGTGGCTAGCGCTTTTCCTTGGGTCGTTACACCGTATCTATATTCTAATGGTTGTATATTCACTCACATTGAGAATGACCTGTATCCTATGAAGCATGACCACCTTATTTGCTTTATATAATTACTCGCAGAGATATACTTGCAGAGTACTTTAAGCAAGTATTGAAATTGGAGATTTTACTTTTCAAGTTATTATCGGAGGCCCTTGGTTTGAACCCAAACCACCTTAATGACATTGATTATGCTGAAGGGCTTGCAGTTTTGTGCCACTACTATCCTGCTTGTCCACAACCAGATTTAACATTAGGCACAAGCAAGCATGTTGACAATGACTTCTTCACTGTGATTCTACAATACCATATTGGTGGCCTCCAAGTTCTGCATTAGAATAAGTGGATTGATGCCACTCCTGTGCTGAGGGCTCTAGTGGTTAACATTGGATATCTTCTTCAAGTAAGTCTTCACATTAATTTTCTGATGGAATATTAACGTGCGAGTAATGTGGTTAGTTAAGGATAAAGTCTAACATTGTATAACAATTACAAGAATAAGTAATTAATATAATATTGTTGGATCCAATTACATAGACTAAATCATTATTGGCAATCAATTTTGGTAACGACATTTACAGATTTAGCAATACATTATAGGGATTGAACTCATGATCTTTTACTCTAATACCACGTTAACTTACGGATTGTCCCAAAAGTTTAAACTCTTAGGATATGGTAAATTTAATCATTAAACTATATACTCCTAACACTCCCCCTAACATGTGGGCCAAACTACCTTTTAATAGGTGAGACTCAACATGTGAGAATTTAAATGGGAGGTAGAGTGGAGGAGACAAAAAATCTTGAGTTCGATCCCTGTTTTTACTCTACGTCTTATTTAAAATGTTGAATTCTCACGTGTTGGACCTCTACTTATTAAGGGGATGTTTAGGCCTACATGTGTGGGGAGAGTGTTAAAATTATGGTTAAGTGATTAAATACATTATTTCCTAATAACTTAATCTTTTGAGAGAATCGGTAATTTAATATGGTATCAGAGTATGAGATTTACGAGTTCGATCATTACCTTCTCCACTCTACCCTGCATTTAAAATCTCATGTGTTGGGCCTCAACTATTAAAAGGTAGTTTGGCCTATACGTGAGGGAGAGTGTTAGAATTGTGTGGTTAAATGATTAAATTTAGCTTGGCCCACACATGAGTGAGAGTGTTATTTTTTTTGAGAGAGTTTCAACTTATGACGTTCGCTCCTGATAATAGCTCAGTTTTTGGTGTAAGCGGAGATTGAACCCTAGATCTCTTATACAACCATCAGAAACTTTACCAGCTGAGCTAACTGAAACCCACAGGGGGAGTGTTAGAATTGTGAGGTTAAATAATTAAATTTACTATATCCCAACACCTTAACCTTTTGGGATAATCAGTAATTTACTAGCAACTCCTAAAGTAAATTGTTTTATGGAAGTGCATAGTATAATCATATAGACAAGACTTAGGTATAGTACTTAGGTGTTGTTCCTTAAGTTCTCATTTTAAAATTCTGCCACGTGGATTTTTCTCATGAGATGAAAATATATTTTTTAGTTAAGCAGTCATATAGTTGAATCTTAAAAAGGGAACCTAATGAATATCACCTATGATATTGTATCTAAGTTTTGTCCTAAATGTATTACAAAAACTTTTTAATGACCTATTGATCTAATGTGAGAGTGACGAGACTCCGGATTTAGCCATTTGCCAAAGAGTAAATTTCATTTGCACGTTGGAGGGATCATTTATGTCCAAACAAAACATGAACTTAATGTATTAATGATATGAAAAACTATCAAGCTTGTTTTTGTTTCCTCAGCGTGGGGCAGGTGCAGGTGCAGGTGTAAATAAATTTCTTATATATTTCTCAATTTTGATGCTCCAAAATCAACAAGGATTCTTATTGTTGTAGCTAATTTACAAAATTTTACCATTTGGTGTTTTCAGCTTATAACAAATGATAGGTTTAAAAGCGTTGAACACATAGTATTGGCACACTAGGTTGGTCCAAGAGTATCTGTGGCATGCTTTTTCTGCACAGGTCTTCAGCCATCCCCAAAACTTTACGGACCCATCAAGGAGTTATTTTTAAAAGACAACCCTACAAAGTATGGGGAAACCACAATGAGAGACTATTGTAACTACTTCAATGAAAAAAGCTTTGATGGGACTTATGCCTTGCCGCATTTCAGGCTTTGAACTTCGAAAATAAAGATGAAGATGACAAAGAAAAAGAAAGTGTTCACTAGAATGACTCTTAACAGCATTCTTATCGAGGGTGGGTTTGGATAGTGAGTTTTGTGTCCATGATTTGGTTTCTACGTTTCAGACCTTTTTTTTTTCCCTTCGCACATGTTCCAACAGGGGACAATAGGTGCAGTGTACCACTGTGCAGCACTGTTTATGCACAGTGGTGCACTGTTCATGCACTGTTTCAGCCATTTTTTTATTACAAATAAGACCCACAATACTATTCACACATTTAAAAATTATTTTGTAACAGTATTTTTAATTTTTAATTTTCAACTGCATCCAAACGGATACCAAAAATGCTAAAAGCTAACTTTTACAATCAACACACAAAAATACCACTACATCAAATATTTTAAATGCCAAAACTTTTATTATTAAACGAAATATTATTTTTTTATTCCAATGTTCACCGTTTCTCCCTCTTTTTTATTTTTCTCTTCTTTCTTCTATCTTCTCTTTCACTTTCCTTTTCTCTCTTTCCCGTAGCTTCTATTTCTTTCTATTTCACAGTTTGAGCTCCTCCTCGATCTCCAAGGCTGAATCTCGGCTTCGTTTGCTGACTTCCAAGATTGAGAGAAATACAAGAGGGATGCTATAGTGCGACCCACATCCAGGTGAATGTTTGGACAAATCCAAATGATTCCATCGTTGTTATTTTATGGGCTTGCAGCGGAAACCAGGTGTATGTGCTTAAGAAGGTGGATCGTTTGGTATAAGGTTTACTGTTGAGGAATTGAGAACATGGTGATGGAAAGAAGAGAAAATGGTGGTGACTTCACCGTGGGAATCTCAAGGCTGAACTCTCTCTTCTCTCAAGCTCTTTCTATTTTCCTTTTTTTTTTTTTTTGGCTCCCTATTTGATCAGTGGGTTTGGGAATTGAAAAATGAGATTTTTTATTTGGGTTTGGTTGTTAAGGTTTGAAAAGAAGGGATTTTAGTTTGGGTTTGTGTTTGATTTCAAAGTGGGTTTGAGTTTGTGATTTGATTTTGGGTTTCTGGGTTGGGTATCAGTGGGTTTGGCAATGGGTATCCATGGCTGTGGCAATGGTTGTGGGCGGTGGTGTTGGGTTGGGTTGGGTTGGGTTTTGCAGTGGGTTTCGGTGGGCAGTGGGAGTGGGTTGAGTTTTTGATGGTGGTGGTGGCTTGGGTATTATGATGATGGTGGTCGCTGGCGGAGGCCGTGAGTGGTGGCTTGGGTGTTTTTGTTTGGGAGAAGAGATACACAGAGAGAGAGAGAGAGATGGAGAGATGCAGAGAATAGAAAAGAATTAAAAAAGAAAAAAAATTATATTTTAATGAAGTAAAAATATAAAATTTTGATGTTAGGTGTACTAGATGCTAATTAGTGATACGTACGAGAACTTATCTATTTGTGAGATAGATTAAATTAATTTTATAAAATTTTAAATTAATTAAAAAATTACACTATTACATAATTTGTTCTTGTATAATTTTAATTTGTGTTACAATTTAATGAAGAAGCTATGACTTACAAAAAATTTGTTAAACAATTTTAGATACTGCAAAAAATAACTTAAAAATTTAGATAATAAAACTTTTGAAAGACTAAAAAATATTAAAAAAATTAAATGATGGCGAAAAACTTCTTTTAGTCCCTACATTTTCACGTGATTTTCACTTTGGCCCCTAAATTTTTTTTCCACCGATTTTAGTCCCTATTCTGAAAAACGTATTTCGTTTTAGTCATTGACGTTACATCAGAGACGAATTTTGTACAGCTGGCAAACGGCATATATTGTTGATCTGACGTGACCATTAAAGTAATAATAAAAAATGCCACGTCAGTATTTAAATTAAAAAAAATTAATTTGTTAATTTTAATTAAATAAAAAAATTTTAAAAACAAAATTAAAAACTAAAAATCAAACCCAGACCCAGGAAAAAAAAAAAAAAACCCTTAGATCAAGAACAACAAGAACACAGTTCAACATCTAAGAACAACAAGAACACAGTTCAACATACAACCACTACCACAATAGCCAATCTACCACCACCATCAATCTCCCACCCCACCACCACGGCAACCCTCCACCACCGCAATGAACCTGACCCACAACGAAAATCCATGGCAACAACAGCAAACCCATAGTGAAGACACACCCGCTGCCGATCTAAAAACGATAGCTAAATTCTAAACACACAGATCTAACACACACACACACACACACACACACACAAATCCAAAAATCTCCATAAATTCCAAAGATTCAAACCAAAACAAACTGTTTCCACTTCTGAAGAAGTTCAGAGAGAGCGAGATCGGGGGGGAAATTCCACCGTTTTTGGCGAGTTCCGTGAGGACATGAGTGACACGTTTGGCGGTGGAGCGATCGGGCTCTCTCTAAGAGAAAGAGGAGTTGAGGACAGTGACCGAGCAGCGACCTTGCAGAGTAGAGCTTGCCTGGCATCGCCAAAGGGAGGATCTGGAGATCTCTCCTCCTCCGCCGCCGCCTAGCTCATCTTCTTCCTCTTCTTCAATGATTTCATCTTCTACTTCCAGTTTGCGCTTTTGCCCCTTCCTCTCCGGGAAGTTGTGATCTTGATGGTGTCTCAAATGATGTCTAAAATTTAGAAATTAATTATTTGTTTTTAAAAAATGACGTGGTAGATCGTGTTGTTCTTAGATGTTGAACTGTTTTCTTTCTTTGTTCTTAGATCTTGAAATGTGTTCTTGTTGTTCTTGATCTGAGGGTTTTTTTTTTTTTTTTTATAATTTCTGGGTTTGGGTTTGATTTTTAGTTTTTAATTTTTTTATTTAATTAAAATCAATAAATTAATTTTTTTTAATTTAAATGCTGACGTGGCATTTTTTATTATTACTTTAATGGCCACGTCAGATCAATAGTGTATGCCGTTTGCCAGCTGTGCAAAATCCGTCTCTGATGTAACGCCAAGAACTAAAACGAAATGTGTTTTTCATAATAGGGACTAAAATCGGTGGAAAAAAAAGTTAGAGACCAAAGTGGAAATCGCGTGAAAATGTAGGGATTAAAAGGGGTTTTTTGCCTTAAATGATTCAATATTTAGAAATTAATGAAAAAAACAAAATATATATGACTAAAAAATAGAAAAATATAAAAAACAGATTGGGTTACATTCAAAAGAATAATCCATGGCAATAAATTTGCACCCTAACATAAAATATCACGTTAGTGAAGTAGAGAGATAACAACAACAACAACAACAACAACAACAACAATAATAATAATAATAATATCAGTATTTGAGTTTGAGTTTGAGTTTGAGTTTGAGTTTAAGTTGGACTTATGAGAGAAATAGAGTTTTACTTCTTGATAAATTTGCAAAAATATTTTTGTTTAAAAAAAAATGATGAGTTTGAGTTTAAGTTGGACTTGTTAAAGAGATAGAGTTTAACTCATTGTTAAGTTTGGACTAAATAAAAATAATTTTATTTAAATAAAATGATAATTTTAGTTAAATATTATGCTGACGTGAAAGATTGTGAGAGTTTCGGAGGTTTCAATTATATATATATATATATATATATATAGAATATAAAATTAGATGTTAAAATAAATAAAGTAATGTTTTGAGATGCTAAATAAAGTAGTCTTTTAACACTTTTGGTTAGTTATGATGTGACACACCTTTTTTTTCAATAACATATTGACCTCATGTTTGTGAAGCTTGAATAGAAGCATAAAGGAATAATACTGTAGACTGTTTATGTGCGATGTTTGAAGGCTTGATCAAAATCGGAGCTATCCTGTACCTTCTTCTTGTCTTGAGGCCATGACTTAACAATTTTTTAATGGTGAATTGGTGCAAATAGCTAAAAGAATTTACTTTACATGTTGTTCTACTTTGTTATTGGGAAATTCTAGAAAAAAATAGCGGCAGATCCACGCGATGCACGAGAATATATAATATTATGTAATGAGGTATAATATATAAAAAGTAACACTTATTTCAAGTATTATCTATTTTTTAAAAAAGATTTCTATAAGTATTTTTTAAATCTTTTTATCTTTACAAATGTATCATATTATTATTTTTTGTATGTTTGATTAATATTTTTTTTAAGGTGAACCATATCCTTCTTCTAACTTCTATTGTAGTGTGTTATATTTGCCTAATATGCAACAAAACTTTATAAGTTTCAAATTTATTATTCAAATTTCTCACCTCTTAAGGAAAAAAAAGAGATTTTCGTAATAATAAAGATTCATCACAAAATTACAATGCTATCTTATCCTAAATTAAAATGAAACCAAATGAATAAAATATAGACTTTATAATAATTTATTACTCAAAAAATTGGTAGACTTGTTCAAATTGATAGCCATGTAGATTGTGCTTTGATATAAACTCAAATTCCTATTTCCAAAAAAACTAAGTATTAACCCAAACTAAAATTCAACCAAAGCAATAAACGGGGGAGATAAGACTTTGTGATGAGAAATTTTAAAAAACACAATACCAAAACACATATATTTTTCTTTTTAAAAACCGTTACCCTTAATAAGAGTTATAAGAAATAACAAAAATCTACCAAAAGAAAAAAGAGAAAGAGTACTCACAGTTTTTTTTTTTTTGTTGTTGGAAAAATATGGATTGAATGGGAAAAACGATATCGAATTTATACAAAATAAAATGGGGAGAAGAAGAGCCAAATTATAAGAAAGAGAAAATGATGAAGGAGTAATGGTAAAGTAGAGAGTAGTGGGAAGATAAAGAGGCAAAGAGAGAGGTTTATTGGATTTTTTTTTTTTGAGAATTAAACCTACTTAACTTATATTAAAATAAATTGGCTGCTTCAGCCTAAACTACAACAGAAACTGGGAATGACATTAAGCAAATGATTGTGCATACAGGATACAGCATAGTGAAGCAAAAAATCATATGACTTTCATTCATTGGAAAAAGAAATATAGGCTTTAGTCACAACACTGTAATTTTATATAAAATCATTAAAAAATTGTAAAAAAGAGTTATATATATTATATTTTTATTATTTAGTTTACAATACCATCATTGGAAAAAAAAATTAAAGGCACAAAAAACCGGGTTTGGGTTGGGTTTGGATGTCCATGGGTAAAAAATCCTAGTATAAATCGAGTATGAATTCTAATCGGGTATTGGGATAGAGTATTCATGGATAAATTTTTCGGGTTGGGTTTGGGTATACCCAATATGAACCTGGTCCATGGCCAGGGCTACTGTCACAAAGTTGTCAAATTTTCTAAATAATTACCATAATTTTATATGGCAAATGTTTTTGATCCCACCAACCTTCCTCAAATTTTACTCACAGAACAAAGTAGAACTTAAATTCCACAATGACACATTAGATTCAAAGTTTTGAAACCCACACACTTCATAATTCATATTCAGGAACCCAACCAACAAAATTCAAAATTATAAAAAACCCATTACAGCGTTTGGGATCACAAATAGTGAGATCAGAGGTAGGATGAAGTGATTAATTAGCAACAGGAGAGACAACGATTGAGAGAGACCTCTCTCTCTCAGGGCCGGCTCAACGAATTTGGGGGCCCTAGGCGAAAGCTGTAAGCGGGGCCTTTTATTATATTTAATTATAAATTCATATTTTTTTTAATTAAAATTTATTATATCTTCTAACTCTTTTTGATGAATTTCTTGTTCATTTATAAAACCTTCACTCAAATTTTCTGCAAGATTTTGTTTTTTACTAGTAATAAATTTGTCCATAGCTCCTTTTTGAGATTCAATTAGTTCTTCTCTTTGTCTTTTTTTTTTTTAGTTTTTCATATCCAGATGCATATTTTCTAGTAGACATTTGTGATTAAAAACTATTTATGAATAAATGAAACACAATTTATAATAAAAAAATTACAATTTAACTAGAATAATGTAAATTTAATTTATAAAACAATAAAACCTGGTATATCAAAAGCGTAATTATAGCTTTACTTGATATGATCACTTTACACTTTAAACCTGAACAAAAAATTAAAATTAATATTAACACAAAGTAAATTATTCTAAATTTATAATTTTGTCATCAATATATATTTTTTTTGTAACAGTAAACTTTTTTTTTTTAGCAAGGACTCAACTTGATCACTAAGACTAAGACTAAGACCAAGACCAAGACCAACCCCTTCATAGCTCCACCCACTAAATCTGATCTGATTTCTTTTAAAAAAAACGTGTAAGACTTCTCACCCACTAAATCTGATCTAATTTCTTAAAAAAAAAAAAAAAAAAAAAACTACTAAACGTGTAAGACTTCTAGAGAAGTCTTACACGTTTAACTCTTTGAGTGGGCGGTGGGCCCATTGATGGATTGACTCATTGCACAATGGCCATTTGATTCTACAACCTTCTACACAAATCCAAATTTAAGAGAACAAACCAAAACAAAAAAAAGTAAACAGTTGCAGCAGCTAAAGTCAAGTTCGGCCAAAACCCAAAAAGAAGAAAAAACCCTAGCAGCAAGTAGGCAGCCAGCAGCAAACTCGTCTTCTAAAAAAAAAAAAAAACCCAGACACCCAACAGGCAACAACAAACCATGAAGAAGACGAAGAGGCAAAGGAACTAAGGAAGAGAAAACAAGAAACAAGCCTGAAATGAAGATCTGTGAACACACCAAATCTATTGCCAACACCAATTGATGAGTAAGCCAATTAAAAAGAGTTTTATTTTTTTAGAATGAATGAAGAGGGAGTCTTGGCGAGTCAGAGAGGGAAGGAGTGTTTTTTTTTTTTTTTTTTTTTTTTTTTTTTTTTTTTTTCAGCCTTTTCTTATTTGTCTCTTCTTTTAATTTTCTACCTTATGTAATCTTTTCTTCTGCAAGCTAAAGATCTATGCCTTTTGTAATCTTTTCTTTTGCAAGCTATAAAAGATTTAGTGATGGATTAGCCTAGATTTGGTGATGGTGATGGGATTGCTCTTCTTGTCACTAAAACCTTTTTTCTTTGTGAGAAACGGCCTTTTTTGTTTTTTTTTTTTTCATCAGATGAGAACTGCAGAGGTAAAGATTTGGTAATGGTTTAGGGATTTCTCTTTAGGTCACTTCAGCTTTTTTTTTTTTTTTTTTTGTGAGAAACGGTATTTTTTTTTTCAGATGAAAAACTAATATTATATGATATATTATTATTACTAGGGCCCCTCTTACAAGAGGGGCCTTAGGTGGCCGCCGAAGTCGCCTATAGCTTCAGCCAGCCCTGCTCTCTCTCTTAGAGAACCTTTGTCTTACTCATCTCTCAGTTTCTCTAGTTTCAACTTTCAATATGTAAGTGTTTTTTTTTTCTTCCCTTTAATGTGTTTTCATATGACAGGCACTGCTTACTCAGTTTAACAGAAGACTAATTGGAATACTAATTTGGCACATAAGTAAAGTTTAAGGACCAAATTAGCTAAAATAAAAGTTTAGGAAGTGTAATGACCATTAACCCAAAGTTTAGGAGTATCTTGCATTTTTCTATATATCTTGCATTTATATATATATATATATATATATGTATATATATATAAAAGATCTTCTGTGATTTATACTCACATATTGCTTCCCTATGAATTTGTATCACACTAATCAGTAACCTATACAGTGTACATGAAAGTTTAACAAAATATAATTTATTTTATTTATTATTATTTTATTGTATTTTCCCCTTAATTTAAAATTATTAATTACATATTAAAACATTTATTGTAATTGTGTTTGTATATGTAAACCAAACAATCAATTATATCATTTAAAAAAAATTGATGTAACAATATTCTAATTAATATATATATATATACCCACACTGATTTCTAAAACTGTGTGGCCCACAATCACTTTGTTTTGTCCATATATTATAGATAAAGTTCAGATTATTTTTTTGGCTGATATAGGTAAGGTTCGTTTTGAGCATTACTTCCACGACTACCTCATAAAGATTAGGAAAATAGGAAAATGGTTGTTACAAGCAAAGATGAAGTGCCAGGCTATGATAGAGCAAGTGAGTTGAGGGCTTTTGATGACACAAAAGCCGGTGTTAAAGGACTTGTAGATGCTGGGTTTACTGAGATCCCTCGTATATTCTATCATCCACCAGATAACTTGGACAAGAACTCAGCCACTACTAGTGACACCCAGTTCAGTATTCCTGTCATTGATCTCGAAGGCATCGACAAAGATGTAATTACACGCAAGGAGATTGTTGAGAGAGTTGGAGAAGCATCAAAGATATGGGGCTTCTTTCAGGTAGTCAATCATGGGATCCCTGAGAGTGTTTTGGAGGAGATTAAGGAGGGAGCGCGTAGGTTTTACGAGCAAGATACTGAGATTAAGAAAGAGTTATATACACGTGACCATACGAGACCGGTGGTTTACAACAGCAACTTTGATCTGTACACTGGAGCAGCGACCAATTGGAGGGATACTTTTTTATGTAAGATGGCTCCTAATCCTCCAAAGCTACAAGACTTGCCAGCTTCGTGCAGGTACGTGATTTACAATTTATAATCACTCAAATATTTATTAACATTATTGAGCAAAAGATCACGTTAAGAACAACAATATTCTAGGCTTCTAGCCACTTCAATCAAAGTTTTGTAAATGAGTAAGTGCAAGAACGACTAGTCTCAAATGAATGAAATGATCATGTAAGTAGGGGTTAAACGTTTAACTCATTGGAATACTAATCAGTAATTAGTGTTAACGTGTAATAGGTTGTGGACTTTAGGTCCACCTTGTATACTTGTACCACACACATACTTGTACTACACTCTTACTTGTATTATACATATCTGCCTCTTATATAAAGACATTCTTGTATATTCTATTATTTGAAAAATACAATACATTCATTTAGTATTTCTAATATGGTATTAGAGTCACTGCTCTTAACTTTCTTTTGTCTTGCAATCTTGTTTTTGTTGGTATTTTCTGTTGCCTCATCTTCTCTGGTTAGTAAACCTTTTTGGTGCCCTCTCCTGATTGCTCTGCCGCTGTCAGAGGTCCTCAAGTTGAATCTCTGCCGCCAAAAGCTCGCTCTCCACCAACGAGACCAATGCCTTCATCGGATCTGTCCCTTCGGACCTCCATTTAAGACATAAGACATATAGATCGCCAACCAATCTACTTAATGCTGGAAAAATCATCTTCATCGGATGTCGCACATGCCCCCACGCGCCGGCCAAACTTCCGGCAATTTCCTCCATGCGCTTGACGCACTTGACGCGCCTCACGCACCACTGGAAACTTGGCTAACGTCATCTGGCTATCTGCTGACATCATTTGCCACGTCAGCCTTAGTTGCCTCGCCTGCTGACGTCATTTGCCACATCAGCCTAGCTGGCTCACCTGGTGATGTCATCTGTTGATTTCACTGACGTTATCTTCAGTTGACTTGGACCAACTGTTGATCGTTGACTTTCTACTGTTTAACCGTTGACTTTTTACCAAAGTTGACTTTTTGTAGTCTAGATGCTCCTTACGCAGTTTTTTCGCGTAGATTTTATTTTTGCTGTCCATATTTGCATATTTTGCTTCTAAATGAATAATAAAGACAAGTCTTTTTTTTTTTTTTATTGCAAGAATCATCGTCGACAATCCAACAAACGTTTTTGTAATTTTTGCAAATGTCTTGACCATAATATTGAGACTTGTTATCAGCATAACAAATCAGCTGTTTTCATTTCTGCTGCTACTACTGTTGCTAAGATTGAGAGTATCCAACCAATGACTCCTGTCTACGCAAATTCCAAGTCTTCTTAATCCACTATCACCATTCCCACAATTAACTTTCAAAACATCATCGCTAATACTATTTGTATGGTTGATAATACATCTTGTTCCTCTTCTCTCTCAATTCCATCTGGTATGTCTCCTTTCTCTTGGCTTGTGGATTCTGCTTGTTGCAACAACATGACACTTCACTCATCTTTATTTTCTCAACTTGAACCTGCACCACACCTTCTTAACATTCTCACAACTAATGGTTCCACATTGTTTGGTCATAATATAGGTTCTATCTAGACCTTCCACCTCTCGGTTCCTAGGTCTTTAATGTTCCTAACCTTTTTTATAATTTATTTTCTGTGGGACAATTACCTAAGTTGGGTTACTGCATTACCTTTGATTATTTAGGGTGTATTGTGCAAGATCCGAGGACGGGACAAGAGATTGGGACTAGTCTCAGAGTTAGGCATATGTTTCCCATGAACAACCTTCGTCTTGTACTTGTTGCTCTTATTTCTGTTGCTACTGCAGCTGCTGTAATTTCTTCTATTCCTTCTCTTGCACTTTGGTATGCCTGACTTGGTCACGCATCCTCCTCTCGGGTACAACACTTGGCTTCTAGAGGTTTGTTAGGTTCAGTGTCTACAAAAAATTTTGATTGTGTTTCATATTTGTTAGGAAAACAACCAACTTTGCCTTTCAATACTAATGAATCAATGTCCACTGATATCTTTAACTTAATTCATTCTGATATCTGGGGGCCTTCCTATGTCTTTAATATTGTTGGATCTCGATATTTTGTTGACTTTGTTGATGATTATTCCCACTATAGCTATATTTTTCATGTGAAATATCATTCTGAATTATTGCAAATATATTCCAAATTTGCAAAAATGATTGAAACTCAATTTTCCAAACGTATCAAAATTTTTCGATCTGATAATGTTCTTGAATACACTCAATATGCTTTCCAAACTGTTTTGCATTCCTATGGCACTATTCATCAACTAACTTGTCTAGGTACCTTTCAGCAAAATAGTAGAGCTGAACGAAAATTTGGTTATATTCTTGACACTGTTTATGCTCTCATTCTCTCTGCTAAAGTTCTCGCTTCTTTTTGGGGCGAAGCTGCTCTTCATGCTGTTCATGCTAATAATCAAATTCCCAGTCCGGTCATCCAAAATCATACTCCATATAAGACCTTTTTGGGTCACTTCCAGACTACCACCACCTTTGCTCTTTCGATTCTGCCTGTTTCGTTCTTCTTCAGCCATATGAGCATAACAAACATGAGCCACAGTCTAAACTATGTTGTTTTTTTTGGCTATGACGAAACTTAAAAGGGGTATTGGTGTTATAATCCTATCTCTCATCGTCTTCGTATCTCCTACAATGTTGTCTTTTGGGAATATCACTCCTTTGTTGAGCTCTCTTACTTTCATGCCTCCCTATCTATCTCATCTGTCTTGGATCTTTTTCCAGATGAGCTACATATTCCTTCTATACTTACTCCTGATCCACCTATAAACTTCTCTGTCCAATCACTAGATATTTTTTATGCCTCTCCTAGATCTCCCTCTAATGAAGAGGTGGAAGATGAATAGGTCGGAGATGAGCCCTCTGACCCTGAGTTCGGGTCCCCTACTCTTGCTCCGCTTGAAGATCTTGCACAAGACATCCCACCTCGTCATTCAATTCGGGTAAGATCCATTTTTTCACATTTACTTGACTATCATTGTTATACTGCCGTTGATATATTGCACAAGCCACACACCTATCGTGAGGCCTACACTGACCTTTTATGACAGATTGTAATGAAAGAGAAACTTGATGCATTATCTAAAAACCATACTTGGGATTTGGTGACTCTTCCCCCTGGGAAATCTGTGGTTGGTTGTAAGTGGATTTATAAGATCAAGACTTACTCTGATGGGTCCATTGAGCGATATAAAGCTTGTCTTATTGCAAAATGCTTTACACAGGAGTATGAGATTGATTATGAAGAGACTTTTGCTCCGGTTGCTCGAATATCATCTGTTTGTGCCCTTTTAGCTGTTGCCGCTATAAGTAAATGAGACATTTTTTAGATGGATGTAAAAAATGCCTTCCTTAATAAGAATTTAAGTGAAGAAGTTTATATGCAACCTCCTCTTTGTCTCTTTATTGAATCGAACAAGGTTTGTCACATTCGACGTGCATTTTATGGCCTTAAACAAGCTCCATGAGCTTGGTTTGTCAAGTTTAGCTCTACCATCTCTCACTTGGGTTACATTGCCAGTTATTATGATTTTGCCTTATTTCTTCGTCGCACCGACAAAGGCACCATTTTGCTTCTCCTATATGTGGATGATATGATCATAACTGGTGATAATCTCAGTGGCATTCAAGAACTCAAGGATTTTCTCAGTCAGCAGTTTGAGATGAAAGATCTTGGACATCTCAGCTACTTCTTGGGTCTGGAAATCACTCATTCCACTGATGGTCTTTATATTACTCAGGCCAAGTATGCTTCTAAACTTTTGTCTCAAGCTGGACTTATTGATAGCTAGACTGTTGATACTCCAGTTGAATTTAATGCGCACCTGACTCCTTCGGGGGGTAACCATTGTCTAATCCCTCTCTTTATAGATGATTGGTTGGCAGTCTAATTTATCTTACTGTCAGTTGTCCTGACATTTCCTATGCTGTTCACCAGGTGAGTCAATATTTGTCTTCTCCACGTCAGACTCACTATGCTGATGTTCTACGCATTCTTCGATTCTTGAAGGGCACTCTTTTCCATGGAATTTTCTACTCTGCTCAGTCCCCTATTGTTCTCCGTGCATTCTCTGATGCTGATTGGGTAGGAGATCCCACTGATCACAAGTCCACCATTGGTTATTGCTTTTTTCTTGGTTCTTCTTTGATTTCTTGGCGAAGTAAGAAACAAACCCTTGTGGCTTGCTCCAATACTAATGCAGAATATCGTGCCCTTGCTGATACCATATTTGAGCTCAATTGGTTACGATGGCTTTTTAAAGACTTAGGTGTGTCTACATCCTCTGCTACTCCTCTTTATTGTGACAATCAGAGTGCCATTCATACTACTCACAATGATGTCTTCCATGAACAAAATAAATACATCGAGATTGATTGTCATTTTATCCATTATCATCTTGTCTATGGTGCTTTCAAGCTGTTCTTGGTGTCCTCTGAAGATCAATTTGCAGATATCTTCACCAAGTCACATCCTAAGGGACGCCTTCGTACTTTGGTTGACAACCTCAAGTTGGTCTCATACCCACCTTGAGTTTGAGAGGGTTGTTAATGTATAATAGGTTGTTGGCTTTAGGCCCACCTTGTGTACTTGTACCACACACATACTTCTGCTACACTTTTACTTGTAATAGGCAAAAAATGTATTGACCTATTTGGCAAATTAATTAATTAATTATTCAAGTTAATTAATTAAGTCAATTTAGCATGCAATAGTGTGGTAGCGTAAACAAATCACCAATTAAACTAAATGCAATGGAAAATAAATTTGACACTGTGATTTGTTTACAAATAGGAAAATCCTCCGAGGCAAAACCCTACGGGGTGAATTTAAGGTCATCACTATCGAGAATTTACAATTATCAATCACAAAAGGTTACAAGTAAAAGAAATCCCAGTACTCAGTGCCAATCTACAGTTGAACGCTTACTCCAATACCCAATTGGATTTGTATTGTAGTGGCAATCCCTCCGTTTAATGCACAAATCCTAGTACGTGACTAATTAATGATGCACGGATCCCAGTATATGGCTAACACACCAGCTTGAAGAAGATGTTGGCTGCAAAGTTTTCAGTTCATCAACATGAAGATCAAGAAGCTTATTGGTCACAAAATCCTTGGCTCAAAGACGTAGTAGCTTCTACAAAGAGAATGATGAACTAGGGTAATTTCTGTCTCTGGTCATAATATGCATGTATTTTGTTTCCAATACCCTTGCATCCCTTGTGACGACTTTTAAAATAATCCTTATATATGTCTAGGGTTGTGAGAAAAGAAACCCTCCACAAATACTCAAGGATATGCGTTTAATTAGATCTGAAAAGTCTGATTTTGTAATTCTCGATAAATACAGCTTGTGTCGAGTTTGTGTCAAGCTTCAACATTAAATATCAATAGATAGGCTTCTATCGAGACATTTGTCGAGTTTTAATGAACAACACTTCTTCACTTGTTTCTTGGACAGATTTGCATGACTTGAACACTTGACTTGAACAACATGTTTCTTGAAGTCTTAAACCATCCTAGATCTACCTAATTACAAGTAAAGTGTGTTTTGTCAAAGGATTAGCCAATTACATCAAATATGTCCCTAACAACTTGTACTACACACATCTGCCTCCTATATAAAGGCACTCTTATATATTCTATTATTTGGGAAATACAATACATTCATTTAGTATTTCTAACAATTAGAAATCATAATAGTGGTTTTTATCTTCTATACAAATACTATTAGGGTCTTGTTAACGGGTGCTGCATAACACCCGTTCTAGATATAAAATTATTATTAGATAGATCATCTGGAGAAAGTAATGATGATGTTTCTCTCCCATCGGTCTTGTCCTTGAGAGTTTAGAGAGAACTATTTTTAATGTGAGATTGAATTATGCTTATTACTTAATAGGCCTCATACATTTATATTCTTTTTCAAATCACTTAACTAGAAATACAAAATGGTAGCAAAAATTATTTTTGGGATTTCAAAGAGTAAACTTTGCAGTCTTTGTACACTTAAAGGCTTATTTTGTGAAATTCGTATCCTATTTCCCGTACCTATATTCTAAATATTTTCTCTCACATTGAGAATGACTTGTATCCTATGAAGCATGACCACCTAATGTGATTTATATAACTACTCGCAGAGATATACTTGCAGAGTACTCTAAGCAAGTAATGAAATTGGGGATTTTACTTTTTGAGTTATTATCGGAGGCCCTTGGTTTGAATCCAAACCACCTTAATGACATTGATTGCGCTGAAGGACTTGCAGTTTTGTGCCATTACTATCCCGCTTGTCCACAACCAGATTTAACATTGGGCACAAGCAAGCATACTGACAATGACTTCATCACTGTGCTTCTACAAGACCATATTGGTGGCCTCCAAGTTCTACATCAGAACAAGTGGATCGATATCCCTCCTTTGCCAGGGGCTCTAGTGGTTAATATTGGAGATCTTCTTCAAGTAAGTCTTCACATTATTTTTCTGATGGAATATTAACCTGCAAGTGATGTGGTTAGTTAAGGATAAAGTCTAATATTGAATAAAAATGACAAGAATAAGTAGTTGATATAATATTGTTGGATCCAATTAATCATTATCAATTTTGGCAATGACACTTATAGATTTAGAAATACATTTTTGTGTTACTCTTCCATTTGTCTACTAGGGATCTTGTTATGCTGCAACTCCTAAAATAAATTGTTTTATGGAATTGCATATTATAATTATATTACAAATATTTAATGACCTGTTGGTCTAATGTGAGAGGGACGGGACTGCAGATTTGAATCCACTGGCCAAAGAGTATTGTGTTGTAGTGTAATACCAATGTTCTCAGCTCACCAAAGTAAATTGTTTCCAAGTTCCAACATGGAGTAGCTTCTGTTACTCTAACACTTACCTATTTGATCAAGGGCAAATCCATTTACTTGAAGGATCATTTATGTCCAAATAAATGGAATACATGAAATTATGTATTAATGATATGAAAAACTATGAAGCTTGTTTTTGTTTCCTTGGTTTGATGTTGGTGTGGATAAATTTCTTATGTATTTCTCAATTCTGATGCTTCAAAATCAAGAAGGAATCTTATTGTTGTAGCTAATGTACAAAATTTTACCGTTTGGTGCTTTCAGCTCGTAACAAATGACAGGTTTAAAAGTGTTGAACACAGAGTATTAGCAAACCAGGAAGGTCCAAGAGTATCTGTGGCGAGCTTTTTTTCCACAAATCTTCATCCAAACCCAAAACTTTACGGCCCCATCAAGGAGTTATTATCAGAAGATAATCCTCCAAAGTATAGGGAAACCACAGTTACAGACTATTGTAAGCACTTCAGTGAAAAAGGCTTACATGGGACTTCTGCCTTGCTGCATTTCAGGCTTTGAACTTCGATTATAAAGATGAATAAAGTGTTAGAATGACTTTTTAGCCTTTAACACTTTCAGTTTGTGATGATGTAACACTTTTTTTTTAGACATATTGATTGCGTGGTTGTGAAGCTTGATTAGAAGCATAAATGAATAATAATGTTTATATGCGATGCTTGAAGGCTTAATCAAACTCTGTGCCATTCTATAGCTTCTTCTTTGTCTTGAAGCCATGGCTTATCAATTTTCTAATGGTGAATTGGTGCGTATTACTAAAAGAATTTACTTTCCAAGTTGTTGTTCTACTCTATTATTGGGAAATTGTAGAAAATTAAAGAAAGAAAGAAAGGAAAGAAAAGAAAATAAAAAAGACGCGCACACACAAAAAGACTTGGGATGGAATTGGCTATTAAGACTTTGTGAGAGTCAGTTTTCGGATAGTATTCTGGCCCAAGCTTAAAAAAGGACCTCGGACCCTCTAGTTGTAGTTTGAATTGACTGGGCTTGGTCTACCGCAGCTAAATGGGCTGTTTATAGACCAAGTGATGCACAGGGCAAGACTCTTGCAATATACATACACTAGCCAGTGAGAATATATGTATTAATCAACAAGAAAAATAGCCAAGGCAAACAAACGTAATAAAGGAAAAAGAAAAAAAACAAAATAATTGCTCAGGATCCTCAAATCAGTAGGAAACATTTCATTAGTTTTTCTTAATTGTGGATTACAATGAGCTCACTAACACTTAATACAAGGTTGAAATAAGCTCAAAAATTACAGACTTAGATGACTCTCTAGGCCTCTAAGACTTGCAAAATTTGAATCATTTTGAATCTAAGCATCTGCTGTAGTGGCTGTTTCTGGGATCTCGAGAGGTATTTCCCTGTTCTCTTTGAGTTTTACAGAGCTTTTTCTTAATGATTTGGTTTGATTTATTTCTTTTTTGGCCCTTTCAACGTTGGTTGCTTCTTCCTTTTATAGTGTCACTTTAGGGTTCTGGGGTACAATTGATTCTTCCCCCTTGGCTCCTTGGGTACTAGAGCCTCTGTTTGTCCCAGTTCTCCTGACGACTGATTCTTTCTTTGTTTCCCATAGTTCTCTTCTTTTGGTGTTTTTTCCTCCAAAAGTGACTTGCTAACCTTCCGTTTTGAGGTGCCTTTTGGGGAATTGACCTTTAACTTTACTCCCTCCAAGTTTCTTTGTCTTCTTTGTCTAGGCTTAGCCTCCTTTTAGCCGCCTCTCTCCTTTTGTCATTTTTCCTGGTAAGCTAAGTTTTTTTCTTCCAAATCGAAGGTTCCATTAGCTGTTTCCTTTCGTGGATCCTTTTTACTCTAGGTTCCTCAAGGTACCAGCCCATCATCCCTGAGACGTTGCTCTCCACGCCCTCTGGTTTTGTGCTACATCGCTGAGCGCTCGAGAAGGACCCATCTACCTTTCGTTCCTGGTGCCTTTTAATCCTCCTTTGAGCTGTCTTAATCCTATCTTGGCCGTGCTGCACACCCAGAGGTCCCAGGTAGTCCCTGGTATCCCGGCCCAGCCCCCTTTTCTTCTGGACTGTCTTTGTTTCTTTTCTTTTCTTTTCTTCTCTGATTCTGGCAGGCTGAATTCTTTCCTTTCTCCCTTTTTTATAGACTCCTTGCCTCTTCATGGAGCCTGGGCCTCAGGTCCATCATCCTTCTTTCTTTTGTAGCCCTAATCTTTTTTCTCAATTTTTTTTTTTTATTTCCCATGGATTGGCCCAATGCCCCCTTTCTTTGGGCCTTGTATCCTGATTTCATTTTCTTTTTTTTTTTTTAGCGCTCAACAGATTTGAATCTCAACAGTGGTGTACACAATTGTACATATTTATTTAGTCAATAATGTAAAGTGTACACCAATAGTTTGTAAAAAATATTGTAAGATAATTTGTAGGTAGAGATCGAGCCAGACTATCGAGGGATATGGGCTAATTTTTTTTTTAAAAATGAAAATGTAAACTAGTATACATTTAATATTAATAAGTTATCAACAAATGAAAAAAGACACAAAATAATTGTTTTTTTTAGTACATTACAATACAACTATCTATTAAAGTGAACATATGAGGACAAATCACAAATATTCAAACAAAAAATGCTAAACTAAAATATTAATTTGTTAATACGATTGTTGCTAAGATTAATTATTTATGACTAGTCATGTTTTGTTATCTCTTTGATATAATTATAAAGAAATCAAACAAAAAGGCAAAACAACATTGCTATTATCATAACGAGGCTCTATTTTCTATACCTTGCTTCTCTCTGAGAAACTAGGTTGTAGAAACTCCATTATCTTCTTCGGAATGATATCTCTCTCCCTCTGATAATAAGGTTATCAGTAGGGCTTGTTGGGTTTTTTATTTTCTGAGGGTTTAGGGAAACACATTCTTCTCCTCTTTCTTCCTTCCTATATCTCTCTATATCCTAGTTTCAACTCCGATTATGGATGAAGTTCTTAGTGAATGGAAAAAACTATCCCTCACGGATGAGGAAGGTTCCAAACTTAGCCTAACAAATTCAAAAAATCTGAGAAGAAGAGAATATGTTCTTGCAGCAAAGTTTCTAACAAAACGTGCACTAAATGTGGACGCCATTGGGAGAACCCTCAAACCACTATGGAGGGCCAGGAATGAATTCAAGATCAGGGAAGCAGGTGACCACACCCTGTTATTCGTTTTTGAACTTGAGACAGATGCAGAAAGAGTGCTAGCCCAAGAACCGTGGTCGTTCGATAAACATCTCATCCTTCTTCAACGATATGACTATTCTTTTCCTGCCAAACGTTTACGGTTTACAAAGACTACCTTTTGGGTGCAAATACATGGCCTACCTCTGAGATTACTTGACCCAGAGACAGCAATTGAAATAGGAGAAACCCTTGGAGAAGTGTTACTTGATGAAGCAGAGAAGGAGATGGTGGGTGGGGATTTTGTACGAGTTAGGGTGAGAATAGATGTTTTAAAGCCTTTGAGTAGAGGTCGAAGAGTGATTCTGGATGAAGGAACTGAGACTTGGGTCTCTTTTAAGTACGAAAAGCTCACAAACTTCTGCTATTGGTGCGGCATGGTAACCCATGATGAGAAAGAGTGTGAGAAAAGGTTTGCAGGAAAAGTTTCAAATCCTCAGATACAGCAGGAATATGGAGCATGGTTGAGGGCTGCTCCGTTCAATCCAGGAAGATCTCCTTACATGACGGTAACAGGTATGGGTGATGGACTTGGCGGTGTCACTGAGAAATCGTCTGGGAGAAAGAATAGGGTAGCAGAGGAGCTACAGCCGGTGGCATCTCAGGACAGACCAGCTCCGGCAAAGGATAGTAACGTTCATTCCAGCGTGGACAGCCCTCGTGCTCCTCACATGGAAACAGCAGATTTTGTGGAGAATCTTAGGCAGAATTTAAGTCCATCATTATCTCCAATTATACAGGTATTTAATTCCATTCCAAAATCAACCCCAGCTGATAACCGCTCCCGAGATTTTGAAAAGCAAATTAAAGAAATTGATTCGGCATTGAATAAGTTTGACCCCCACACAATATCTACAACTGATATGCCATCTGTCACCTCCATACATTCAGAATATGGTGAAATACATGCTGAAATAAATACAGATATTTTAGGAATTGAGGCACAAAGCAAATCCCTCCACGTGAACAATCAAGTTACCCCACATGATACTAGTACACTACGCATGTGGAAGAGAATAGCACGAAATAGCATGGTCCCTGAGAACCCAACCCAATACCCTGTCTCACACAAAAGAAACAGAGAGATTGATGTGGAAGTCCATCCGGAGTTACCAAAGAAGAAGGCCTTGGTTTCGAAAGATGAATGCCCAGAAATTTCAATGGCGGAGACTGCTGTGCAGTCCCGCCAAGAACCATGAGTATTATAGTGTGGAACTGCCGTGGGCTTGGGAACCTGCGGACAGAAAAAGAGCTTGAAGTAGTGATTCGAGCAAAAGATCCCTCCGTCCTGTTTATAGCCGAAATGTGGGCGGATGAAGCAAGGCTAAAGCAGATTAAACGAAAAATTGAATTTGATAATTTATTTTTTGTTGAAAGAAATAATAGAGGTGGGGGTCTAGCTTTGTTTTGGCGAAATTCAATTGACTTGCATGTTGATACTTTTTCACCAAACCATATAGATTCCATCATTAATAAAGGAAAGGATGAGGCTTGGCGATTCACAGGCTTTTATGGTGAACCTGTGACGCACAAACCATTTGAGTCATGGAACAAACTTCGACAACTCCACAGAAAATATAATATCCCTTGGTTGTGTGCCGGGGATTTTAATGAGATCATGAGAAGTTCTGAAAAATTAGGGGGAAGTAGTAGGAATCAAACACAGATGCAATTATTTCGGGATGTAGTGGATGAGTGTGGATTTATTGATCTCGGTTTTGCAGGTCCCTGGTATACATGGCAGAAGCATTTTTCTGCAGGTCACTCAATATGGGAGCGACTTGATCGTGCTTTGGCTACTAACGATTGGTTTCTGAGATTTGCAGGTACAAAAGTACACCACCTAAAGTCAGAGTCATCAGACCATAGCCCTCTATGGATTGATATGATGGGTTTAGAAGCTCAATCTGTAACAAAACCTTTTAGGTTTGAAGAAGCGTGGCTGTCAGACCACACATGTTCAGAAGTTGTTGAAGCAAGCTGGGAAGCAAGGGAGGTGGACGATCCAGCAATAAAAGTCATGAGGAAAATTGAAAGGTGCGGTCGAGACCTGAAAAATTGGGAGAAAGACCACTTCGGCAACATTAGAAATATTCTAAAGGAAAAAAGGAAAGAGTTGGCGGAAGCTGAGAAGGAGGCAATGCTCACAGGACAAAATTTCAAAATACAAGAATTAAAGAATGAGATTTCAGTGTTGGTGGACAAGGAAAATAGGCTATGGTTTCAAAGATCAAAGGTGCTGTAGGCTACCCAAGGTGACCGAAACTCAAAATATTTTCACAGCCGAGCTACTCAATGATGGCGAAAGAATACCATTCAGAGGCTTCGGTCAACAAGTGGGCAGTGGAGATCAAGCAGTGATGAGGTAGCCGAGATACTTATTGGCTATTTTCAAGAGCTATATACCTCGGGCAATCAGGCACCATGTGATGCAGCCACGGAGTCCATTGAGAAGGTGGTAAACTCAGACTTGAACAACCAGCTGGCACAAGATTTCACTGCATGGGAAGTCCAGAAAGCAATTAAAGAAATGGCACCTCTCAAAGCCCCAGGACCAGACGGAATGCCTCCTTTGTTTTACCAACACTATTGGGGTACAATTGGTAATGATGTTACTCAATCTATTTTACATTTTCTCAATTTCGCATATCTTCCTGAAAAGCTCAATCACACTTTTATTACACTCATCCCAAAAAAGAACTCCCCCGAATTTGCCTCAGATTTTAGGCCCATTAGCCTTTGTAATGTTTTATATAAAATATTTTCAAAGGTTTTGGCCAATAGAATCAAAAAAATTCTCCCAAAAATCATTTCTGAACATCAAAGTGCATTTACAAAAAGTAGATTAATTTCTGACAATATTCTAGTTGCCTTTGAATCTCTCCATAGTATGCAGAAACATGTGGGCAAGGAAAACTATATGGCCATCAAATTAGATATGAGTAAAGCCTATGACAGGGTAGAATGGACGTACCTTGAATCAGTCATGAGACATGTGGGCTTTACTGAAAGATGGATTAAACTGATGATGCTTTGTGTCAAGACGGTTTCGTATTCCATCTTGGTAAATGGAGAGCCAAGAGGGATGATAAAACCAACTCGAGGTATCCGTCAAGGAGATCCATTGTCACCATTCCTTTTTCTGCTATGCACGGAAGGTTTGAATGGTCTCATCACAAAAGCGGAGGAGAAAGGTGATATTAAAGGTTATGCCCTATGCAGAAATAGTCCAAGACTAACCCATCTCTTTTTTGCAGATGATAGCCTTTTATTTTGCAGGGCAACGATCAGGGAATGCCATCAAGTTTTGGATATCCTCGAAACTTATGGAAGGTGCTCAGGCCAACAAATTAATAAGGCAAAAACGACTATCTTTTTCAGTAAGTCCACCTCAGTGAGAGTTAAAAACCAGATCAAATCTGCCTTGGAGGTACCAGAGATCTTACAATACGAGAAGTATTTGGGATTACCATCTTTGGTGGGAAGAAATCGAAAGGCCAGTTTCAACTACATTAAGGAGAGGGTTTGGAAAAAAATGCAAGGGTGGAAGGAAAGGCTTTTGTCTCAAGCAGGCAGAGAAATCCTTATTAAGGCTGTGGTCCAAGCAATACCAACCTACACAATGAGTTGTTTCAAGCTTCCTTTGGGACTTTGTGGGGATATTGAGAGTCTCATAAGAAAATTTTGGTGGGGTCAAAAAGGTGATAGAAGGAAGGTACATTGGGTCAAGTGGGATACCCTTTGTAAGCCAAAGTCGGAGGGAGGCATGGGTTTTAAAGATTTGGCAAATTTCAATGATGCCCTCCTAGCAAAATTAGGATGGCGACTACTTCACCAAAAAAACTCTCTATTTTATAGAGTTTTTAAGGCGAGGTTCTTTCCACATTGCTCTATCCTAGAAGCTTCTTCCTCTAGTACTGGGTCTTATGCATGGTATAGCATACTAAAAGGACGAGATTTATTGTTGAAGGGAGCAAGGTGGAGAGTGGGCTGTGGTGATGCTATTACTGTATGGAACGATGCCTGGCTGCCTTCAAAAGATCATCCAAGAACCGAATCCCAAGTGGTATCTGGATTTGAGGACATGAAAGTTTCGGCACTTATAGACCCAGTCACATGGAAGTGGGATTCCAATCTGCTAAATGGACTTTTCTACCCACAGGAGGCAGAGTTGATTTCAAGCATCCCTTTATGTACAAATGCAGTGGAGGATATAGTTGTTTGGCCTTTTACCCCATCAGGAACTTACACAGTAAAGTCGGGTACAAGATTCCTCACAGCAGAACAAGCACAAAGCGAACAAGACATCTCTGCACAGCCGGGTAAAGAAGTGTGGAAGTTAATATGGAGTCTCAATGTGCAAAGCAAAGTCCGAAATTTCTTATGGAGGACCTGTCACAATGCGCTACTGGTGAAACAAAACCTGCGACGAAGACATATCATACATGAAGACGTATGTGAATTGTGCAAACTAGAGACTGAATCGGTTTTCCACGCTCTTTGGGGATGCTCACAGCTTACACAGGTGTGGGGTTCATTACCTACATTCTCATTCAAACAGACGAGAGGATTTTCATCCATCCAGGAAGTCCTTACTTACACAAATGAAGAGCAGAAAAATCCAGAGCTGCTAGCATCAGTGATGTGGACGATTTGGTTTCGTAGAAACCAGGTGCGCACCTCCTCAAAGGACTTCCCACTAGCACAGGTTGTACCAATAGCGGTTCAAGCATTGGCAAATTTTCAACAAGCTAACACCAATGCAACTACGAATCTCAGAGGCCCTCCTCAAACACGGATTCGATGGTCACCACCGGCAGACGGGGACATTAAAGTTAATTTCGACGGAGCTCAGTTCAGAGACATGGGCAAGGCAGGTATAGGAGTTGTTATCCGGGATAGCAGAGGACAAACATTGGCTTCTTTATCCGAGCAAGTAAGCCTCCCTTTCTCTCCAGACATAACTGAAGCAATAGCTGCTGCTATAGCTATTTCTTTTGCACAGGGGCTCGGCTTCACTTCATTTATATTAGAGGGAGACTCCGCAAATATCATTAAAACTCTAAAGTTTGAGGAGACATCATTATCCTCCTTTGGTCATATCCTCAGCTCAGCGAAAACAAAGATAGCAGGTAGCAATGTAGGTTTTTCTCATGTTGGCCGAATGGGTAACATGGTAGCACATAACCTTGCTCAACATGCTAGACATGTTAGAGGTTTCACGGTATGGATGGAGTATGTTCCTCCACACCTTTCTCATGTACTCAGTGCTGATCACGGCTAATTTGTTTTTTCTAATAAAGTTCAAGTCTTGATTCTCAAAAAAAAAAAAAAAAAACATTGCTATTGGCCCATTCTACTACCAACAGTTTTCTTTTAAAAAACTACCAAAGAAAAACATACAAGAAATATTTTACTTTTACTTAGCTGAATGGGCCCTAGTGGTTACAAAAGAAATATCTTTCTCCCGCCCAAGTAATTTGCCTTGTTCTCATAAGCAATTTGATGGTTGTGAGACTTTAATTAGGGTGTCCCCAAATGATAGAAATCATTTATTGGAAGATATCTTGTCCAATTTGGGCATTAAAATACTTGCTTCATGTTTAGTAACTTCTCTAGGATATATTGATCGACATCAAAAAATAAATACCCAAATATATGAATTTTTATAATTTCCTTATACTTAAAAAAACAAAAAACAAATAGGGATTAATGAGAGATAAAGCGAAAATTGAGAATGCTGATATGAGAGTAAGAAATGAGAGAGTATGAAATAATGAGAGAGAGAGAGAGAGAGAGAGAGAGAGAGAGAGAGAGAGAGAGAGAGAGAGAGAGAGAGAGAGCATACTTGTTGCGTAATTGCAAGTAGAGTCGCCAAGGAGAGCAGAGCTGCCAGCACTATTGAGAAGAACTCATGATGACCATATTTCTCTTAGTATCGTTTAAAAGAAAATGAAATTAGAGACTATTTTTATGGAGTGGGTTGAGTGAGTTATGAATATGAATAATTATAAGTTTTCAATTTTTGGTTTTGAATGTGTTTTTTGTTGAATTACTTATTCATTCATTGTTGTTTGGTCTAATCTTGTTATTGTTTGGGCTATTAATTAGGTTAATTTTTGGAGTTGTGTTATGGACATAACAAATTAACACAGCAGTTTAGGTGTTAGTTCTTTGTAAGTTAAAAAAAAATTTATACTGTGATCCACCACAATTAAAAATAAAAGTGTAGTGAAAATATTGTGAGATTTTGTTGTATTCACAAAATTTGTCTTACTTTTATTGTTGTTATTTGAGATTTTTTTAAGGATTTAAGGATTTGTATTTAGGGCACCAAAATTATTTTGTTGAACAAAAGTTTTTGGGATTTTCCATTTATGGTGTTCAATAAATATTTTTTAGATTAGAAATGTTAGTTTAAAAATAATTATGTATATATTTTTTTTAGTCAGGCCAGGAGCACTCTAAATTAGATGTAAAGCCATCATTGTTCATGTTCCCTTGAACTGAGATGGCCAAAACCTTATCATTAAAGACCTCTTTTCTTCTTTTGGGTGGGATCACAAATTCCAGTTGCCTTTTATCTTCCAATTTCCATCTATCTGGACATCAAGGATATTTCTATGCAACACCATGCATCTAGAAAGGATTTGAATTCATTTCGGATAACTTATTTTCATTAATTTAATTTACTAAAAAAAAAGTAAAAATATATTTTTTGTTAAAATTTCAGCTCATTTTTGTTAATATATATATATATATATATATATATAAAGATCTAATAAATTTACATTAGACTAAATACTAATCCGTGCAATGCACATGAAAATTTAATAAAATATTTTTTTTGCCTTAAATATAAAATTAATAATTTTGTACTAATTCTTTTTGAGAATCTATTAAAAAATATTTATTATATAATAATTGCATTTATATATGAAACAATTAATTTTATCTTTTGAGAATAATTTGATACGGACAATATTCTAATAAAATGCCTAAATATAAAATAGAATATTTTTCTTTTTTAGAAAGAAGTATAGAATAGAATCTAAAATCGACTATAAAATATATATTAGCAAAATTTTGACTTGTAAAATTCTGAGGCCTAGAAAACTTCCGTTTTAAATTATAGATTCGGATTGTTTTGAGCCGAACTCCCACGACGACATCAGAAAGAAAAGGAAAATGGTTGTTACTTGTTACATGTAGAGATGCCTGAAGTTGCAGCCTCAGTCAAGCCAGACTATGATGGAGCAAGTGGGTTGAGGGCTTTTGATGACACAAAAGCCGTTGCTAAAGGACTTGTAGATGCTGGGGTTACTGAGATCCCTCGTATATTCTATCACCCACCAGTTAACTTCGACAAGAACTCAGCCACTACTGGTGACACTCAGTTCAGTATTCCTGTCATAGACCTCGAAGGCATAGACAAAGATGTAATCAAATGCGAGTAGATTGTTAAAAGAGTTGGTGAAGCATCAGAGATATGGAGCTTCTTTCGGGTGGTCAATCATGGGATCCCTGTGAGTGTTTTGGAGGAGATTAAGGAAGGAGTGCGTAGGTTTTATGAGCAAGATACTGAGATTAAGAAAGAGTTTTATACACGTGATCCCATGAGACCGGTGTTCTATAACAGCAACTTTGATCTGAATAGTGGAGTCGTGACCAATTGGAGGGATACTTTTCTTTGTATGATGGCTCCTTATTAATGTATATAGTGTTATGGGCTTTAGGTCCAAACTAGTTTACTTGTATAGCACATATTCTTGCACTACACTCTTACTTGTACTGCACTCATATTTATTTGTACTACACTCATATGCCTCCTATATAAAGGCACTCATGTATATTGTTTCAGTGAGAAATACAATATAGTCATTCAGTATTTCTAACATGGTATCAGAGCCACTGCTCTGACCTTTTTCTTAGCAGTCTTGTCTCTATTAGTGTTACTCCATTCTCGCTTCCGCCGTCACAGCAACTGCCACAGCCTTTTGCCGTTGAACCTCCAACGTCTTCTAGACATTGTCCTTGGGTTCCGGACCTGTCATAGCCGCCGTTGAGGAGTTCCACACAGACCATTGCCTTTTTCGCACTGCCGCAAATCTTGCTCCGATCAACTTATGTCAGCATCCAGTCTCTACTGACGTCATTGCCACGTCATCTGCTGATGTCATCACCGTTAACCGTTGACTTTGACCGTTGACCTTTGACTTTTGCTGTCTAGGTGCTCCTTTCCCAGTTTTTCACGTAGATTTCATTTTTGCAGTCCAATTTTGCATATTTTGCTTCTAAATGAAGAATAAGGACATTTTTTCTTCCTTTTGCAACAATCGTCGCCGACAATCCAGCAAACGTTTTTGTAATTTTTGTAAACGTTTTGGCCATAATATTGAGACTTGCTATCAGCACAATAAATCAGCTGTTTCAAATTTTGCTGCTGCTGTTGCTAACACTGAGAGTGTCCAACCAATGGCTTCTGTCTCTGCACAGTCTACATCTTCAGGTCGCACTTTCACTATGTCCACAGATGACCTTAAAAACATCATCGCCAATGTCATTCGTATGGTTGGTAATGCATCTTATTCCTCTTCTCTCTCAGCTTTATCTGGTATGTCTCCTTCCTATTGGCTTATGGATTCTGCTTGTTGCAATCATATGACACCTCACTCGTCCTTATTTTCTGAACTTAAACCTGCACCACACCCTCTTAATATACACATAGCAAATGGTTCCACAATGTCTGGTCATAATATGGGTTCCATTTTGACCTCAAAACTCTCAGTTCTTGGGGTCTTTAATGTTCCTGACCTTTCTTATAATTTTTTTTCTGTGGGACAATTAGCTGAGTTGGGTTATCGCATTATATTTGATTATTCTAGGTGTATTGTGCAGGATCCAAGGACGGGACAAGAGCTTGGGACTGGTCCCAGAGTTGGGCGTATGTTTCCCATAGACAACCTTCGTCTTCCACTTGTTGCTCTTGTTTCTATTGCCGCAGCTGCTGCAGTATCTTCTATTCCTTCCCTTGCACTTTGGCATGCTCGACTTGGTCATGCATCTTCTTCTCGGGTACAACAGTTGGTTTCTAAAGGTTTGTTAGGTTCAGTGTCTACAGAAAATTTTGATTGTGTCTCATGTCAGTTAGGAAAACAACCAGCTTTGCCTTTCAATACTAGTGAATCAATATCCACTGATATCTTTGATCTTATTCATTCTGATGTTTGGGGACCTTCTTTTGTCTCTAGTATTGGTGGCTCTCGATATTTTGTTGTCTTTGTTGATGATTACTCTCGCTATAGCTGGATTTTTAATATGAAACATCGTTCTGAATTATTGCAAGTATATTCTAATTTTGCAAAAATGGTTGAAACTCAATTTTCCAAACGTATCAAAATTTTTCGATCTGATAATGCTCTTGAGTACACTCAATATGCTTTCCAAGCTGTTTTGCATTCCTATGGCACTGTTCATCAACTAACTTGTCCAGGTACCTCTCAACAAAATGGTAGAGCCGAACGAAAACTTCGTCATATTCTTGACACTGTTCGTGCTCTCCTTCTCTCTGCCAAAGTTCCTGCTCCTTTTTGGGGCGAAGCTGCTCTTCATGCTGTTCATACTATTAATCGCATTCCCAGTCCTGTCATCCAAAATCAAACTCCATATGAGCGCCTTTTTGGGTCACCTCCAGACTATCATCACCTTCGCTCCTTCGGTTCTGCTTGTTTCGTTCTTCTTCAGCCACATGAGCATAATAAACTTGAGCCTAGATCAAGACTTTGTTGTTTCCTTGGCTATGGCGAAACTCAAAAGGGGTATCGGTGTTATGATCCTATTTCTCATCGTCTTCGTATCTCCCGCAATATTGTCTTTTGGGAACATCGCCTCTTTGTCGAGCTTTCTCACTTCAGTGCTTCTCTATCTTCCTCTTCTGTCTTAGATCTATTTCCAGATGAGGCACATACTCCTTCTGTAGCTGCTCCTGACCCTCTTGTAGCTACTCCTGATCCTCTTATAGCTGCTCCTGATTCTACTATAGACTTCTCTGTCCAACCACTAGATATCCTTGATCCCTTTCCTAGTTCTCCCTTTAATGAACAGGTGGAAGATGAACAGGTCGAAGATGAGCTACCCAACCCTGATCTTGGGTCCCCTGCTCCTGCTCCGCCTGAAGATCTTGCACAAGACATTCCACCTCGTCACTCAACTCGGGTAAGGTCCATTCTTGCACATTTGCTTGACTATCATTGTTACACTACCCTTGCTACACTGCACGAGCCTCACACCTATCGTGAGGTTTCCACTGACCCTTTATGGCAGATTGCAATGAAAGAGGAACTTGATGCATTATCTAAAAACCATACTTGGGACTTGGTCACTCTCCCCCCTGGGAAATCTGTGGTTGGTTGTAAGTGGATTTACAAGATTAAGACTCACTCTGATGGGTCCATTGAGTGCTACAAAGCTCGTCTTGTTGCAAAAGGTTTTACACAAGAGTATGGAATTGATTATGAAGAGACCTTCGCTCCGGTTGCTCGTATCTCATCTGTTCGTGCCCTCTTAGCTGTTGTTGCTGCTAGTAAATGGGACCTTTTCCAGATGGATGTCAAAAATGCATTCCTTAATGGGAATTTAAGTGAAGAAGTTTATATGCAACCTCTTCCTGGTTTCTCTGTTGAGTCAAACAAGGTTTGTCACTTTCGACGTGTACTTTATGGCCTTAAACAAGCTCCACGAGCTTGGTTTACCAAATTCAGCTCTACCATTTCTCGCTTGGGTTACATGGCCAGTCACTATGATTCTGCCTTATTTCTTCGTTGCACTGACAAAGGCACTATTTTACTTCTCCTGTATGTGGATGATATGATCATAACTGGTGATGACCTCAGTGGCATTCAAGAACTCAAGGATTTTCTCAGTCAGCAGTTTGAGATGAAAGATCTTGGACATCTCAGCTACTTCTTGGGTCTTGAAATCACTCATTCTACAGATGGACTTTACATTACTCAAGCCAAGTATGCCTCTGAACTCTTGTCTAGAGCTGGACTCACTGATAGCAAGACTGTTGACACTTCAGTTGAGCTTAATGCACATCTAACTCCCTCAGGAGGGAAACCGTTGTCTAATCCCTCTCTTTATAGACGCTTAGTTGGCAGCCTAGTTTATCTCACTGTTACTCGTCCAGACATTTCCTATGCTGTTCACCAGGTGAGCCCCTACTGATCGTAGGTCCACCACTGGTTATTGCTTTCTTCTTGGTTCTTCTTTGATTTCTTGCGAAGCAAGAAACAAACTCATGTGGCCCGTTCCAGTACTGAAGCAGAATATCGTGCCCTTGCTGATACCACATCTGAGCTTCTTTGGTTACAATGGCTTCTTAAAGACTTAGGTGTGTCTACATCTTCTGCTACTCCTCTTTATTGTGACAACAAAAGTGCCATTCATATTGCTCATAATGATGTCTTCCATGAACGGACTAAACACATCGAGATCGATTGTCATTTTATCCGTTACCATCTTGTCCATGGTGCTCTCAAGCTAATCTCAGTCTCCTCTACAGATCAACTTGCAGATATCTTCACCAAGTCACATCCTAAGGGACGCCTTCGTACTTTGGTTGACAACCTCAAGTTGGTCTCACATCCACCTTGAGTTTGAGGGGGGCTATTAATATATATAGTGTTATGGGCTTTAGGTCCAAACTAGTTTACTTGTATAGCACATATTCTTGCACTACACTCTTACTTGTACTGCACTCATATTTACTTGTACTACACTCATATGCCTCCTATATAAAGGCACTCATGTATATTCTTTCAGTGAGAAATACAATACAGTCATTCAGTATTTCTAACACTCCTAATCCCCCAATGCTACAAGACTCGCCAGCATCATGCAGGTATGTGATTTGCATATTATAGTTGGCTGAATTATTGTTAACATTGTTGGGCAAAAGTTAACGTTAAGAAAGAATCTCAGCTGTGTAATTTCATGTGAGTTGGGGTAGAAGTGTGATTTCCGCTAAGAGGTTGATGGGAATATGTGTAATTTGGGAAATGTGAGGATATTTGTATAATTATTTGGAATTGGGTGATATTTCTATAAATAGGATAAGTGAGAGTAGGCTTGGACTAAAATGGATTTAGCCCTGATAATATGGGCTTGGGTTGACTTGAGTTCGGGCTTGAGTCAAAGTGGCACATGAGTCAAAGTGGCTTGGATTTGTGAGGAATGGATTGGACTTCAGAGTTTAATGGGCTTTTTTTTTTTTTTTTTTTTTTTTTTTGATATTTCGATAGTTACAATGACAGTTTGAATATTAAAAATTTCTATTGAAAAAAAAATAAAAATCCAAGAATGGATTGGACTTTAGAGTTTAAAGTCTAGTTTATTTATTTATTTATTTTTATTTTGATAGTTACAATGACAGTCTGAATCTTAGAAATTTCTATTGAAAAAAAAAAAAAAAATCCAAATCGAGTTACAAGACTCTTTGACGGGCTTGTATTTTATTTTATTACTCTTGTGTGGAGGGTTAAGACTTAAGATGGGATTGTATTTATGTTACATTTGGACTGATGGCTAATTAGGTTTAAATGAGAGAGAGAGAGAGAGAGAGAGAGAGATTTTGCTAGCTATGCTTGCCTCATTCTTTTATTGTCTTTTTAAATCACTTAATCTTTTTTTTTTGAGAAA
The DNA here is from genome assembly GCA_032878915.1 of Castanopsis chinensis. Lineage (NCBI taxonomy): Eukaryota > Viridiplantae > Streptophyta > Magnoliopsida > Fagales > Fagaceae > Castanopsis > Castanopsis chinensis. The sequence continues at coordinate 9,116,806 of JAVQMG010000113.1, forward strand.
CAAACAAACACACACACAAAGGAGATGGAATTCAAAAAAACCAAATGGTAGAATTTTTAATTTAATTTTTATTTTTTGGGGATTTTAGAGTATAAACTTTGTACTCTTAAATTCTCATTTGGTAAACGCTCCCATTCTTGTATCTATATTCTAATCGTTGTATTAACACTCGCATTGAGAATTACTTGTACCCTATGAAGCATGGCCACCTTATGTGCTTTATAGTTTATATAACTACTTGCAGAGATATACTGGTGGAGTACTCTAAGCATGTAATGAAATTGAGGATTTTACTTTTCAAGTTATTATCGGAGGCCCTTGGTTTGAACCCAAACCACCTTAATGACATTAACTGCGTTGAAGGCAAGGGCGGCTTGATGCATTTGGGGGCCTAAGGCGAAAAATGATATAAACTACGTAGAATTTCTTTTTTTTTTTTTAGAAATTTTATAAACAAAGAAAGTTTGACAAAATTTTTCATACTTGTTGATGTGGCAGATTGATAGCAGTAAGTAAAAAAGCGATGTAAGTGGTAGATTTAAATGAGAACTAGTAAAAGTTTGCTAGCTCAACTTTTATTATTATTCTTTTTTTTTAGAAGTAAAATATTCATATTATTTTTTATAACAAATTTTAGATTTTAAGTTGTTTTTTGTTTTCTATTTGAAAATATCACTATAATTATTTTTTTACCATCAATAACAACCTACTACTTAACATTAGTTGTAAAAATGTTATGAAAAATATTGTGGACGTTGCATTTTTTCTCTTTTTTATTTGTTTTTCATCTAGTAAAGAAATATTATTTTATTTATTGATTATAAATAACCCTAATAGTTAAAATTTGGGGGCTTTTTTTTTACTTGGGGCCTTAAGCGAATGCATTTTTTGCTCTAGCATTCAGCCGGCTCTGGTTGAAGGGCTTGCAGTTTTGTGCCATTGCTATCCCGCTTGCCCACAACTAGGTTTAACATTAGGCACAAGCAAGCATGCTGAAAATGAGTCCCTCACTGTGCTTCAACAAGACCATATTGGTGGCCTCCAAGTTCTGCATCAGTACAAGTGGATTCATATCTCTCCTGTGCCTGGGGCTCTAGTGGTTAACATTGGAGATCTTCTTCGAGTAAGTCTTCACATTATTTTTCTGATGGAATATTAACGAGGATGTTACATATATTAATTTGTTAGGAAATAATATTAATGATTATTTATTAGTTGTTTCATGTTTGTAGGGAATTACCATGTTTATAGGTATTGGGTAAGATAGGGATTAGTGTGAGCAGGAAGTTATTAGTATTTGAGTTGTATTTGAATTCTATTGTTAGTAGTAGTGGTGTACTAGTTTTAGGAGCACGACTTTGTGGCCATAAGTTTAGGAGATGTGCTCCCTTGTTTTAGGTTTTTAACGTTACTTTTTTGTATTTAAATTGTTGAAGTTATTTTCAGTAAAATATATCAAAAAAGTTTAATCAAATTGGATCCTAATTAATTATTAGTGGAGTAATGTTGTTAGTTAAGAATAAAGTCTACCATTGCATAACAATGACAGGAATAAGTAGTTTATATAATATTGTTGGATCCATTACATTGACTAAATCATTATTGACAATCAATTTTGGTAACGACACATAGGTTTAGCAATACATTTCGTTTTACTCTTCTATTTGTTTACTGAGGATCTTGTTATGCTGCAACTCCAAAAATAAATTGTTTTATGGAAGTTCATAGTATAATCCTATTACAAGTACTTATTAATGACATGTTGGTCTAATGGAGAGGGACGGGACTCCGGATTTGAAACCATTCGCCAAAGAGCGAATCCATTCACTTGCACATTGGAAGGATTATTTGTGTCCAAACAAATGGAATACATAAAATGAAGTATTAATGATATGAAAAACTATCAAACTTGTTTTTGTTTTCACGGTGTGGTGCTCCAAAAGCAATAAGGATTCTTATTGTTATAGCTAGTTTACAAAATTTTACCGTTTGGTGTTTTCAACTTATAACAAATGACAGGTTTAAAAGCATTGAACACAGAGTATTGGCAAACCAGGTAGGTCCAAGAGTATTTGTGGCGTGCCTTTTTTGCACAGGTCTTCAGCCATCCCCGAAACTTCACGGACCAATCAAGGAGTTATTGTCTGAAGACAATCCTCCAAAGTATAGGGAAACCACAGTGTGAGACTATTGTAACTACTCCAATGAAAAAAGGCTTTGATGAAGCAAGTGTTAGCTAGAGTGACTCTTAAGCCTTTTTAACACTTTCGGTTTGTTATGATGCAACACACTTTTTTTTAAATAACATATTGACCGCGTGGTTGTGAAGCTTGAATAGAAGCATAAAACAATTAGATTGTTTACGTGCGATGTTTGAGGGCTTAATCAAAATCTGTGCCATTCTATATCATGGTTTTAAAAAGTGGACCGAATCGGCCCGTCTGACCAGTTCAACTGGGAATTGAGTACAAGTTCGGTTGTGTAAGAAATGCCCAAAACGTGTAAAAACTGAGAACTAGAAGCAAATCCGGTTTTGCCCCCAATTCAGTTTTTAAAACCATGATCTATACCCTCTTCTTGTCTTGAAGCCATGACTTGACAATTTTTGATGGTGAATTGGTGCATATTGCTATAAGAATTTACTTTCCATGTTGTTCCACTCTGTTATGGGAAAATTGTAGAAAATTAAAGCAAAAAAATCACACACACACACTTTGACCTCCACGGTGTGGCATTGGCTGTGGAGACTTGAATCTCAACGGCAGCGCAATCAAGCAAGAATTATTGGATGTTCTACTTTGTGTTTTCTCAATAGAGTGAGTGTAAAATAGGGTATAGTTTAGGAGGGTAAGTGAGTATTCTTATAGTTTAGGAGGATAATTATTGTTTTGACTTGGTTTAGGAGGGTAATTATAAAAGGCAGTATACTGGTATAATTTAGAGGATAAAGTATAGTCTCCCCATACTTATTTAAATGAAGGGGTACCAGCGGTTGCAAAAGAAATAATTTTCTCCAAGACTCCAACCCAAGTAATTTGCCCTGTTCTCATAAGCAATTAGAATGGCTACGAGACTCTAAAAAGAATTGAGATAACTTGTCCCCATTCCCAGTGATTGAAATCATTTCTTGGAGGATAATTAGTCCAATTTGTCATGTTCCTTTGAACTAGGATGGTCAAAGCTTTTTGGTTAAAAACCTCTTTTCTTCTTTTGGACTGGGATCAGAACCCCATTTGTATCTTCCTATTTCCATCAACCTGTACATGAAGCCTATTTCTCTGCAACACCTTGCATCTAGAAAGGATTTGGGATTCATTTCGGATATCTTATTTCATTAATTTATTTGGCTTAAAAATTAAGCAAAATATAATTGTAATTAAGACTATTCATTGTCATTGTCCTGTTACTGCCGTTCGATGCCAATTGCCAAAATAACATCAACCATGAAATAAGTTTTGCGCAGAAACAATCAAACAGTATGTTCAGTGGGACAGTCATTTGCAATTTAGTAGGTGTAGCAAGTACCTTCAAGCAAATAGACAAAGTTATGGACATGGATGATCAAATCTAATGGATAACGGGTTCCCAGCCCAACTCCAAACTTACAGATATAACCTGATGTGTCATTGGGAAAGTGAATCGGGTTGGGTTTGGGCAAAAAACCCGAATTTTTGGTCTGGGAAGCAATACCCGAATCTGACCCGTAAGAAAAAAAAAAAAAAAAAAACTCCTTAATGACATTCAAATTGGTTATTAGTATGTCTGTACTGTCATTGTTGATATAAAAACGTAGTGCTATAGCTGTATTTGCACATTTTAGGTTTGTACATGTTCACATTTTCTTAGTGAGTAATAAGTAATTACTAATTATCCATCCAACAAAAACATTTTACTGCGTAAAAGTCCATTTGCAAAAGTATTAGAGTTTTTAGACTTCTTGTTTGATTTTGCGGAAAAATTAATTAACTTCAAATAATTAATCAGTTAGGAATTCAAATTAATTTCCAAGTTAATTTCCACAAATTGAATATGTCACTAATAAAGCAATAAAATAATAAATACAGCATAAATAATAGAAAACAACAACAGTGAGACAACTAATAAAAAAAACTGTTTTATAGTAAAAAACCTGGGATAATTTAATTTAACAATCCTCAAGGCAACAAATCCACCAAAATAGAACTGAACTTTATACAATAGACTAGATTCTAAATTTACTACTATTTCATGTAGTACTTACTGGCATGGCCACGCATAACTTTGTGATCCTTGAACTCTTCTATTCTGATTTGTTGCACATAGACTCTGAGTTTATGACTCTAAGATCCTCTCTAAAAGATGTGACTAGTAATTATAGTCAATTGGTTGCACACAAACTCCCTGTTTGTGACTCCAAGAAACCGCTTGAAGGGCTAGGCCAACAACTTTGATATAGATTGGATTGCTCTATGTCTTCATATAAAGATCTGCATTATAGCAGTAGCAACATTGTGCTGATTTTTCTCTATTGGCTCTTAAACTCTCACAGGTTGAATAGGTGGAGGCTTAAATATACTTTCTAAAAAGCTTAGGGTTTTTTCCTCTTTAACCTCGCAATAAGTTGTGTTTTATGGTCACTCCTCCTTTGGCTATCTCCCTTGCCGTCCCGGTGAATCTTGAAACGGTTGTCCTCCTGCTGGAGTAGCTACCTCATTTCTTGGTTCTGTCTGGTAAGCTCTTTCACACTAGTTGTAAGTGCTTGGATCTGCAGAGCCAATGTCGCAGGATCTTGGTTGGACTCCATCTGGACTTAGAAAATGACTGGAACTATGCTTTCGAACCTTAGTGCGAAAATGTCGTCTCCACAGACAGCGCCAAGCTGATGATTCCAAAATCGTCAGCTGTGTAGGTTCGTCCAGACAGTGTCAAATCCACGTTATTGAACCTGCAAGATGTGAGATGAAAGCTTTCCTTAGGTAGTCACTAGTGTGGTGCTTGCCACAGGACCTCCGATGATAAAGTCAGTAATGGAAGCCGTTTAGGAAATAAGAGAGCTTAGAATGTCAAAATGAGGTAAGCTAGAATGTAATTTAGTTGCGTGTATGTACCTGGTTTGATCTTAATGGACTTGTATATATAGCTTCACTATTTCTAGCTATTGGGGGCTTTAATTATGACTTTAGTGCCCCTTTTTGTAACGCTTCAGGGCTTATTAATGTAGGTGTTGATGAGCTTCCAACGGCATGATAGTTGGTTGGCAACTGATCGAATCATTAAAACTTCTTCTTAATGATTTGCTTGTGTTTGTTTATGTCGTGGCGAGGTGGACGAATGTTCTTAATGAGGTCGTCTAGGCAGGAGAGCTCGTTAGTCCTATCAGCTCATCATTATAGGCAATCAAACTTAAAAAAAAAAAAAAAAAAATTCTACATGGAACTCTAGTTCCATGCCGAAATTTGCCTAAAACTCGATTTTCACCAAATCGAGTTTTAAAACAGGGACATATCTCTAAATAGTTTCAGACAATGGGCATTTTTCTGGAAAGTTTTGCAGAAAGGGGTAAAACCCCATTTTGGCCATGATTCTCTAGTACCGATTGGCCTTGTCCTTGAGAGAGCACTATTTTTAAAGTGAGATTGAATTATGCTTATTTCTTAATATGCCTCATTGATTTATATTCTTCTTCAAAATCACTTAACCAGAAATACAAAATGGTAGCAAATTTTATTTTTGGGATTTCAAAATGTAAACTAAGTAATATTTTGACTCTTAAATACTCATTTTGTGAACTCCGTATCCTATTTCCCGTATCTATATTCTAATGGTTGTATTTTCATTCACATTGAGAATGATTTGTATCTTATGAAGCATGACCACCTAATGTGCTTTATATAACTACTCGCAGAGATATACTTGCAGAGTACTCTAAGCAAGTAATGAAATTGGGGATTTTACTTTTCGAGTTATTATCAGAGGCCCTTGGTTTGAACCCAAAGCACCTTAGTGACAATGATTGTGCTGAAGGGCTTGCAGTTTTATGCCATTACTATCCTGCTTGCCCACAACCAGATTTAACATTGGGCACAAGCAAGCATGCTGACAATGACTTCATCACTATGCTTCTACAAGACCATATTGGTGGCCTCCAATTTCTGCATCAGAACAAGTGGATCAATATCCCTCCTGTGCCTGGGGCTTTAGTGGTTAACATTGGAGATCTTCTTCAAGTAAGTTTTCACATTATTTTTCTAATGGAATATTAAAGTGCGGGTAATATGGTTGAGGATAAAGTCTAATATTGAATAACAATGACAAGAATAAGTAGTTAATATAATATAATATTGTTGGATCCAATTAATCATTATCAATTTTGGTAACGACACTTTTCGATTTAGCAATACCATTGATTTAGCAATACCTTTTCGTTTTACTCTTCTATTTGTCTACAGGAGATCTTGTTGCCAACTCCTAAAATAAATCGTTTTATGGAAGTGTATAGTATAATCATATTACAAATACTTATTAATGACTAGTTGGTCTAATGTGAGAGGGACATGACTCCAGATTTGAAGCCATTTGCCAATGAGTATTGTGTTGTAGTGTAATACCAATGTTCTTAGCTCCCCAAAGTAAACTGTTTCCAAATTCCAACATGGAATAGCTTCTGTTACTTTTACCACATACCCCTTCGATCAAGAGCAAATCCATTCACTTGCATATTGGAAGGATCATTTATGTCCAAACAAATGGGATACATGAAATTAAGTATTACTGATACGAAAAACTATGAAGCTTGTTTTTGTTTGCTTAGTTTGATGCTGGTGTAGATATATTTCTTTTGTATTTCTCAATTTTGATGCTCCAAAATCAAGGATTCTTATTGTTGTAGCTAATTTACAAAATTTTACCATTTGGTGTTTTCAGCTTATAACAAATGACATGTTTAAAAGCGTTGAACAGAGAGAATTGGCAAACCAGGTTGGTCCAAGAGTATCAATGGCGTGATTTTTTTTGTACAGGTCTTTAGCCATCCCCAAAACTTTACGGACCTATCAAGGAGTTATTGTCAGAAGACAATCCTCCAAAGTATAGGGAAACAACAATGAGAGACTATTGTAACTACTTCAATGAAAAAGGCTTAGATGGGACTTCTGTCTTGCTGCATTTTAGGCTTTGAACTCCAATAATAAAGATGAATTGTGTTAGAATGCCTCTTCAGCCTCTTTCACTTTCAGTTTGTGATGATGTAAGTAACACTCTTTTTAGAAATATCTATTGTGTGGTTATGAAGCTTGGGTAGAAGCATAAATAAATAATACTGTTTATGTGCGATGTTTGAAGGCTTAATCAAAGTCTGTGCCATTCTATAGCTACTTTTTTGTCTTGAAGCCATGACTTACCAATTTTCTGATGGTGAATTGGTTCATATTACTAAAAGAATTTACTTTCCAAGTTGTTGTCCTACTCTATTATTGGGAAATTCTAGAAAATTGAAGAAAGTAAGAGAGGTAAAACACACACACACAAACACAAAAGGCTTAACTTGGCATGGCACTGGCTGTTAAGACTTGAATCTCAACAGCAGTGCAATTGGGCAAGAAGAATGTACATTTTTAGACCCATTAAAACCCAGTTGTTTAACCTAGTTATTTAGCCAAGTGATTACTTAGGTAAATTATTCAAATCTAGGTTAACACAAATAAATCATATCAAGTAAACAATGTGAAAAATAAAGAACACAACGATGATAACCTAGAAAAACCATACCGGTAAAAAACTTGGGGAGGATTTAACCTAACTATCCTCCAGGTAAAACAAGATCCACTATGAAAGAATTTAAATTTTACAATAGCGACTTAGACCACTAACATCCTATAGTTACTTCGAGTATAAAACTTATTACCACGACCACGTGAGAGCTCCGAGTCCATGAACTACTTCTTTCTTAGATCCACAACATCCACAAGTACACCCACTTGTGTTTCTCTTTAAGCTCTTGAAACAAGAACTGAAGCGATCACCAAGCTCTCGACATCAATCTTGATCTTGATAACCTTAAGTATGTATGAAGGTAAATACCTCTAGATCTCACAAGAAATTCACACACATAGCATATCAACAACCTTTAAAACATGGCTAGGGTTTTTCTATTTATATGAGACATAAAACATAAAACCCTATATGTCAAACGGGCTTGGGCTGAGTTGGAAAAATTTTGCAGAAAAAAAATCTGTATGAGCTTCGATCGATTGAGTCTAATTTTCGATGGATCGAGCTTTGCAAAAATTGAATAATAATTTCCTACAATTACTCGATTCCAACTTTACATAAACACATACTTTGGGCAGCCTAAATTTAGACAAAACGTTTGGATCATGGTTTGCCAACATATACATGTTGAATTTCTAATACATTAGTTCCTAATTTCTTAGAACCTAACAAAGAATAATATCCCTCCTCCCTTCACCACTATCTTTGGAAATTTTTATTTTCGACAATTATAATTTACGTTACATCATTCATGTAAGTGTACACAATTGTAAACGTTTATTTAGTCTACAATATAAAGTGTACATCAGTAGTTTGTAAAAAAAAAGAAAGTAAGATAATTTGTAGGTAGAGACCGAGCTAGACTATCGAGGGATGGGGGCTAATTTTTTTTTAAAAAAAATGGAAATTAGTATACATTTAGTATTAATAAGCTATCAACAAATAAAAAGACACAAAATAACAGTTTTTTAATACATTACAATGCAATTATCTATTAAAGCGAATATTTGAGGACAAATCACAAATAATCAAACAAAAAAAAATGCTAAACTAAAATACTAATTTGTTAGTAAGATTGTTGCTAAGATTAATTATTTATGCCTAGTAATGTTTTGTTGTCTCTTTGATATAATTATAACAAAGTTAAACTAAAAGATAACATTGCCATTGACGTTTGGCCCACTCTAAAATATACCAGCAGTTTTCTATAAAAAAAAAACTACCAAAGAAAAACATATAAGTGTTTTTTTTTCTCCTTTTACCACCCCCCCTAAGAAAAAGCACAAACTTTGAACATTCAAAGAAGTCCACTACATTACCGTGCACTCTTGACGTGATTATCACCCCACAAGTATAAGTTCTTGTGAAATAGGATTTGGGGGGAGGGATGCAAGGGTCAAGATTCAAGTCTCTAAACTGGAGTTTTACATATATATACACACTTAGATTGGACTGTGGTGAATTTATATTTAGATTAAAAAAATAAAAATAAAAAAGACTACCACCACGCATACTCAGAGATAGCCCAAAATCATAATCATAATCATAATCCTATTAACACACAGAGATAGCCCAAAATCATAATCCTATTAAAATCAAAATTTGAATAACCCCTAAAACATGTTAACAGTATAAAGTGAGAGAGAAAGACTGAATAGTATGTATATTGATGTGTGTGGGCTACCCATCCATTGTGGGTGGGAGGTCCCTTAACCCAACGGCAAGGGGCATGTTGAGTATTGACTCCATATTGGACAAATCAACATATTAACCATAAAACATAACCCAAAAAAAAAAAAAAAAAATCAAAATCCAAACTTACCTTTAAATGATCTTTTGCCTTGGGTTCAAGTTCCACCTTGACTTCCTACAATAGATTTGGTGGCATGTGTTGACGATTTACTCAAACACTTTCTTCTAATGGTGTTGGTGTGGCTGCTTCTAGACTTTAGAAAAACAACAATGTTTTGCCTCTCTTCAAATGAAACACTCTCAAATGGGTATTTGGCCTTGAAATTTTGTTGTGAATTACGGTGAGACTGAGATACAAATATGTAATTGTTATTCTTATTATTATTTTTTTAAAAATTTCATGACATTGGCCTGATTTTATGTTGTTTGAACTTAATTATTTGGGTTATTTTTTTGGTTTTAAGAGGGCCAAATTTAAGTTTTGATGGTCCCTTATTCAATTTTAAGCATAATATGTAGAGTGTTAGCTTTTTATTTTCCTAGGGGCCATGGCCCCTTTGGCCCAAACATAGCTCTGTCGCTGTTTGTAGCTCTAGTATTTTTTAAAATAATTTACTTTTATTTAGATGAATGACCCCTAGTGGGTACAAAAGAAATATCTTTCTCTAGTCCAAGTAATTTGCCTTGTTCTCATAAGCAATTGGATGGTTGTGATACTTTATGGTGTCCCCAATGATAGAAATCATTTACTGGAAGATAACTAGTCCAATTTGGGCCTTAAAATACTTGCTTCATGTTTAGTAACTCCTCTAGGATGTATAAAAAAATGTTGGGGATTTCACCAAATTAAGGAGTAATAATAAAAAAACAAAATGAACACATCAAGTAAATAGAAATTAGTGATTGACTTGGAGGCAAAATTGAATGTTATCTTTAGACAATATTTGTCTCATACGCAAGTTGCTAAAGGATTTCTACAAACTTGTTCCCAAGATACAACAAATTTTATTGGATTCTACAAATAACAATTTTGGAGAATACCCACAAGATTTTTTTTAAGTGAACTTAAACCTCTATTTATACCCATAGGGTTATAACCCTTCAAAAGGTATGTATGGAGAGTTAAAATATTTCATAAAACCGTTCACAACGCTTGAAACATTTTCAAATGTTCAGAACAGTTATCAGAAAATTTTGCAAAAATTCAATTTTCATGAGTCTTGATCGATCGAAAGGAATCGAGTATTGATCAAAAGCTATTTTGAATTGAGTATCAATCGAAAGCTATTTTCAATCGATTGAACAGGAATCGAGTGCCAATTGAAACCAATAGAGACTCTAGGATAATTTCCTTCACCATTAAGATCGATTGAACATACTGGAATTTTGAATTTCACTTAGAAAATTTTGGAACTTGAATTTTCACTATATTCATTTTACAAATGAATAGTCTCCAATCTTATATCATTATTACAACCTATCCTTGTATAACAATAAATACCTAAATATATACTTTTTTACAGTTTCGTTCTACTTACAAAATTAAAAAGCAAAAAGGGACTAATGAAAGATAAAGTGAAAATTGAGACTGCTAAGATGCGAGTAATAAAGTGAGAGAGAGTCTGAAATGATGATAGAAAAGAAAAAGAGAGAGAGAGAGAGAGAGAGAGAGAGAGAGAGAGAGAGAATACTTGTTGCAATTGCAAGTAGAGTCGCCAAGGAGAGCAGAGCTACTGGCATTGTTGAGAAGAATTCATGATGACCGTATTTCTCTTAGTGACGTTTAAGAACCAATGAAATTAGAGATTTTTTTTGTTAGGACATATGTGGTTCAAGTGGTTTTTAATACATGTCATTATTTTATGTAATTGGCTTATTTTTTGACAAAATGCACTTTACTTATAATTGGGTAGATTTAAGATGTGTTTAACGCTTCAAGAAACTGTGTTTCAAGATCAAGTGTTGAAGTCATCAAGTCTGTCTAAAAAACAAGCTTGAAAGTGTAAGTTACTAAAGCTCGACACCCAGTCGCGACAAATGCATCTATTGAGCTTTAAGAAGCTGCTTTAGCCCCGAGGCTCGACAGCTTTTCGACACCTCTATCTGTCGAGATTTAAGGAAAACAGACTCTAATTTCTGTTATAATTCCAATTCGTGAATGTATCTTTAAGACTTCTTTTCTCCTAACTTAGACATATAAAAGGATTATTTTAAGGGCCGTAGAAGAAGGCACAAGTACACAAATTGCACAAGCATTGAGAAATCCTTGTTTAAGCTATTTGTGATCCAAGACAAAATTCATACCCTAGTTCATCTTTCTTGTGAAGAAGTTGCTGTGTAATGTGCATTGTGGGGTTTTATAACCAAACATCTTCTTGATCTTCATCGTGTGGATGAATTGAAGAACTTTGCAGTCAACAACTCTCTCTCTAGTTGGTGAATTGAAGTCGCGTACTGGGATTTGCGCAATTGGTTAGTCAAGTGCTGGGAGTTGTGCATCAAAAGGAGAAACTGTCACTACAGAACAAGTCTAATTGGGTATTGGGGTAAGGGTTCAATTGTAGGTTGGTAAGGTACTAGGATTCTTTTACTTGTAACCGCTTGTTGTGATAATAGTGGAGTTTCGGGAGTGGTGACCTTAAATCACCCAGTGGGGTTTTTGCCGTTAGGTTTTCCCCATTCGTAAACAAATCACCGTGCCAATTTTATTTCAGCTGCATACTTTAGTTATTGGCGATTTGTTTGTGCTACCATGCAATTTACATGTTAAGTTGATTAATTAAAAACTTGACTAATTAATCAACTTAATTTATCACAAGGGGTCAACGCGTTTGTGGCCCATCAAGTGGTATCAGAGAAATTACACTCTGATTGGGTTCTAATCCTTGTGTGTGATCCATTGACCCTTGTTTGTCATGGATAGAGGTCAGTCTCTTACTTGAAGAGATCTTTGTTATTAAATACATTTTGTTTTTCTAATCTTTATTTGTTTGAGTGTCTCAGAAAATACAAGTCTAAAAGTTATTTGATTTCTCTTGTAATGACTATTGGAAAGGATCACAGTTTGTACAAGCAGGAACTAGACTATCTCAAAATTAAAATGTACAAATGAGTTTGTTTAAGAACAGCAAATATTAAAGGCCTAACTCGGAAAAGGCAGATGAGAGAAAACACCATTCCCACTAATCTGACATCTAAACAAGAAGTGTGTTTTATGATGAAGTTCACTTTTAAAGTGATGGACACGTGCTTGTGGTACCTTGACAGTGGTTGCTCAAGACACATGACTGGAGACTGATCCCTCTTCAAAGTCTTCGAGTCTAAGAAAGGTGGAACTGTCACTTTTAGTGATGGAAGCAAGTCACAGATAAAAGGGAAAGGAATTATCTCTCTACCTGGAATGCCGGACATTGCAAATGTTCTATATGTGGAAGGCTTGAGGGTGAACCTTTTAAGCATAAGTCAGATATGTGATCAAGATTTCATGGTGTTATTCTCCAAAGGAAAGTGTCTTGTCATGGAGGAGTCTGCAAAGAAACTCATAAGTGGTGTTCGCACTGTAGATAATTGCTATGGATTGGTTCCTGATGCTGATATTGTGTGCAATAGCATTCGGTTGCCAAATGAAGATTTGTGGCACCAACGAATGGGACATGCTAGTTACAGACATCTCTCTATTGTATCTAAGCATGAATTAGTTTTAGGGATGCCAAAACTTAGTAGACTGAGCAATGTGGTGTGTGGACCATGTCAACTTGGAAAGCAGACAAAAGCTAAGCATCCAGGCACTCAGACATCAGCTACATCTAGACCATTGGAGTTACTGCATTTAGATCTCATGGGTCCAACTAGAACCGAATCTCTTGGAGGTAAGAGATACATCATGGTTGTAGTAGATGACTTCACTAGGTATACTTGGGTCATTCTTCTACGATTCAAGTCTGATGCTCCTGAGCACATTGAAGCACTGTGCACAAGACTGCAGAATGAAAAGAGCCTGAAAATTGACCAAATTCAAAGTGATCATGGTAAAGAATTCGAGAACTTATACATGGAGTCCTTCTGCACAAGATCTGGTATATCTCAAGAATTCTCTGCTCCTATTACTCCTCAACAGAATGGTGTAGTAGAAAGAAAGAACAGGGTTATTCAGGAAATAGCAAGAGCCATATTGCACAGTAAGGATGTGGCTAGAAACTTGTGGGAAGAAGCTGTCAACACTGCATGTCATACGGTAAATAGAGTGTATTTCAGACCCGGTACCAAGAAGACTCCATATGAGTTATGGAAAGGAAGAAAGCCGAATGTGAAGTATTTCAGAATCTTTGGAAGTACTTGTTTCATCCTAAAGGATAGAGTAAATGTGGGAAAGTTTGATTCCAAAAGTGATGAAGGGATATTTCTGGGATACTCTTTTACAAGCAAGGCTTATTGGCTATATAATAAAAGAATCATGAAGTTTATGGAAACGATGAATGTTGTTATTGATGAGTCTTCAGACTTCAGTTCTGAGAAAATTGATGAGGAACTCCCTAAAGAAATTCTTCCTCCTGAACCTAGGAGAGCTCCAGAACTCGTGGAATAAGAGCCCGCATCCCCAAGTACTCCCGGTACTCCAAGTGTTGTAGAAGAGTCAGCGGATATGACTACATCACCAGATTCTGAATCTCATGAAGACAAAGGACCTTCCTCCAGAATCGAATTAAATCATCCTCCATAAACTATTATGGGAAATATGAATGAACTCACATTGCGGAAACGTATAGTTGATAAATGTGTTGCTAACTTTGTGTCTTATTCTTGTTATTTGTCACAGGTTGAACTCACTAAAGTTGAGGAAGCTCTTCAGGATGAAAGTTGGGTTGAATCAATACATGATGAACTACTCCAATTTTAGAGGAATGATGTGTGGACTTTAGTCCTTAGACCAGAGCGCGAGCACGTCATCGGCACAAAATGGATATTCTGAAATAAGACTGATGAGGAGGGCAATGTGATCTGCAACAAGGCTCGACTTGTAGCTCAAGGATACACTCAAATGGAGGGAATATACTATGATGAGACATTTGCCCCAGTTGCTTGCATGGAGTCTATCAGAATTCTCCTCGCCTTAGCTTGTCACTTGAAATTCAAGCTTTACTAGATGGATGTAAAAACAGCTTTCTTGAATGGACTACTTAAAAAGGATGTCTATGTGGCTCAACCTAAAGGATTCATTGATCCACACTTTCCAGATCATGTGTTGTATCTTAAGAAGGCATTCTATGGATTAAAGTAAGCACCCAGAGCTTGGTATGATCGGTTAACTCAATACTTGATATCCCATGGGTTCACAAGAGGAAAGGTTGATCAGACTTGTTAGGACATATGTGGTTCAAGTCTGTGAACATATGTCACTATTTTATGTAATTGGCTTATCCTTAGACAAAACGCACTTTACTTGTAATTGGGTAGATTTAGGATGAGTTTAACACTTCAAGGAACAGTGGTTCAAAGTTAAGTGTTGAAGCCGTCAAAGTCTGTCCAAGAAACAAGCTGGGAAGTGCAAGATTTTAAATCTCGACACATACCTCGACAGATACATCTATCGAGATTTAAAGGAGTTGTTTTGCCCGAGCCTCGACAGCTATCTCGACACCTCTCGACACCTCTATCTGTCGAGAATTAAAGAAAACAGATTTCCAGGTCTGTTTCAAGTCTAATCCGTGAGTGTGTCTTTGGGACTTCTTTTCTCCTAACCCTAGACATATAAAAGGATTATTTTAAGGGCCGTCAAAGTAGAGATGACAGAAAAACAAGTTGCACATTCTTTGAGAACTTGTTGTTCATGCAATTTGTGATCTGGCAGACAAAGTTCGTGCCCTAGTTCATTCTTGATGATTTGAAGAACTTTGCAGCCAACTCTCTCTCTCTCCATAGTTGGTAATTGAAGTCGCGTACTGGGATCCGTGCATTTGGTTAGTTACGTACTTGGGAGCCGTGCATTAAAAGGAGAAACTGTCACTACAGAACAAGTCCAATTGGGTATTGGGGTAAGAGTTCAACTGTAGGTTGGTGAGGTACTTGGGATTCCTTACTTGTAACTGCTTGTTGTGATAATAGTGGAGTTTCGGGAGTGGTGACCTTAAATCACCTGGTGGGGTTTTTGCCGTAAGGGTTTTCCCCATTCGTGAACAAATCACCGTGTTATTTATTTTCCGCTGCTTAACTTAGTTTGGTGATTTGTTTGTGCTGCCACGTGATATTGCATGTTAATTTGATTAATTAAGAACTGGGCTAATTAATTAATCTAAGTTATCACAAGGGGTTAACACATTTGTGGCCTGTCAAGACTCTCTTCATCAAAAGAAAAGATGGCGAGCTGGTGGTTGCTCAAGTCTATGTTGATGATATCATCTTTGGATCAACTAAGGATGAACTTGCTCATGACTTCTCAAAACTCATGTAAGCAAAGTTCGAGATGAGCATGATTGGAGAGCTATCACACTTCCTTGGACTGCAGATTTGTCAACAAGATTCAGGTATTTGTATCTCTCAATCTAAATCTGCTAAGAATCTTGTGAAAAAATTTGGATTAGAATTTGCTAGTTCTATTAGAACCCCCATAAGCCCAAATGTTAAACTCACTGTTGACTTGTTAGGTAAAAGTGTAGACTCTTCACTTTACAGAAGCATGATAGGTAGTCTTCTTTACCTTACTGCTAGTAAACTTGACATTAGCTACAGTGTAGGAGTGTGTGCTAGATATCAGACAAATCCCAAAGAGTCACATATGATTGCTTTGACGAGAATCATAAAGTATGTTAAGACTACTGCTAACTTTGGTGTGTGGTATAGCACAGACACAAATGATGTCTTAGTTGGATATTCTGACGTTGATTGGGCTGGAAATGCTGATGATAGAAAGAGCACTTTAGGGGGCTGTTTTTATGTGGGTAATAATTTTGTTTCTTGGATGAGCAAAAAGTAAAACTCCATCTCTTTATCCACCGCTGAAGCTGAGTACACTGTTGCTGGTAGCTGTTGCACTCAACTCCTGTGGATGGCAAAACTCCTTCACGATTATGGTATTTGTCAAGAACATCTCACCATCTACTGTGACAATACCAATGCCATGAATATCTCTAAGAATCCGGTTCAACATTCTCGAACTAAGCACATAGAGATTCGACATCACTTCATTAGGGATCTTGTCGAAGATAGTACTCTCACCCTTGAGTTCATACACACTGATGATCAAAAGGCTGACTTGTTCACCAAACCTCTGGATAGTAAACGTTTTGAATTTCTTTGTCAAAACATCGGTGTCATCTCCATGGATTGATATCCTTCTATCTTTTTTCCTCCTCATGTGTTTGCATCTAGTTTTATGCATTGTTTTGCTTTCTTTAACATGTTTTTGTGTGTTTGTTTTCAGTTTTGTGTTTTATTTATTTATTTTTTTGCTTTTCTGATAAAGATAAAAAAAAAAAATTGAAAAATTGAAAAATACAAAAACAGTGTGTGTCTATGTACATTGGTTCTTGTGAACCTTAAAATGACCATTGAAACAAAGTTTTCTAAACTTTGTATCTCTTGTAACTTAGATGAGCATCCTTATGCACAACTAAGCAAGTGAGTTTTGTGGCTCTTTGTTTGTGATGAGTAAGGTTAAGTGATCTCTTGTACTTAAGACTCGTATCACTCTTTTTGACGGGTAGGACTAGAAAATCCTAAGAGAAAGGCATAAATAACCATCTCACCACTGTTACTCGCCAATCATGATATGACATCTATATGCTTCGGCATAGCAAAAGTGTAATGTCAAAAGCTTAAATTAATTGGGTATTTCTTTTCTTTTTTATATGCCCATGCATGATATACTTAATAAAAGAAAATATGCAAAGAAATAAAAGCAAAAAGAACAAAATGCTTTAAAATATGATTGCAAGTGTGTTTTCTAGGAGATGTGGGAGTTATAGAATGTACCTCGAAGGTGATAGTCCCCATCAAACAGTTATGATTGTGTGTGAGTTAAAGTGATTTTCTCATATCTCAAATCATTATAACTTTGAGACACTTATGCAATCTTGCGATATTTTTCATATACAACATGCAATATTCTTTGCTATTCTTGATACATGTGTAGGTACAATGCGATTTGGCCATCACAAGGTTTACATGCGTTAATGTATGCTTACTAAACTGTCTTAACTCATTTTTGAAATATAAAATTGGTTAGACTTGTTTAGTGTGTGTGTGTGTGTTTTGGGATCCATGTACTTAAAATTGTTGTTGAGAGATGATTTTGAGAGCTTAATGTGTCGTTTGGAGCATTGATTGCATTCATGTCTGTGTTTTTCTTCTCTTGAAACACTGCTTTTTAAAGCCAGCTCGACACCTCTTTGATACCTTGCTGTCTGTCGAGCTTCTCAACTTTTTCTTATCGCAGTCTCGACACCTTCTCGACACCTTCTGGATCGATCGAGAAACTTTCTGTCTGCTCGATAGTTTCTCGACAGCTGATGGATCGATCAAGATTCCTTTGGTGTTTGATCCTTTCATTCTCGACACCTTCTCGATAGCTGTATGTGTCGAAGTATCTTTTCTCGATACCTACCTCAATAGCTGTCTCGACACCTCTCGATACCTGCTTCTGTCGAGAATTACTAAAGGAGTATATATAGGATCTTCACGATTTTTCTCTCATTTCTCTCGATCTCTCTCTCGATACATTTGGTTTCTCACTCCCAAAATCTCTCTTACTCATTCCAAACCTCTTCCTAAGGATTCTTCAAGCCTTCCTCAAGATTTTCTTCTCTTGGTAAGCTTCAATCCTTTCATTCTTCATGCATTTCATGTTTTAAAACCTAAGTTATGGAGTTTTTGAAAAATTTTGGGGTTTTTTAAAATTGATGAGTGTTTATTGAAATTTTTAGGTTGGTTTTATAGACTTGATCTTTAAAACTACATGCATTGCATCACATTAGCATTCTAACAGTATTTTCATGCATTTAGATGTGTGTTTTCTGATTGTGTGCTGGTAGGATTAAATTGGGCTGAGCCCATGATGTTTTTTTTTGTTGCATGTCACATGTTCATGCATTTCCCATGCATACGTTCTTTTCTTTTCAATATACTTGTTATATATTGAACTGTTTGGGACTTTTCTGTGTGTTTCTCTCTTTCTCCCTCTCCTTCTGTTTGCGTTAGTAGTGTCTATGACACCTAAGCGTAAATCTATTCCGTCCCAAAACCCTCTTCGTTCTAGGGACTCTTCATCCTCTGATCCTACTCCTCTCTCTGTTCAGTTTCGTGATGAGAAAGCCCAACAGGACTTCTCGAAGAACTTTTCTAAATGAGGTGTTCATTCGGAACGCCAAATTATTCTGGCAGACTTTGTCGACACTGACCTTCTCGATGTCATTCACAATCGGGCTTGGGAGTCATTGTGTGACGTCCCGGTCACTTGTCCTACCATGTTGATTCAGGAGTTTTACTCCAACATCCACGAGATTGATTCTTCAGTATCTCTATTTCATACTGTGAGCGACCGCAACCCCGGCCTGCCAATTTATTCCTCAAACTGGGCCTAACTCGCGCGAACGGGTGGGATCGTAATGCTCAAAATGTACGAATTCACTGTAAAATGTACTCCCCCCTAGATTGAGGGTTTTACATGAAGTCGTCACTTATTTAATTTAAATGGAAAAATAAGAAAACCTTTAATATAAAAAAATGCCTCTATTGTATTAATATATATGACAATTACATCCATTTTGTAACAAAAATTTACAATGCTTTTTTGTCCTAGATACAATCTAAGAAAAGAAAATTACATTGCTTTATTTCCTAGTTACATTCTAAAAATGTAAAATTGCAAATACAAGAGCATAGTCTAGAAGCCTTGATCTTGGTTCGGACGCTAATTTACGAGATAGGAAGGGATTAAGCACCCATCTCGCCCTATAAAACCGGTCTCCTAGGTTAAGGTGGCCAACATTATGTCATCAAACAAGTATAAACAATATATCATACAAATATGTTAATTTGCAAGAATTGTAAGCAAATATGTGTTAGGAGAATCTGACATAAAGAGAAACAAAAAAGAAGAAATTTGTTAGATAACAATTTTAATGTAAAGAAAGCATGAAGGTAATGGCATGGTCATCCAAGAATTCTTAGCCTAGACATGTTCATCTAAGCATGTGAAAAAAATAAAAAAACAAAGTTGTCATGTCATTTGTCATCAATATAATTGTAAAGAGATAAAAAAATAAAACATTTAAACATATTTGATCATCCAAGCAATTATGAAAAGAAGTAAAGGAAAATCTCTTAGACATGTTCATCTAGAGAAAATCAAAATACTTAGACATGTTTGTTCAAGCATTTAACAAAGTAAAACAATTACCTAGACATGTTCATCTAAGTATTCAAGAGAAAGTTGTGTTTTAGCCTAGAAGTGTTCATCTAAGAATTCAAGAGAAAATTTGTGTATTAGCCTAGAAGTGTTCATCTAAGCATGTAAAAGGAATATTAATGAGATATATAGACATGTTCATCCAAGCATATCATGAAAGAAATAAATAATGACTTGTTAAGCATTTATTCAAGCACATGTAAAAAGTTAAGAACATAATTACTACTTACCAGCATAAAGCATAAACTAAAAGGGGGGAGTGATCACTTAAAGGGCTAGGGAGAAAGGTAGGAAGTACTCAACTACAACCAAAGTAAGAACAATGGTTGCACAACAGCTTTTCTTTTTTACTTTCTCACTCGCTCTCTATAGGGAATTCGGGATCCAGAAAATGGAAGAGGTCTTCTCTATTTATAGGGGAAGGGATGACTTAGCTTTAAAGCTAAGTTATTAGCTTTCTTCTGAAGCTAATGGAGAAGATAAATCTGTTTAAATGAGCTGGAACGAATTTGGTGTTGATCCCCATTTGAATTTTGAAAGGAAGTTGAAGATGATGCTGAACCTGTGTTATCCTCTGCACCTGTTTCGTATTTTGGCTCTAACTTTTTGCTTAAAATTTCAATTGATTCAAAATTGGTGTTTTCTGAAAGAAAATTTAATTCTATACAACTTTTCCAGAAATAGAGAAAACCAATTTTCAACGTTTTTCAGGCTAAAAATGTAATTTAAGTTGCCGTTGAAAATAGTAACGTTTTTTAAGCGTTTTTCTGTTTTTTTGAAAATTTTCAAAGAATGTATCTATTTTCCTATCCAACTTGTTTTTCAAAAACTTTCTTCTGAAGCTAAGGGAGGGAATAATCGTATTAGATAAGCTTGATCAGATTGAGTGATGATCCTCATTTGAAATTTTGAAAGAAAATTAAAGATGATGTTGAATTTGTGTTATCTTCTGCACCTGTTTCGTATTTTAGCCATAAATTTGTTCTCAAAATTCCAATTGATTCGGGATTGGTGTTTCTTGAAATCAAATTTAATTCTTTACAACTTTTCCAGAAATAAAGAAAATCAAATTTCAACGTTTTCTAAGTCAAAAATGCGATTCAAGTTTCTGCTGAAGATAATAACGTTTTTTTGAGCATTTATTTTTTTAAAAATTTTTCATGGATCATATCTTTCTCTCTCCAAATTGTTTTTCAAAAGAGCAGATAATATGTCATAACAAAAAAAAAAAAAAATGAAATCCAATCAAAATTCACACCTAATTAATTTTAAAATAATTCTTGTTGGAACCAATCAAAATTAAGTGTTTAAGATAGAATGTGATTGGGCTCATCATGAAGGTGAGCTGTGATCATTGAAAATTGATAGTATGATAACTTTTGATTGGGTGGCCTGATCAAAACCTATGACATACCATTATGATCGTTAGAGCATCAAGATTTGTTTTGTATCACAAATCTGAAAATCCGCTGATTGGTTAAATGCAAGTTGTAAAATGGGGTGTCAACAGAATGCCCCTCATTGACAGAGCTTGAAAAGTGAATGTCAATGTAAAAGAAAGACATCAAATTTTGCAACTTGAAAATTTAACCGATGTGTGATGAAAATTTGTTAAAGTTTTGGAAACTTGTTGGTTTCCAGAAAGAATTTTGATCCAAAATGTGTTGGCAATTTTCTTGAAAATTTTAAACTTGTAAATTAAAGTCCGTTGGGTTTTCTTATAAAGATCTTGGCAAATTTTCTAAAAAACTTATCTATTTTTTGAAAATTTTTGAACCCGAAATTTGTTGAAAATCTTGTTGAATTTTCTTTTGAAAATTTTGATATTCTTATCAAAATTGGAATTTGTGAAAACATGTTGGGCATTCTTGGAATGTTCTTTCTGGAAATTTGATAAAAACTTTATTGGGTTTTCTTATAAAAAACCTGTCTATTTTTTGAACCCAAAACTTGTTGAAAATCTTGTTGAATTTTCTTTTGAAAATTTTGATATTCTTGTCAAAAATTTGTATTTGCGAGAACATGTTGGACATTCTGAAAATGTTTTTGTGATTTTCAAAAAAAAAACTTTGTCAAACCCTAGAGCCTGAGATGTTGGATAATTCTGGTCAACTTCAATGAATGCAAGAGACTCCTTAGTCGAGCCTTGTGTGATGTGGGAGGCTTCTTAGTTGATCCATGTGAAATGAGAGACTTCTTAGCTGATTTGGTGATTTGTACTTGAAGCTGTTATTGAATGCTGAAATGAATGAGAGATTTTTGCTTAATTCCTGCAAAGATGAAAATTTTCCTTTCTCAAGCTTGTTAAAAACCTGTTAATTTGAACCAATGCCCCTAGTATAAACATGCTTGCATATGAAAACTAATGGGCCAATGCTCATAATCTAGGCATGCTTAATGCAAATAAAAAAGCAAATGGGCCAATGCCCCTAGTTTGAAGCTATTTGCAAACAACTTTGGGTCATTGTCTTGATTTGGTGCCTATAGTTTACAGAGCCTTTAACAGGTTGCCTACACACCTTTCTTTAAGAGGACAAGCTCGGACATAGTTCAAGTTTGTAGGGAAGACATCTAGTCCAACCAAAAGATGATCATGATTTCAAACCTTGCATGGCATTTTCAAAATGGACTTGACCATGAAAAATTTTGCTTTTGAAAGAAATTGATTTTCTTCTTGAAAAACCATTTGGTGCATAGTGGTGCCTTTTGAGAAAATTTCTTTACCTTTTCTAAATGACCACGAGATAATCCTTTCAACAACTATTTTAGCATATCACACTGTTTAAGAGTCAAGTCAATCCTTTTAATTAAAAAGGATCAAAGTCATTAAATACATGTAATCAAATTTGCTTCTTCTTTTTAAACATTGTTGGATTAGGTCTTCAAAGACAATCAAAGAAATGAAATGTAGAGATGTTTGAGAGTCATGTATTTTTTTTTTTTTGAAAGTGCTTCAAGTTCAGGAGACACTTTTTTTTTTTGTGGGATAGAAACAAAGAGGAGTGCCCCAAATTTGGGAGTCACATTTGTTGGAAACAAACAACAGAGAGGGCCTTCAATTAGAGAATTCTTTCAAGTCATTTGAGAATTAAACAACTCTGTCATGGAGATTACTTGCCAGTGGGGCTTGATAACCTCAAACATTTTTCCTTTTTAATCCAAGAGAAAATATTGCCAGTGTTGAGGATGTGCCTATGACTAGCAAAATTTCAAGGAGGTCTTTATGCATGGGTTGTAATGTAGGCTAGGTTCGGGCTATGAAAGAAATGATATAAAAAGGCTCAAAATCCCCTGTAGATATTACCCTTAAGTGTGCAATACTCAAAAGTTAGGCATTAGAAGGATTTTCTTATTTCTCCCTTTCTTGACATTGTGCTGAAATTCTCATCATTCTTGTCATTTGCTCACTGGTCATCATGGATCATTTGTATTGAAGTTATATCATTCTTGTTTGCCTTGTATTCTTCTTAGGCAACTCTTTTTTGAGCTTTCAAATTTTCCTCTTTGATTCGAATTTGTGTTGAGGTCTTTGTAGTGATTGAGTTCTTCCGACTTTCTCTTCATTGATCTATTGTATAATGTTCTTTCTTGCTCGTTTTTCAAACCTCTAGACTTTCATCTTAACGAATCTTTCATCTTCTTTTGGAACTTGTGACTATGCCGCCTTTTTAGTTTTCAACCTTCTTTGTTCTTCTTTTTTCTCTTTTTTTGAAACCTATGACAAGGTTGCCTTTTCTTTTTCTCTTCTTGTGACTAGGCCACCTCTTTGATTTTCGACCAATTGGACTTCTTTTGTTCTTTTTTTTTTATTCCTCTTTCTTTGATAGCAAACGAATGAATGAAATTTTTTTTTGTTTGACCGTGTGACAGGCCACAAACGCGTTGACCCCTTGTGATAATTTAGATTAATTAAATTAGCCCAGTTATTAATTAATCAAATTAACATGCAAATTTACGTGGCAGCACAAACAAATCACCAAACTAAGATATGCAGCGGAAAATAAATAACACGGTAATTTGTTCACGAATGGGGAAAACCCTAAGGCAAAAACCCCACCGGGTGATTTAAGGTCACCACTCCCGAAACTCCACTATTATCACAACAAGCAGTTACAAGTAAGGAATCCCAGTACCTCACCAACCTACAGTTGAACTCTTACCCCAATACCCAATTGGACTTGTTCTGTAGTGACAATTTCTCCTTTTCAATGCACGGCTCCCAGTACGTGACTAACCAATGTGATGCGCGGATCCCAGTACGCGGCTTACTCCTTTTGCACGAATCCAAGTACGTGACTCACTCACCAACTTGAGGAAGAAAGAATGTTGGCTGCAAAGTTCTTCAAATCATCAGAGATGAACTAGGGCACGAACTTTGTCTCACAAATCACAATTTGCATGAATAGAGAAGAAGCAACTTGTGTCTTGTGATTTCTGCTTGTTGCTTACTTTGACGGCCCTTAAAATAATCCTTTTATATGTTTAGGGTTAGGAGAAAAGAAGTCCCAAAGACACACACACGGATTGGACTTGAAACAGACTTGGAATTCTGTTTTCTT
Organism: Castanopsis chinensis; assembly: GCA_032878915.1. NCBI lineage: Eukaryota > Viridiplantae > Streptophyta > Magnoliopsida > Fagales > Fagaceae > Castanopsis > Castanopsis chinensis. Next base: position 9,141,208 of record JAVQMG010000113.1, read on the forward strand.
TAATTCTCGACAGATAGAGGTGTCGAGAGGTGTCGAGCCAGCTGTCGAGGCTCGGGCAAAACAGCTTCTTTAAATCTCGATAGATGTATCTGTCGAGGTAGGTGTCGAGATTTAAAAACCAGCACTTCCTTGCTTGTATCTTGGACAGACCTTGACGGCTTCAACACTTAATCTTGAACCACTGTTTCTTGAAGTGTTTAACCCATCCTAGTTCTACCCAATTACAAGTAAAGTGCGTTTTGTCTAAGGATAAGCCAACTACATAAAATAATGACATATGTTCACAAGCTTGAACAACTACATATGTCCTAACAATCTCCCCCTTTGGCAATCCGTGACAAAACCACAACATACAAATGAAGATATGAGAGAAGTCATAAATCACTCAACTCATACTCACTTGTTACATACAGTAAAATCTATCCTAACACAAACTCTTGAAAAACTTTGCAAGAAGAGAGTTTATGGCAAGAAGACTTTGACAACCTGTATTTCTGAAACACTTATAAACAAAACACATCAAGGCATCTTTGTGTGAAACAGAAATAATAGATTGCATACAAGTAAAGAAACATGTGTATAAAGACAGAAAAGAAACAACACATGAAAGGTAGGTGAAAGAAACAACATACATCATCATATAGAGAAAGAGAATAAGTACAATGTATGTAAGTACATGATCAATGTATCTCTAAAAGATAAGAAAAGAAAAAAAAATACATAGATCACCTCACTACATCCCTCAATCCACACTCCCCCTAACAAAAATGTCCTATGTCCTATGCTAACACTCCCCCTAAGTAGGACTACTCTCATACTAAACTACTCCCCCTTTTTGTCACGAGTGACAAAGGGTAGAGTGTCAAGTAGACATCTCATCCGATGAGCTAGCATCTCCATCATCATCATCGTCTGAAGCATCATCATCATCGCCATCATCATCGGCCTCGGTCTCAGTCGACACATGAGGTGGCGGAGGAGAGACCTCTGATGCAAAGCCGCCCATGGTCGCCTGTCGCCTGGCGATGCGACCAACACGGACATTCACCTGATACAACTCGGTGGTGAGTGTATCGAGGCGAGCGTCCATGCGCTGTAACTGCGCCATGACGTCGCTCAAGGTGACGTCGCTAGAGGAGGAAGAAGCAGACGCACGAGCTGATCTGGAGGTGGTCGGACGAGTGGAAGGAGTGGCATCATCCGGCTGTTGCGATCGGAACTGTGCCTCGCTACGTTTGACGGTAGCGGCGTCTATGGCAGACACGACGCGGTAAGGATCAGACGAAGGGAAGGGAACGGAAAAACGACCCAGAATCCTCGTGATAGCGGAAGGGAAAATGAGCTTATCACGGGTGGCCGTATCTCTATAGACATCTATGATGGAACAGATAAAGTGAGAAGGAAAGTCTATAGAGAGATCCTCAAGGAGGGACAACAAGAACCGAGCACGAGGCTCTGTGATCGAGTTGTAGTGAGACAGTGGGTGCAAAACAAAGGTCATCACCATGTTAAGAAATCTAGGACCTTTAGCAAAAGGTCGACATGGTGTGTACATGTGATCTCCCCAAAGGGTAGGACGTTCACAGAACGCCGAGATCATCTCGTCTTTGGACACAGTCCAGAGACGCTCACAGCTAGGGTAATCGGGATGATCCACCCTAGGGACATGGAGAACCTCAGAGACAAGCTCTGGGGTGACACAAAAGCGCGTACCTCTAACGCAAGAATAGAAGGAAGGTACTGAAGAATCTATCCCGTGGATGTTGGAGTAAAACTCCTGAATCAACACGAGAGGAGATGTGACCGGGACGTCACACAGTGACTCCCAACCCCGAGTGTGAATGACATCAGGAAGGTCAGTGTCGGCAAAGTCTGCCAGGACGACGTGGCGTTCCGAATGAACACCGCGTTTAGAAAAGTTCTCCAAGAAGTCCTTATGGGCTTTCTCATCACGGAACCGAACAGACACAGGGGTAGAATCAGAAGAAGACTGCCCCTTAGAACGCACGGGGTTCCTAGGAGGAATAGACTTACGTTTAGGAGCCATAGACGCTACTAACGTAAACATAGAAGAGGGGAAAGAAGAGACAAACAGAAAAGTCCCAAACAATTCAATATTGGCAGAAAGAAATATTGAAATGAAAAGAACGTATGCATGAAAATGCATGAGCATGTGACATGCAACAATAAACACATCATGGGCTCAGCCCAATCCAAACCTAACAGCACACAATAGGTAGGCACACATCTAAATGCATGAAAATACAATTAGAATGCTAATGTGATGCAATGCAAGTGGTTTTGAAGATCAAAACTCAATAACCAACCCAAAAATTTCATGAAAACCCAACAATTTTGAAAACTCCCAAAAATTTTTCAAAAACACAAACCTAGGGTTTTGAAAACAATGCAATGCATGAAATGAGGGATAAAAGGCTTACCAAATGATGAAGAATACGAAGAACCACTTGAGAAAGCCTTGAGAGAGGTTTGGAGGGAGAGGGAAGTGTTTTTGAGAGAGATCCAAGAGATTTCGAGCGAGAGAGATCGAGAGAATGAGCAGAAAAATCGCGAAGGTCCAATATATAGCGCTTCAGTAATTCTCGACAGCTGTAGGTATCGAGAGCTGTCGAGGTAGCTGTCGAGGGAAGCTATCGAGAAATGCACGTGGACAGATGCAGCTATCGAGGTCAGCTATCGAGGTAGAAGAAACAAGCAAGAGGGAACCTCGATCGATCCAGAAGCTATCGAGGAGCTATCGAGCAAACAGAAAGTTTCTCGATCGATCCAGCTGCTATCGAGGTATCTGTCGAGACTGCGATAAGAAAGAGTCTGAGGATCTCGACAGATAGCTATGTATCGAGAGGTATCGAGGAGGTGTCGAGATGCCTTTCAAAGCAGTTTTTCAAAAAAAGGAAAAACACAGACATGAATGCATCATGCATGCAACTCAACCAAAGATACAACCAACACATTAAGCTCTCAAAAACATCTCTCAACAAGAAATATGATGCACATGTATCTCAAAACACGCACACACACACTAAACAAGTCTAACCAATTTTATTTTTCAAAAACAAGTCAAGATAGTTTAGTGAACATACATTAAAGCATGTAATCCTTGTGATGGCCAAATCACATTGTACCTGCACATGTATCAAGAATAGCAAAGAGTATTGCGTGTTGTGTGTGAAAACATCGCAAGATTGCATAAGTGTCTCAATGTTATGACGATTTGAGATATGAGAAAATCACTTTAACTCACACACAATCATAACTATTTGATGGGGACTATCACCTTTGAGGTACATCCTATAACTCCCACATCTCCTAGAAAACAAGCTTGCAACCATATTTTAAAGCATTTTGATCTTTTTGCTTTTAATTTCTTTGCATATTTTCTTTTAATAAGCATATCATACATGGGCATACAAGAGAAAGAAAAGAAATACCCAATGATGTTAAGCTTTTGACACTGCACTTTTGCTATGCCGAAGCATACAGGTGTCCTTGACATTGCACTTTTGCTATGCCGAAGCATACATATGTCATATTATGATTGGCGAGTAACAGTGGTGAGATGGTTATTTATGCCTTTCTCTTAGGATTTTCTAGTTCAACCCGTCAAAAAGAGTGATACGAGTGTTAAGAAGAAGAGATCACTTAACCTTACTCATCACAAACAAAGAGCTACAGAGCTCACTCGCTTAGTTGTGCAGAAGAGTGCTCATCTAAGCTATAGATGATACAAAGTTTAGAAAACTCTGTTTCAATGGCTATTACAAAAGTTCACATGAACTAATGCACACAAACACACACTGTTTTTATATTTTTCAAATTTTCAATTTTTTTTTATTTTTATTAGAGAAGCAAAAATAAAACACAAAACTGAAAACACACAAACAAAAACATGTAAAGCAAAACAATGCATAAAACTAGACTGACTCAAAACAGTAAAGAAACACACAAGTAATGCAACACACAAAATAAGAGAGAGAAGAAGAAGTGACTAAAATCACTTGGAACCCTTTGGCTTCCACACCTTGGAAGATCCTTTCCTTTTGGTTGACTCTTGAACCGGTGTAGGGGGAGAAGAATATGAACCGTTCAAGTTCGAAAGGAACATGAGGGCTTTTAGAATATCTCCAGAGGAGCGAGAGATGACTGAAGCTGATTCTGGCTCCCAGATGCTATTTCGCCATTGCTCTTTTGAGTGGCAAGCCACTTGTAGCAATTTGGTCGAGTGTGACCGGCGAGACCACAATGATAACAGAGATGCGACTTCTTCTGTTTGGCCTTTTGAGAGTTATCCTTCTTATTCCTAGGGTTTCTAGATTCCCTTTTCTCAATTTTAAGGGGTGCTCCTAGGATGGATTTGCCCTTGCCTATGTTCTCACTAGCTAAATCAGTTTTAACATTATTTTCCTCAGTTCTAATGTTATTAGCCGGTGGAACAAAAACAGTAGTACTAGCAGAAGGAGTATTAGAGATAGAGAATTCATACCCCAATCCAGTACGATCTGAAGAGTATCTCTGAGCACTCAGCATCTCGTCTAGTTTAGCACTTGACGTCCTCTCCAGTTGTGCTCTGACTTGAAACAGCTCTGCTTCAAGCTTCTTGGTCCTCTCAGCCAAGAAATTGTTCTCGAACCTCAGTGCTCCAATGGTTTGATTCGCTTGATCAACCTTTGTGGACAGTTCCTCACGGTCAAGTTCCACATCACTGAGTTTCTTGGTGGCCAACCTATAGAGCTTCTCATGCTTCTCCGAGAGCTTGTATAGCTTCTCATAGGCAGTGTGGATATCATCTTGATCATCCATGATCTCACACTTAGATTCCACCAACTCTTCTTCTTCATCCGCTTTCTCGGTAACCCCATCAGTAGGATTAACAGTGGCAGTGAAGGCATTTAAGATTCCGTCGTCTTCATCTTCGGAATCGTCCTCTGGCTCTGTGTCGCTTAAGGTAACAGCAAGTGCCTTGCTCTTCCCTATGCTCTTTAAGTACGTAGGACACTCTTGTTTCATGTGTTCAAAGCCTTGACACCCAAAGCACTTTGGTCCTGTGGGAACAGTGTACTGACCGCCATCCTTGACATCCTTCTTCATTTTCTCCGGATTCCTGAATTGTGAAGAACTGGACTGTCTACGGTCTTTGTTGAAACCCTTTCCATTGGCATTCTTCATAAACTTCTTGAATTGCCTTGTGATGTAGGATTTCATCTTGGAATCTTCATCATCTGACGAGTCATCCGTATCACTGCTTTTAGCCTTCAGTGCCAAACTCTTGCCCTTGGTTGACTTGCCCAATCTGGTCAGCCCTAACTCATATGTTTGCAAGTTTCCAACCAGCTCAGTCAAAGGAATTCTGTCAATATCCTTCGACTCTTCGATCGCCGTGATCTTAGCATGGAATCTTTCTGGCAGCGATCTGAGCACCTTCCTTACAATCTTGGGTTCTGGGATGGTTTCCCCAAGATTGAAGGCTGAGTTCACTATGTCCTTGAGCTTGGCATAGAACTCATCAAACGACTCATCCTCCTCCATCTTTATTTCTTCAAAGCGTGTGGTGAGCCTTTGTAGCTTTGAATCTTTGACAGCCTTAGTGCCCTCATAGGTTGTCTGGAGGATGGTCCATGCTTCCTTAGCAGTTTCTGTTGAGAATATTTTCTTAAACTCCTCATTGGTGACTGCACTGAATAAGGCATTCAATGCTCTGCTGTTGAAGTTTGCCGCCTTGATCTTAGCATCATCCCAACTGGCCGGCGCTTCTGTAGGCTTGGTCCAGCCTATCTCCACAGCTTGCCACACTTTCTCATCTAAAGACTGCAAGAAAGCTCTCATGCGTACTTTCCAGTATGCATAGTTAGTGCCATCAAATAAAGGAGGTATAATTAGAGATTGTCCTCTATCCATGACAGCAGGGGTCAGTGGATCACACACAATAGATTAAACCCTAATCAGAGTGTGCTTGCTCTGATACCACTTGACAGGCCACAAACGCGTTGACCCCTTGTGATAATTTAGATTAATTAAATTAGCCCAGTTATTAATTAATCAAATTAACATGCAAATTTACGTGGCAGCACAAACAAATCACCAAACTAAGATATGCAGCGGAAAATAAATAACACGGTGATTTGTTCACGAATGGGGAAAACCCTAAGGCAAAAACCCCACCGGGTGATTTAAGGTCACCACTCCCGAAACTCCACTATTATCACAACAAGCAGTTACAAGTAAGGAATCCCAGTACCTCACCAACCTACAGTTGAACTCTTACCCCAATACCCAATTGGACTTGTTCTGTAGTGACAATTTCTCCTTTTCAATGCACGGCTCCCAGTACGTGACTAACCAATGTGATGCGCGGATCCCAGTACGCGGCTTACTCCTTTTGCACGAATCCAAGTACGTGACTCACTCACCAACTTGAGGAAGAAAGAATGTTGGCTGCAAAGTTCTTCAAATCATCAGAGATGAACTAGGGCACGAACTTTGTCTCACAAATCACAATTTGCATGAATAGAGAAGAAGCAACTTGTGTCTTGTGATTTCTGCTTGTTGCTTACTTTGACGGCCCTTAAAATAATCCTTTTATATGTCTAGGGTTAGGAGAAAAGAAGTCCCAAAGACACACACACGGATTGGACTTGAAACAGACTTGGAATTCTGTTTTCTTTAATTCTCGACAGATAGAGGTGTCGAGAGGTGTCGAGCCAGCTGTCGAGGCTCGGGCAAAACAGCTTCTTTAAATCTCGATAGATGTATCTGTCGAGGTAGGTGTCGAGATTTAAAAACCAGCACTTCCTTGCTTGTATCTTGGACAGACCTTGACGGCTTCAACACTTAATCTTGAACCACTGTTTCTTGAAGTGTTTAACCCATCCTAGTTCTACCCAATTACAAGTAAAGTGCGTTTTGTCTAAGGATAAGCCAACTACATAAAATAATGACATATGTTCACAAGCTTGAACAACTACATATGTCCTAACACCGTGCTTGAAACAGCTGCCTACATACCTCTTTTAAAAGAAGGATCAAGTCATCCGTAGTTCAATTTTTATTTTTTTTGGTCTTAACTTTTGCCTAGGTCGCCCTTTCGGGTTGTCAACCTAGCAGACTCTCTCACACTCAAATGTTTATCTCTCCTTTTACATAGACCGCCCTTTTAGGTTTTCAATCTATTTTTTTTTTTTGTTTCCCTAATTTTTGCCTAGACTGTCCTTTCAGGCTTTCAATCTAGTGGGATTTTCTTATTGTTGCTTCTTGCTTTCTGACTTGATGAGCTCTCATCTCTTTCCGTATGATGGAATCTCTTAGCTTTCAGCTTGATGAACTCTTGTCTTCTCACCTTGATGGAGTATTATCATCTACATTCTCAAATGTGATCTCCATTGTTTCTTCTAATCTTGATGGACTCTGCTTTCCTTGATGTCTTCATTGAAGCTATGAGATTGTCTTCCATAGCATAAAATTTGAGTATTCACACTCGAATTTTCCCACCCTAGGTTTAGGTTGTTATGGGTTCATGAAAAAAAAGGCTAACTGTATAATAGCTCAAATGAGCTAGCAATAGATAATATTTGTAATTGGTGTCAAGGAATAATGTGGCTAAACCAAAGATGGCCTCCTATCCCTAGTAAGGCTTGTTTATAGGCACAGTAACTCGAAATTTTTTAGTAACTACCTCTTGGAATAAAAATTATGAATGCTCCAATATTGTGACACAAAAAATGTTCTAAGATTTGGATTGAGTGTACATTGTTTGAGAATTTCTGATTGGTGGAATCTCTCTTTGTTGAGATTTTCTAGTGACTGGATTTTCTTTGATTGCCTTTTAGGACCTTCTCTTCTTATGTTCTAAGTGATTTAGCAAAGATCCTTACATGAATCAGATGAAATTAATTCTCTCTTGGTGCACATTGATTGGTTGGCCCATTAAGCATTAAGATTTGCAAAAGCTTTGCCAAAAGAATTCTCATGTAGTACTTGAGGAAAATAACATTTGAAAATTTTGACCTCTCACACTCTTTCCATGCGAATTGGGCTTTGATGAGAATGTTAAGTCTTACATGATTTTTGAAAATCCACTAAAGGGCCTAATGCCCTTGGTTGGAAGTTTTTTTTTTTGAAAGTTTTCCTTGATTTAAATTTTTTTTTATGAAGAAAAGCATTTTTGTAATTTTTGAAGGATTATCATGATCAAGTCCATTTTGACAGAAATTGTAGGCCTTAAGGAAACCATTTCAATTCGGCTTTGAAGGGAGTCGGAAATGTCACTAAAGATCCCAATGCCCCTAGTCCAAAGTTTTCTTTAAATTTTATTTTGAGTTTTTGAATAATTTTTTTTTTGCATCAAACAAAGCATGAATAACAAATTGCATCAAACAAGAAATGAAATTAAAATAAGAGAAAAATGGAAACAAGTAAGGAACAGACAAAGTTTATAAAAAAAACAAAGTTCTTGAAAAACCCATTATGGCTTGGCAACTCATGAAGTAGAGTTGGATGGATTGGTAGGTGTTGGTGCAGCACTGATTTGTTGGTCCATGAGATCTTGGATAATCCATCTGTTACTGATGGCATCTTCAATTTGGGTTCTAGTAGCGATTAAGGTCTTGAAGTTGGGAAAGTATCGAGCAAATAGATACTTGTTGTAGGTCGGGAGGAGATTCTTCACAATCATGTTCAATTGTTCTTCCTCATTGGGCCTAACAGTCATCTGGGCTGCTTTTGTCCTCCATCTTGTGATGAATGCGTGAAAAGATTCACTGGAATCTTGCTTGGTTGTCTCAAGGTCTTGCCGAGTGATGTCCACCTCAATATTGTACTTGTATTGCTTGTAAAATTCATTGCACATATCTTCCCAAGTCCAAGTTCGAGAACCCTCCAAATTTAGGAACCAACGTAGGGCAGCTTCAGTGAGTGTATTTTGAAAAATTTGGGCCAGTAACTCTTCATCAGCTCCCAAGGGTTGCAATGCTCTTATGTACATTTTCAGATGGGCTTTAGGGCAGCTCATAGCATCAAACTTGTCTAATGTTGGCATCTTAAACTTTAGTGGGGCCCTTGCTTAAGGAAAGAGCGAAAGTGAATGCAAATCCATAGCTTCTTCAACCCTTCTAGATCTCATTAGGAGTTTTTCCATTTGGTTCATTCGTTCAACCATCTTCTTCTTATTTTCAGTTAACACTAAGTCATGGCTTTCCTTAGAATTTCTGGGTCCATTATCATTTTGGATCCTAGAGGATTCATGAGAGTTCTTGTTCCTCATCTGTTGGATCAATGCTAGGATGTCTTTTTGGAGTTGGGCTTGACCTGCTACCAAAGTGTTGAGTAAATCTTGAGTGGTGAGAGGCAGTTGTTCCCTATGATCATTCAGGTGTCGATCTTCTTGGTTGTTGGCCATTTCTTAATTGGAAGCCTTGGTTTTGATGTTTGCTTGGGCCTTGCACTTTAAGACTGGTGGCTTTAATCTTGATGTCTTTAAGCTTGATGATCTTGAGCTTTTAGTTATGCTTTGAACTTGGTGGGCTTGAACCTGATTGAGATCCTTTGGTCTCAACCAAAATGCAGAAGTTAGATTTTTATTTTCTTTTTAAGAAATCTTAAACAATTATGATGGGCCTAAAACATTCATGGGATGCAATGTATTTTATGGGATTGACCTAAAGATTAGTTCTATGGCTTCTTACATGAAGGTAAAAGGTAGGCTAAAAGGTTCCCCAAAAGTTAGGACGTTGTACCTCCCAACTTGTGATGTACGAACGCTGCGTTGGTCCAAACGGTAGAGTTTGTCCTTTACGAAACGCAAGAAAGATCAAGCGAGTCTAAGGCGATGGGGTGGTAGGTTCACCATAAGGCACACGAATCCAAGAGGACTGCGATCCATGGCTACAATTACTGTGGTTTCCAGGCAACATACACAATTCATATCCAATTCCAATCATGCAAATGATGTTATGGCAAGCAAATATGACATGTTATTAAAAGCAATAAACAAACAAATGAAATGATTGGCCACCATAACCTAAATTGGAGTCTAGCCTTCAATATCCCCAGTGGAGTCGCCACTGTGAGTGACCGCAACCCTGGCCCGCCAATTTATTCCTCAAATTGGACCAAACCCGCGCGAACGGGTGGGATTGTAATGCTCAAAATGTATGAATTCACTGTAAATACTCCCCCCTAGATTGAGGGTTTTACATGGAGTCGCCACTTATTTAATTTAAATGGAAAAATAAGAAAACCTTTAATATAAAAAAAAATGCCTCTGTTGTATTAATATATATGACAATTTACATCAATTTTGTAACAAAAATTTACAATGTTTTTTTGTCCTAGATACAATCTAAGAAAAGAAAATTACATTGCTTTATTTCCTAGTTACATTCTAAAAATGTAAAATTGCAAATACAAGAGCATAGTCTAGAAGCCTTGATCTTGGTTCGGACGCTAATTTACGAGATAGGAAGGGATTAAGCACCCATCTCGCCCTGTAAAACCGGTCTCCTAGGTTAAGGTGGCCAACATTATGTCATGTCAAACAAGTACAAACAATATGTCATACAAACATATTAATTTGCAAGAATTGTAAGCAAATATGTGTTAGGAGAATCTGACATAAAGAGAAACAAAAAAGAAGAAATTTGTTAGATAACAATTTTAATGTAAAGAAAGCATGAAGGTAATGGCATGTTCATCCAAGAATTCTTAGCCTAGACATGTTCATCTAAGCATGTGAAAAAAAGAAAAAAACAAAGTTGTCATGTCATTTGTCATCAACATAATTGCAAAGAGGAAAAAAAATAAAACATGTAAACATATTTGATCATCCAAGTAATTATGAAAAGAAGTAAAGGAAAATCCCTTAGACATGTTCATCTAGAGAAAATCAAAATATTTAGACATGTTTGTTCAAGCATTTAACAAAGTAAAACAATTACCTAGACATGTTCATCTAAGTATTCAAGAGAAAGTTGTGTTTTAGCCTAGAAGTGTTCATCTAAGAATTCAAGAGAAATTTGTGTATTAGCCTAGAAGTGTTCATCTAAGCATGTAAAAAGAATATCAATGAGATATATAGACATGTTCATCCAAGCATATCATGAAAGAAATAAATAATGACTTGTTAAGCATTTATTCAAGCACATGTAAAAAGTTAAGAACATAATTACTACTTACCAGCATAGAGCATAAATTAAAAGGGGGGAGTGATCACTTAAAGGGCTAGGGAGAAAGCTAGGAAGTACTCAACTACAACCAAAGTAAGAACAATGGTTGCACAACAGCTTTTCTATTTTGCTTTCTCATTAGCTCTCTAGAGAAAATTCGGGATCCAGAGAATGGAAGAGGTCTTCTCTATTTATAGGGGAAGGGATGGCTTAGCTTTAAAGCTAAGTTATTAGCTTTCTTCTGAAGCTAATGGCTCTAACTTTTTGCTTAAAATTCCAATTGATTCAAAATTGGTGTTTTCTGAAAGGATATTTAATTCTCTACAACTTTTCCAGAAATAGAGAAAACCAATTTTCAACGTTTTCCAGGCTAAAAATGTACTTTAAGTTGCCGCTGAAAATAATAACGTTTTTTGAGTGTTTTTCTATTTTTTTGAAATTTTTCAAAGAATGTATCTGTTTTCCTATCTAACTTGTTTTTCAAAAACTTTCTTCTGAAGCTAAGGGAGGGAATAATCCTATTAGATAAGCTTGATCAAATTGAGTGTTGATCCTCATTTGAAATTTTGAAAGAAAATTAAAGATAATGCTGAATTTGTGTTATCTTCTGCACCTGTTTTGTATTTTAGCCATAACTTTGTTCTCAAAATTCCAATTGATTTAGGATTGGTGTTTCTTAAAAGGAAATTTAATTTTCTACAACTTTTCCAGAAATAGAGAAAATCAAATTTCAACGTTTTCCAAGTCAAAAATGCGATTCAAATTTCTGCTGAAGATAATAACGTTTTTTTGAGCATTTTTTTTTTTTTAAAAATTTTTCATGGATCATATCTTTCTCTCTCCAATTTTTTTTTTTTTTTCAAAAGAGCAGATAAGATGTCATAACAAAAAAAAAAAAAAAAATGAAATCCAATCAAAATTCACACCTAATTAATTTTAAAATAATTCTTGTTGGAACCAATCAAAATTAAGTGTTTAAGATAGAATGTGATTGGGCTCATCATGTAGGTGAGTCGTGATCATTGAAAATTGATGGTATGATAACTTTTGATCGGGTGGTCAGATCAAAACCCATGATATACTATTATGATCGTTAGAGCATCAAGATTTGTTTTGTATCAAAAATTTGAAGATCCATCGATTGGTTAAATGCAAGTTGTAAAATGGAATGTCAACACATACTTGCGTTTGAGGTACGCGCATTGCTGTCACTCCGGAGTTGATCTCTGAGGTTCTTCATGTCCCGAGGGTTGATCATTTTGATTACCCCAGTTGTGAGCATTTATGGACTATGTCCAAAGACGAGATGATATCTGCGTTCTGTGAGTGCCCCTTTGATTGTGGTGAGCACCAGTACACACCATGTAGGCCTTTTGCTAAAGGTCCTCGTTTCCTAAATATGGTGATGACTTTTGTTTTGCATCCACTTTCTCACTACAACTCCATCACAGAGCCTCGCGCTCGATTTTTGTTGTCTCTTTTGGAGCATTTCACTATAGACTTCCCTTCACACTTCATCTTCTCTATCATTGATGTCTATAGGGATACGGCTACTCGTGATAAGTTCATTTTCCCGAGGTTATCACGAGGATTCTACACCATTTCTCCATCCCCTTTCCATCGTCCGACTCGTTTCATGTCATGTCTACCATAGACGCCGCTACCGTAAAACGTAGTGAGGCGCAGCTCAGGTCGCGACAGACGGATTCTACAGCCCCTTCCTCCTGTCCGGCTCCATCCAGATTTGCTAGAGCCACATCTACTCCTTCTTCTTCCTCGAGCGATGTGACACTTGGAGACATCATGGTGCAGTTTTAGCGCATGGATGCTTGCCTCGATATGCTCTCTACAGAGTTGTATCAGGTGAATGTTCGTGTTGGGCACATTGCTAGGCGATAGGCAACCTTAGGCAGCTTTGCCTCTGAGGCTTCTCCTCCACCTCCTCATGTAGCTTCTGAGACTGAGGATGATGATGATACTTCTGAAGATGATGATGGAGATGCGAGCTCTTCAGATGAGATGCCTACTTGACACTCTACCCTTTGTCACTCATGACAAAAAGGGGAAGTAGTTTTGGGTTATGAGAATAGTCATTCATAGGGGGAGAGCTTGTATAGGATATTTTTGATAGGGGGAGTGTTGATATGAGGGATGTAGTGAGGATTACATGTATTTCTTTTCTTTTCTTTTCTTTTCTTTTCTTTCTTATAGAGATACATTGTTCATGTACCCCGGTCTTGTGACCATTTATTGACATACATTGTGCTTATTTCTTGATATATATATATATATATGTATATGTTGATGTATGTTTCTTTCAACTACCTTTTCATGTGTTGTTTCTTTTCTATCTTTATACACACGATTCTTTATTTGTATGTAATCTATTATTTCTGTTTCACACAAAGATGCCTTGATGTGTTTTGTTTAAAAGTATTTCAGAAATACAGGTTGTTAAAGTCTACTGCCATAAACTCTCTTCTTGCAAAGTTTTTCAAGAGTTTGTGTTGGGATAGATTTTATTGTATTCAACAAGTGAATATGAGTTGAGTGATTTATGACTTCTCTCATATGTTCATTTGTTTGCTGTGGTTTTATCACGGATTGCCAAAGGGGGAGATTGTTAGAACATATGTGGTTCAAGTGGTTTTTAACATATGTCATTATTTTATGTAATTGGCTTATCCTTTGACCAAACGCACTTTACTTGTAATTGGGTAGATTTAGGATGTGTTTAATGCTTCAAGAAACTGTGTTTCAAGATCAAGTGTTGAAGTCATCAAGTCTGTCCAAACAACAAACTGGAAAGTGCAAGTTACTAAAGCTCGACACCTAGTCTCGACACATGCATCTATCGAGCTTTAAGAAGCTGCTTTAGCCTCGAGGCTCGACAGCTTCTCGACAGATTTTCGATACCTCTATCTGTCGAGATTTAAGGAAAATAGACTTTAAGTTCTGTTTTGATTCCAATCCGTGAATGTGTCTTTGAGACTTCTTTTCTTCTAACCCTAGACATATAAAAAGATTATTTTAAGGGCCGTCGAAGAAGGCACAAGTACACAAGTTGCACAAGCATTGAGAAATCCTTGTTCAAGCTATTTGTGATCCAAGACAAAGTTCATGCCCTAGTCTATCTTTCTTGTGAAGAAGTTGTTGTGTAATGAGCACCGTAGGGTTTTGTAACCAAGCATCTTCTTGATCTTCATCGTGTGGATGAATTGAAGAACTTTGCAACTAACAACTCTCTCTCTAGTTGGTGAATTGAAGTCGCGTACTGGGATCCACGCAATTGGTTAGTCACGTACTGGAAGCCGTGCATCAAAAGGAGAAACTGTCACTACAGAACAAGTCTAATTGGGTGTTGGGGTAAGGGTTCAACTGTAGGTTGGTAAGGTACTGAGATTCCTTTACTTGTAACCACTTGTTGTGATAATAGTGGAGTTTCGAGAGTGGTGACCTTAAATCACTTGGTGGGGTTTTTGCCGTTAGGTTTTTCCCATTCGTAAACAAATCACTGTGTCAATTTTATTTCCGCTATATACTTTAGTTATTGGTGATTTGTTTGTGCTATCACGTAATTTGCATGTTAACTTGATTAATTAAAAATTTGGCTAATTAATCAACTTAATTTATCACAAGGGGTCAATGCGTTTGTGGCCTATCAATTTTTAAGGAGTAGGTTAAACGAGTTATGAGTATGAATAATTATAGGTTTTTAATTTTGGTCTTGAATGTGCTTTTTGATGAATATTTTTTTCATTTATTGTTGTTTGGCCTAATCATGTTGTTGTTTGGGATATTTTTGCTATTAATTGGGTTAATTTTTGGGGTGTGTTGTTTGGAGGTGAAATAGGGAGGATGAAAAACTTTGGAGAGAAAATAGGAGAGAAAACTTTTTTGGGGTGTGTTTGGTTGGGTGGAGAGGAAGGAAAATAAATGGTAAGGCCCAGATATTTTCTCTCCTAGCCCACCAAAATGTTTTCTCTCCAAAATGGAGAGAAAATTAATTGAGGATAAATTTTTTTTTGATTGACAAAAATGCCCAGTAAATATATACACATTTATTCAAGTTGCCTTTATTTTCTTTCCTTCTCAATAACGTTGCTTTGCCTTTGTGTGTTATTTTTTATTTATTTATTTATTTATTTTTTGAGTAGCTACGTTGGCTTCCTTCTTTTTCTTTTTTATTTTTTTTTCAAGCCTGGGCTACGTTGCCTTTTCTTTTCTTTTCTTTTTTTTCCTATTCTGCTTTTCTTCTTTTGATTTTCTAGGCTTGGACGTGATAGTTTTTTTTTTTAACTAGTTGTGATTTTATTTTGACAAGATTTTTATTTTTTTTAATAAATTTGAGTGATTTTTTTTTTTGTGGTTATTTGTCACTTTTTTGTTTTAATTGGGTATCATTCTTTAATAAGGGTATATGAGTAAATTTATTCAAACCCATTTTTTCCATCCCTCTACTTTTTCACCCCAACCAAACAAATAGGAGAGAAAATAAAATCTTTTCTATCCTCTCACTTTTCCACTCTCCCACCATTTTCTATCCTTCAACTTTTCCACTCCTCCAACCAAACGGACCCTCAGAGTTGCGTTAGGGACATAACAAATTATCACAACAGTTGAGATGTTAGTCCCTCACATGTCAAAATAAAATATTATACTATGACCCACCACAATTAAAAATAAGGGTGCAATGAAAATGTTGTGAGATTTTGTTGTGTCTATAGAATTTGTCTAATTTTTATTGTTGTTATTTGGGATTTTTTTCAAGGATTTAAGTATTTATGTTTAGGGTACCAAAATTATTTTGTTGAAAAAATGTTTTTGGAATTTTCAAGTCATGAAATCTTTTGACAAAATGCACTTTACTTGCAATTTGTTAGATCTAAGTTGGGTTTAATATATCAAGAAATTTGTTGTTCAAGCATATCAAGTGCTCGTATTAAAGAAATGAAGATTACACTCAGAAATAAGTGAAGAAAAGTTGTTTCATTAAGTCTCGATAGATAGCTCGACAGATACTACTATCAAGACTAAATGAGAAGCTCGACAGATGACTTGATAGAAGCTCAATCTATCGGGAATTATGATTTTCAGATTTTTAGATTCGAAATTTGGCCCAAGTTTTTGTATTTATTTATAGTTTCTTTTCTCACAGCCCTAGACATATATAAGACTTATTTTAAAAGCCGTCACACATGGAGAAGCTACTGCGTTTGTACGCCATAGAGTTTTGTAACTAAGTGCTTCTTGATTTTTATTGTTGATGAAGTGAAGAGTTTTGCAGCCAACAATATCCATTCAAGTTGCTGGAGTTATTTTTCAAAAAAAAAAAAAAAAAAAGGTTGCTGGAGTTAGTCACATACTGAGATCTGTGCAAAATGGTTGGTCACAAATTGGAGGTTTATGCATCAATGAAAGAAGTCTACTACAAAATCAAGTCCAATTGAGTATTGGAGTAAGAGTTCAACTGTAGGTTGATAGTTCTGGATAGGCCAAGGTAGTGGTAAGATTCCCTATACTTGTAACTACTTGATTATTGATTAGTGAATTTTTGAGAGTGGTGACTTTAAAATCATCCGTTAGAGTTTTTGCCTTGCGAGAGGTTTCCTCCATTTGTCAACAAATTATCGTGTCAAATTTATTTTCTGTTGCATTTAGTATTTTTGGTGATTTGTTGATGCCTTCACGATTTGCATGCAATTTAACCTAATTAATCAACTTGGGTAATTGAATTAATTAATTGAGGTCAAGTTATCTTAACCCAATAGTGTTCAATAATTTTTTTTTTTAGATTAGAAATGTTAGTTTAAAAATAAGTATATAATGTTTTTTAGGTCAAGCTAGGAGAACTCTAAAGTACATGTAAAACCACCACTGTTTATGTTCCTTTAAACTGGGATGGTCAACACCTTGTCGTTAGAGACATCTTTTCTTCTTTTGGGTTGGATCACAAACTCTTGTTGCCTTTTATCTTCCTATTCCCATTTACCTGGACATCAAGGATATTTCTTTGCAACACCATGCATCTAGATTGGATTTGGGATTAATTTTGGATTACTTATTTTCATTAATTTAATTTGCTTAAAAAATAAGTAAAGATATAAATTCTTTTAAAATTTTAGCTCATTTTCATTAATAAATATAATTATAAGTATAAAAGATCTTATGTGAGCGGCATCCACATATTGCTCCCCAACAAATTTACATCACACTAGTTAGTAATCCGTGCAGTGCACATGAAAGTTTAACAAAATATAAATTTTTATTTCTTTTGTTTTTTTGCCTTAAATGTAACATTAATAATTTTATACAATTTTTTTTTTGAGAATCTATTAAAAATGTTTATTATTATAATAATTGTATATGTATATGAACTGATCAATTTTATTATTATAATATGTGTGATGGTTTTATTCTGCTAAAAAATTATGGAGATTAGAGAGGAAAAAAGGTAGAGAGATTGATTGGTTTATGATCAGGATTTTCTGGGTTTCTTTAGCTGTTCAATAATATTTAGGAATTTAGGGTTTGAAAATTGTGGTGGGTCTTTTTGTGATTTTGGGGCTAGACTGTCTTCTGCTGTACTGGGCCCAAGTATTCTAGATAAGAGAGTCGGGACTGGCCCAACTGCAACTTACTTTGGTCCGGCTTGCGCACAAACTATATCTCCGTTTGCCGAAACTATTGTCACATGCCCACGACAGTTGAAACTGCAGCAAAAGAAAGTTGTGACGGAATGGGTGCAACAAAACAATGATTAAGTGAGATACTTTATTGTTAGGCAAACTAAATAAATAGTCTTTTGCTAAAATAAAAGAGAAGAACAAGTTGTAAGAGTAATAATAAAGGCCGAGGGAGAAAATATAGTAATAATTAGTAAAGTCAAAGAAGAATATGCCTAGTTTGCCACATTTAGTTTAGTTACGGGGATGTGGCCAAGGAGGGAATCATTTTCTCAATGTGGGTAACCTCGTAGGAGTATCTTGTCGTGAAAATTACACACTTTGAGGGAGTGAACCTGAATGGCTTGTGCCTTAAAGTATTTCTTAGCAGAAGGTAGACTTTAAGAGGGAAAGAAGGAGAAAACCCATTGGTGCATGCCTGCCATTCTAATCTCTCTTGCTTTTTTTCTTAAAAAACTCTTTGTTTATTTCTCCTGTTTTACTATTTCAATTCTTCCTTTTGTTTTCTCTCTTTTCTTTAGTGTTTTCTTGTGTGGCGTAATGGTGATCACTCTTGTGGTGATTGCTACCGTCCCCCCCTTACTGTGCACGGCAAAGGCTCTTTATATACTGCCTGCTGCGATTGTTTTTTTTACCATTTTACCCCTTAACAACATTTGTCTGGACTGGGTGTCCTTACCGACCACCACTGGTCTGTCAGTGCCCCAGCCACCACCATTTACTTGTACTGGCTGTGCCACTCCCTATTACCGGATAAAGAAGGTTGTTTTGTTTATTTGCTCACCATGACCTTCTCATCTGCCACGGTGTGGGTGCTCTCCTTTCTTATCTCTCATGGCATGCACCTAGTGGTTCTAGCTCATCCTCCTTCTTTTGGGTGGTATGTCAACCCAGCAGGACATTTCCCCTAAAAGAGCTTGAGCAGGAACCCCAAAATAGGCTTCCCCTTATCCCTACCGCCAGATTATACCCTCTCTTATCTCTGACCCATGACCTACCGCTCTTATATTGGCTTAGTATAGGCTAGTAGGGCTTGGGTCATGCGTGTGTTCCACTTCCCGTGTACATCCAAAATCTGTCTGCTGTTCATGCGTTTGTAGCGATCTGGGGCTCGTCTGTGTCTTTTGCCGTCCACCCTTGACTTCTTATGGCATGAACCGTCTTCTGGTCTTTCATTCTTTATTGGTATGTTTCTTTCCAAGGGCTGGGCCTTGCTTGGGTTTCTTATTCCTTGCTTCACCCATAGTCTTGTTGCCATTCCTACCATACTATTATGCTATTCTTGCCATAGTGCTATTGGACCCGTGTTTGTTGGGCCTCTTTGGGCCTATTGCTTAGCCTTTTTTCGATGACTCTATATGGTAATTCATGT
Organism: Castanopsis chinensis; assembly: GCA_032878915.1. Classification (NCBI taxonomy): domain Eukaryota; kingdom Viridiplantae; phylum Streptophyta; class Magnoliopsida; order Fagales; family Fagaceae; genus Castanopsis; species Castanopsis chinensis. Next base: position 9,160,443 of record JAVQMG010000113.1, read on the forward strand.
TACATTGCTTTCCCAATCCATTACATTGCTTGTGAGCTCTTTTGTCCCATTTCTTTCTCCTTGGGCACCCTTGGCTTATTTGTTTTCCTTAGGCATCCTTAGCCCATTTCCTAATTCTGTATTCCTATGGGCACTTTGCTAACTCTTTTGGGCTTCCTTGGCCTAATTACTTTATCCTTCATCCTTCAGGCTGATGGGCTTTCCATCAACCCCTTTCTTTCTTACTTCATTACATCAGGCCTGCTGTAGCCCATTCTTGCTTTTCTTCATTACATAATGCCCATGAGTTTACTACTTCCTCCTTTGGGCTCCTCTGGACCCCTTTGCTTTTCTCAAGACCCAGTTATTTATTTTATGGGCCTATGATTCGTTATTCCTGCCGTTAATGGTTCATTTCTATTAATCCGCTAACTTTCTTCTTGCCCATATTGTTAGGCTTCTTCCTATTGGTGGGCTTTGTAAAAATGAGCCTCAACAAAAATCATGGGATGTCAAAGAAAATGTTACAGATTTTCATACGAGCGAAAGAGTGGTGAAGTGAGGGGCGAACTCACTGTCCCAATTGATTTTAAAATTCATGTTTTGCTTCTCAATTCACTTGACAACAACATTTTTGTAGGAGTGAAATCATGTAGGTGTGAACCTCCTGCATTATGACCTCAATAACCCATACAAAATAAACCAACATTATTACAAGAATACAATGAAAGTTTACATATAAATTTGTCATAGAATTAGCCAAAAAACTAAAGCTCCTAACATTGTTATTGTGCAATTTTTGGGGGCTTAATTAAAATCTAAGCCATTTTGTAGGGTTATAAATGAGCCAAGTCGAGGATTAAAAGTTCAGGCTTGTTCATTGAATTTTTTTTCAAACACAAGCCAAGTTCGAGTTCATCAACACATAAGATTACATGTTTAAGTTTGGTTCATTTTCTGAATCGAATAAGTATGAGCTTTTTCATGAGCTACTTGATTAACTTATTATTTTCAAATATATAGTAGAATCATGGCTACAATTTTTTACCATTTCACAAATTTAAAAGCTTTTACTACAAATGAACCATTTATGGTATAAAAAAATTACAAATAATAATTTGATATTATATAAAAATATTTACAAACATATACATTCCAATCTTAAGTCTTTATAAGTACAAATATAATAATATAATATTACATATAATGAAATTGAATTTCATGTTCACAAACTTGTTTTTGAACACATTATATTTGAGCTTGGTTCATTTGGTTGTCAAGCCTAAACTTAGACTTAAGAGTGACTTGTTTACTAAAAAAATAAACATAAACAAGTATTTCCCGAGCTGAGCTAGAGCGAATCATAAATAGCTTGTGGTGGACATTTTGTGATTTTGGGTTGGACTGCCTCCTGCTGTACTGGGCCAAAGTGTTTTGGATAAGAGAGTTGGGACCGGCCCAACTGCAACTCACTTTGGTCCGGCTTTTGTGCAAACTATGCCTCGTTTGCCGAAACTTTAGTCACATACCCATGGCAGGTGAAGTTGTCGCAGAAAAAATTATGACAGAATGGGTGCAACAAAACAATGATAAGCGAGATACATTATTGTTAGGCAAACTAAGTAAGCAATTGTGGAGGACTAAATTTCTCGGTTGGAAATAAGTCAAACGAGTAAAATAGTTCCGCAAATGCGAATTTGTATTTAATGAATGTGTGGTACAATTCTCTTTAATTATAAAAGATTGATCCTCTGATTCAATCTCTCTGAAAGATTTGTTGATTGGAATTGTGGTGATGTGATTTTGATTCGAACACAAGATATTCTTCAATTTAGCTGAAGAATGGATTGAAGATTGTTGAAACGGAATTACAATGAATCTCTGGCTATGAGCTTGTTAGAAATTCTTTGTTCTTCACGTTCTTCGTGTGTTCTTCTTTTCTAAAGATTTGTGGTGGAAGTTCTTCGGGGCTTTAGAGGCTTGAATCCTTAGAGCTTCGTTGATTTATGGTTTAGAAGGTTTTTGGAGGCTTTTATGCTTGATTCTAGTGACCTTTGAGATCCAGGAGGATGATTTGGCTGATTCTTCTTTGAATGTTCTTCGTATTTGAAGGTTTGTAGTAGAAGTTCTTTGGGGTTTTGGAGGCTTGAATCCGTAGAGCTTCGTTGATTTGTGGTTTATGAGGTTTCTAGAGGCTTTTGAGCTTGATTCCAGTGACCTTTGAGATCTAGGAGGATGATTTGGATGATTTAGCTTCGAATGTTCTTCGTATTCGAAGGTTTATGGTGGAAGTTCTTCGGGGTTTTAGAGGCTTGAATCTATAGAGCTTCGCTGATTTGTGGTTTGAGAGGTTTCTGTAGGCTTTTGTGCTTGATTCCAGTGACCTTCGAGATCTAGGAGGATAGTTTGGATGATCTTTCTTCGAATGTTCTTCGTATTCAAAGTTGAAGTTCTTGAAGTTCCTGGAGGCTTCGGGGCTTGATTCCAGCAGAGCTTCTGAATTTTTGAACTCAAGATCTCTTCCTGGTTCTTCCTCAGATGTCTTGGTATCCTCCTAGATGTCTTGGTCTCCTCCTCCTTAGATGTCTTCGTTTCTTCCTCCTCCTCTAGATGTCTTCAGATCTCTTCCTCCCTCCAAATGCCATAGGAAGGCTTCTATTTATAGGAGTTTAGTAGTAGGTGAGCGACACATGGCGGAGTTTGATTGGCAACACATGTCACAGCTTGATTGGTCCGCTTGTGTCATCGCTTACACAGCCGGATTGCTTGGGTCATCGCTTACACAGCCGGATTCACTTGCATCATCGCTTACACGCTCCTCCATGTGATTAGCATTTTGCATGCTTTTCATGTTTTTACCTTAATGAAATTTGGCAAATTTCTAGTAGCAGTACGTGATGCTTTGTAATTAGCCATGCTTTGTGGATTTTGTGGCATGATGTGTCAGCTTGTGATAGGCTGGAAATTTTCCCTCTCTACAAATGCCCCTTCGAGACTTGTTCGTGCACACAGCTTCTGAGTGTAGGGAGTGAATGAGTCTCGAAAAGAATGAATTTGGTACTTGACTCTTCAAATGTAATGGTTGAAGGCGGTGGAGCTTTTAGCAGGATGCAAATGTAGTGGTTGAAGGTGGTGGAGCTTTTAGTAAGATGAAGTAATTTCAAAAGAGTATACCCACCCATATGAAAGAATGTTATATTGTTTGTTTGCTCGCCGTGGCATTTTAATCTACCACAGTGTGGGTGTTTTCTTTTCCTATCCCTCATGGTATGCATTTAATGGCTCTAGCTCATCCTCCTTCTTTTGGGTGATATGTCATCCCAACAGGACATTTCTCCTAAAATGGCTTGAGCGGGAACCCCAAAATAAGTTTCCTTTTCTCCTTACCGTTAGACCATACCTTTTCTTACCTCTGACCCACGACCCACCACTCTTGTAGGGCTGTCTAGATTCATCCAGTAACCTGAACCACCTGAATAACCAATCGGCTCCGACCCAAAACCGACCGACCCGACTACTTCGACGGGTCAGCAGCGGGTCTTCGCCATTAGAACCTGATTTTAGCGAGACAGGTTTCGGTTTTCCTCCCCAGAAAATCGAAAAACCCGAACCAACCGAAAGATTTCAAGATCCCGGCAAAATTTCCAGATTCTGGCCATAATTTTCTAGAATCCGGCAAAAAAACCCAAATTTCGGCACTATTTCCCTTAGATCCGGTGAGATTTTGACTGGATCTGGTGAAATCTCATCAAATCCGGTGAGATTTTTGCTGGATTTGTGCTTTATCCACCGTTTTCTCACTGTCTTAAATTCGACCGACCTGCTCGCCACTTGTTGATGGTCTGAACCACCCGACTTGATTACTTCGGTGGGTCGGCGGTGGGTGCCTTTTTTCCCCACTCGATTCTAGGGGGTCGATTCCAGGTTGGGCACAAACTCAACCCGGACCGACCCGTGGACAGCTTCACACTCCTATATTGGCTGGGTAGAGGTTGGTAGTACCTGGGTCTTGTGCGTGCTCCACTTCCTGTGTACGTCCAAAAACCTGTCTGTTGCTCATGCGTTTGCTGTGGTTTGGGGCTTGTTTGTGCACTTTGCCGCCCATCCTCGACCTCTTATGGCTTGAACTGTCTTTTGGTCTTTCATTCTTTATTGGCCTGCTTCTTTTTAAGGGCTGGGCTGGGCTTTGCTTGGGTTTCTTGCTTTTAGTCTATTCCTTGTTCCACCCGTAGTCTTATTGCCATTCTTGCCATACCACTCTACTATTCTTGCCACGGTGTTATTTGACCCGTGTTTACTGGGCCTTTTTAGGCCTGTTGCTCATTCTTCTTTCAATGACTTCGTATGGTCATTCATTCTACTTTTGGACTTTTTCTCAGCTGTTTGCTTGTGGGCTCTTTTGTCCCATTTCTTTCTCTTTAGGCATCCTTGGCCCATTTGTTTCTCTTGGGCATCCTCGGCCCATTTCTTGATTCTACATTCCTATGGGCACTTTGCTAACTCTTTTGGGCTTCCTTGACCCAATTTTTTTATCCTTCATTCTTGGGGTTTATAGGCTTTCTATCAACCCTTTTCTTTCTTATTTTATTACTTCGGGCCTACTGTGGCCCATTCTTGCTTTTCTTCATTACATGATACCCATGGGTTTATTACTTCCTCCTTTGGGCTCTTCTGGGCCCATTTGCTTTTCTCAAGACCCATTTGTTTAATTATAGGCCTATAATCTATTATTCCTGCCATTAATGGTTCTTTCTTATCAACCCACCATCTCTTTTTTTTGTCCATATTGTTGGGCTTCTTCCTTCTGCTAGGCTTTTCAAAATGAGCATCAACACAGCTCAATTCATTTGTAGCTCTACCTTTTGGTAACCTCTTACTTCTCTTGAAGCCATGAATTATCATTTTTTTGATGGTGAATTGGTGCATATTACTATAAAAAATTACTTTCCATATTGTTCTACTCTATTATTGGGAAGTTCTAGAAAATTAAAAGAAGGGGAAAAAGAACATAAACAAAAATCTTTGGATCTTAACAGCAGTGCAATAGGGAGAAGAGTATCCCTCTTATCTCCACCACAATCTTTGGAAATTTCTATTTGGGGTATGCAGACTACGTTATGTGTTTCATTTTTGTTTTTATGCTGAATTTTTACAACATTTTTTAAGATTTTGAACAGAATAAAAAGTGTATCGGTCGGTTTCGGGTTTTCCGATTCGCCGGTTTTTGGCCGAAATATGGCCGGATCTTGTCAGATCTGCCCAAATCTAATGAGAGTTAGGCGAGAATCTTTCAGATATATGAAAATTTGGCCGTGTTTTTGTCGGGCTTACCGGAGTTTTGGCTAGTGTTTGAGTAGATCTGGGCTGAGTTCGCGGATTCGAGTAAGGAAGCGACCAGATCTTGGCCAGATTTGAGCTGATCTAAGTGAAGGAATCCCAGACGTCGCCAGATCGGAGCTGAGAAGAGCCAAATCGTCGCCGGATCTTGTGATTTTCGTCATTCTTAGACTTTTTGTCGGGCGGGTTGGGTGGCTCGGGTTTTTGAGGACGAAACCCGCCACTCGACCCGCCGGAGTCGGGTTCTGATGTTGGAGACCCGTTACCGACCCGTAGGAGATGTCAGCCCGGCCGTGACGGGTCGGTTCCGGGCGGGTTGGTCGGTTCCGGCGGGTCTTCGGTTGGAATGGACGCCCCTAACGTGGTTGAAAACGAAACTTCTATTAAGGGAAGAACTTGAGTACCTATAAAATGAAAAAGTGAAGAACTTGAGTTTCTAATTCAAGTTCCACTAGGTACTTTAAAAAAATCATAAAAATTTATATATTTTTTAGATCATATTGCCATTAAATTTAATGGTGAAAAGCAAGTTAATTAGCTGAAGAATAAAATGCTTAAGACTTATTATTGAGAAATTGGTATTTTATGTTAATGGAATTAGGGTTGGGAACGTGATTTGAGGAACCCAAAAAAAAAAAAAAAAACTCTAAGTCATATATGGCAGTAACATGTGATAGTGTCAGGTCCAAAATTAGTGTTGTAACAGGTATGTTGGGGTCTCCAAACCACGATATTTGTTTCATTTTCGTTTTTATGCTATATTTTTATAACGTTTTTCAAGATCTTGAACAGAATAAAAAGCGTAAGTAATGAATTTAATATATTGTCTCGTATATTATTACTAATTATGATCGATGTTTATTAATCGAGTTGGGTTCAAGTTATACCTGGTGTAACCTTAAGTAATGTTACATCACTCAATAACTTGTTATTGAATTAATATTTTGAAAATCCAACCGTTAAATTACATGTTCTATATGTTCTTAACATGCATGCCGATTTTCATATCCATTGGAAATTGTTTACCATTTGATCCATAAACTCATCTTTTATGCATTATTTTAAACTACAAAAATTTGAATTTTAACAATTGATTGATGACATGGCTATTAATTTTTGATCACCTTGAAATTTTGCAAGCATGAAGAATATACGAAGATAATATAATCTAACGGTGGATTTGTTAATATTTTCATCCACTTAAAAAATATTGAGTGGTGTAACATTGTTTAGAGTTACACCAGATGTAACTTGAACCCAACCCTTATTAATCAGATTTTATGGCTTTTTTTTTACTCATTATACTATTTTTGTAAACATATTCATAATGTGGCTGAAAATGAAACATCTATCAATTGAAGAATTTGAGTCTCTAAATTCAAGTTCCATGAGATACTTGAAAAAAAAAAAAAATCATAAAAGTTTATACACATTTTTTATCATAAATTTTCATTAAATCTAACAGTAAAAAGCAAGTTAATTAGTTGAAGTGTAAAATGCTAAGAATAATTATTGAGGAAATTACAAAAGTTTGATAAAAATTATAAAATACAAAAGGAATTATTTTTAAGAAAATTCCAAAGGTTTGATAAAAATTATAAAATACAAAAAAACGCATACACATTTTTTATCATAAATTTTCGTTAAATTTAACAGTAAAAAGCAAGTTAATTAATTGAAACCTAAAATGCTAAGAATAATTATTGAGAAAATTACAAAGATTTGATAAAAATTATAAAATACAAAATAACGCTAGAAGGAGGGCTTGAACCTCCGACCTTGTGGTTAACAGCCACACGCTCTAACCAACTGAGCTATTCCAGCTTTGTTGCTACCGAGTTACTTCATATTATTTATTAATCTACCGGTCTTACCCTCCCTCCCAGTCCAGGACGACGGGCCCAAATGGAATCAGTTACGTGAGTTACGTTGGAGAACGATACGTAGTTGTGTAATTGACTGTCATCACAAGACTCTTATGCTGGTCCTACTGGGTAAACAGAGCAGCTAACATGGCTGATGGCTGCCCATGAATTAAGTAGAGAGCCTCTTTTGTGAGGTTGATGGATCCTTTTTATAGGGCCATCAAATTTTGTTTATGCTGTTTTTTTTTGTAGCACCAGCGTTCTGCCTTGGTTGTATCCTGCCCGAGAGTTCAGTGTGTACTTCTGACCTCTCTTGCACAGTAGAACTGATTGTTCCCTTCAGTTGAAGGTGCTGTTAGGTTCCAAGGAATACCACGTGTATTTCTAGGCTTGTGGGTTTTTTTTTTCAGGGGTTTGGGAAACAGGATTCAAGGTAGTGTTTTGAACTCTAGGACAATCTCTATGGAGGACCTTACACAATCTTGGACACGCCTTTCTCTATCTGATAGGGAAGGGCCAGGTTGTTGCCTCACGACAGAGGAGAGCGTTAAATCTTTCTCCATTGCAGCAAACTTCCTTACTAAAAGAGCTCTCAACATCGAAGCAATTGCTAGAACTTTTACACCGCTGTGGCGGGCTAGGACAGGTTTCAAAATCCAAAATATTGGAGATCATAAGATTCTTTTCTCTTTTGATGATAAGGAGGACGTAGACAGAATCCTGGGTAGTGAGCCGTGGAGTTTTGACAAGCACTTGGTGGTTATGCAACGTTACGATAATGATAGACCTCTCCAGGATATCAGATATAATAGGACTACCTTTTGGGTTCAAGTCCACGGTCTTCCAATGAGGTATATGACCATCGAGGTGGCGGAAAAAATTTGCAACGTAGTGGGCGAAGTCATCAAACAATCTGATTCACAGGTCTACGATGGGGGAAACTTCATTCGGGTAAAGGTCTCAATAGACATTACACTACCTTTATGCCGAGGTCGTCTTATCTCCCTCAACAAAGATAAACAGGTGTGGGTCTCGTTCAAATATGAAAGACTACCAAATGTTTGCTATTGGTGTGATCGTCTTACTCATGACGACAGAGACTGCGACATTTGGATTGAAAGCGAAGGAACTCTAAGAAATGACCAGAAGGAATTCGGATCCAGCCTACGTGCACCTCCATTTGTGGTATCGAAAAAGAAAACAATCACTGTGCCGGGTTACTTTTCTACGAGGAAGATGAATAATAAGTCCCCACATGCTTCTCAGCCAATGGAAGATGAGTCACCGATTCAGCAGAACCAAACGGAGAATTTTTCCGTATCGGAGCACGAGCTAAGCGGTGTTGAATGTTACAGACAGGGAGGGGACACGCAGTTAATGAATAACGGTCAGAATGGAATGAATGGAATGAATTCCATTAATCATGCAGGCCCGAAATGTTCGCTGCCATTAACTCCCACGATTAATGGGATATCAAACTGTCCTAAGGAAATTGATTCAGCAGTAAAAGCACTTAATGATGAGCCACAAAAGTTTGATGAGCCAGGAAAGGGTCCGGATACATTAGGGGTCTCAAAGCCACGTGACAATCCTAGTGTTTCAAGTCCAAGTCAGCTAAATGGTGTAACACCTCACGTGACTAATAAGGCTTCACTAAACAGCGGACAGAGGTGTGTTCTTCCCTCTTGGACTCGCAGAAATAGACCAGCCACACTCAGTGAAATCCCACCCACTCAATTCACCATAGAAAGAAAAAGACAACTATTGGCTTTAGATGATCTTTCAGAAGTGCCTTCCAAACGGATTCAGGCTTCTCAGAAAGATAATGAAGTTTCTTTTATATTGGCGGAGGTTGATCATCAGCCCTGCCAGAAGCAATGAGTTGTTTAGCATGGCACTGTTGTGGGCTTGGGAACCTACGTACAGGCAGAGAGCTTGTGGAAATAACACAGGCAAAAGATCCCTCTGTGGTGTTTTTGGCCAAGACACTTGTAGATGATGCGAGGCTGGATGTTGTACAAAGGAGTATTGAGCATGATCACCGATGGATGGTCCCAAAGGAAGGTCGAGGTGGTGGATTGGTTTTATTTTGAAAGTCTTCAATAAATCTGACAGTAATAGGGTCTTCGAAGTATTACATTGATGCAATCATTGATAAGGATTCAGAGGATGAATGGCGATTTACGGGTTTTTATGGTGAACCAGAGACAGCAAGAAGAGATGAAGCTTGGGAACAACTCAGGTACCTCAATTCTCAAACTAATATTCCATGGTTGTGCGTTGGAGATTTTAATGAGATCACTAGACAAGATGAGAAGGTGTGTGGTGGATTGAGGCCTCACAATCAAATGCAGCTTTTCAGGGAATTAATAGATGATTGTGGATTTATGGATTTGGGGTTTGTAGGACCTAAGTTCACTTAGGCTAGGCATTTTGAAAATGGAAATTCAATTTGGGAGAGATTAGATAGAGGCCTAGCCACAAATAGTTGGTTTCTAAAATTTCCTGGCACGAGGGTTCACCATTTACAGTGTGACTCTTCCGATCACATTCCTCTACACATTATTTTTTCAGGTTTAGATCCTCCCACAAGTAAGAAGCCGTTTCGATTTGAGGAAATGTGGTTGTCCAATCCTGGGTGTAGTGAGATTGTTGAAGCTGTGTGGCTTAGCTCCGGTGTTACTGATTCAGATGAAGGAATTTTACACAGAGTAGAGAAGTGTGGTAGGGACTTGAGTTGGTGGAATAGAAATATCTTTGGGAATGTAAGAAGGGAACTAGGGAAATTAAGGAAGTCACTCCTCAAGGCCGAGAGTGAAGCTGTCCTAAGTGGTGATAATACTCGGGTTAGACAACTAAAGAAGGATATTGAAGTATTGAGGGATAGGGAGGCGACCATGTGGGCACAAAGGTCACGACTATTGTGGGCAAGGGAAGGGGACAAAAATACAAAATATTTCCATAGTTATGCAACGAAGAGGTATAGGAAAAATCTGATTGTGGGAGTTAGAGATGATGCGGGGATTTGGAGAGTACACCCAGATGAGATAGCACCAGTTTTTGTAGATTACTACAAAACTTTATTCTCTTCAACACAACATATTGGGGTTTCAAGGGTATTGGAGTGTGTGCCAACGATGATTACGGATGAGATGAATTCCTTGCTATGTCGTGCCTTTGAAGCTTGTGAAGTGAAGGTGGCTTTGCAACAAATGGCTCCTTTAAAAGCTCCTGGACCTGATGGAATGCCCCCTCTTTTTTACCAGCACTTTTGGGGCACGGTGAACCAAGATGTTACTTCCTCCATCTTGAATTGGTTAAACTCAGGTACTCTACCTCCTTCCCTCAACCATACTTTTATCACACTTATCCCAAAGATTAATTCCCCTGAGCATGTTCATCAGTACCGCCCCATAAGCCTATGCAATGTGTTGTATAAAATTTTTTCCAAAGTTTTAGCCAACCGTTTAAAGAAAATATTACCTTCCATCATTACAGAACACCAATCCGCATTTACAAAAGATAGACTAATTTCTGATAACATTATAGTGGCATTTGAAACATTACATTTCTTGCAAAGATACAAGTCTAGTACCCATGGCTATATGGCCATTAAACTTGACATGAGTAAGGCCTATGACCGGGTGGAATGGCATTTTCTTGAAGCTATTATGTGGAAGATGGGTTTTAATGATTGGTGGATTAAGCTTATTATGGTGTGTGTTAAAACAGTTACATATTCAGTACTGGTGAATGGAGAGCCTAGTGGCCTAATCCACCCAATAAGGGGTATAAGGCAAGGAGACTCATTATCTCCTTTCCTTTTTTTACTATGCACGGAAGGGCTAAATGGGATGATAAAGAAGGCTGAAATGGAGGGAGATATCCATGGTTTTTCCCTTTGCAAGAGAGGCCCAAAACTAACTCATCTGCTTTTTGCAGATGATTGTCTTCTTTTTTGCAGGGCAACTATGAAGGAGTGTAGGAAGGTGTTGGAGATCTTGAATGGTTATGAAGAGGCCTCAGGACAAAAAATAAATAAAAGTAAAACTGCACTATTCTTTAGCAAAGCCACCGATGTGGAAATAAAGAACAACATCAAAGAAGCTTGGGGAGTTCCAGAAATTATGCAATATGAGAAATATTTGGGTCTACCTTCCTTTGTTGGGAAAGGAAAAAAAGCAAGTTTCAATTACATAAAGGAAAGGGTGTGGCGAAAATTACAAGGATGGGAAGGGAAGTTACTCTCACAAGCAGGTAGGGAAGTGTTGATTAAATCTGTCATCTAAGCCATTCCTACATACACAATGGGATGTTTCAAAATTCCCTTGGGTCTATGCAACGAGATTGAAACCATGATAAGGAAGTTTTGGTGGGGACAAAGAGGTGACCGAAGAAAAATCTATTGGATCAAAAGTAGTAGGAGGCATGGGTTTTAGAGATCTTGCCATGTTCAATGACTCGCTATTAGCAAAGCAAGCTTGGCGCCTTTTGCACAACCATAATACTCTCTTCTACAAGATTTTCAAGGCACGGTTTTTTCCAAACACAACGATCATGGAGGCCAAGGATTCAAGATTGGGCTCTTACGCATGGAGGAGTATACTTATGGGAAGGGATATTATCCAAAGGGGTGCTAGATGGAGAGTTGGCAATGGAAAAAAAATCAGAATCTGGCAGGATCACTGGCTGCCTAGAAAGCACCCTCCCCTTGTGTCTGAGTGCCCAATAGCAGATTATGAAGACTCTACCGTGGATATCCTAATTGAACCATATTGTAGACAGTGGAACAAAGTGCTGGTGGATGGGTTATTTAATGAGGAAGAAGCAGAGTTGATAAAGAAAATCCCACTAAGCCAATATCCATCAGATGACACCTTGTATTGGCCCTATTCAAGTAATGGACAATATAGCTGCAAGTCGGGGTATCAGTTTTTGAAAATGGAGGAAGAGTTGAGTGAATCTGCACAGGCAACCACAAATGAAGACACACTGGTTTGGAAGAAAATTTGGGCTATGCGGGTTCTACAAAAGGTGAAGACAATGCTTTGGAGGGCTTGTCGTGAAGCCATGCCAACAAAACAGTCATTGTATCGTCGCAAAATTGTGGAGGACGATTTATGTGTGAGATGCCGAGCTGCTCCAGAAAATTCCCTCAATGCATTGTGGACATGCCCTGAGCTTGACTTGGTGTGGGCAGAACCGGAGTTGTGGAGTTTCCGTAGTGGTTTCCAGTTCTTCAACTTCAAAGAACTCCTGTCATGGCTGATCACGCACAACCAACAGCTGGAGTTATTCGCAGTCACGGCTTGGTCCATATGGAATCAACGAAACCGAGTCCGTCTTAACCAACAAGCAGATGCTATCCATCAGATCGCCCACCTATCCAGAAATTGGCTAGCGGAATTCCATGCTCGACAGGTCAGTCACGGTGCATAAGTGAGCCACAATCTGCCTACTAGCTGTTGTTGGAAGCCTCCACCATTAGGTCTCTTTAAAATTAACTTTGATGGTGCAGTTTGCCAAAGGAACAAAAATTCAGGCATAGGTGTGGTTATCAGAGACAACAGTGGTCTAGTCATTGCATCGTGTTCGAAGGCAGTGCATCAGTTGCTAGACAGTGTTGACATCGAAGCTATGGCTGCAGCATGGGCGTTATCTTTCGCATCTGATGTGGGGGTGAAACATGCTATACTAGAGGGTGATTCCATGGCTGTGATCACAGGTTTAAGGGAGAATGAAAGTCTGTTGGTACCTTGCGGACTACTGGTGGAGGATGTAAAGATTTTGTCTCGACAATTTGAAGAGTTGCGTTACTCTCATACAAAGAGAGAAGGCAATGGTTTAGCACATAGTCTGGCTAGATATGCAGTTAGCATTCCAGATTTCTTAGTTTGGATGGAAGATGTTCCATCTCAGTTTATTTCTGTATTACTAACCGACTTATCAGGTTTATCTTAATAAATGTTTGTGGTGTTCCCCCTCAAAAAAAAAAAAAAAAAAACTAAACCACCGTTATTAGAGTATTTTTTTAGGTTTAATTACCATTTTGGTAACTTTTACCCTATATTTTAAAATGGTCACTCACGGTTTAAATTTGTCTTAATCCTTACCATTTTAATATTGTCATGACCGGCCCTAGACATTTTGACACTTAAGGCAAGAGCTAAAAATAAGACATTTTTTATACTTATATATTAATTAAATTAATATTTATTTAACATTTTTATATTATACTATATTTCATTTAAAATATATTTTTCTTACCTTTTGAGGTGCAAATTGACTAATTAAAATTTTCTATTCAGGTTTTTCTAACTTCTGCTTTTCGATCGATAATATAGCTAATCTACTTAATCTTTTTTGGAATATTGTTGATCTTATCTTCTAATCTATTTAATCGATAACATCTCCTTTTGAGATGCAATTGTATCATTTCATTATCTTCTAGCACTTTTTGGTGAATTTTTTGCTCATTTGTGATATTTTCATCTAAATTCTGTATTATATTTTGTTTATTACTAATAACAAATTTATCCATTGATCCTTTTTAAGACTTAATTAATTTTTTTTTTAAAGTTTTTCATATTCAGATGTATATTTTTTAGTAGACATTTCTAATCAAACAATACATTTATAAAGACTAAAATAAAAAATAACTTTCAAGTGTAGAGCAAATGAGAAATAGAACTTGATTTATATAAAAATTATTGTTGTAGTTTCATCAAACAATAACAAGTTTTTAGCAATTTTAACCTGCATACATAAATAAAAACTTATTCAATATATTACCACTAACTAATATATATATATATAAACAAGATTAATTTTTTTTTAAAAAAAAATTTAAGCCGAGCCGTAACACAAAGCTTATTAATAAGACCCACCCACAAAAAAAAAAAAAAAAAAAACACAAAACAAATCCTATTACAACTAATCAACTATAACCAAAAAAAAAAAAAAAAAAAAACGCAAGCTAAAAAAAAAAAAAAAAAAACCTTGAAGGCCCGAACGTGAACGTCCAGACAGCCATAACTCAATATAAACAAAACAGGCTCAATCTTATTATCTTAACAAATAAAATGAAGAGAAGGCCAAGTGCCCAAGCCTTTATACCTAACTAGTTGTAGACCCACGCGATGCGCAGGAATGTATAATTATTTTGTAATATGGTATAATGTATAATTTATTCTCTAAAAATTATTAAGAATAATTTGTTTTCCTTAAAAATTGAACTATTTTTAAAAGTATTATCCATTTCCATTCTATTATTTTGGATTTTTTTAATAACTAAATCATAAAATCAATTAAGAATAAAAAACCAAAAACAATGTCTATACATATCTATACTATATATAATAATGGAAGAATTGAGAAAAAAAAACTTTCTTTCTTCCCTTAAAGTTCCTTAGAAATGTCTCTGACCACTCAAAAAACTTTCATTGTCAAACTCTTATGTATCTAGGTCAGTGATCCTAAACCCTACAAGAACCAAATTCCACATTTAGCATTATCAAAATCAGATAAAAATTAAACTCCCAATCATGTTTTGAGATTTTCTATTTCCTTGTGACCAAACTTTTGAGGTAAATTTTTTATTATCTATTGGATTGCAGGATCAAATTATTATGTGTTGCACATAATAAGAAAAAGTATGCTAAACATAATATTTGTGGAAGCCAAATAGAAATTGAGAAAGGTCCCACAACAAAAAATAACCATTGAGTTAAAAAAATATGAAAGAAGTAATTGAAGTGTAATTACAATGTATACTCTATTATTGTTTCAAAACAAACAGAGGTAAATAGATTAAACTTTGGTATTTTTTTTAAAAAATTTTTACATAGAGTTAAACAAATTTCAAATGTAAGAAAAATAAAATGTCAAAGATAAACAAATTGAATGGGTAAAAAAAAAAATTGTACAACATGAATATAAAGTAAGAAGTTGTTGTAGAGATTTCTAATTCTTGAAAACCCTTCTAATGATTGACAAACCAATCCTAGCCACTAATAGCCCCAAAATGATCACATTGTCAGCAACCCACAAAAAAGCATATCATCCACAAACTTTAGAAATCCAATGGAAAAACCGAAGCTGGGGGAAAAGAAAAAATAAGAAGGGATAGAACACACCTCAAAGAGACTTTCCAAATCTGATGCCACTTTGGCAACTTTTGTGAAGGTGGAGGTAGAGAGAGCAACTGGAAATTTATAGTGTAAAAAATAACATACTTAATCATAGGAGTGGCAATTGAAGGGTTTAAACTTCAAAAGAGCGAAACGGTTTTGAAGGGGAAAATGAGAGATGAGAATTGAGAATTGGAAGAAGGCAAAATTAATGGTGAGTTTGATTTAATGAGTTAAAGAATGTGTAAGGTTGTTCATAGTGACTAAGATTTAATGAGTTATAGAATGTGTAAAGTTGCACAATTTATTTATATATTAATATTGTTTAAAAAATGAAGGAAAAAAAAGGTGACATGGTTGATGATGTAGTTTAATCGGAGCGTAGTAACAATAAATGTTACGCTTCAGATTTTATATATATATATATATATATATATATATATATATATATATAGTGATATCTCAAAACTCAAAACCTGCGAAATCAATCAAAACGCATCTGCATCGCAAAAAAAAAAAAAAAAAAAAAAAAAAAAAAAAAAGCTAGTCGGCACAACAGTTCACTCCTGATTCCTCAATGTCAAACTCTCAATTTAGAGAATCAGAGTTTTCAGATCAGAATCATCAGATGTGATCGGATGATTTAGATCGGAGGAAGCTTGAGCAGTTAAGCCAGGCAACCAGCAATAGTGGAAAGAATCAGAGAAAGAATGAGAGAGGTGGAGAGTAGAGAGAAAGAAGAAGAGGGAACGGTAAAAATTTTAGGAATTTAGGATTTTTTTATTTATTTTTGATTTGTGATTGTTTTGTGGTTAATCTCTTAGATAGGATTTGTAATTTATCTTGTTCATTTTTGGTTTGTCTAGAGGATAATAATGTTATTTTTGGGCAATTGATTTTGTTTAGAACCAATGTTTAACTAGATCTACCAAAATTTTTGTTTTTTGCTTAAATAGATGTACCGGATATTTTTAATTCATCTGAAACTAAATTGTTTTTTTGCCCCTACTACCCCCTTTTTTCTAAAATATTGTGGCCCTCTTCCACTTGGGGGCTTTAGGCAATTGCATAATTGGCCTAGTGGAAGGGCCGGCCCTGAATATTGTGCCAAAATAGTTCATATTTTTAAATGATAAATTGAGTTTTTTTGTATGGTTAACAGTGAAAATAAAATTTTATTTTTAATGCCACTTGAACTTCTACATTGGCTACCATATGTTATTATTCTTCTTAAAGTATTAGCATTAGCTGTGCTATGCCGATCAAAAACTTTCTCTGTCGCTAAGAAAGAGTTCTAATTTCTTTTAAGCTGTAGAATTGAGGCCTCTTCTCTTAGAAGGTTTCTTTGTCCTCTCGGAATACAAGTATTATTCCTTGGGCTTGTTGGTTGTTTTTTAGGGGTCTCTAGGAAACAAGAGTGTATTCTCTTCATTTTCAACATTTTTTTTTTCTTTTTTTTTTTTGTTCTCTCCTCTCTTGACTTTGTCTCACCATGGAAGATCTGACAAACTATTGGAATCGTCTCTCACTCTCTGATAGAGAAGGTCCAGATTTTCGTCTCAACAAAAAACTTAGTTCCAAAGAATTTATTATTGCTGCAAAGTTTCGGACAAAGTGGGCAATCAAATATCAATGCTATTGCTAGAACTTTTAACCCTCTCTGGTGTTGTCGTAACGGTTTCCGAGTTCAAAATCTTAGTGATCATAAGGTTTTTTTTGTCTTTGAAAGTAGAGATGATGTGGATAGAGTTATGAACAGAAAATCTTGGAGTTTTGACAAAGTGATTATGTAAAAATAAAATAGCAATACTCCCCTTGCTGACTTAAAGTTTGATAGGGTGAAATTTTGGGTCCAGTTACATGATATTCCCATACGATATATGAGTAAAGATGTGACAGAAGGTATTTGTGAAGTTCTTGGTCCCATTAGTTGGCCTACTAATAATTCTATGATTGAGGGTGAAAATTTTATGCATGCCCATGTATCTTTGGACGGCTCTCTCCCCCTTTGTAGCGGGCGTGTGGTTTCTTTGGAGGATGATCATCAACTATGGGTGTCTTGTAAATACAAGTATTTGCCAAACATCTATTACTGGTGTGGTTGTCTTGATCACGATGACAAAGACTGCGATATTTGGATTGAAAGCGAAGGTACCCTATCAACTGATCTCCAGTAGTTTGGTCCCAGTATTCATGCCTTGGCTATTATGGCTTCTCGCAAACAAGTGGTCTTTGTGCCGGGGTACTATAAAACTAAGGTTGGCTCTTTGAAGGTAGCTTTTTCTAGTGGAACTAGTAGGCACACAGCAAAGGAACAGGATTCCAGTCCTCCACCCACGGTGGTATCACTCGAGAATGAAACTGTTATTTTAGGAGAGGATGTTAATGCTGATTCAATTGGAAATTCAAAAAATTCCAATATTTCGGTATCACATTCAATCCTATATTCTCAGGTGAAGGGTGCCAGGATGATTTGCTTTCTAAAATAGATGAAATTGACCATGACTTGTGCCATTTTGATAAACCTGTCGGCAATATTCTAGGAGAGAAACCAGCTTCTGTTTTGGAATCAAATATTACTTTTGATCTGGACCCTTACGGTAAGGTAGACACTTACTCTGAGGTGGATCCTAAACTGTGTTAGCCCTCACCCTCTACTCCCAAGCCCGATATTAATCCTCATGTGATTTGCGATATCATAAACTCCAATGTTCTCCCAAGTCTTCTACCCATAAAAACTTCTTCTACATGGAAACGCCGAAATTGCTTAGGTAATCTTCCTAAGCCTTCGAAGGATAATATTCTTTGTGTTAAGCAGCCTTCGGGGTCTGTTGTTGATCATTGTGAGTTACCAAACAAGAAACACGAGGTCTCCCACAATGATGAGGAAATTTCATGCTCATTGGTAGAGGCTGTTAAACAGCTTTGCCAGCAACAATGAGTATCTTATGTTGGAATTGTCGTGGGCTGGGGAACCCACTAACAATGCAGGAGCTCGATGATTTGATTTGGGCACAAGATCCTATAGTTGTGTTCATAGCCGAAATATGGCTAGATGAAGCAAGGTCAGTTGGTTTGCGTGATAAACTTAATTTTTGGTTCTATTTGGGGGTGTCAAAAATCACTCGTGGAGGTGGTTTGGCTCTGTTTTGGAAGCAAGATGTTGATTTGGAGGTTGATTTTACGACTTTAAATTTTATTGATGCTATTATTAATAAAGGAAATGACGATGCTTAGAGGTTTACAGGTTTCTATGGTTTTCCAGAAATTCAAAATCACCCAGAATCATGGAACATTCTAAGAAGATTTAGCTCAAAGTTTTTTCTTCCTTGGATTTGTGCAGGAGATTTTAATGAGATTAGAAAGTCTCATGAAAAGCTTGGGGGCTGGTTTCGACCATCACAGTAGATGCAAGACTTCAGGGCTGTTCTTGATGAGTGTGGTTTTATTGATTTAGGGTTTATGGGAAATAGATTCACCTGGCATCAAAATTTCCAAGACTGTGTCACTATTTGGGAGAGACTTGACAGGGCTGTAGGCACAAATGAGTAGCTGTCAAAATTTCCTGCTACAAAGGTTTATCATTTGGAGTGTGGTACGTCGGATCATAAACGAATCATTATTCACCCTTTGGGAATTTTGGAGAGAAAACAACGGTCGTGAAGATTTGAACAAATGTGGTTAGAGGATGAGGGATGTCATGATGTGGTGAAGGCTAGGAGGGCTGTTCGTGGCTCTCCTATGGCAATGGTTGAAGGTAAAATAAATGTGTTAATTAAACTTGAAAGTGGTGGAGTAAGCAACACTTTGGTAACATTACTCGGGCTCTTTTGGAAAAGAAATCTCTTCCTGAAAAAGGCTGAAGTGGCAGCATGTGGGAATGATTTTCATGGGGAGGTTGTTGGTCTAAAATTTGAAATTAATGAATTTCTGACGCAAGAGGAAAGAATGTGGCATCAGCGGGCAAAATCTCATTGGATTACTTTGGGAGATAAGAACACCAGATTTTTTCACAGCAGGGCTTCTCAAAGATACAGGAGAAATAAAATATGTGGTCTTCGAAACCGTATGGGCGAGATGTGTATGGGAGACGACAATGTTGCTGCTTTGCTGGTGAATTACTACCAATAATTTTTTTTTTCTTCAACTCTGGGAGACATGGAATCAACTCTGCAGTGGGTGCACCATGCGGTCACTGATGATATGAACTCCATTCTCATTGGAAATTTCTCAAAGCAAGAAGTAGACTTTACTCTTAAACAGGTGGTGCCTTTAAAACCCCTTGAACCTGACGGTTCCAACACTACGGGAAAGTCATTGGAGAGTGATGGGGATCATTCTGAAGATACAAAGTTGACGAACCTAAGACTGACGACCCTGAGGCTGATGACCTCAAATCTAGGGAGACCTAAAGCTGACGCCCTCAAGGATACGGGGATCTGAGGCTGACGACCTCCTCCAACAAACCAACCTTAAATGCATAGCCAAGCTGACGAGAATAGGCTGACGAGGTTAGTCTGGGCTCCGTCCCTAACCTTACTTGACCAACACGCATACACAAATGATTCTTGAATGACACGTCTAATTAAGGAGACTCCTAGGAGGACAAGGATTTTGGGAGATGCGTGAGATCCAAGAATTACTCTCCTAGAAGGAAAGAACTTCTTGACCAAGGCATTAATCTCGGCCCAATATAACTATAAATACCCCATCACCCTCTCAAAACAAGGTACGCACAATTCACTTAAGCCCTAGCACTTTAGAGTTGAGGACAAGAGTTTTCTCTAACTTGACCGTCGGAGGGTGTTTGGCCGGTACCACACTGGTACCGTTCCTTAGGTCTTCACCTTTTGTGTTGTGCAGGTAAGTCATCAGGAGCACGTACGGACCGTGTAACTTACTGAAGATATTGAGCATCATCAGTTGGCGTCGTCTGTGGGAAACGATCGAGTAGTGACGTCGCATTATCGCTTCTCGGACAAAAGGTTGCATGGTACTCACCCGCTCAATGGCTACCACCAACAATGTTCAGGCGGACGAACCGCGTGCTACCATCCTGGAAAGACAAGTCCAAATGCTCGCAGCAGCGGTCGAACGCCTGACCAAACAGAATCACGACTTAGAGGAACAGCTACGTCAGAGGAACGCGCATCTTGGAGTACAGGAGGAAAATCAGGAGGAAACAAGCACTGAAAGAAGAGGTCCCGAAGCGCCCGAAGGCAGCAACGCTCCGAGCAGGCCAGAGAGGCGGGGTACCAATCTGACCATCCCCTCTGAAGCCTTACCATCCCACATCGCCGCAGAGATGCAGGAGATGTGGGAACGAATGGACGTGATGATGAACGCCCTCAAAGGACGAGTATCTAACGACCTCGAAGGACGAGTATCTAACGACCTCGATGACCTGGTGCAGCGGACTGATTCACCTTTCACGGCGCATGTCACTTCCTGCCCTCTTCCCCCAAAGTTTCGTATGCTGCAGGTGGAAAGCTACGATGGAACTAAGGACCCCCTGGACCACTTAGAGTCCTTCAAAACTATAATGCACCTTCAAGTAGTGCCAGACGAGATTATGTGCAGGGCTTTCCCAACTACCTTGAAAGGGTCCGCAAGAGTCTGGTACGGCAGGTTGACGCCAAACTCGATTAGCACCTTTAAAGAGCTAGGTGCTCAGTTCGTATCACATTTTATCAGAGGCCACTGATACAAGAAGTCCACGGCATGCTTAATGAGCATCAGGCAGAAGGAAGACGTGACTCTAAGATCTTACATAACGCGGTTCAACAAAGAAGCTCTATCAGTAGATGAAGCGGACGATAAGATACAAGTGGCAGCCTTCACCAACGGGCTGCGAAAAGGAAAGTTCCTCTTCTCCTTGTATAAAAACGATCCAAAAACAATGTCCGAAGTGCTTTACAGGGCAACGAAGTACATGAACGCGGAGGACGCACTGATCGCAAGGGAAGACAAGCCTAGGAAGAGGGAAAGGCAGGAAGACACACGAACGGATAGAAGGCAGAAGAAGGCCAGAACCGAAGAGTGAAGGGATGATCGCCGTCCCAAGCCGCCCCCAGGGAGATTCACAAGCTTCACGCCGCTGACAGCCCCTATCGATTAGGTCTTAATGCAAATCAAGGACGAGGGGGCTTTGACTTTTCCCGACAAGATGAAGGGCGATCCAAACAAAAGGCCAAGGGACAAATATTGCCGCTTCCATCGAGATCATGGACACGATACGGCAGATTGCTACGACCTAAAACAGCAGATAGAAGCTCTAATCAGGAAAAGGAGGCTGCAGAGGTTTGTTAGCAAAGAGCGGAAAGATCCATCGCAAGACCAAGCTCCCCGACAAGAAAATGAACGACCAAGACAGCCCTTGGGCGATATAAAAATGATTGTAGGGGGCACCACCACCGCTGGGTCGTCAAAGAAAGCTCGAAAGACTTATCTCCGAATGGTTCAGAACATCTAGATGACAGGGTCCGTACCCAAAGTACCACGGACTGATAACCCCGTCATTGGATTCTCAGAGGAAGATGCACGACGCCTCCACCACCCCCATGATGACGCGCTCGTCGTCACCATACAAACAGGAGACTACAACATGCACCGAGTTCTCGTCGACAATGGGAGCTCGGCGGACATCCTCTACTATCCTGCGTTCCAACAGATGGGGATGGATAGGGAGCATCTAGTTCCGACTAACGCCCCGCTCGTCGGCTTCGGAGGAACGAAGGTATTTCCCCTTGGCATCGTCACCCTGGTAGTAACCATTGGAGACTACCCTCAGCAAGTCACCAAAAATGTAGCATTCCTTGTGGTCGACTGCCCGTCAGCTTACAATGCCATCATAGGACGTCCCACTCTTAACTCATGGAAGGCTGTTACCTCAACCTACCACTTAATGATAAAGTTCCCGACGGACTATGGAGTGGGAGAACTAAGAGGGGACCAAGTAGCCGCGCGAGAATGTTATGTAGCAATGATGGAGATGGATAACCACCACCAGTCCATGAACATAGAAGAGCAGCGTACAGCAACGGAACCCATAGAAAAGCTCGAAGAAATATCTCTCGACGACTCTCAGCCGGAACGGACAACCAAGATTGGCACTCTTGCAGACCCGATGATACGTCAGGAACTCGTAGCCTTCCTCAAAGAAAACCGAGACGTGTTCGCTTGGAACCACGAAGACATGCCGGGCATTGACCCGTCGGTCATAGTACACAAATTGAACGTATCACCATCTTTTCTGCCGGTTCGTCAAAAGAAAAGAGTCTTCGCCCCAGAGAGAGATCGGGCAGTAGCGGAAGAAGTTCGCAAACTACAAGAGGCAGGCTTCATCAAGGAGGTTTACTACCCCGAGTCGCTGGCCAACGTCGTCATGGTGAAAAAGAGCAATGGAAAATGGAGGATGTGCGTAGATTTTACAGATCTAAACAAAGCGTGCCCCAAGGACAGCTATCCTCTACCAAGGGTCGGCCTCCTGGTGGATTCTACGGCCCAACACCAGCTGTTAAGCTTTATGGACGCATTTTCAGGATATAACCAAATCCTAATGGATGAAGCTGATCGAGAAAAGACTTCATTCGTGACAAGTCAAGGCCTTTTTTGCTACAAGGTCATGCCATTCGGCTTGAAGAACGTAGGTGCGACATATCAAAGGCTTATGAACAAGATGTTCAAACAGCAAATCGGAAGAAATGTCCAGGTATATGTGGACGACATGCTGGTGAAAAGCCGAAGAGAAAAGGATCATTTGGGAGACCTTAAAGAAACCTTCGACACCTTTCACTCTTACAACATGAAGCTAAATCCAGCCAAGTGTGCCTTCGGAGTAACAGCAGGAAAATTCCTAGGATACATGGTGTCTCAACGAGGTATTAAAGCCAACCCAGACAAAATCTGAGCTATAATGGAGATGACGCCCCCCAAAAACGTGAAGGAAGTACAGAGCCTTAACGGCAAGGTCGCCGCGCTCAGCAGATTCGTATCCAGGGCGACGGATAGGTGTCTCCTGTTCTTCCGCACGCTGAAGATGTCCTTCGAATGGACGGACGAATGCCAGCAAGCATTTGAAGACCTCAAGACCTACCTATCATCGCCGCCACTGTTAACCCCCTCCCAACCAGGCGAAGAACTATTCCTCTATTTGGCCGTTTCACCAGCTGCCGTCAGCGCAGCCCTAGTGAGGGAAGACAACAAGGTGCAAAGGCCGGTCTACTACGCCAGCCGAGCATTCCACGGGGTAGAAGAAAGATACTCGCCACTAGAAAAACTGGTCTTCGCTCTAGTTACGGCAGCCCGCAAGCTTAAGCCGTACTTCCAAGCCCATATGGTGGTCGTATTGACAGACAAGCCCATACAGCGAGCAATGAGTAGCCCTGAAGCCGCAGGACGTATGACCTTATGGGCGGTAGAGTTGAGCGAATTTGACATAAAATATTGCCCCCGCACTGCCATCAAAGGGCAAGTACTCGCTGACTTTATTGCGGAATTCACGTATAAGGAAGGTTGAGGGGAGGAGAGTTCCCAGTGGAACGTGTTCACCGACGGGTCATCTAACAAAAGAGCTGGCGGAGTAGGAGTCGTACTTCGCTCCCCAAAGGGCGACGAGATCGAATGCATGATTCGACTTGACTTTCCTACAACCAACAATGAAGCAGAATATGAAGCCCTCATAGCAGACCTAGATCTTACCAAGGCCGTAGGAGCCGTAGACACGGTAGTCCATTGCGACTCTCAGTAAACGGTGACTATGAATGTAAGGGAGAAAGAATGAAGATGTACTTGGAACAAGTAAAGAGGAAGGTAGACGAGCTTCAGGCAAAAGTTGTTCAAATTCCAAGGGGAGACAACAAGCAAGCCGACCGCCTTGCAAAAGCTGCATCCGCGGAACACGTGATCATCCCCGGCAAGGCACTATCTTTTACTCAACTCGTACCACTGGTAGATGTCATCCGTATGCTGGAGGTAAGATCCGAGAATAATTGGACTACCCCTCTGATTGCCTAACTCAAAGATGGCATACTGCCTAGAGAAAAGGAAGCCGCAAGGAAGCTGAAGGTCCTGGTGGCCCGATTTTTCCTGATAAAAGACATCCTACACAAAAGAAGCTTCTCCCGACCATACCTAAGATGTCTAGGACCCGAAGAAGCAGATTATGTTATGAGAGAAGTGCACGAAGGGATCTGCAGCAATCATTCAGGATTACGGTCGCTGGTCCACAAACTGATCCGGGCTGGATACTACTGGCCGACCATGCAGAAGGACGCCCAAACGTATGTCAAAACATGCGACAAGTGCCAAAGGTTCAGTAACACGATCAGGCAGCCAGCTGAAGAGTTAACTCCAATTACCGCTCCGTGGCCATTCGCCCAATGGGGGCTGGACATCATGGGCCCATTCCTAATAGCAGCAAGGCAGCTAAAGTTCCTAATAGTCGGAATCGACTACTTCACCAAATGGGTGGAAGCTGAAGCCTTGGCCACGATCACCGAGAAGAATGTGCGAACTTTTGTTTGGAAAAACATCGTTTGTAGGTTCGGAATTCCAAGGGTCCTGATCTCGGACAACGGCAAGCAGTTCGACAACAACTCCTTCCGGGACTTCTGCTCACAACTGGGGATCAAGAACCACTATTCCTCCCCCGCTCATCCCCAGGCCAACGGACAAGTTGAAGTCACGAACCGATCCTTGCTTCGAATAATCAAAACTCGGCTCGAGGGGGCAGAAGGCATATGGCCAGAAGAACTGCCCAGCGTACTATGGGCATACAAGACAACCGTCAGGACCCCTACAGGAGAAACCCCGTTCAGATTAACGTACGGGAGTGAAGCCGTCATACCAGCTGAGGTCGGACTCACAAGCTACAGAGTGCATAATCATGACGAAGGAAGAAACGACGAAGCCCTACACCTAGAGCTTGACTTAGTTGACGAAGTAAGGGCAACGGCTGAACAGAGGCTCGCGCGGTACCAGAACCTCATGACCAAACACTACAACTCCCGAGTCAAGCGCCGAGACTTCGAAATCGGAGACCTCGTCTTGAGGAAGGTAATGGGCACCACCAAAGACCCTACACAAGGAAAACTCGGCCCAAACTGGGAAGGGCCCTACAAAATTGCATCATGGCTGAGGAAGGGTACTTACCACTTAGAGACTCTGGATGGACTAAAGCTACGCTATCCATGGAACGCCGAGCACCTCAGAAAGTATTACCAATAAAAAGCAGCATAAAGAACGCTACTCCTCATTTCCAGTCTACTTCTTTTCAGTCATTTATTTTAGTCGTTTATTTTAGTTTTTATTTTAGTTCATTACAATACATTTAAAGCCCGAAGGGCTAAGGTTTGTTTATTTTTGAACAATTTTATACTTATGTATGCCTTCAACACAATAAGAGGAGTTTATTCAGAAACGACTTGTGCATCTGTTAAGTAGACGAAACAACTAAGTCCACCAGATGGACGACCCTAAAGTAGACAACCGTCAGATCGCAAAGGGAACAAACTTAAGTCCACAAAAGTGGACGAAGCTACCAAGTCCACAAAATGGACGGTCCAAAGACCACAAAGGGGACGACCCTTAGTCTATGACGTGAACGACCCTAAAAGTGGACGCCCCTAAGTCCACAAAGGGGACGACCTTAAGTCCACAAAGGACAGGTCGACTATTGAATCCACATAATGGACAGAACTACTACCTTAAGTCCACGAAGTGGACGGACCTACAACAAGGTCCATAGTGGACGACCTTAAATCCATCAAAATAAGGGAAAATTGGTCCACGAAGTCCATAAAATGGGCGATCTCAATCCAAAGTCCTCGAAGTGGACGACCTCATGTCTATAGAATAGACGGAGCTAAAATGTCCACAGAATGGACGGCCACAGGATTGACGGCCTTATGTCTACGACGTTGACGAAATCCCTACTTTATAAACAAAATGGGCGACCTCAAACCCACGAAATAAACAACCTTAAGTCCCCAAAGTGGACAACATTAAATCCATGAAATTGACGACCTTAAGGTTCACGAAGTGAACGGCCTTAAATCCATAAGGTAGACGAAGTGGACGACCCCACAAAGAAAAAGGATATACAAAGCTCACAAAGCAGGCAGCCTCGTCAAAATAGGCGAGCCCACGATTAAAATACAAAAACGTTACAAAATTCAAACCAACGGCACGAAAGCGACGAAAGCAATAAACATTAGATACTATAAAATAAAATTGTCTTTACAAAAAGCCCAAAAACACGGGCGTCAGGCATTAAGGTTCATTACAGCTTGAAATAAAAGTGTTTACAACATAGGATTTACAAAACTGAAGGAGCAGTTGGCGGGGACAGGACGATGACCGGAGTAGAAGGGTCCTCAGCATTAGGCTTTTCCGCTTCAAGGCCGGCTAACGGAGCTAAAGTGACGGACCTCTCCAAGGCCGGTTGGGCAAGGACGAAGCTGGTGTCTCTCGAGTCTGCCTTGGGCTCGGTAGTCTCGTCATCCTCCTCAAGTATGGACTCACCCGCCGGGGTTGACGGTAGGGGCTCATCCATGCTTATCTCGGATAAATCCAGGTCGGGATTGGCGGACTTTACCTGCTTCAAGCAGTCTTCGAAACCGTCAGCGTAGTAGACGACGCAAGAATCGATGAATGATTGGGAATCCTTGAATTCCGCCACGGCGTCATTCCTGGCCGTCTCCACCTGACCCATAAGCCCTTGTAGCTCCTTCTCTGCCGTCAGCCTTGCCTCGTCAGCCAAGCCTCGTTAACGGGCCTCCTCCTCCAGCCTGTCCGTCAGTCTCTTCACCTCTCTGGCTAGGGTGACGTTGGCCTCCTTATACTGCTGCTGCACATCAACAGCTTCCTTTGCCGCACACTTGTCCCGCAAGAACTTCATCCGTACCATGGCCTGCAAGACATAACAACGGCGTCAGTCATCTATAAACTCGTCCAAGTGACGGAATATGGGAAAGAAAGTATACCCGAGTAAGGTCGAAAAGCCCTGACGACCCTATCTCATCTGTCGCCTGTTCGTCACACAGCTCCATCTCCTCTTCCTTTAGGATGGACTCTGCCACCTCCACAGCATAATCCTTATGGGTAAGGAAGTGACGAACAGGATCAGGAGTGACGACCCCCGGCGTTGTCATCAAGCCTTTGCCTGACTCGTGAGAAACTTTTGGGGGCGACGGCTTCTTAGCAGTTTTGTCCCCAGAGGAAGGGACCACCTTCTTCCCGGAACGATCGTCCGTCCCGTCAGTCTTCCTTTTAACGCCCTTCTTCCCGACGGGCTTGGGAGCTGACGACGGTGTCGCCTCCCCCCTGGCCTTTGCCTCCTCTTCCTTCTTCTTGGTGACGGCGGCAGCACGTATCCTTTGCTTGGCCGATTCCATTTCTGTCAAGAAGAAAAAAATAGAATTAAAGGAAAAAATATGTAAGAAAGAGTTGACGAAATAGTTAGGAAATAAAGACTCACGTCGTCAAGAAAAATCGTTCAACCTCCGGGCTTCCTCCGTCGGTTCTGGGCTGCCGTAATATAAATGCAGGGTGTCTAAAGTGATTAGGTCCCGGCACCTTCTTTCGTCCAAAGGAATTGACGTCACCCGACGGATGAACTCCTCTTACTCCGCGGTTATGTGTGGACGAACGTTGGCTGAAAGAAAAAAGAGATGGGGTTAGAAATCAGTCAAAGTGAAGTAAAGAAGAGAGGCTGACGGGGTCAACCTGAATCCCTAACGTACGCCCAAGTATTGTCAAAAAAGCCATGGGGCATTGACTCCCACTCTTCTTGACGGCACACCCAGTTGGTCCCTTCCACGAAGAAAAATCTTCCTTTCCATTTTCTATTGG
This sequence comes from Castanopsis chinensis, assembly GCA_032878915.1. NCBI lineage: Eukaryota > Viridiplantae > Streptophyta > Magnoliopsida > Fagales > Fagaceae > Castanopsis > Castanopsis chinensis. Next base: position 9,188,605 of record JAVQMG010000113.1, read on the forward strand.
AATCAGGCATGTCTGACACCAATTTTAGCTCTTTCGTCCTAACTGAAAAATGATAAAACCCCTTAGACGAAGAGATATGTTGGGGACGGTAGCACCAAAAGAACTCGTCCAGGGTTAGCTGACGGTGCCTACCGCTGAGACGACTCCATAAAATCTCTGCACCAATAAATGTCCTCCAGGCGTTGGGGGCAATTTGGCTGATGGAGATACCTAAAAAATTGGCCAACCGACGATACAGTCCCGTCAGCGGCAATCTCAAACCAGCAGCGAACATGGCGTCGTACATGCCCACATCTGCTGTTCTCCCTGTATAACACCGCTCACCCTCCTCGGGTAGACAGATTGGGATGTCGTCTGGAATTTGGTAACGAGCCCGTAAGGTGTTAAAAACATTCTCGGACATCGTCGGCAAGAAGCCGTTGACGGACCATTCCAAGGGTAGGATAAATGGACGGTCATCACCAGGAGCCCCCGAAGTACTCTCTAAAGTCTCCTCGTCACCATCATCCTCACTCCCGTCACCAGTTCTCTCCTCCCCACTATCCCCATCCTCGTTCAACTCACCTTCTCCACCACTCGCTTCCACTTCGTCAGAAGAGTGGGCCGACGTGTCCCTTTCTGACGACCAGGACGAGCCCTCCTCGGGCTCACGACCTGATGGGAAGACTTCGTCGTAACCCGCTCCCTCGCGGACTGACGACTGTTCACTCGACATCTGACTACCTACAAACGACGGTTTTTGTTCTAAGAACCTAGGCCGACGGCTTCGCTAAAGGTACAAGGTAGAAAAATAAAAAGAATTGAAAGAAGAAAAACTTACAAGTAAAATGTCGTCTGACGTAAGATGACGGTCCCAAAAGGTTGACGGCTTCAAGGTAGGCGAGGCTGGCAAACAGACGGACAAGAGTCGTGAACTTGACACTTTGGCTCTCAAAAGATCACAAATGTTGGAAAGTTTGAAATGAGGGGAGTAGAAGATATATATAGGAAAAAGGGGGGCACGGAAGACGAAGCGACGCGCTCGTCGCAGATCGAGGCGAATCAGTTTAAACCACGTGTCCTAGCATTTAATGGAGGCCGCTCGGAGTTTTAAGTGTATACTCCATAGCTCGTCAGGAGAGACTGACGAGGCTATGGAGTAGGGGGCAGCTGATGGGGGTCATTCTGAAGATACAAAGCTGACAAACCTAAGACTGACGACCCTGAGGCTGACAACCACAAATCTAGGGAGACCTAAAGCTGACGCCCTCAAGGATACGGGGATCTGAGGCTGACGACCTCCTCCAACAAACCAACCTTAAATGCATAGCCAAGCTGATGGGAATAGGCTGATGAGGTTAGTCTGGGCTCCGTCCCTAACCTTACTTGACCAACACGCATACACAAATGATTCTTGAACGACACGTCTAATTAAGGAGACTCCTAGGAGGACAAGGATTTTGGGAGATGCGTGAGATCCAAGAATTACTCTCCTAGAAGGAAAAGAACTTCTTGACCAAGGCATTAATCTCGGCCCAATATAACTATAAATACCCCATCACCCTCTTAAAACAAGGTACGCACAATTCACTTCAGCCCTAGCACTTTAGAGTTGAGGACAAGAGTTTTCTCTAACTTGACCGTCGGAGGGTGTTTGGCCGGTACCACACCGGTACCCTTCCTTAGGTCTTCACCTTTTGTGTTGTGCAGGTAAGTCATCAGGAGCACGTGCGGACCGTGTAACTTACTGAAGATATTGAGCATCATCAGAGAGAATGTCTCACAGGTAGTTTTATCTTGTCTAAACACGTCTATGATTCTTCCTGATCTTAATTATACTTTTCTTACTTCAATCCCGAAGATAAAAAGCCCGGAATTGGTTACAGAGTTCAGACCCATAGTTCTTTGTAACATTATTTGTAGGCTTATTTCAAAGGTGTTAGCAAACAGGCTTAAGAATTTTTTTTTTCATATTATTTCAGAGTCCCAAAGTTCTTTTCAAGCAGATAAAGCTATCTCTGACAATATTCTTATGGCTATTGAGACTCCCCATCACATGAAAACTATGAAGTTTGGTAAGTTTGAGTTTGTTACTTTGAAAGGACATGAGCAAAGCCTGCGACGAAGTTGAATGGAGTTTCTTGCAAGAGTTAATGGAAAAAATGGGTTGTCACAGCAGGTGGATTGGCTTAATTTATGAGTGTATTAGCACTGTTTCATATTGTATTCTAGTGAACGAGAGCCTCAAAGGAACATTAAACCCACCAGGGGTATTTGTTAAGGAGATCCTCTATCTCCTTATCTATTTTTTCTTTGTTCATAAGGCTTAACTAGTCATTTGAAACAAGCTGAAATCGCTAATAAAATCATAGGTGTGTTTCTGTGCAAAAATGGGCCAAGAATCTCACATCTTCTTCTTCTTCTTCTTCTTCTTCTTCTTTTTTGTGCGGATGACAGTTTGTTCTTTTAGAGGGCACAATTGAGTGATATTCAAACTATCCAGGATATTCTTGAGACAGATGAGAGAGCTTCAAGACAACAAATAAACAAGGAGAAGACAAATTTGTTTTCTAGCAAAGCTGTTTCAATGGAGAGAAAAAATGAAATAAAAAATTAACTTGAAGGTCTGGAAATAAAGGAGTACGAGATGTATATGGGGCTACCTGCTGTGGTGGGAAAAAAATAAAAGAGCTAGCCTTAATTACATTAAAGTAAGGGTCGTCAATGAGCCGGATCGGGCCGGCCCGGCCCATTTTCACTTGGCCCATGGGCACAATGGGCTGAGCATAATGGGCTATTAACTAATTAACGGGCCGGGTCGGGCTGGGCCGAAAGAGTAAACCTCAGCCCATGACCCTGCCCATGGGCAATGCCCATTGTCTTTAGCGAGCTGGGCTATCAGATTGGGCCTAATGGGCTACTCATGGGCTTGTGTTAGTATATTATTTTATTATTTTTATAAGGAAAGAATCAATTTTTTATAAGGGAATAATCAATCTATTTTTTTAAAGGAAAGAATTAAAGAATTTAATACTTAATTACAAATTTTTTTACATTCAAATCTATTTAATTTTTTGTTTTGTTGATGGAAACCTATTTAATTTTTTTTTATTAAGGCTTTAAATAGTTTTTTATTTTATCTTTAATAAAAAAAAATGTCAAATGGTTAATTCAAATTTGCTAGATGACTAGAAAAATATATATTTAATAAACTAGTTTTGCACAATTACTTTGAGTATCTTAGTGGTTAAGGGCTTAAGAAATTGCTCTATAATATCTCAAGATCAATCCTTCATACACTTCTTATATATTTTTGTTATGAATTATAAGTTATTGGGCTTAGCCAATGGGCTGGCAACGGGTTTGCTGGGCTAGCCATGGGTACCCATGGGCATAAAAACTAGCCCACGGCCTGACCTACTGGGCTAGTAGGCTGCCCATGAGCCTTAATAACAACGGGCTAGGCCGCCCATTAGCCCGGTGGGCCATCGGGTTTCTGGGCCGGGTTATGGGCCGTGGGCTATTTGATGACCCTTACATTAAAGTAAGGGTATGAAATAAGCTACAAGGGTAGAAGGAGAAGTTTTTATCTCAAGTAGTTAAAGAGGTTCTACTAAAAGCTGTCATTCAATCAATTCCTACATTCGCAAGAGTTGTTTTATATTGTCGGTGGGACTGTGTAAAGACATTGAGCAGATGATCAGAAAATTTTGGTGGAGATTGCGCGGGGATTGAAGAAAACTTTATTGGAGTAGGTGGGAAATCTTGTGCCAACCAAAAGCCTATGGGAGTCTGGGTTTTGAAGACCTATGTAAGTTTAATGACGTGATGTTGGCTAAGCAAGTGTGATGGTTGGTTCATGATTCTGATTCACTCTTCTTTAAGGTTTTTAAGGCAAAATACTTTCCAAATTGTTCTATTTTTGAAGCTAAGCAATCATCGGATTCTTATGCTTGAAAGAGTATTTTGAAGTCAAGGAAAGTTATCTCTATGGGGGCTAGATGGAGAGTGGGAGATGGTAGATCAATTCGGATTTTTTTTTCCTGATAGTTGGATTCCGGGAAATTTGGGTAGAAAGGTTATTTCACCTGCTGTGTCTTTGCATAGAAATTCCACTGTTTTAAATCTTATTGATTTAGATTCAAAGTGGTGGAAGTCATAGCTCTTAGATTCACTCTTCCTCCCTTTCGAAGCTCAAGAAATTAAGGCGATTCCCCTTAGTTCTACTGCACAAGAAGATTTCTTATTTTGGCCTGACAGCAAGGATGGAAATTATACTGTAAAATGGGGCTATCAACTATTATGTTCAGAAGATAATATGGAAACAAGTTCGGGATCAAATTCTTATGAGAAGAAGAGTTTTTGGTCAGGTTTGTGGAAATTGAAAGTTACGGGGAAAGTTCGTCACTTCATGTGGAAAGCTTGCTCGGATTCTCTACCTACAAAGTAAAATCTGAAAAAATGGATAATTTTAAAGGAAGATGTCTGTCAGCTTTGCCAACATGACTCTCAACAATCGGAAACAACTCTCGATGTGTTGTGGGAATGCGAAGTGATTAGACCGGTGTGGACAAATTACTTTGGGTATGTCAATGCTGTGAAAGCCTCCTCAGGAAGTAATGCAGACTTGGTAAGTTTAATTAAAACCCAACCTTATCTTCTTGACATTTTCTCTGTCATTTCCTGGCTTCTGTGGAATCAGAGAAATAAAATTCGGGTCGTTGATTCAGTTCATCCAATGGATAGTATCATTCTTGAGGCAGAAATTTTTTTGGCTTGGCACGAAAAAAGCAGGGATACTCGGGTGAAAAAAATTCAAAGGGTCAAAAAAAAATTGGAAACCACCAAATGAAAATTGCTATAAAACAAATTTCGATGGTACTATATTTGAGAAGGAATGGGAAGCTGGTATTGGAGTTGTGGTTCGTAATCATAGAGGTGAAGTTTTGGCCTCTCTCTCTGAAAAAATACAAAAACCCTCCTCGGTGGTCACTTTGTAAATGTTGGCAGAAAAAAGAGCAGTCCTATTTGCTCAAGAACTTGGTATTAGTAAGTCTATTTTTGAAGGCGACTCGGAGATTGACATTAATGCCTTACAGAGAGGCGATATAATTAACTCCTTTTGGTCACTTGGTAAAAGATACTATGCCCTTTGGAAACTCCTTTTAGAGTTGGTTTTTCGCTCATACTTGTAGGCAAGGAAATGGGATTGCACATGCCTTAGCAGGAAGGACTAAGGTTTTTTTTTTTTTTTTTTAGTCTGGATAGAGTCTGTTCCTTTGGATAGTAATAATCTTGTACTAGCTAATTTTCTAGCCTACTTGCAATAAAATGATTAGCATGTTTCTCAAAAAAAAAAAAAAAAGAAAAAAAAGAAAAAAAAAGTTGTGCCACGCCAAATTTTATTTTAATACTTCAAAACCTACTTTTTTTTATTATAAATATTTTAATATAGTATTTAACATTACACTATACATTAGATCTTTTATATCTCCTAACAACACATTAATATATATATATATATATATATATATATATATATATAACACATTAAAAGAACCTTAAAAAAGCTCCTACAATATAAAAAAGAATAAAAATTTTAGCTTTTTTTTACTATACCATTGTACTTTAGATTCATGCTAAATTTTTTAAAATTTGACACGTCTGGTATTGCTGGTATTTTGGTATATTGTCTGTAAAATGCTAAAATTTAGCATTTTAGTACACATATTGTTAGAGAGTGCACTAGCATCAAGTGTGTCAAATGCCAAATATTTGGTATTTGGCATACCAAACACTAAAAAACCTCTCACATAAGGTGTTCTAAATATCAAAATATTTGGTATACATGAACAGTGCAATCTCAAATTTGGAAGCTTACAGATGAAAATGCTATAAATTTATTTTTTTATTAATTTTTTTATTCTCTTCTCTTCTCTTCTCTTCTCTCTCTCTCTCTCTCATCACCACCAATCTCTCCAGCCATTGCCAATCTTGCCTAAGGCCATTGTTGCCCAGCCTCTACTGATCTCGTCAGCCATCGTCGATCTCACCCTAAGCGTAGCCTTTGCCGATCTCGAACACAAGATCATTGTGCTGTCCACCTCCTTAGTCTTTCGATCTGTTGGATTGTGTGACCAAATAGCCCACAATATGGATGTTGAACCGTGTGGTTAAATAACCTATAATGTGTATGTGTGTAATTCTCAAAAAAAAAAAAAAAAAAATTACCTTACACAATATTGTATATGAGATGATTATGATTAATAAATTTGTTTGAATAATGGAATTGCATGTTGTGGCTATGATTGGCTGTGTGGGGTTTGACATAGTTAAATACGCAGTTGAGATTTCTCAGGGATAATGAGTTATGAATGGAGGTAGTGAGGTGGATAAGAGATTAGATTTTAACGTTTAAATAAACGTTAGAGACTTTAATGTTCATGTCCTAATTTGTAGGAACTGAAATAAACGTTGGCAACTTTTTGTGGATCTTTAAATATCCCACTTGAGATCTCTAGAGAAGATAATCACACAAAAGTCTTGTAGAGTGAAAAAACCCACTGCAACCCAAACACTATTTCACTCTTATCTCTCCATTTAAACACACATTTTAGATTTTTACTCTCTTAGTGTTTTAGTTGAATTAGAGTTCTATTTCAATTTGAGTTCTATTTGAGTTTTGCTTCACGATCTTGCTGCTTCGGATTCCCCACCTTCGAACCTCCCCCACCTTCAAATCACCCACCTTCAGGCATTCCCCTCCTGTGGGCCTCCTACCTTCGGACCTCCCACCTTCGGCCAATTGTTATTGTGGTAGAGTTGGTAGTGGTTTTTTTGGTTGTTGATGGGGGATTTTTTTTTAGTTGTGAGTTACTTTTTGATTGGTTGTGGTGGGTTGATGCTGGTGGGTTTTAGTGATTGAGGGCTGATTTATGGCGGTAGTGGGGTTACGATTTGGTGGTAGTGGTGGTGGAGTGGTAGTGACAATGGTGGATTGTGGATTTTGTTTTTATTTATTTAATATTGTAGGGGTTTTTAAAGATTATTTTAATATATTGTATGGAAAAATAGAATATCGTGAATTGTAATATAGTGTGTTAAAATTGATAAAGTAGTTTTTTAATGTGTCAGAATGACATTTTTTTAGCACAGCTGATGCTGATATTCTCAGTGTTCTTGTTAGTTACTACTATAAATTAAAAAAAAAATCTTCCCTCAACCTGAGTTGTTCCATTTGGACACTCAAAGAGGACAATGACGAGATAGTGCAACCAAAATAAAAACTTATCACGCCCAGCAAGGTGGGCTCCAGCGAAGTTGAGGGAAGTTTGTGAAAATCTCTTTAATCATTAGTTTTTCATTTGCTTTTCGTTCTTTTTGAGGGTGAGGAGATTGTTGTGTAAAACTTGTTCTCTAATTAACAACTGTACTCAAACGAAAGCAATGATCTTCTTGTCGGCAGGGTCTATTTCAGATTAGCGACTTCGATGTTCGACGCAGGCTTACGGCCGGCCAAAGGAATTTTGGAGTTTAATGCAACTACTAAATTGAAGCATTTTTTATATTCAAATTTATTTAATTAATGTTTTTTTCCTTAAAATATATTATTCCTTTAATTATATTTTTTTAGAGTTTTTGATGAATTTCTTATTCATTTGAGTTGTTTTTCTAATATTTTTATAACTTATTTTTGAAAAATTTCTTATTATTCGTTTGCGAAATGTTCACCTTTTTTTTCCTATGTTATATGCGTTGATTGCTAATAACAAATTATATAAAAACTCATTTTTAGACTTGATTAATTTATTACAAAACTAATACTCCTATCTTTTTTCTTCTCATTAGCAACTAGCATATGTATAAAACAAAAAAGATAAAAATTTTAATTAAAAGAAATAAGTGAACAATGGTCCACCTACATTTCGATATTATTATTATTATTATTATTATTATTATTGGCTAAAACCCAAACTAAATATCTGTTTCATTTCCCTCAAAAAAAAAAAAAAATCTGTTTTCAAAGCAATAAAAAATAAATAAGATAAAATTTCACTAAAAAAAAAAGCAAAGAAAGGAGTGGACAGTGGTCCACCTAGTATTTTGCCATATTTTAATGCTAGGACCTATAATCCGATATATATAATATTATATATTAATTAAAAAAACCTATATAAATATCTATTTCCAAATTGTGAATGGGAAAGGCCATAGTTCTGTTTAAAGAGTGAGGACACAGACTCATAGACTCATACTACTGTTAATGATAAAAAAAAGTAAAAGTTTACAAGGACAACAACTGGAATGGGTGAGAGGCTCAGGTCTGTTTAGTTGAAGGCGTGAAAGAGTGAGAGGGTAAAAAATGGTAAAAGGATAAAAAATATTTTAATTTTTTTTTATTTTTGTTTGGTTGAGAGTCGAAAAGTGGAGAATGGAACACTGCCTCCTTGTCTTCTTATAAAGCAGTGTCATTTTCAAATCTCATAAATGGTTCAAGATGTCAAAAGCTAATGGTAATTGTCAGTTGATGGCATCGACAAAAGATCACAAACAAAAATATCAAGACATGGGCTAATGCCATTAAAAGGATCACAAATACTAATATCATGGCGGTGGGGGATGGCCGTGATTAGTGGTGTTGATGGCATTGGCCATCTATTGCTATTGGTGCTGGTGAAGGCTATTAGTGGTAGACCACTGGTGGTGAGAATGTGCTGGTTTTTATTATCATTTTTATTAATTTTAGGTAGCTGAAATAAGAAAAAACATAAAAATAGGATTTAATTAAATATATGGACGAATGACATATTTTTATTTGTAGAGTATAAAAAGTAGCATGGAGAGTGACAGGATTCAAACGCATGTGTGGCATTGTAAAACTATAAGCTGGTAGGTACTAAAACTATGTTCCTTCGAGGCAACAACCAACCCAGCCGACAAACTGATCAAAAGACGTAATCAATTTTCCTTTCTCTTGTGCAAGTTTGTTGTTACAATTTTCTCTCTCTTCAATTAATGACAAAAGATTCAAATTCAAATTCAAATTCAAATTATACATGTTTATTTCACATAATCACTAAACGTAAAATCGTGAAATTGGATGCACACTATCTATGATTACATTTGGAATAGGTTCACTGCTAATTACATATTTCCTTTTATTGTCGTGACAGGTTTGTAAATAGCAAATGACAGATATCTAACACAGTAACAATACACGACTTTGCGCATTCAAAACATTCTTAGCCGCGCATTAATTTGAAGCCTAAGGGGATGCTAAGGAGTGCTTGGAGCCGTTGATGCACGATAATGCTAGGCCATAGTTAGCATTTTAAGATCTGGGTTCCTCAGGAGGCCAACAAGACAGTACATGAGCTCGCCAAGTGGTATGCTAATGCTTCGAGTTTTGGTTACATCTCCTTTTTTGCATGAATGCTGTGGACCTGTGGTCGGCTCAAGTAAAGTGACGTGTCATGTGACAAGGGTGTGAATTTTTGGTCGAAAAATTCAGTGTCGGTAACAGACCTCCTGGGGCAGAATAACTTTAAGGATGCAATCAATATTACATCCAATTTCACATGTTGATGTGTACGTGGTTGACACTTTCTGTCCTCTCTTGACAAGCTAGACTCATATATTACTTTTAATCTGTCACTTACAATTGAATAATTCAATAAGTTGTGAAATTAGAGATGGAAATAGGTCTGTTCATAGGTGATTATGTTCAGCTCATCATGTCTCTTTCTTCGTAAAGTGTACCTGGCACATGCATGTTGTATTTGTACCTTTGTATGGTGTTTTGATTGAAATTTCCTTCCAAAAAGGAAAAAAGTAGCCTTGGAAGCAATTATAGAGAAATGTATTTGATCACGGTTCCTACGATATTCTTGCGAAAAAGGTGATGTCCATGTTTAAAAAGTGGAAAGACTTTTAGTGATGAATGTGTATATGATTCAATCACATTTCACATGAAAATGCTATATCTCCATTTAAAACGTGTAGGGAATGGACGTGGAAAAAAATTAAATTTAATAAAAATAAAACTTGAATATATTAATATTATAAAAAAAATACTTGCAAATACATAAAGTTATAATTTTTTTTTTTTACAATTTTTCATATTTTAAAATCGTTAGATAATTGCTTCACTATCAATGTTATCACCTACATTTTTTTTTTTAATATACATAACCAAACAATCATCAAACTACTAATCTCTCATTCAATTACCAACATATTGCCCAAATATGTAACAATATAAACAGAATGCATTATCGTTTTGAAAAAATGTATCCCATAAATCCAACAAATTTGCTAAAGACTAAAGCAAACATTAACATACTATTTGAAAAGTGTGCATTTCTTTTTTAAATAGAGATTTTAAAATATGTCATTTGAACACAATTTTAAAAATCACAATTAAAGTTTGATGTGGGCTTTTAGGCTAATTTTTGTTTGTTTGGGAAAATATTTTTAAGAAGTGTTACGTCCATAATGTTTTTGCAATACTTTCACTACAAAGCCTAGTTGTTAAGTATTTAACTGGTTCTAATTTGAATCTACCATTGAAATAATTTTTTTATCCACTAACAACAACCTATTACTTAGGATTTGTTATGAAAGTGTTGCGAAAATATTGTGAACATAACATTTCTCACAATTTTTTGGTTCAACATTGAACGAACCAAAATTTTGGAGAGGTTAAATTTTATTTTTAATGGGCTTAAATTTTTATTTAGGGTGTTTAGTCTTTTTTTTTTAAGGATAGTCAAGTTTTTTTTTCTAGGGTGGTCAATTACCCATTTTAATTTAAAATTTAATTTTTTAAGGTGTATATATATATATATATATATATATATATATATAAATTTTCAGGTTAGGGGTGGTCATGTGACCACCCTGATTAACACTTGGGCCTGCTCTTGGGAAAATGTGAAATATGTTATGAGAGAATCATTACAGTTCTACTTACTGTAATTATTGTCTCACACTCATTTTTCATGTACACACAATATCTACAAGGGGTAATGCTAAGTCTTAAATTATTTTACAATAGTTTTACAAATAGTTGGTGTGTCAAGTTTTTATTAATTCTCATTTAAGTCTATTATTGATATTATTTTTTCATTTACCCATAACCATTAACCACATTAACATTTTGTAAAAAAATTTGTAGTTCTAATATTTTCCATCCACAAATGCTTGCACTTTGATGTATGTACAATTTAAATGCAAAAAATGTGATGTATACATTTAAATCGGGAAAGCGAATGTGTCGGGAAGATGTGAAATCAGTTTTTTGAGAATTATTACTGTAAGGACACAAAGTTGGCCCTAGGCCCAGATGCGTGACCGGGCCGGCTCAAGTGGCCTTTACAATAGAATTTGTAGAGAATGGGTTTAAAGCCTAGACTTCTTGGGGCTTGAGAAGGCTATGGGGTAAGGTCCAAGTCCACTTCCTGCAGACTGCTGGCCGATGGGGTGGTCTATTTCCCTCGTCGGACGTGAGCCGAGGAGCTTCTGTGCTGGCTGACTTTCTGTTCTTTAGGAGGGGAGAGAAAGTATGCCTTCCTCTTTCCTGGGAGAAAAATCCGGATCCCTTTCCTATGGTCCATCCTTCTCTATTTATACTCCCCATCCTTGGTTCCCATCTGTCTTTTCCCTGAAAATGCTCCCCAAGGCTCAGAAAGTTATCCACCGTCCCCTCAGGAGTCATTTCCCCATTAATGCGGCCAGGCGGGTAGGTGGAAGGCCTTTAATGCGGTGGCAGCAGCTTTATGCAGTGCATGTCTTCCCTGTCTCCCACCTCGGCATCCCACTAAGGCTTGGGATAACTCGCCGAGCTCTAGGAGCTCTTCCCCGGGCGCCTTGCTACCCTGTTCTGTCCCTGACATTATGTCCGAGGGGGCCTTCTCCTCGGATCCCTATCTAACAGGCTGGTGGCCTGGTCGGCGGGCTTCTGGGCCCCAGTTCTAGGAGGCCCCATTCCCAACTCATGGTCCCTTCAGCAGAGCGCGCGTCCTCGGACCAGGCCCCAGGCCCATATGGTGTTTTGACGCCTTTACCCCCACAATAGCCCCTCAAAAAGTCATCTGACTCCGATCCGAGGAGGCAGATGGGTTTTTGATCGGCGAAACTTCCCTTCACGTGACATTTAAATTGTCACACGTACGGAGCCCGCTCGCGCCTTCTGGCAAGTCTCTGACGCTTCGTTGCGCGCAACGCCTGTATTAATTACTCTAAGTAACTCCCTGTCGCGCACGTTCAACGGTGAGATGGTGATCCAACGGCCCGGGTTTACTCCTGAAACTTTGAGCGGGATTTTCTTCGCGAACTGCCGCTCCATAATCATCAAAAACGCTTTGGTGATCGCGAGGTGCGTCATTTCTTCCCAGAGGCCAACTTTTCGTGGAGCTACTCAATCTCTTTCTCTCTTTCACAGAAGTTCTCAAAGTACGCACATCTCCCTTCTGTAAGTTTCTTACTCCTACGAACCTTTTCCCGCTCGCCCCTCGACTTTGCTTCTTCCTTACTACAATCCATGGGTAGATTTAAGTGTCTAGTCGATACGGCCTCCGGCATGGAGGGATTCCGGGCCAAGTATCACATCCCTTCAGATGTGGGCCTGGAATACTGCACCCTTGGGGCCGTAGCGGCCTCTAAGAAGGCGGGGCAGGTCGTTATCCCTATAATTGCCTTCCTGGAGGGCGGGATGACTCTCCCTATGAGGGAAGTGACCCTGGAGTACCTTCGCAACCATAGGTTGTGTCCGAACCAGTGTACGCCCAACATGTTTAGAATCTTAGGTTGTGTCGATGCTCTGAACGAGCAAATGGGGCTGCACCTCACGCGGCACGACGTCGTTTACATGTGCAAGTGCCACCGGATGAAAGACGCCGGCTATTACCTTAAGTCGAGGTCGAGCGCCATTAGGCTCATCTCCTGTTTGCCCAAGTCCAACAAAGGCATGAAGGACGATTATCTCATTGTCACCGGGAGGTGGTATGACGACCTCCATTGCCCAGTGAGGGAGGGACACCCAGGTGTGATTCCCTAGGATTTTAGGAGTCCCGGTTTACAATGTTTCGTCCCCTCTTACTCCCCTCCATAGATCTATTGTCGTTTGTTGTCTTCTTTACTTGATTTGCCACGAGTATCTAATCATGTCCGTTCACCCTGTCCTTTTTCTTGCAGATAAGCAGCACACGTCTCTGCGTTTGGGTGACGTCAACATCTCGAACCTCAACAAGGTTTTGAGATCCGAGGTCTTCGTGAATGACGACCTGCAGGTGAGGGCTGCCCACCTAATATTGGGGTACGACCCCATTTCAAAGGTTTTCAGTGAGGTTGAAGATGCCATTCTCGCCGGCCACCGGAGGCGTTTGCGAATAGACGTCCGCTACCCCGAGGTCCTTGGCCCCCGAGCCCTGCCGGACGCGCCTTCCACCATCCTATACGGTCAGACCGTCCAGGCTGTTCCTTTGGCAGCGCAGCAAGAGGACCAGGTAGTCCGGGAAGAGCACGCGGCCTCCCCCTCATCCCTCGGCGATAAGATTGATAGGTTCCGCCTAGAGGAGGCCGAGAGACTGTTGGCGAGCCATGTGGTCAACATCTCGGACGAGGAAGAGGGCACTTCGAACAGGAACTCTGGCATCGCGCGGTTGGTTATTGCACAGCCAGAGGACTCCTCTGAAGAAGACGACGACATGACGTCTTTAAAAGATCTCTTTGCCAGGAAGAGGGGGGGTCCCAGTCTCCAAGGACAATGCCTCTAGGTCCCAACCGAGGATGCTCCCGCCTCCGCCTCCTCCTCCCTCCGACCTGCTTCCTCCTGCCTCAGTCGTCCTAAAGAAGAGGAAGAATGAGGGCGAAGAAGCGGACCAGGAGAGGGAAAAGAAGCAGAAGCACCAGCGGCAGCTGCAGCAGCAACAGCAGCAAGTGGCCAAAGGTGGGGGACGGGCCTCATCTATTGAAAATAGGGAAATCCGCGGACAAGCCGAGGTCCGCCGAAGGGAGTCCAGTTGGTTTCCCCCTTTGGAAGTGGATGGGGCTCCGATATCCACCCAGGCGAGCATCTGCGACTTCCAGAGAGGTCATGCCCTCCACCTTGCCAACTCGCTGGAGCAGCCCCTCCTTTTGCCTAGGGACATGGAGGAGCTGGGGAGGACGGGCTGTGCGCTCCTATTTCTTTCCCTTAAGAGAAACCTGGGTCTGGTAAGCATCAAGAATTTAGTTTTCTGTTGTTGTCTCAGTCCCCATGTGTGCTAATTTGCACCTAACACGCTTCTGTTGGAATCTCTTCGCAGGCCATCCAGGAGGCTTTCGCTGCTGATGCGATGGTTGAGCACTACTAGAACCAGGGAGGGAGCTAAGTCGCGTTGAGGCAGAGAAGACCGACCTGGCCATCAGGCTGGCCTCGGAGCAGAATGAGAGGAGGAGCCTAGATGCAGGGCTGAAGACGGCAACGGCGCAGGCGGAGGCCCAGCGCAAGCTCTTGCAGCAAAGGGACGAGGCCCTGGCCAAATCAGGACAGAGAGGTCTCGAACTTGAGGAAAGAGCTTGCGCAGGCCCAAGAAGCAGCTCACACCATCCAGGAGACGGTGGAGGCCGCTACAAAGGCCACCTACAACGAGGGGGTCGAGGCGACAGAGGACCGCCTGATCGAGGAGTTAGGCGAGCTGTGCAGGGAGTACTGCCAGCAAGTCTGGGCTGAGGCCCTAATCGCTGCGGGAGTCCTTGCCGGCTCTGAGTTGAGGGTAGCCGAGAAGGTCTGGTATCCTGAGGATATCAGGCCCGTCGAGGACGCTCCGATGACCCTGGTCGCCCCCGAGGTTACGGCCCCGACGCTGCCTCCCTCCTTCCCGCCGCAAGTCCCACCCCCTGAAGTGGTTGTCGCCTCCAAGGATGGGGCTGAAAAGGGGTCGGGCGTGCTAGCCGGCCAGGCCTCGCCTCCGCCCAAGCCAAGGGACAAGGGGAAGCAAGTCCAAGATCCGTCCGAGGTCGTGCCAAAGCGAACCGAGGCAGAGGGCCAGACTAAAGAGACCTTGTCCAGGCCGGTGAAGGAGCCCCCATTGAAGATCAAGGGATAGGCGGCCTTCTCCCCCCCCCCCCTTTCGCCGTCTTGCGCAGACTCTTCCTTTCATTTATTGTTTTTATGTAGACTTTAATCATTTTTCCATGTAATTTCCTTTCTTTAATTCCATTCCGAACAGTATTTAGCGAACCTCGTTAACTTGCTTTGATGGCATAATTAAAATTTTTGGTGAATTGTGTTTACTATTTGTGTGATTTAATTTCTTGCACTTGATTGCTGGCACAAATGGGCTAATGTACGAAAAGCTTATTTATGCAGTTTCACAATTGCTCAAAAGACCAACTAGTACTTTACCGAAAACTAAACTGTGTGTTAAATTTTCCTAAGGCAGAAGGTCCAAGGACCTGGCTTTGCCTAGGTTGACGTTAGCATTTTAAAACGAATAAATTGTATGCTAAATTTTCCCAAGGCAGAAGGTCCGAAGACTTGGCTTAGCCTAGGTTGACATTAACATTTCAACATGAATAAATTGTATGTTAAATTTTCCCAAGGCAGAAGGTCCGAGGACCTGGCTTAGCCCTAGTTGACATTAACATTTAAAAACGAATAAATTGTATGTTAAATTTTCCCAAGGCAGAAGGTTCGAGGACTTGGCTTAGCCTAGGTTGACATTAACATTTAAAAACTAATAAATTGTATGTTAAATTTTCCCAAGGCAGAAGGTCCGAGGACCTGGCTTAGCCTAGGTTGACATTAACATTTTAAAACGAATATATTGTATGTTAAATTTTCCCAAGGCAGAAGATCCGAGGACCTAGCTTAGCCTAGGTTGTATATTAAATTTTCCCAAGGCAGAAGGTCCGAGGACCTGGCTTAGCCTAGGTTGACATTAACATTTTAAAACGAATAAATTGTATGTTAAATTTTCCCAAGGCAGAAGGTCCAAGGACCTGGCTTAGCCTAGGTTGACATTAACATTTTAAAACGAATAAATTGTATGTTAAATTTTCTCAAGGCAGAAGTTCCGAGGACCTGGCTTAGCCCCAGTTGACATTAACATTTAAAAACGAATAAATTGTATGTTAAATTTTCCCAAGGCAGAAGGTCCGAGGACCTGGCTTAGCCCCAGTTGACATTAACATTTTAAAACGAATAAATTGTATGTTAAATTTCCCAAGGCAGAAGGTCCAAGGACCTGGCTTAGCCCAAGTTGACATTAACATTTTAAAACGAATAAATTGTATATTAAATTTTCCCAAGGCAGAAGGTCCGAGGACCTGGCTTAGCCCCAGTTGACATTAACATTTAAAAACGAATAAATATTATAACACTGACGATCAGTACAATACAACGGTATCCGACTACATGGCGAGCATGCCTCACATTAGTAGTAATACCTTCGAAGGTTATTTACATTCCATGGTCGTTTTACACGCTTGTTCTCCAGGTCGGCTAGATAATATGACCCTATGCCGGCCACTGAGGTGATACGGTAGGGCCCCTCCCAGTTTGGTCCCAATTTTCCCCATGATGGGTCCCTAGCAGTTCCGACGACTTTTTTTAAAACTAGGTCCCCCGGAGCAAGAGGCCTGGATCGTACGCGGGAGTCGTACCCCCGCTTGAGCTTCTGCTGGTAACAAGCTAGCCTGACCATAGCGCTTTCCCGCCTTTCTTCCACCAAATCCAGCCTCTTCAGCAGCATGTCGTCATTGGCGTTTGAGGCAAGAGACTGCGCCCTCATCGTCGGGAACCCCATCTCCACTGGGATCACGGCCTCGGCGCCATATGTCATCGCGAAAGGGGTCTCACCCGTGGACCTTCGCGGCGTGGTTCGGTAGGTCCACAGTACGTGTGGTACCTCATCCGCCCACCTGCCCTTCGCATCGTTAAGTCTTTTCTTGAGTCCATTGACTATCGACTTGTTGATCGCTTCGGCTTGCCCGTTCCCCTGCAGGTAGGCTGGGGTGGAATACTTGTTGGTGATGCCGAAGTCCCCACAATACTTCCTGAAGGCTTTGCTGTCGAACTGTAGTCCATTGTTCGAGACGAGAGTACGTGGGATCCCAAATCTGGTGATGATGTTCTTCCAGACGAATTTCTTCGCGTCCACATCCCGGATGTTCGAGAGTGCCTCGGCCTCTACCCATTTGGTAAAGTAGTCTGTCCTGACGAGCAGCCATCGCTTGTTGCCCACCGCTCTCGGAAACGGTCCCACTATGTCCAATCCCCACTGTGCAAACGGCCAAGGGCTGGCCAAAGGATTAAGCACCCCCCTAGGCTGGTGGATATTGGGCACGAACCTCTGACACTGGTCACATTTCCTTGCATATTCCTGCGATTCTCTCTGCATGTTCGGCTACCAGTACCCTTGCGTGAGGGCCCTGTGAGCTAGTGACCTGCCGCCCGTGTGGCTACCACAAATTCCCTCATGCAACTCCTCCAAGGGCTGCTCCGTCCCCTCCGGGTGTACACACAGCAGGTATGGCCCCGAAAACAAGCGTTTATAGAGCTTCCCGTCCTCGGATAACCAGAACCGAGGAGCCTTCCTGCGGATCTTGTCGGCCTCAGTCTTGTCCTCCAGCAGCGTGTCGTGTTTAAGGAAAGACACTATAGGGTCCATCCAACTGGGCTCTGTTCTGACTTGTTGAACCCGGATGGCCTGAGAACCCGGACCGGCTGGTCGGAGCAGATCGTCTACGAGAATGACCCGAGGGAGGCCCTGTGCCGAGGAGGTTGCCAGAGTAGTCAGTGAATCTGCGTGTGTGTTTCCGCTTCTGGACATGTGCGATAGTGGTAAGGATTCGAACTTGACCTACAAGTACTTGGCGCGGGCTAAATACTCTCGCATTCTAGGTTCCCTGGCTTCCAACTTCCCTTCCATTTGGCCGACCACCAGCTGCGAGTCTGAGAATGCCCGCACTGCCTTTCCCCCCATTTTTCTAACCATGTCCATCCCCACCAGCAAAGCTTCGTACTCGGCCTCGTTGTTGGTGGCTGGAAATGCTATCCTCAGACACTTTTCTATGACGATGCCATCCGGGGATATCAAGACTATCCCAGCTCCCGAACCTCTCTGGTTGGATGCTCCGTCCACATAGACTTCCTATGCCGGAGGCTTCTCACGCGAGACTACGCCGACTTACTTTCCCCCCAAGCTACATCCCCTTAGGCTTTCCTCTAAGGAAGGCTCAATGAACTCCGCAACCAGGTCGGCCAGGACTTGCCCTTTCACAGATGTACGCGGAAAGTACTTGATGTCGAAGGCACCCAGGAAAGTTCCCCATTTAGTGATCCTGCTGGAGTAATCCGCACTCCGCAGCACAGACTTGAATGGGAGTTGTGTTAGCACGACGACCGTGTGAGACTGAAAATAGTGCGGGAGCCGGCGGGTCGCGTGCACTACCGCCAGGACCGCCTTCTCCAACGGTAAACACCGGATCTCGGCCTCCTGCAGAGACTTGCTCATGTAGTAGACCGGTCTCAGTCTCTGTATGCCGTCGTCGTCTCGTATCAGAACCAGGCTAACTGCGTGGGCGGCCACCGCAAGGTACGCAAAGAGGACCTCATTTGGATTGGGGCGAGACATAACTGGTGGCCGAGATAGGTACTTTTTCAACTGCTGGAAGGCCAAGGAGCACTCCTCGGTCCATTCAAATTCCTTCCATTTGTTCAGCAGCTGGAAGAACGGCCGGCATCTGTCCGCAGATCGGGAGATGAACCTGCTGAGGGCAGCCATCATTCAGGCCAGCTTCTGGACCTCCTTCGGGTTCCGAGGCGGTTGCAGGTTACGGATTGCGGAGATTTGTTCGGGGTTGGCCTCAATACCCCTGTGAGTAAGCATGTAGCCCAGGAATTTACCAGACCCCACGCCGAAGGAGCATTTGGAGGCATTCAGCCGTAACTTATGTTTCCGCAAAGTCTGGAACGTGCTATCTAGGTCGGCCACATGGTCCGATATGGCCTTGCTCTTCACAACCATGTCGTCTACATATACCTCGACGGTTTTTCCCAACTGTGCCTCGAACATCCGGGTCATCATCCTCTGATAGGTAGCCCCTGCATTTTTCAGACCGAAGGGCATCACCTTGTAATGGTAGTTGCCGGTGGGGGTTACGAAAGCGGTTTTCTCCTAGTCCTCTAAGCCAAAGGTATCTGGTGGTACCCCTGAAAGGCGTCCAGGAAACTAATGCGAGGGTGGCCGACCGTCGCATCTACCAGTTGATCTATGCGTGGCATCGGGAAAGGGTCCTTGGGACAGGCCTTATTGAGGTCCGTGAAGTCTACGTACACTCTCCACTTCCCGTTTTTCTTCTTCACCACGACCGTGTGTGCCAACCATTCAGGATAGAACACTTCCTTGATTGCCCCAGCCCTCTTGAGCTTGATGACCTCCTCCTTCACGGCCTCGGAGTGCTCCGCGGAAGAGCGCCGAGGGGGTTGCTTTTTCGGTACTGCCGCCGGGTTAACGTTTAGGTGGTGGCATATGAAGTTTGGGTCGATACCAGGCATTTCATGCTCATCCCATGCGAACACATCGAGGTTCCCTCTCAAGAGCGCGACCAACTCTTCCCTTTCTTCGGTCGGCAGCTGAGCCCCAATCTGGAAGAACCTCTTTGGGTCGTTGTCTACGAGGACCTTGTCTAACCCCTCACACGCGGGCTCCTCCGCCACCGTCCCTCTAGTGGTAGAAGAGGCTAATTGCTATGAGGTCGGAGCAGCCGAAGCTGACGGTTCAGGGTCCGGCCTGCACAGAATTGCGGCGGTCAAGCACTGCCTTACTGCGGACTGGCTCCCGATAATTTCCTCGACTTGGCCGCCGAAAGGAAACTTCACCTTAGCGTGGAGGGTGGAGGAGACAGCCCCTACGACGTGCAGCCAAGGTCTCCCCACAATGGCCGTGTAAGGGGAGTAGGCATCCACCACGATGAAATCTACTTCTACCACTGCCGGGCCCGACTGTACAGGCAACTTGATCTGCCCCTTGGGGACCACTACCTTTCACTCGAAGCTTATGAGTGGCGAGTCGTATGCCGAGAGGTCCTCTTTTCTCAGGTTCAACCCCTTGTATAGGTCGGGGTACATGATGTCGGCGCCACTTCCTTGGTCCACCATTACCATCTTTACATCGTATCCTCCAATCCTCAACATTATGACTAGCGCGCCACCGTGGGGTTGGATGGTCCCTTCCTTGTCTGCCTCCGAAAAGGCCAGTGTGGGCAGCTCATTACCCTTGATCTTCTTCAGCTCGGAGCCGGAGCCCCCAACATGGGCGCGCGCCACATTCATCACCCTGGAAGGGCGCGAGCCAGTCCTTCTGGGAGTAGCAAGAATGACGTTGATGGTCCCCAGAGGAGGCCTCGGGGTATGGTGGCTCTGGCTTGCCATCCCAGGGCATTCTCTCTGCCTCTCACGCTCGTCTATGAACTGTCTCAGCTTTCCCTCCTTCGTCAATTGTTCTAGGTAGTACCGTAAGCTCTTACAGTTCTCGGTCGTATGGCTGTGCTCCTGATGGTACTGGCAGTGGAGGTTCTGGTTACGCTTCGCGGGGTCACCTATCATTTTGCTAGGCCACCTGAAATAGGGCTCGTGGAGGATTTTCTCAAACACCCACTGTATGGGTTCGTGAAACACAATGCTGACCACCTGTGTTGGCGTCCGATGAGGTTGCCCGACGAACTCTCTTCTCGGCCTACTGTTGCTGTACCCGTTCGACCTGAAATCCCTCCTTTCTTGAGGGATAACCTTCATCCTGGCCTTCACTTGCAATTGATCCTCCTCCACCCGCGTGTATTCGTCAATGCGGTCCATGAGGCGACGCATGCTCTTGACAGGCCTCCTGGTTAGTGACTTCCTCAGGTCGTGCTCGTTTGGAAGGCCGACCTTTAAGGTACTTATGGCAACTTCGTCGAAGTCCCCATCGATCTCGTTGTACATCTCCCAATATCTGTCGGTATATGCCCTGAGGGTCTCTCCCTCTCTCATGGCCATGGACAACAGCGAATCTAGAGGTCGAGGGATCCTGCTGCACGTGATGAACCGCGAGCCGAATGCCCTGGTGAGCTCCGCGAAGGAGTTGACAGAGCCCGCCTTTAGGCCGTTGAACCATCTCATCGCGACGGGTCCCAGGCTGGAAGGGAAGACCTTGCACATCAGGGTCTCATTCTTCGAGTGCACCGCCATCCTCTGGCTGAAGTGGCTCACGTGTTCCACTGGGTCCGTTCTCCCATTGTAAATTGTGAAGGTTAGCTGAGTGAACCGTCTTGGAAGTTTTCCCTTCTCAATTCTCCGCGTGAAGGGTGACTTGGAAATCTGGTGGAGCGCCCTGCTCAGTGCGTTATTGGCCAGGCCTCTGGAAGACGTCCTTTTATCCTTAGGCTGGCGACGGTGTTCGTCCTCCTGGGAAGAGGACTCGCAAGGGAGGGTCCTTGACTTGGAGCTGCCGGAGCTACTGCTAGCATCCGCTGAGGACTGGTCTGAAAGGGATGGTGTGCGCCTTCGTTTCTCCCGGCGCAGCTTCCTTCTCAGATGGTCAACCTCCCTTTTTTCGCGGGTAGCTCTACTTCCATCGCGTGCATGGCTCCTCCCGCGCGTGTGTTCAGTGCGCACGCTGGCTTCGCGCTCTCCTTCCCGCTCTAATCGCACAAATTGGTCCTCGCGCTGGGACCCCCTTGACTCTGCTTGACGTGAACCTGAACCTTCCATGGTACTTCCAGTCCCTTTTTTCTTTTTCAAGGCTTCCCCACAGACGGCGCCAATTGTAAGGACACAAAGTTGGCCCTAGGCCTAGATGCGTGATCGGGCCGGCCCAAGTGGCCCTTACAATAAAATTTGTAGAGAATGGGTTTAAAGCCTAGACTTCTTGGGGCTTGAGAAAGCTATGGGGTAAGGTCTAAGTTCGCTTTCTGCAGGCTGCTGGCCTATGGGGTGGTCTATTTCCCTCGTCGGACGTGAGCCGAGGAGCTTCTGTGCTGGCTGACTTTCTGTTCTTTAGGAGGGGAGAGAGAGTATGCCTTCCTCTTTCCTGGGAGAAAAATCCGGATCCCTTTCCTATGGTCCATCCTTCTCTATTTGTACTCCCCATCCCTGGTTCCCATCTGTCTTTTCCCTAAAAATGCTCCTCAAGGCTCAGAAAGCTGTCCACCGTCCCCTCAGGAGTCATTTCCCCATTAATGCGGCCAGGCGAGTAGGTGGAAGGCCTTTAATGCGGTGGTAGCAGCTTTATGCAGTGCACGTCTTCCCTGTCTCCCACCTCAGCGTCCCACTAAGGTTTGGGATAACTCGCCGAGCTCTAGGAGCTCTTCCCCGAGCGCCTTGCTACCCTGTTCTGTCCCTGACATTATGTCCGAGGGGGCTTTCTCCTCGGATCCCCATCCAACAGGCTGGCGGCCTGGTCGGCGGGCTTCTGGGCCCCAGTTCTAGGGGGCCCCATTCCCAACTCATGGTCCCTTCAGCAAAGCACGCGTCCTCGGACCAGGCCCCAGGCCTATATGGTGTTTTGACGCCTTTACCCCCACAATTACCCTTTCATTTATGTCATTATTTATGTATCAAGTTATGATTCCCTTTGGAATTATCTTGTTGGTCCACACAATACATAGTGGTCCTTACTTTTAAACGCAAAAATGTGATGTCCACATTTAAAACATGGAAAATAGATGTGTATTGTTAAATCAACTGTGTTAGAATCACTACCCTTTTCTCGTCCTTTTCACTTCGGTCATTATTCACTTTTCAAATTATGATTAGCTTTGGAACCATTCTGTTGGTTCACAAAACGTAGTAGTCCTTAGTCCTTAGGCTCTCTCTCCTTGATACATCCAAATTTCTACTCTATCCTCGAAATGCTAATCCTCGTAGCGAATTTCTATACTTCAGTTTGAAGGCCACTGAATCAGGATGCTTGCATAAGTAATTTCAAGGCATATAAGTGCATGTTTGACAAATTGACAGGGCCATTGTGTGATGGATCTGAATAAGATGGAACAGCCTTGACCATTGCACCGGATATATATGTAACAGTATTTTTGATGACTAAGATTGAAAGTTAAAAAATTACTTTTGATTTTAATATTTAAATCAAAACTAAAATTAAAATTAAAACTTTTAATTTTTAACTTTTTTTACCATTTTACTTTCTCAATTTTCTTCTTCTCACAATTAGCAATTGCACCGAATCTCAATCCTTCTGTGTAATGTATAAAAAGTAGATAGATAGACAATTTGATAAAGTTAGTTGCCAATCTAGATATGGGATCTATTGGTTGTCAAATTTGTTAAATATACTTGACAATCCTAGGCAATAGCATCAATTTGCAGCATGCCTAACATACGATTAAAATATAAAAATATCTTCACATGCCAAAATGGACGAAATCGCTCCTATCAGAAACAATTAACTTCACCTGCCAATTACCATGTTTGATAGTTCTTAAACATCCTTTTCGAAATGCCAATATCTTCCATTAATGGCTCAATTACCATGTTTGATAGTCTGTGCTTTTGGAGTCGCCTTACTTCCGATTCGATTCATATGCACCTAACCCCATATTAGGATTTTTTTTCTTGTGGTCAACCAAAAAAACAAAAAAGAGTAAAAAAAAGAACCTCACCGGCCAGTTAACCAAACTATCATATCAAATTTACACGTCTTTGTTTTCCTTTTTCACTAAGTTGGGTCAGTTCACTTTCCTGTTCTGTTTCACTTATTGCTAAAACAAAAACGGTTGAGCTGGATTGCTGATTGCTACTTTGAGAAGGTTCCCATCTTCTACTTTTTCTCTACTTATAAAAAGAAGTGATTCATTTTGTCTTTCCAATTCACAGAGACAGAAAATGGAGGCCAATTATAAAAATGAGGCTGAAGTTGAATCTGTTTACAATCGGCAAAGTGAAGTAAAAGCATTTGATGATTCAGGAGCCGGTGTCAAGGGACTCATTGATGCCGGGGTGTCAAAAATCCCACGTATGTTTATCAAACATGATCTGGATGATAATTCTGGTTGCAGTGACTCTCAGTTTAGTATCCCGATAATAGACCTCAATGGCATCGAAAAAGAGGCAAATATACGTGCTGAGATTGTTGACAATGTCCGAAATGCATGTGAGAAGTGGGGTTTCTTTCAAGTGACTAATCATGGAATTCCTGCTAGTGTTTTGGATGAAATAATCAATGGCATTAGAAGATTTCATGAGCAGGATACTGAAGTGAAAAAAGAGTTCTATACGCGTGTTCTAAATAAAAAGGTGATATACAATTCCAATTTTGATCTGTTTACTGCAGCTGCAGCTAATTGGAGGGATACCTTTTCTTGTGTTCTAGCTCCTAGCCCTCCTGAGCCAGAAGAATTGCCTGCAATATGCAGGTATGTGTGGTAATACCGTAATACTACTACTAGAGAGTGCAGCTCTAATACGTGCATTAAGAAACAGTACTCAACTATTTGCCATGAGTCTTTTGTTTTTTTTTTGGGAGGAGTTACTATGATTAAACTAGCTATCTTCCCATGATGGTAATTGAGCTCTCCTGCGTGCCTTATGTCTGGACTCTTTGTTGCATTTTGCTCACCTCAAAGCTGGACCACATTAATACATTAGAAAATGTTTATTCTTTAACCATCTCAATAGGCGAAGGCTTAACTTCCTTCTAACACTCTCCCACACCAACAAAGCTTAGCTTTTAACTCGCTCACAAATGAAAAGTTTATCTTCTATCTCCTCTTGCACACATAAACGACTTAAGTTTTAAGGATGATTCAACTTTTGATAAGGCATATAGAGACCACTTATCATGTTTGGGATGGTCACTCTCTCTTGGCAATGTTGAATTTTGAGTATTGAATATTGGATTTCAGTAATAAATTTTGTAAAAATAACTATAAATTTTGATAGAGGGAGATATGAAGAGTTTATGCACATTCCATGTGTTTAAAAGATTGAAATTTTTTACATTCTTGAGTCTCGAAGTGCTGCAAATAAAGTAAAACATATTAAAAGAATGCATAAGATTTGAAAAAACAGATAGACAATGCATTTTATTGATTGATAAAGAGGACTTTAAAGTTTTTTTTTTTTTTTGAGATGAAAAGTTATTATTTTTGGACTAGGTGAGGGGACTAATTTTTTATTATTATGAATTTTTCTACACTCTAAAACAATAGATATAGTATAGTCTATTGTATTAAATACCTTTTTCTATTTGGAGCCTTAGTTCATTGCCTAATCGCCTAAGGGTTGAGACCTCGCTTATATGTATTCTTTGACTTTTTTACTTTTCCTCTTTGTGGGATTCCACTCATGCCTGTGTGTTCAACATAGTTAATAATTATAACATATTTAGTTTTGATATATGGTTTTTTTTTTTTTGGGGGGGAGCAAAATCATAGTTTTGATATGTGGTTTAGTTCCTATTTGAATGACAATTATGGCTATACATCACCTGCTATGTTCAAAAAAAATCTTTTTTTTTTTTTTAAGCATTTCCACTATTGCATCAGATTCTGCTCCAAGATCCAGAATTACCCCAACTTTTAATATCAATAGATGTGCTTAATCAATTTGCAGGGACATTGTAGCTGAATATTCAAATCATATCATAAGATTGGGGTGTACTTTATTAGAATTAGTATCTGAGGCCCTTGGGCTCAATCCAAACCATCTGAGAGATATGGATTGTGCTGAGGGACTTCTCCTTCTGGGCCACTACTATCCACCATGCCCTGAACCAGAGTTAACATTGGGAGCGACCAAGCATACTGATAGTGACTTCCTCACAATACTCTTACAAGACCAACTGGGTGGCCTCCAAGTTCTTTATGAGGACCAATGGATTGATCTTCCCCCCAGACCTGGTCATTTAATAGTTAATATTGGAGATCTTTTACAGGCAAGTCTGTTAACGTACATATCAAGCTTAATATATTAATTACTTCCTTTGTCTTGGTCCTGATAATGCATTGCCTGTCAGGTAAAAATATACAAATTTCAACTCATTAATTTGAATTACAGAGAGAAAAAAAAAAAATTACTGTTCAAATAAAGAGTAAATTGTAAGATAAGAACTTTATTTAATATATTTGAAAAGAGGACTTTATTTTGGGACATCTTAAAATAGAATAGATGATAGATGATTAACAATTTGGGAGTGTGTGGGTATTAAAAATACTTTTGTTATTGGTTGTTGGAGGCAAAGCCCCTGAATTCAAACTAGAATGCACATGAGTAGTTTTTATTCTAGAGCGCGGTGTTGGCTCTGCCAGCACTATCCAATTGCACTAGCTTAAACCATGAGGCATGGTGTATGTACTCATTTAAACATAATTTTAACAATAATCAGGTTTTTTTATTTTTATTTTTTTACATTTTTATGGGAACAATAATCAGGTTTAAATTTGTAACTTCTGAAAGATTCAATTTCTGACTTACTACTTAGGTTTAAACTTTTAACTTCAAACTTTTTAGTCTTTAGCCACATAATTTTTTCATAGAATTGTCTTTGAATTTGTGTTAGGTTGAGCCCACATAAGGTGAATACATGAGAGGATGTGAAAATTTTGGAGATTGTTTTTGTCTCTGGCAGGACACTAATAAAATGTGCTTATATCTTCGTTGTTCATGTGTTCTTCGGATGCAGCTTATCTCCAATGACAAGTTCAAAAGTGTTTATCACAGAGTGCTGGTGAAAAATGAGGGCCCAAGAATTTCTGTGGCATGTTTTTTTAGACCACAAGTTCAAATGGTAGATTCCTTGAAAGTTTATGGACCAATCAAAGAGTTGGTGCCCGAAGATAGTTCTCCAATCTACAAGGAAACCTCTGTCAAAGACTACCTGCAACACTTCTATAATAAAGGGCTTGACGGGACCTCTGCACTACCACATTTCAAGTTGTGATGTTGGCCATTGTATTCATGAAATAGGTGTCAATGCAAAACGCATGCTTATTATGTATTAGCCATGATGGCGATGTGAACCATGGCTATAGAAGGATTTTTCCTCAAGAAGCAGTATGTTTTTTTTTTTTGAATTATCAAATGCTGTCTCAATGAATTTTTATATTTTAATATTAGTAAATTACCCCTGATCTCTGTGTTAGAAATTATCACTAACTCTCTTGTATCTAGAAATTTCTGGAGTTTCTCTCAATTTCTCTCTCCGAGAATTTCCTAGAGATTTCGTTGCCTAAATAAATTTTAGCCACAACTTTGTAAAGCGTCTAGAGCTAGAAGCTTGGTGAAAAATAATATTTTATAATTGTCAGTAAAAATATGAAGCAAATCCTCATTGGAAAATTTTTTTAGTAAAGGTGTTTAGTAGAGCAATTTGAGATGAAATTTTTGTAATTTTTAAAATTTTTGTAGGTGAAAAAAATGTGTTTATAGTTATTTAAAATGTAAAAATGTGATCTTGAGATGGTAAACCCAACAGGCCCCTTTGTTAAAGTAATTTCTAATAAAATTGTTTGAGCGTTACAAAAATATGTTTAAGTTTAAAAATATTGTAAAAATATGATTTTTTGGTTTTTAATAACTAAAAACGGTTGTTCAGTACCAAATAGCCCCTAATATAAATAGATGTGATGGTGTCCATGCTGTGTGACTTGCGAAGTGCGTGTCATAACTCATAAGCACCAACCACCAAGGGTTGTAGGGTAAAGACTGAAGCGAAGTCAATAAGAATTGTCCTAGTGTCAGTAGGTGTCTTAACTCTAAAGAAGTGAAGTGTGTGCAAGTGTATTAGGCAAGTGCCGTGTGTGCAGTGAATGAAAGGTGCTGAGTGCAATAGTGTTAGAGCATTATCGCTGAGAATGCTAAATCTTATAAATATTAAAATTTAGAGTAAATTTTACAAACTTACTTTAAGGTTTGTGATAATACCAATTAGGTCTAGAATAATTTAAAATTTATCAATTTCATCCTAAAAGACCATTTTGTCCCTAATATTTATTATCTCTTATTTCTCTCTCCTGTCTCGTTACTCTCCCTCACCCTCAACTCTCTACTCTGAGTTCTCTTTCTTAGAATTCTCATTGTAACTGGTGAAACCCATGAGTTTTGGGCACCGCAATCCATGCGGTGGTGATGGTGCTTCGATCTGGATCTTGCCAACAACAGCCTAAACACCATTAGTTTCTATTCTTTCTCTCTCTCTTCTATCTGGTTCCAGATCCCTCTCTCTCAAACTCTCTCTTTTGCTCTCAAACTATTCTCTCAAATATCTCTATCTAATAGAACTATGGTCACCGGCGAAACCCATAAGCTCAGTGAGCGACGTCAGCAACACCACCATGCAAGTGTCTTCTCGATTCCCACCAAGTTTGATGCCATCAACGGACTCTTGCCCCTCTCTCTCTTATCAAAATCCACGCGATGGTGGTGATGGTGCTTCAATCTAGATCTCTCCATTGTCTTTGCAGCGGCGGTGTGGATCTCGGCATGGGCTTTAGATTTCAAATTTGGCGTGGAACTCGGTGGCGTGGTGATGGTTTTTTTTTTTTTTCTTCTAGTTTCTATTCTGATGTTTACCGTGGAGTCTTGGGTGGTTTTGTATTGATTTTTTGTGTTGTGTTTGGTTGGGATTTTTTCTGGTTTTTCGAGGGTTTTTGTTGGGTTTTTGTAGTGATTTCAATGTGGTCTACAAGCGGATTAATGGGTTTTGAAAGAGTGATTTTTATATGCTTTTTTGTAGCATTTTCAGGGGACCTTCAGTGGGATTTTGACATTGTTCTTATGGATTCAAAGATTTGGGTTGGGTATTTTCGGTCAGAGAGAGGGTTGAGAGTGAGAGAGACGAGAGAAAATAGAGAGTTTGTATGTTTAGGGGCAAAATTGTCTTTTGAGGGCCAAATTGGTGGGTTTTAAAATGTTATAGACCTAGTTGGTATTATCACAAATCTCAGGGTAAGTTTATGGAATTTACCCTAAAATTTAATATCAAATTTGTAAAAAGTACTAAAAAGCAAGCTATAATAACCATCTTAAACTAAAAAAAAAAAAAATACAATCTGAGCTACAGTGAACTTTCATCTTTAAAAGCTTATTGTAACTTTAATTTTTTTAAAAATATTATTATTTTAATGTTTGTGGTGGAAAGGGTAGTTTGTGTAGTTATTTTTTATTATTTTAATGAGTAATTTATATTATTTTAAACGAAATGGTAAAAAAAATAGAACTTTTGTTGTTGGTTGTATTATAAAATGAGTTGTTAAAATTAATAAAATAACTTTTTGAGGTACAAAATGTTAAAATTTTTTAAAGTTTTGATGGGAATACTCTCGGTAAGTCAAAGCATTAATTTAAAGAATGCAGTTTTCAATAAAAGTGCTTTGGAGCTTCTGCCAACTCAACAATATGCTGAAGTGAAATGTGGGTTAGAAAGCAAAGTACATTATTTTGTTTGCAACAATATCTATATAGTTTGATGCGGTGACATGAAAAAGGAAAAATGCTAATGAATGTTTTTAGAGTAATATTCAACAATTTATTTAAAAAAAGTTTTTATATAAAAAGAAAAAAATAATTAATATTTTGATAAAAATTTTTCATTTTTTATAAAAGTGATGTCAAAATTTTCCTAAAATAAATTATTAATCATTGTCCTAAAGAAACTCATTAGCATGACTCTATAAGAAAATCTTGTCATCTTTTACCACAACTTGAGAAATCTTTTAAGGAATTGAGATTATGTGTAATTCTTAGTGAGATAAGAAGTATTGTACGTGATGTAATTCCTTTAAATTATTAAGAATGATAGTTGTAAAGAGTAATCTTCAATATCAATTATCGATAAAAAGAATATAAGAAAAAGGTCAGAAAAAGTAAAAAGTAAATTTTTAAAAAGTAAAAAGTAAAAGTTTGTGTGAGAGAGCGAGAGAGAGCTAATAGGATGAATTGCATCCGGTGCAACCTTATCCTCTTTTAAGAGTGTATCCCATCAAGGTCTTGTTTACTGTAAGAATTCTTGCAAAGAAAGAAGATGGTGGCAACCAGTACAGATGAAAATCAGGCAGGGGATTCCAACTTCGAAAGGAAGAGTGAGATACAAGCATTTGATGAATCAAAACCGGAGTTAAGGGACTCCTCGACTCTGGAGTGACACAAATTCCCCGAATTTTCCACTGTGCACAATTAAGTCCTGATGAGAGGTCAGGAAGCGATTGCCAGTTCAGCATTCCTGCTATAGACCTTGAAGGCATCCATAACAACTCAATTTTACGCGCTAAACTCATTGACAAAGTTCGAGATGCATGTGAAAAATGGGGGTTTTTTCAGGTAGTTAATCATGGAATACCTGTTAATGTTCTGGATGAGATGATTAATGGAATACAGAGGTTTCATGAGCAGGACACTGAGGAAAAGAAAGAGTTCTATTCGCGCGATTATGGAAAAAAAGTGCTCTATCTATCCAATTATGATCTGTACCAATCAGCAGCAGCTAACTGGAGGGATACATTTATTTGTTTTGCAGCACCTAATCCACCTGAACTGGAAGAACTGCCAGCAGTTTGTAGGTATGTGGTAAAACTAATCTTAGTATTTGATATATAGGGAGATCCGGAAGTGGCACTGAGCCATGAGCTCCTGGCATATACAGTCCTATATTTAGCTTCACAACCCTGGCTTCCAATCCACAATATTTACATGTTATCAACCGGCTGAGACAATTGAGGCTTGCTCTTAAACATAATTGATTAGGCTATGTATAATATGGTATTTTTTAAGTCATGCATCTACTAAGATCTACAGTCAAGGCAATTTTATTTAGGCCAAAACACATTTTTAAGTTATCTTCTTCTAACTTCAATTTGACTTGTAATACTCCTATGGCTGTTTGTGCATCTATGATCTACCATGAAAGGCACATAGTAAATGAATACTCAAAGAGAGCAATAAACTTGGGGCTTTAGTCTATTTGAGCTACTATCCGAGTCTCTTGGGCTAAACCCCAGCCACCTAAAAGACATGGATTGTGCTGAGGGGCTTCTCCTTCTAGGTAATTACTACCCGAAATGCCCTGAACCAGAACTGACTTTGGGCACTAGCGTCCACACTGATAGCTGCTTCATTATCATACTGTTACAAGACCATGTAGGTGGCCTCCCAAGTTCTACATGAGAATCATTGGGTTAACATTCCACCCGTTCATGGAGCTCTAGTCGTCAATGTTGGAGATCTTCTCCAGGCAAGTCTGTCCTATTTTTCTTTATTTATTTATTGTTATTAGTATCAAAATCAACTCATCATTGTCATTGTCATCATCATCATCACATTGTCATTTTTATATGGTTCCAGAGGCAAATGGGTATATATACTTCCCATCTTAAGGAAATATAATAACATGATATAATCTAATTGTTTAATTGTACTGCAATAAATATTTGATATTATTAGTTTGCATCTGCAAGCTTCAATGGATTTTGGAAATCATAGATTGTTCAATGTTTCTGGTATAGAGTGGTCAAGTCTTCTGCAATAGATTGTAACATTGTATTAGATTCAGAAACCAAATTTGAAGTAGATTATATATGCATGCATCGATGATCAACATTAGTCCTGGTGAGTACTCCTTTTGTCACATAACATATTTGAGGAATTTAACATGGCAAATGCAAATGAAATGCACAAAATTGTTTTGTGGTCCTGATTTCTAGTATTGGGGCAGCTCATCACAAACGACAAGTTCATTAGCGTTAATCACAGACTATTAGCAAAGCATGTCGTGTTGGGTTTTGTGGAGCCTAGTTTTATATATATGATCCGGTGGATGACCCGACCCGACCCGACCCGAATAATGTTGCGTGGTTTTTAATGGGAGATTTTCTGAGGCTTAGTCCATTGTGAATCCGATTTGTGGAAGAAATACATTGTTTTTAGGGTTTTCGGTGAGTAGTCGATTTTGTGTGAGGAGAAAAATAGCTTGTAGCCGCAACTTGTTTTTTTCCCTGATAATAGTGAAATCTCTGCAACTCCGTGGACGTAGGCAAATTGCCGAACCACGTAAATACTGTCTTGTGCGTGTGATTACTTTTCTTTGACGTGTATTTTCTCTATATTTTTTTTGTTTCTCACAGGTTTAGGAATTTGTGGAAATTCCCTACATGTCGGGCCAAGAATTTCTGTGGCTACTTTTTTTAAGACCCAATGTTCAGGCGAGCTCAAGAGTTTATGGACAAATCAAGGAGTTGTTATCAGAAGAAAATCTGCCATTGTACAGGGAGACTGATGCAAAAGAATATCTGGCGCGCTACTTCTCAAAAGGGGTTGACGGGATCTCTCCGTTACAACATTTCAGGTTGTGAAGTTGTCAGCAAAGATTTAGATTCAACTTTGTAGATGGTAGAACTAGTCATGGCTCAAATTGTATGCGAATCTTTTGCTGTGTCTTCTTATAATGACTCCACCAGTCTACTATGCTTACTCAATAATACGGAAGAAATGTCAAATTTATATATCATGTGCAAGTATAATGCATTATTACCACCAAAAAAAAAAAAAAAAAAACACTTTTAAGTCTGATTAGTTATTGAATGACATTTGAGAGTTATGTCTAGACCCCTACAACGAATTGTTACCAATTTTAAGAAGTTAATTCAATTAGATACCAGAGAGTTAACTAGATACAAAAATACCATTCTTCTGCATTTTTTTTGGGTACATTTGAAGTGAGGAGGGGAATTCAAACCTTAAACATTTATGTTAAAAACACCCAAATATGTCATTGAGGTGCAGGTCGTTGGCACCCTTTTCTTTATTGGCATTGCATTAAATATGTCTGTTGCAATATATATTCTTTTTGGGGCTTTTATTGTGGCTTCCTAACTTGATACCTTGCTATATTAGAGCATTCTTATCAAGAATTGTAAAAAATTTAGCATTTACCCTCTCAAAACCTATATTTATAACATATAACATACCACTTTACAATACAATCTATATCAAAACTTCTATCTTTTTTACAATTTCATTTAAATATTATTTCTTTATTATTTTTTACTAATTTTTTTTTCCCACTATCTCCTCTGTCTCTCTCTTTCTCACAGCACCGCCGCACCACACCACCAAAAACCCACCACAACCACCACTAACAAAAAAAGAAAAAGAAAATCACAGCAGCAAAAATCCTCCACATCCACCCACAACCACCACGTCCACTCACCACCACCAACCACCACGTCCACTCACCACCACCACCAACCACAGCTGGAAAAAAAAAAAAAAAAAAAAAAAAAAAAAAAAACTCCACCGGTGAGGGCGAATCGGAACCCACACCCATAAATCACAACCACCAAATCGAGCGTAGAGAGATCGGTGATGTTGTAGAGAGACCAGCGACGTTGCAGAGAGACCAGCGACGTTACAGAGAGACCGACGATGAGCAGAGAGACCGGCGACTAGCAGAGAGACCGGCGACGAGCAAACAAGCACCACAGAGAGAAGAGAGATCAGAGAAGATAGAGCTGAGAAATTGTGGTGAAACAGAAAGAGAAAGAAAGGAATGAGAAGAAACAAGAACGGTGAAGCCAGAAGAAAAGAATTGGGCCTCACCGAATAAAAAAGTATTATTAAGTTTTGCAATTGGTAAACAGTGCCGTCTCAAAAATGAGATGGCACTGTTCATCGATTGCAAAAATTTTAGAATATAAAAGATTTGATGGAGGGGCTTAAACCTTTCAAATGCTAAAAAAATAAGATTTTTTGCATTTGAAAGGTTTGATAAGAATGCTTTTAGTGATTGTTAAATAGCAATTTTTTAAATTAGAGATTGGCAAAACAAAATCATCCCAAAGCATAAGTGAGTAAAATATAATTTTTTTTTTTTAAGTATAAAATTTTGGTGTAATAAGTTTACATGTGAACAAATAAACCGGCTAAGTGGGGAAGTATCTATTCTTTAAAAAGAGTTCATTGAGGTTGTATTTGTTTCGGTTGTAAAATGAGTACGGAAAATATTTTACACCATGGGGCGTTTTGGATTGGCCGGAATATTTAGTCAAACGGAAAATTATTTCCATTGACCGTAAAATATCAACCCCTGAAATGTAAAATAGTTTACACTTCTATTTTACCTTTAAACCAATTACACCCATTTTCCCACTTGAGAGAGAGAGAGAGAGAGAGAGAGAGAGAGAGAGAGAGAGAGAGAGAGAGAGAGAGAGAGAGAGAGAGAGAGAGAGAGAGAGAGAGAGAGAGAGAGAGAGAGAGCTTGAACTTGAGACCTGAAGCCCGCCACTGCATGAAGCCTGCCATCGCCCTTTAGATAGAACACTTGTTGTCTCGATCTTGTCGTTGCCTAAATCCTGCTGCTGCTTGACCGATATCGTCGTCTCGATCTCATCACCCATGACCAACCTCGTCTTCTCGACCTTGTCGCCCAAGACTGATCTCTCTCTTTCTCAATCTACCTCTCTCTTTCCCTCAGTTTTCAATCACTCTATTCCTCCCTCTCTCAGTTTGACCAAATTTTTTAGTTTAATAAATGATTTTGTTTTGATTTTTGTTTCATTAAGTATATATATTGAAATTTTCTATTGTAAAATTTGTTTAAAAGCTGAGAAAATGTGAGAAATTAGTAGAAAAAGAGCATTTTCAGAATGCAACCAAAAACCTAAAAATATTTTTCAAAACAATTTTCAGAATGCAGCCAAACACTTGAAAATATTTTCCTTACCCAAAAATATTTTCACTTGAAAATATTTTACACTCGGAAAATATTTTACATGTTGCTAAACGCAATCTAAGTTGTCCCAAACCTCAGCACAATGTGAAAGTTAGTTTAGTCATTTGGCATTGTGATGTGGGATGCGGAAGTGTCAAGAAACAAAATACGTTTACTTCTAGAAAACAAGAAACAAAACACATTTACTTTAAAAAATAATCTCGAATCCATGAGGATTTCTTAAATCCACATGGAGAAAGGGTCTAGAATCCACCAAAAAATAAAAAGATAAAAGTCTGAATTTTATTAATTGAAAATTTGTTAATAACAATGTTGACAGACTTAGGGGTTTATTTAAGGGCTCTGTAAAACTTGACTGACAAGAAAATATATTTTAAAATAACTCTTACTTAATACCTAACCATAACAGGAACCAAAGTTGACTTAAAAAGCATTAAAAACACATACAAACAAGGAAATAAATGCCTTAAATCTAGAAATAATGAAAAAGTACATAAAAATACCAAATATAACAAATTACATAAATTAATTTGAAGATTCTATTTTGCATCACATTGTTTGAGGATGTAATTTAGCATTGGTGTAAAAAATAGAGTTTCAAATGTACAACTTTTACGATAAAGAGTTTTAGGTTTTAGAGAGTTTTAGTAAATTTAGTGATAAAATGTTTTAAAATGAAATATATTATGAGAATTTCCATAAAAGATTGTGTTCGTTGGAACTAGGTGAGCGAGGATCCCTTTGCAAATGAATGAGGAGGTAAAGAAGTAGTAGGACTCGGCTGATGTTGTAATAGGATCCAATTTGGAAACAAGATAAGGCATGGCCAAATTATGGGCTGGCTTGTTTAGGCTAATGAGACTCTTGGAAGACAAGTTTGAAGAAGAATCCATCCAAGTTGATGCTGGCCTACTAAGTTTTGGGTATACACAAGTAAGTGAAGTCCTACATTAAATAAGAATAAGAAAAGTGACTAGTTTATATAGCATAATTGGGTCCAAACTATAGGTTTTAGCTTTTGGGTGAAGTAATGTTTCAATATAATATGTTAGGTTCTATATGTGTATAGGTTAATTAGCAAACATGTGAACATAAACTTGTCTAGGTATAGATCATAGTGTCTATAGGTGTGGTTAGACAATGCTTAAGATGCTATAAGTCAATGTACAAGAACAAGGAAGCTGTTGTTTTTTAAAGTAATATGTTTTTAGCCATTTTGATCGATCGAAGCTATTGTTCGATTGATCAAAGCTGTTGTTCGATCGATCGAAGTTCACATCTGCAGAATTTGTTTTATAGTCCATCAAAATTTTAGGGTTTTAGTGTTGCTTCACTAAGTATATAAAGAAAACCCTAATACACGATTTTCAAGACTTGAAGAGCCACTATTTTGAGATCTGAGAGACTCGATAATAAAAGCTCTTAAGGAAAAGGAAAATTCCTTGACAACTCACGGCTTGGTTCTTTAGGATGCAAATTTTTTTTCCATGTCTTTTACTTAATTATGTTACTCTCACATTAGGAGAGAATAAAATATAGTCACTTACAATCTAGCTGATATGTTAGTAATGTTTCAGATTATGTTGTGTGGATGGAGAATGCTCCACCACATATTTACAAGGTAGATCAGGCGGATTTTGCCAATTTTTATTAATAATAATTCAGTCTTGTTCCTCAGAGAGAGAGAGAGAGAGAGAGAGAAGAACGATAACAGGGTCACTTGTGTATACTATTAAATTCCAACTCTAACTTAAAGATGTTTTCTAATTTTGACTGGGAAAGAAAGCTATTTAGTAAGAGCATTCACAGCAGTGGAGCAATATTTTTAGCTATTTGACATTACAAAAAGTTACTTTATCTATTTTACCTACACACTTGCTGCAGCAGTGAATCTATTTTAGCTTTTAACGCAATAAAATAATATAAACACCACAATAAAATAATATATCTCTTACAATAAAATAATACAAATCCACAACCAACACAAAAATAGGTGAGAGGAAACCTTATTTAATTGGAAAGGTAAATAAAATATTATTATTTTGGTATAGATGTGAGCTACAGTGCACATGTAAAGATGGATGTGCACTGTAGCTCAACCAATTTGCCTCTATTGTTGACTAATTTTTCAAGAGCTAAAAAGAAACTGCTTAGTGCTCTAAAACTATAAAAACAGGTCGCAAATTTTGTTAAAGAGCTTTAGGTGTGTCAGGCTCTACTAGGAAAATGTCTTGAGAGGCTTAAAGCTATTTTAGCAGCAATTTTCGTATGTGGAATTAAAATTAAAAAAAAAAAATCTTTTAATGATCCCTTAAGATTTAGAACTTTTAGAAGAAAACTCTACACTTTGATGTTCATATTTATAAATCCAGAATTTTAAATTACTGACTTTTGAATTAAAGCTTTATATTGCAAAGGTTTTTATATTCTACTTCCTACCAAAATGCCAAACAAGCAAAAAAGTCCCCTAAATGCATGAGAGACCGGCTTAAAGTGTCCATAGCTAATAATAGTGCTTATTAGCCGGAGTGGCTACCTGGCATAGTTGCACGAAATCGAACGGGGGGTGGGGCAGTAATTTATAGTAACATTTTAATTTTTTTTTTAATTTTAAAAAAAGGGTTTTGAATGTGAATTTCAAAGTTTTTACATTTGAGATTTAAATATTTCCTATCCAAAAAATCAATTAATATTTTAGTTTAATGATATATATAACAATTATTATAAAACGAATATTATAAATTAAAATTTTATTATATTAATAAATAATAAATAAAATAAGTTTTTAACTTTTATGGCACAGTCGCAAATCACGATTTAACACTATTATTTCTTACCAAAATATCAAAAGAAAAAAAAAGAGCTATCGGGAACTCGGGAGTTGGTATAAAAAATGTTTTTTTTTTTTTTTTGGTTGATAAACTTTAAACCTGTTACTTTGTGCTTGTCTTGCACTGGCATTCCTGATAATGACAATAAGTGGTCCTTTAAAAACAATATAAAGAAAAAATAAAAAAGAGACCCGGGGGCGTTTTTGACACATGATAAATACACCTATGATAAATTATGAGTAACGGATAAAAAATGATAATTTAATGTAAAAGTGATACACAATTAAAAACTATCGGTCATGTCAAAATTTTAATAAAAAAAGTTGTGATACAAAAATTGGTATTTTTTTTTTTAATTCTGTTTATTTAATTGAATTTGAAATTTTTTTTATTAAAAGTACTATAAATAGAATTAAAAAATAATAAAAATAGTATAATAAAATTTATAAATAGTACTAAAAAGTACGATAAAACTCATAAATAATAGTAAAAGAAAAATTATATAGCAGTAAAAATAAATTAAATAATAAAAGAAATTGGCTTTATCAGTTGCAAAAATTGGCTTTTTAAGCCACTACCAAGCCCAACAATTGTCTTTATCAGATAATTTAAT
Source organism: Castanopsis chinensis (assembly GCA_032878915.1). Lineage (NCBI taxonomy): Eukaryota > Viridiplantae > Streptophyta > Magnoliopsida > Fagales > Fagaceae > Castanopsis > Castanopsis chinensis. Next base: position 9,226,731 of record JAVQMG010000113.1, read on the forward strand.
GATTCATTCAAGGAGAAGTCTTGAACTGAGTCTTATATTTCACAAGGGCCACAAGCTATATTGTTTACTGATTCTACAACCTATGAGAATAGGGAAAAAAAAAAATGGTAGTCACAGGCCCAGGAGAAAAGCAGGCTAAGCTTGAATCAAAGTATGACAGGAACACAGAGTTGAAGGCTTTTGATGACTCTAAAGCTGGAGTTAAGGGACTTGTGGATGTCGGGTTGGATAAGATCCCACGGATATTCATCCATGAGCAACATAAGCTTGATGAGAATTCAGGTGAAGTCTCCAACTTTGGCATTCCAATCATAGATTTGGAAGGCCTTTGCAAAGACGCTAGTCTACATAATGAGATTATAGACAAAGTCCAGTATGCTTGTGAGAAGTGGGGATTTTTCCAAGTGATTAATCATGGGATTCCAGTAAGTGTTTTGGATGAGATGATTGATGGGATACGTAGATTTCATGAGCAAGATCTTGAAGTGAAGAAACAGCTCTATTCGCGTGATTACACACAAAAGGTGATATATAATAGCAATTTTGATTTGTATCAAGCACAAGCTGCAAATTGGAGGGATACCTTGTCCTGTGTTTTGGCTCCTCATCCTCCCAGTCCTGAAGAGTTGCCTGATGTTTGCAGGTAAGTTACACACTCTATCATCCTAGCAAGATCTCTTTTTCCTTTTCTTTTGTTTTTTGTTTTCCCCAATAACTAGCACTTTCTATTCATGGAAATACTATTATGGGTTATATAGCCAGTATTCATTGTTCACTTGGGTGTTGATGGTTCATTTTCTTTGATGAATGAGAATTTTATTATTTACAGAGAAAAGGAATACCTAAAATCAATAAACAACACCACTAGTAGGAAAGAGACACCCCAAAAGATGCACAAAAATCTATTCTTTATAAACTCTAACTTTTTTCAACAAGCTCCTACCTAAGCTCTAGCATCATTCCTTATAGCTAGATTACTATTCTTATTAGTTTTGATTAGTGTATTTTGGTTAGATTATTTATTCTAATTAATAAAATAATATTTATTTATAACATTTTTTAATTTTTTTCTTTAAAAGTCCCATTCCAAAAATACCATGTAATTACTTTGAGGAATTCCTAGAAGGTGGTTCTAAGAAATTGGTTAGGAATTTTGAATTTAAGACCTTCTAGATGATCTAATGAGTTTTTTTTTTTTTTTCGGATTGATAATTAAGAGTATTTGTATTAAGAAGAAAGAGGGGCCTAAGCTACCTCTACCATATGGGTAGAAAACCCAATCAGGAAGGTTAGAGATGGTTAAAAGCTTATCCCAATTACAAAAGGTGCCCAAGAAACAATATTGTGGGCCAAAATATTTAGGTTCGTGGGAACAAAATAGAATTCCCAGTAAGAGAGGGATTTTAAAGAGTCATTTACAATGTTCAAAATAGGATCAAGGAAATCTAGTGAAGGGTAGTAGAATATTGTAGAGCATCTGTTACTACTAACCTAGAAAGCATGGGTGCAGCTCCAAGGCCTCCACACCCGTACCCAACACTCGGTGGTGCGCTGATTTGTACCCGACGTGCCAATTTGAGTTCTTTTTTTTTTCCGCGCCGATTCGGCTCCAATTCGGGCTGAAATTGGCCGAAACTGGCCAAAATACACGTTAAAAAATAAAATAAAAACTTGAGTTGATTTCTTATTTAGTTATTAACTTATTATATATTTGTCAAATTATTTGTAGGTTAAACAACTTAAATTGAAATTATTGAATTATTTGTAGCTATTATTGTTCTTAAATTGGTATAAGTTTACCATTATATGAAAATATATTTAATAATTTGTAAATAAAAATATATTTAATAATTTATTAGTAACATATCCTGCTGCACCCACACTCTACTTTTTCAAAAATTGCTGAGTCCTGTGCTTCATAGCTACTAACGAATTACCTTCAAATTGAACAAACTGTTAGGGATAAGAGGACTACATTGACTTCATGAACGAGGGGTTCTGATTCTCAGTTGATATTTATAATATTCTAATTTAATGTTTGTGGGGGAAATTAATTGGAGTTGGGAAGTGCCAACTGTTTTAGGGTGTAGTTGACATTTTTATTTTTAATTTTTGTATAATATAATTTTGACATATTTTGTAAAACTCTGCAATATATATATAAAACTGTGTGTAACCAAATTAAGATTTTGGTGCTTGATATTGCAGAGATAGGAGCTAGAAAATATAAGCTAGTGAAATTTTATTTATAACTTCATGATATGTACTTTGATTAATTTGCAGTGATATAGTGATAGACTTCTCAAACAAAGTAATGAGATTAGGGGTTACTCTATTTGAGCTGCTGTCAGAAGCACTTGGCCTCAATCCAAGCCACCTGAAAGACATTGGCTGTGCAGAGGGACTTTTTTTCCTTGGCCATTACTACCCGGCATGTCCTGAGCCAGAGCTGACTTGGGGCACTAGTGCCCATTCTGACAGTAGCTTCCTCACCGTGCTCTTACAAGACCAAATTGGTGGCCTTCAAGTTCTCTACGAAAATCAATGGGTTGATGTTAACCCCATTCCTGGAGCTCTAGTAGTGAACCTAGGAGATATGTTACAGGCAAGTCTATAATTATAAATCTATATATTATTTAAAAGAAGACAAGAAATTTCCATATTATTATGTGTTCAAGCCCAAATTAAGCATGAACTTAAGATGAACACTCACAATAGAGTATGTCATACACTTATACTTGGCTGCTTGACTTGTGAGGCTTGATTTGGCTGTCAACCACGTTGGTATCTAGTATATAAGTATGACACGCTTTTGAGCAACCATTGAAGTCAAATGTCATCTTTATAGACATTTGACATACAAGCCGAAAAGTAATTGTTCAACAAATGAAGGGGGGAAAAATATCAAGTAACCTTATGCATCAGCTTGATTTTAATAGAACAAACTTACACTGGCAAAACTATATTGAGGAGGTCATGACCAAGAGCCTTTTAGCAACTGGTTGGCATCTCCTATTGTTTTCAATGGAGACATTCAATATTTAATTCCTCTCAATATTGAATTGTCCAAAAAAAAGATATTCAGGGGTTACAATAAATATAAAAATAAAAATTCTGGGGGTTTCTTGTACTAATTTCCATCTGTCTTTGTGCAGCTAATCTCTAATGACAGGTTTATAAGTGTCAACCACAGAGTATTTGCCAAAAATGTAGGTCCAAGAATTTCAGTTGCAAGTTTCTTCAGAACACATCTTCCACCGGAAAATGCCT